>CP141129.1:7500000-8750000 GCA_035236585.1 Warburgia ugandensis | reverse complement strand
ATATGCAGCAACAAAACAAAAGCAAATTAGATAAAACACGCATGAAAATAGAAACTTTCTAAAGCATAGATATTTATAAAATTAAACTTACTTAAAACTAAACCTAGAAACTAATTTGGATGTTTCAAAGTAAAGCACTGTTAACTTGCATGATTCTAAGTAAATTAGGATATAAGTAAAGCAATGTTAACTTACATAATTCTAGCCATCACATATCACATATATAAACACATTCATTTGCAATCATATAAACATGATTGAAACAATTTAGCTTTATGTAATCGACTACTATCATTCAACAATCAAGAGGCACATCTTAAAGCATTTGCTAGTTAACTTGCATGTATGTCTTGTTGCATCTTGTTCATGCCCATTTATAAAAATGCATTATAAATCATTCTTATCAAAATGATCAAGTGTGTACTAGGACCACTTATTGATTAGTTATAGGAAATAAGTGTGTATTTGCTTTAGTTTTAGTCCCTTTTAGTCCATCTATATTCTTGAGAATTTAGTTACCACTTGTCCTCAAAAACATACACACACCCATCTTTTGTTCTTAAACAGGATTAGGTGAAATGGTGTTTAAAAATCCTGTGTCATGTTTATTTTCTAAAGATCAAGATTTTTAGATAAACGAGTGCTACATTTCTTCCCAAAATCTAGTAGTATCTCCTCTATTTTTTCTAACTTTCACATTTTACGCATGCAAATACTATGTCCTTGAGAAACATAGTTTAAGTAAAAATAAATAAATAAAGGATACTCTATCTCCATCCATTCACACAAACATACAATATCTAACATATGTAGCAAAAAAACCTTAAGCAAATGTGATAAAGAATGCATGAAAATATAAGCTTGTGTAGTATAGATATTTGTAAGAGTAAGGGCTACAAATCCCATAGACCTTTCACTAGTCTTTAATTAGAGCATAACGTTTACATCTCTTAGTGGGAAATATGTATCCCACACTGAGTCTGTGAACATAGTTTGCTAATGGTTGTTCATAAGTTTTCTTAAGGGTTGAACTTCTCAAATATAAATGACTATATGTATTTGATTGACACTGAGCTTCCAAAGTTTACTTGTGCCACAAAATATTGTAGAAACAGACTCCTATAGAACTAAAGAAATGTGAAAATCAAAGACGTACAAAAACTATAATAATAAAAGAACTTTAAGCAATATAAGGTGATTAAATTATGAGGTGTGTGTGTGTGTGTTAGCTTCTAGATAAAGGAGAATTCTTTCTTCCTCTCCATCTAAAGGTAAAACATAACCAACATGTAATTTTTACAAATACTTGGAAAACTTTACAAGAACAAGAGAGTTACTATATTCTCTCAAATACAAACAAGTTAGGAACAAGAAGAACTCTCTCTCCAAGATAAAGCACAAATGTAAAGATTATGCATAGAAGGTATTCAATACAATAGATGGAAAGAATTAGAATAAAATAGCTTAGAGCTCCTAGCTTGAGAACATGCTTGCAAGCTACAAATTTTTTTATGGCTTCTAAAGTCTCTAATTTATTGTGTGGTAGACAATTGATCTATTGTAGATGAGATGCTAGTCATTTGAATGGATATAACTTATCATAAAACAAGATTTCATATGTGAAAGTGACATCTCAACTGCTTGTCTCATATCATTAGTTGCCTATTTTTACTAGACAATTAGTTATTTATAAATATTGTCAAATAGTTCTAATGTTTATCCTTAAGTTGATTGTTCTTCATGAGCATCAGTTGTTCTTCATCCTAGAATTTATACTCTATTCATTTTGCATGAAGTAGATTGCCCTTCAAAAAACAATTTGATTGGATTCTCCAAGAAAGCAAAAATAACTTCAAGTTGTGCTACCTCACTCATTCAGTTAGAATTAAAATAGTTACTTGTTTTCATAATACTTGATTTAAAACATTAGATATTATATGCCCACAAACTAAATGCATATGTTGAAAGTAATTATAAGAATAATGGATTGTGATTCTTAATACAAGTGACTAAATTTCCAAAATAATTCCTCACTACAAATAGTGGTCTTCTACTTTAGCTACAACATTTCTCAAAACTTCTTTAAATCATGTCAATCTTATTGATGCTTGCCAGCTAACTAAATTGCAAAAATAGTTAACAAGATTTCCTAAAGCTCACTAAAATAGTTGAGATCCTTTTAGATACTTGAATGGCTTAATTAGCTAGATCATGTCATAATTTTAATATATTCTTCAATTTTCTTGTTAAATAGTAGCTAATTGCTTTTATAAATAGATTATTGCAAATTCAAGACCAGAATAGGTTCTTCCAAAATACTGAACTTAGTTTCCCAAGTTAATTAGCTAAAATAGTATTGACATGCAATATATTGTCCTTTTCCTACAACAGTTGACTATTCTTCTCTTCATTCAACTAGAATTTGTTGAACTTGGATATTTTGATCTTGGATCTTATTCTTTACTAATAATTTTAACTAGTCTTATTTCCTTTGGTTCATTTTGTTTCTTTGTGTTTGTGTGTGCTAATCATCATTTACAAGCTAGTTCTGTCTTGAAAGCTACAAGATGTCACGCTTTTGTTAAAGGCAAGCCTATATATAATTTATCATCTACTGCACTCACCATTTAGTAAAAACCAAAACAAGGGATCATGGTAGATGGACTAACTTTGTACAAGAATTTGGATAAGACAAACTAAGTTTAGAAAAAGTATAGATAATTGTTTAAGATCAAAAGTATGTGTCTCTTCCATTGACCTCAGATGGATTCCTATTAGCAACTCACCTACTAAAGAAACATTCCAATCATACTCATCCATACACAAATCCATCAAAATCAGGAACTATATTATGAAAAAGCTTCCTTTTTCATTTCCTCCTCTTTCTTCTCTCCTTTCTTTTGTCAAATTAGCTTTTCTCACCTCATACAAGTCTAGGTGTCATTGGCATCAAAAGTCTGCAATGGCTTGGTCGGACCCTCTTTCTCCTCCTCTCTTCATCTCCTTCTCCCCTCCCCTCTCTCTTCTTCCTCTTTTTCTTCTCCTCTTTCTTCTCCCCCTTCTTCTCATCATCAATTTTTTCTCACCTACATGCTGGTCTGGGCATCATTGGCGTCGAATGGCATCGGCAGCTTGGATTGGTCCCTCTTTCTCCTCCTCTTTTCCTCTCATTCTCCCCCTTCTTCTTCTTCATTTTTTTCTTCTCCCCCTTCTTCTCACTATAGGTTTTCCTCTGCTATGTGTGTTGGTCTAGGCATCATCAATGTCAAATAGGCTTTCCTTTGGTCTGTGCACCGGCCTACTCATTGTTGACGTCGAATGGGCGTCATTGTCTTGGCCTCATTGCCAAATTTTCTCCTTCTCTCTTCCTCTCTCCGCTCTTATCTCTGCTTTCTCCTCTCTAGAAGGCTCTACCAAGTTTCGTCCTATTAGTTTATTAAGAACAGACCAAGGACTTTTCTCTTTTGGTCAATTAATGACGTAAGTGGGAGGGGGTGCCATTATCAAAATGGCCCACTCTATTAGTTTATTTAATAATTTTATTTTGGAAAATTTTACACTTGAAAATTAGATTATTTGTACTATTTAATTATATAATTATAGTAAAAAAATAGATGAAAGCTACTCAAATCTCAAATTTTTGCAAGTGGGGTTATTATGTGAAATTACCAAATTACCCTTTTCAAGGCAATAAAAACTTATTTGTCTAAATTCTGATTTCAATAAATGCAGTGCTGTTGGAATAATTTTTTAGAGTATAATCCCAATGTTGAGGTTTTAACATAAGATTTAATGTTTATAAAATTTTCACATTCTAGAACTCCAAAAATTGAGAATTTCAAAATTATTTTCTTTTGACCCCAATTTCACATAATTCAAATTTTTTGTAAATTGCTATTTAAAAATCAAAGATGTTACATAATGATTAGTGTAAATTTGGTTGATTGTTCTTGGTGCTAAATTTGGTTGTACATAAAGAAGTTGTTTGGTGTAAACGACTTTAAAAGTAGAGACTTTTAAAGTTGTTTAGCACTAAACAACTTTAAAAGTAATAGAATTTTAAAATCATTTAAACTAAATGACATTATAAATTATTTTTCAATTCAAATTATATAAATATTTTATGTTCTTACTTTATAGTCTCTAACAATTAATACACAATGAAACTGATTTTTTATGATAGTCAACATTGATAGATGCATTCTTTGTACACACACACACACATATAAACATGTGAACACTCATTTATCATCCTTTTATGATATATATGTATACATCACATTTAGTTCACTTATCAATCCATATAGCTCATGACAAAAAGAGCTAATTATAAATCAACTCACTAATACAATCCATATTGCCCCAAACTATTTATAGTTTTCAAACCTAAGCACCTTCCTCACCATTGTCATGCACATAATCATCATTCTCACTAAGTACTACTTTGATTGATGGGATTTTTTTGGTAATAGAAGGTTAATTTATTTTAGTATCTCTTGAGTCATCTTCATCATAAAAATCCTTCGAACAGGATGATAAAGTAGTTGATCATCTCTTATCACATTCATCTTGCATGTAAAGCACTTGTTTCACTTGATATACAAAAATAAATTGATCATTTTTATAGCCACTCCTATTAAGGTCAACCAATGTCAATCCAAGGGCATTACTTTTGATGTTGTCTTTGTTGCATTCCGCACAATCTCACTTAAACACAACCATAGTCCTGAAAGTATAATCCAAGGCCCGTATCTCTCTTATAACCTCGTAATAAATATCATTCGCCACTATTAGCCTACTATTCTTTGAACTGGAAAAGAACATACCATTGACAACTAAGCTAACCCCAATATTCTATTACAGCCTTAAGTTATCATAGTCTTTGGTGTTAAAACAATATCCATTGATGGCATAGCCAGCATGTTTTATTACTTTTGGTCATGGTCCCATCTCCATCCAGGCCAAGGATTTGGATATATCATTGCTTGTTACTTCTCGCTGATCTTGAATCTATGCATACACATAGTAAGTAAGATATATTATTATTGCAATTAAGGAAGATTATATGTATGCATATATGCAAGATGTAGTTTATTAATATTAAGTGAGAATTCATTCATTTTACCTTCTTATTGAGTCAAGTATTGAAAGTGTGACAATGCTCAAAGTGTAGCCACTTTTGTTTCTTTGTGTAACTTGGATTCTTTGCCTTGAGAACATCCATGTGTTCACTACACAAAAATTAATGTAGTGATTAAAGAAAATATAACCATCAATAATTAAATTTTATCTAAGTACATGCTTAACTTACTCAATGTATGATTGGAGTTCATCAACATTTTACAACACATAAAGATGTGTTTGGTCTCGTTTTTATAAACAACGATTGATATACAACCACTCGGTAGAGGTTTGCTAACCTTGGGATCATGAAATGCAACCAATTGTTTCTTTCTTGGGATTCTAATTGCATCCATTCCTGCTAAGTACTCTGTACAAAACTTCGCTACTTCCTTTACAATATAACATTTTCCTATACACCTTTTTGGTCAATTGTGATTATGTACATACCCTTTTAAAATTTTCATGTACCTCTTAAACGGGTACATCCATCACAAGTAAACTGGCCCATATAATCTAACCTCATTAATGAGGTGTACTATTAAGAGTACCATGATGTCAAAGCAGGATGGTGGGAAGATTGTCTCAAGCTCATATAAAGTTGTCACTTTATGACCTTGAATTTCTTATAGTTTTGAAACATCCACCACCTTTTAGGACAAAGCATTAAAGATGTAGTAGAATTTTGTAATAACTCCCATACCTTTGTTTAGTAACTCTAATCATATTGCTATTGGTAGGAGTTGTTGCATCAATGTATGGAAATCATGGGACTTCATCCCCAATAATTTTAGCTCTTCCATGGAGATAATGTTTTAAAGTTTGAAGAGTAGTCATTTGGGACTTTAAGCTTGGGTAGGGTTTTATACATTATTCTCCTCTCCTCTCTATAGAGCATATAATTTGCCTTAGGCAAGTATGTTCTTCGACTACCCCTATCCTCTAGATGCAACCTCCTCTTCAAACTTTGGATATTAAACAAGGGACCGGTCAAGCTTTTACACACATTCTTCTCAATGTGCATGACATCAAGCACATAGCATAGATGCAGTGATTTCCATTATACTAGCTAAAAGAATATTGATTTCTTCTTCCAACAACTTCTACAATTATTTTCACCTACGTGTTTACTTGATTTCTTCTTTCCCCACAAGACATTAATGCTTTCAACCTAATATAGTACTTCTCATCTTGTCAACATCATTGGAGGTGTCCTTGTCTCTACACTATAGTTAAATTCTCCCTTCATAAAACGGTATGGGTGGTTTTTGCATAGCCATCTTCTATGCCTAAGGAATTCCATTTTCCTACCATGTCTTAAGTCATACAGTATGTGTTTGATCACTACAGATAGGACAAGCATCCCTTAACGGTGCTTCCAGACAAAGTACTGTACGTAGGGAAGTCGCTTATTGTCCACAATAGTATAGCCTTCAAGGTGAATGACTCTTTCCTATATGCATCGTATATGCCAATGTCATTCCCTAGCTGCTTTGGTGTAATGACTCCAATTTTGTAATATTAAAATTCCAAGTTAAGCAATGAAAAGTTCAGTTTTTGAAGATAAGGGAATTTTTGTCATTTCACTATTCACCTTGACTGAACCCAGAAATTTGATTCTGAAAAAGGTACCATTAGGTGCATCTCTGAAAAAGGAATCCAACAAGACCAAAATCACCTAAAACGGAGTTAAAATGAGCAAGTTATGGCCCTTTGAAGTTCAGGGGCAAAAATGTAATTTTAACAAAGAAAGGATTTAGCCTGCAAAACACAGGGGCCCGTTTTGATACGGGCACCCTTCATCTTCAACCCCTGAGAGGGTTCTAGAACGGTGGTGATTGGAGGAGAAATCACCGCCATTCTAGAGGTTTCTCCACCTCCATTCAAGGGCGGTGAGAGCCCCCTCCAGAACCCTCTTATAGCTCAATAAATAGAGCTCTTGGGCGCCTCTAATGGCAGCCCAAAAGCTTGAAGAAAACCCATTTTGGGGAAGCATCCTAGAGGGGAAACGAGGAGAAAAACCTAGAAACGAGCTAGGTATGCCTAAGATCCCTCAAAACCCGTCTTCACAGTAGTCCTAGGCTCTGTTTCCCTAAGTTTTTGCATGAAAAATCATGCAAAATAGAGCCCTGGAGAGTCACCAAGGACCCAGGGACGTTACCTGGGCTGTACTGGTTTGATAGGGTCGAACCAAGGTGTCCTGAGGACACCCTAGTCCCCCAAACGACTAGAACGTCCCACCGGGATGAGACGCGTCGACCGCGTCTGAGAGAACCAAACAGGCGCGTCCGAGGACGCGCCCGCAAAAGGGAAAAACGGGCGGAAAACCCAGCGTGTCTACAAACATGCAGGGCACTAGCGAACCCGGATTTTTCGACTCCTTAAGAAAAGGTGGGCACATGCCACTGACGCGCAGCGCGCTAACATTCTGCCTTTTCGCTCTTTAGGCCCTTATGTACGTGTGACACTAAAAAGTTTATAACTTGAGATCTAGAGCTCCGATTGAGATGCCGTAAAAGGCGTTGTGTTCGTGTCGATGACACAGACACACCCAAACTATAAAATCCCTAATCAAAGCCCAATCAAAGGTGGGCATGACCCTTAGAATAGGATGGTGGCGCGTGACCACTAGACCTTTGGAAAACTGATGATACCAAGGCCCAATTAGGACCTTAGGACACCCATAGGCATAGGGATGGACCCTTAATGATTAATTAATAAGACCAACCACTCTAAAACCTATAAAAGATAGGCCAAACTAACCTTGATTCCCCAAACCATGTTCAGGAGCATACGAGGACAAAGGGGTTAGCGCGACCTAGCAAGGTAGGTGCTCTATCGCTACTAGATTCTTTTAAAAGAACTATGATTGTTTCGAGAATACATGTTTTAAGTATATGACTTGTTTAGCATGACTTAATTCAGCATACATGTGATAAATGCTTTATGCATAGACATGTTTTGTGCATAATTGCATATACATTATGCATAGATATGTTTTGCAAACAATTGCATACATTGTATGATTTGTGAGCATTAAGTTCTTGCAAAAATTGCACGTCCTTGAGGGTTACCAAAAGACGCTGGAGTACCGAGGGCCAGGTAGTTGTGAGGGACCCGAAGAGGACAGGTTTTGAAAAAAGAGAGGTTTTCGCTTGTTTGATCTGATTATGATTTGGGATAATAAGCTCGTGGGCGCTATGCTGAGAGGTCTGGGGTGGCCTCCCAGCCTCTACCACTATTAGTTGGATGCGTACCATGCCCAAAAAGGGCATGTCCCTGCTTCGACTGCATGTGGTACAGGGGGCTACCATTGGTGTCACGACTCTAGGTCGAAGTGTCATATGCCCTGTGGAGGTATATGATCCTGTGGTACCCGGGGAACACACAGCGGTGAGGTCATGGGCATAGTTGGACCCTATGGTTTCGTGGACTTATTTGCATTGCATATGGCATGATATGAGGTTGGTTGACCATACCACACTAGATATCCAGGAGTTGGATTCAATGAAGCATCTTATGCATATCGTTATGTTATGATATATATGATACTTTCAACTTGGTTTGTGAGATTCTTTAATTCGTTAATATTTCAATTTCACAATGGTTTTTGATTTCAATATTAAGCATGAGTGTTCAAACATGCACATATTTTGAAAGAGCATATGATTTTAAACATCTCATGCATTATAAAACTAGTAGTGATGGACTCCTACTGAGTATAGTATATACTCACCCAATCCTCAACATTTTTCAGACACAAAGTAAACACTTAAGGGCAAGGAACGCTTGTGACAAAAGACACCCATACCAAGTGCAAGTAAGTAAACCCCTTCCTTATCTTTCAATGTTACTTGATTGTAGTTACTCTCTAATAGCTGAGGCTGTGACTAACACTTTCTTGGGAATAATGTTGATTTAAAACTTTGCCATGGCTAGATAATTTGAGAATGTGGTTTGACACTCGGGGTTTTTATGAAAGATTGTTTTCCAAAAAAAAAAAGATTTTCATGCATTTTATACTTATAAAACAAGAGATCTCGCATTTTTATCAAAATTGCATCATATAAAAACCCGGGTCGTCACGGTTGGTATCAAAGCACAGTTTAACGTTACTCACAGCCCATTTATAAGGAGAATAACTTATAATCAAGTTTCATCCATGAAAGAGTAAGGGGTAATAGGATAACAAAAGCTAAGGTTTGGTGAATTACCTTGTGATTACAGATGCCGAAGAAGAAAGGAAGCAATGTTCCAAGGCCTGAAGCCCCACCAGTGGATTCCACTAGGTCGGGCAATGGGATGGCTAAATTGTTCCAGCAATACCTACAGAATATGGGACAATACATGAATAGTCAAAGCCAAACCCCTACCACACGAGATCCTTCCCCTGATAAAGCGATAGATAGGACTGAGGTTCACTTAGAAAGGTTTCAGAAATTAGCTCCCTCATTCATAGGAGAAGATGAAGCATCTACAACTAAAAATTGGTTAATTGATATTGAAAAGATATTTAAAGCCATGAACATAGTTGAAGAAAGAAAAGTACCCATGGCCACATTTGTGTTTAGGGGAGAGGCTACCTTTTGGTGGGAAACAGCAGAAAGAACTTATTTTGCTTAGCGAGAAACAATAGGATGGGAAGAATTTAAAAAGGTCTTTAATGACAAATATTATCCTAAACACATAAGGAAAGAGAAGGAAAAGGAATTTATGGACTTAGAACAAGGAAATATGACTATCCAATAGTAGGAAAGTAGATTCATCAGCCTCCGAAGATTTGCACCATGTGCTTGGGCTGATGAGGAAGATGCGGCAGAACAATTTGTAGATGAGCTTAAACTAGGACTCAGGAATAGAGTACTAGGTTTCCAACCTTCCACAGTAGCCAAAGCCGTAGAGATGGCCTCCCTATACAAAAATGATTATCAAAGGAACCAGGCAATAAAGGAAACTAAGAACATCAACACCATGGGAAATAAAGGAAAGAGACCATTTCAGTCCTTCGAACCCAGGCCACCTTTCAAGAAGCCGTTTGAAAAGAAAGGAAGAAGACCAGACTGGAAGGCATGCCCTAGGTGTAACAAAAATCATTCAGGCAAACCATGTCCCACTTTCAACATCACTTGCTATAGTTGTGGAGAATTAGGACATTTTTCTAGTAACTGTCCAAAAAGGAAAGTACAGGAGCGTAAAGAAGATCAAGTCCCAAAAATCCAATGACGTGTCTTTGCCCTCACTTCCTGTCAAGCTCAAGCTTCAAATGCAGTCGTTGAAGGTATTCTTTCTATCTATCATACACCTGCTAAAGTTCTATTTGATATAGGCTCCACTCATTCTTTCATATCCCGGGAATTTGCATCATCCTTGGACATTATACCACAGGACCTAGACTTCACTCTAGAAGTCATGACTCCTGTAGGCCAGGCACTCCCCACCTATTCTTATCTCTAGGATGTCCCCATTTTGATCAAGGACCATTCGCTACATGCCAATCTTATCCACTTAGATATGAATGACTTTGACATCATCCTAGGTATGGACTGGCTAGCCTTTCATCAAGCCTTTGTTGATTGCCGCCAGAAACGTGTCACTTTTACCCTACCTAATGGAGACACTTTCACCCTCCAAGGAAGAAAGGATTATTCTGGAGTGTGTGTTATTTCTGCCATGAAAGCGGTTAAGCACATTGCTCAAGGATGCCCCTTCTTCTTAGCCAAGATTGAATCTGTCGAGAGTCCCCAACCAAAGCTAGAGGATGTCGAGGTAGTCCGAGAATTTCCTAACGTATTCCCTGAGGACTTACCAGGTCTACCTCCACCAAGAGAAATTGAGTTTATCATTGATCTTATACCTGGTACTTCCCCCATTTCCAAAGCTCCTTACCGAATGGCTCCTGCAAAACTAAAAGAACTGAAGACCCAGTTACAAGAACTACTTGACAAAGGGTTCATACGACCTAGCGTATCTCCGTGGGGAGCTCCAGTCCTTTTTGTTAAGAAAAAGGATGGCTCCATGAGATTGTGCGTAGACTATCGACTGCTAAATAGGGTCACCATAAAAAATAAGTACCCTCTTCCCTGAATTGATGATCTTTTCGATCAACTTCAGTCAGCCAGAGTCTTCTCTACGATTGATCTACGATCCGGGTACCATCAACTTCGAGTTAGAGAAGAAGATATCCCCAAGACAGCCTTCAGGACTCGATACGGCCATTATGAATTCAGAGTGATGTCCTTTGGTTTAACTAATGCTCCAGCCACGTTTATGGACCTCATGAATAGGGTGTTCAAGGAGTACTTAGATAAATTCATCATAGTGTTTGTGGATGATATCTTAATATATTTTGAAACTCCTGAAGACCATAAGGAACATCTAAGGATAACATTAAGCACCCTATGAGCACACAAGTTATATGCAAAATTCAGTAAGCGTGAGATTTGGCTGGAAAAGGTTAATTTCTTAGGACACATTATTTCTCAAGATGGCATAGCAGTTGACCCCACTAAGGTTGAATCAGTACAGAACTGGGAAAGACCTAAGATAGTCACAGAAATAAGAAGCTTCTTAGGACTTGCTGGATATTACAGGAGATTCATCGAGGGTTTTTCACAAATTGCTTTACCTCTAACTAAGCTGACCAGGAAAGACACAAGATTTGAATGGACTGATAAATGTGAGGAAAGCTTCCAGGAACCAAAAAGAAGGTTAACTACAGCACCTGTCCTTACCTTACCTTCAGAAAGTGGCGGATTTGAGATATACAGCGATGCCTCGCAACAAGGACTAGGCTGCGTACTTATGCAACATGGGAAGTTAATTGCTTATGCTTCTCGGCAACTCAAGAAGCATGAAGTCAATTACCCAACCCATGACTTAGAATTAGTGGCCATAGTCTTTGCCTTGCAAATCTGGAGACATTATTTATATGGGGAAAAGTTTGAAGCTTTTATAGATCACAAGAGTCTTAAATATATCTTTTCCCAACAAGACTTAAACATGCGATAAAGAAGATGGATGGAATACTTAAAAGACTATGACTTCTCTATTCATTATCACCCTGGAAAAGCTAATGCGGTAGCTGATGCATTAAGTAGAAAAACCCAAGGGATGTGTGCGAGTTTATTAACTAAGAGATGGAAGCTATTACAAGAAGTAATCACATGGAAACCAGACATAAGTAAGCACAAGATCATTATGACAGGTCTAACAATAAAGTCAGCTATTAATGAAAAGGTTAAGCAAGAATAGAAAGGAGATCTGGATATACAAGCTTTCATAGGAAAACCAAGGTTTACAAAAAGGGAAGATGGTAGCGTTTACATGCAAGGAAGATTAGTGGTACCGGCTAATGAAGAGTTAAGACAAGAAATCTTAAAAGAGGCTCATCGGTCTAAGTATACTATACACCCAGGAGGAACTAAGATGTATCAAGACTTAAAGAAACAATATTGGTGGGATGGTATGAAAAGAGACATAGGGGAATTTGTGGCAAAGTGTCTAACATGTCAACAAGTAAAGGCTGAACATCAAAGACCTATGAGATTGTTACAACCCCTTGAGTTACCCGAATGGAAATGGGACCATATTACAATGGACTTCATCGTAGGGCTACCCAGGACCTCTAAGGGTCATGACATGATCTAGGTAATTGTTGATAGATTAACTAAGACAGCCCATTTCCTTCCTATACGTCATACCCAATCTACTGACAGCCTATCTCAACTATGCATCAAAGAAATAGTAAGTCTACATGGTATACCCCTTAGTATCACTTCAGATAGGGATAGCCGCTTCACTTCGCAACTATGGAAGTCTGTCCAAAAATCCTTAGGATCTTCCTTGAACTATAACACAGTCTTCCATCCACAGACCGATGGACAGTCAGAGCACACAATCCAGATAGTCGAAGATATGTTGCGAACTTGTGCCCTCGATTGGAAGCAGAGCTGGGATGAAAACCTACCGCTAGTCGAGTTTGCGTACAACAAAAGCTTTCAGTCGAGCATTGGCATGGCTCCATACGAGGTGCTTTATGGGAGACCCTGTTGATCACCCACCAGCTGGAGTGAAGTTGGAGAGTCTAGGGTGCTCCAGTCCAAGTTGGTAGAGCAATGTGCTGAGAAGGTCAAACTCATAAGGAGACGCCTCCTCACAGCTCAAAGCCGCCAAAAGAGCTATGCTGATCGAAGGAAAAGACCATTGGAATCCGACATAGGAGAGCATGTTTTCCTGAAAATATCTCCCACTAAAGGAGTTATGTGGTTCGGTATCAAAGGCAAGCTTAGTCTGCATTACATAGGAGCTTTTGAAATCCTGGAGAAAGTGGGAAAAGTGGCCTACAGGATCGCACTACCCCCTCAGCTATCTGAAGTGCATAACGTATTCCATGTATCTATGCTAAGGAGGTACGTGCCTGACCCCGCTCATGTCATCAACCAGGTACCCATAGAGTTGACGGAGGATCTCAAGCTAGAGACGAGACCAGTTGAGATCCGGGATCATAAGAATAAGAAGCTGCGGAAGAAGGACATACACCTAGTCAAAGTTTTGTGGAGAAATGCGCACATGGAAGAAGAGACTTGGGAACCGGAGTCAGAAATGCGAGAAAAGTACCCCGAGATCTTTTGACTATATATATAGTAGAATTTTGGGGAAAAATTTCCCTAAGGGGGTAAGAATGTAATGACTCTAATTTTGTAATAATAAAATTCCAAGTTAAGCAATGAAAAGTTTAGTTTTTGAAGATAAGAGCATTTTAGTCATTTCACTATTCACTTTGACTGAACCTAGAAATTTGATCCTAAAAATGGTACCATTAGGTTCATCTTGAAAAAAGGAATCCAACAAGACCAAAATCACCTAAAATAGAGTTAAAATGAGCGAGTTATGGCCCTTTGAAGTTCAGGGGCAAAAATATAATTTTTACAGAAAACGGATTTAGCCTGCAAAACATAGTGGCCCGTTTTGATACGGGCACCCTTCATCTTCAACCCCCTAGAGGGTTCTAGAACGACAGTGATTGGAGGATAAATCACCGCCATTCTGGAGGTTTCTCAACCGCCATTCATGGGCGGTGAGAGCCCCCTCCAAAACCCTCTTATAGCTCTATAAATTGAGCTCTTGGGCGCCTCTAATGGCAGCCCAAAAGCTTGAAGAAAACCCGTTTTGGAGAAGCAACCTAGAGGGGAAACGAGGAGAAAAACCCAGAAACGAGCTAGGTATGCCCAAGATCCCTCAAAACCCATCTTCACAGTAGTCCTAGGCTCAGTTTCCTTAAGTTTTTGCATGAAAAATCATGCAAAATAGAGCCCTGGAGAGTCACCTAGGACCTAGGGACGTTCCCTGGGCCGCACTGGTTCGATAGGGTCGAACCAGGGTGTCCTAAGGACACCCCGGTCCCCCAAACGACTAGAACGTCCCACCGGGACGAGACATGTCGACCGCGTCTGAGAGAACCAAACAGGCGCGACCTCGGACGCGCCCGCAAAAGGGAAAAACGGGTGGAAAACCCAGCGTGTCTATAGACGCGTAGGCCGCTAGAGAACCCAGATTTTTCCACTCCTTAAGAAAACGTGGGCGCATGCCACTGACGCGCAGCGCGCTAGCATTTTGCCTTTTCACTCTTAAGGCCCTTATGTATGTGTGACACTAAAAAGTTTATAACTTGAGATCTAGAGCTCTGATTGAGGTAGTCCGTATCGACAATGCGAACACACCTAAACTATAAAATCCCTAATCAAGGTCCAATCAAAGGTGGGCATGACCCTTAGAATAGGATGGTGGCGCGTGGCTGCTGGACCTTTGGAAAACTGATGATACCAAGGCCCAATTAGGACCTTAGGACACCCATAGGCATAGGGATGGACCCTTAATGCCTAAGTTATAAGACCAACCACTCTAAAACTGCTAAAAGATAGGCCAAACTAGCCTTGATTCTCCAAACCATGTTCAAGAGCATATGAGGATAAAGGGATTAGCACGACCTAGCCAGGTAGGTGCTCTATAGCTACTAGATTCTTTTAAAAGAATTATGATTGTTTTGAGAATACATGTTTTATGTATATGACTTGTTTAGCATGACTTAATTCAGCATACATGTGATAAATGCTTTATGCATAGACATGTTTTGTGCATAATTGCATATACATTATGCATAAATATGTTTTGCAAACAATTGCATACATTGCAGGAACATCCATAACTATCTTGGTTGAATTCTTCTTTAAGTTCCATCTTGACTATCCATAAGTTGGGCATGTATTTTTATCTTTGCACTCCTTCCTATACAAGATACAATCATTGGAACATGTATGTGTCTTCTCATACTTCAACCTTAGTGTAGCAAGGGTTTTCTTTGCCTCCAATGCAGACCTCGCTAATTTGTTATCCTTCCATAGCATCTTACTCCCTACTTCCAAGACTTCTATAAACAGTGATTTGAAAAAGCAAATCTTGATTTCACGTTGTAAAGTTCCACCGCTATGGACAACTTAGTATAATCTTTACACTCAGGGTATAATAGTTCATAAGCTTCCTCTAATGTAGTATGAAATTGTTTAGGGTCATCCTAGAGTCATCATATGTATCTCGAAACATCTGTACTATTGTATTGTCTCCAATACTTCCTATAGTGTCTTGATCATATCTTCTAGGCCATTTCAAGGGCCTATGCATAAGTTCTTCTCCATACTAAATCCATGGGTGATAGCTTTCATTGATTCAATTGAAGCACAAGTGCTCTCAGCACCCCTACAATTACTTTTTTCAAGTTTCCACATTTTGAGCATGAACAATGCATGTGATTGCTATCAACACTGCCCTATGTGCGAACTCTATGAAATTTTTATTCTATCCTCATTCTTTCAATATTCTTATCACAATCATCCAAGCATATTTGTCCATTATCATAAGAAATTGAAGCAAATCTATGTAGAGACTTGTTAGACATGAAAAGATTAGGTTAGGTATTTTACCAAATGCTAGGTATACAAGAATTAGAAGTATTTGAAATAACTACATTACATGGAAATTTTTAATTAACAATGACAAAAATGCAAAGTACAATAGATACACTCAAAAAGAAAATTAACTTTAGAAAGGAAAGTTTCTAACCAATAACCTTGTAAAAATTCTTCAAATATGCATATATAATATATATGAGACAAATAAAGAGATACTAACCAACACTCAAAGTTTGATATTGACACCGAATTTGTGAATGTAGCTCCAATTCACTAGTAGGATTTGGTTGAGGATAATCAAACAAAAATATGTCCTACTTTTTGTGTATAGATCATGAACAAAATTAGAAAAAGCACAATGAAAGTCGAAGAAATAACTCTTAAAACAAACTAATAAAATTGAAGTCATTTGCTATAAATGACTTTTAAAGTTGTTTACAACAAATGACTTTAAAAATTTACTTATTTTCACTTTATTTTTATTTTTTTGTACATTAAAATATCTTGCATAAATACACAATGAAACTGATATGACATACACAAACATATATATAAATATATGTATATATTATTTATATAGGTACATATATAAACATGTGAAAAAGGAAATCAAATTATTTTTTGATTACATACAAAGTTACATATATCAAATATTACATATTCTTAGATCATATATATTAATACAATATCAAAGATCGAATATACTCTTTTTCATCAAAATCTGACCTTGTAGTATTTAGCTCACACCATTCTATTAGGAGAGAGAGTTTTTCTGCAATTTCTTTGGCCAAAAATTGATGGTATAACGACCACTGTTCATCAAACCCTAAATTTGGATGAGAACTACAAATTATAATGTTCTCCCTTTCTCCAATAGTAAGGGTTAAAGAGAGAAGCAATTGTTGTTTGCAATGAAATCATACAATTTTTGCTAGATCAGGATGATCTAACACACTTCTTAACCCTATCATCTAAAGTGAGAAACCCACTTGATTTACAAAATGAAAATAGAGAGAGTTAGTAACAAGAAAGCAATTTATGATCAAAAGAAGTTAGGTTTACTTACAGTGTTTTTCATGACACAAACAATCAAAATATCCAAAATGGAAGGTTAGAAGGGAAAAAGAGAGAAGCATAAAGACCAGAGGAGGATGTCGCCATGCCGCCTTGAGGTGAAGGGGATGCAAGAAAAAAGGATATGAGGTCATCTATTTATAAATGAACAAGGACTTTAGAAGTCATTTAGTATTAAACAACTTTAAAAGTCAAAAACTTTTGAAGTTCTTTAGTACTAAGAAACTTCAAAAGTATACACAAGAAAGGACTTAAGAAGTTGTTTGACTCAAGCAACTTCAAAAGTATCAAAATTTTAAAGTTGTTTAGTGCTAAATGACTTATAAAGTAATTGACATTTGAAGTTGTTTAGAGTCAAACGACTTTAAAAATCCATTCCTACATAAAATAATCTTCACCCCAAATTTATGTATATACTTTTGAAGTTGCTTAGCCTAAACAATTTCAAAAGTTATTGACATTTAAAGTTGTTTATGTCTAAATGACTTCAAAAGTCAATAACTTTTGAAGTCCTTTAATTGTAAATGACCTAAAAAGTCCTTCCTATGAAAACTTTCCTCTTCAGGCTATACTTTTAAAGTCTTTTAAAATTAAATGACTTTAAGTCTATATTTTCAAAGTCATTTATTTCTAAGCAACTTGTAAAATATTTACGAAGTCAGTAGTCATATAATGACTTCTTTATGCCGACTTAAAAACCCTTGTGTATAGCAGTGAATAAACTCTCACATATACTACTTTATTGTTCTTTCAACCTAGTACAGCCCAACCTAAAAAAGTGGTGTTGCATATGATTGTCGCACAGACCTTTCTCCCTCGAGCACTCTTTACTTACACATTTTATGCAATTAAAGGTATGAAATTAAGTGCAATTAAATAATTCAATCAAACATTGGTTTAGCACATACCTCAAATTTAGGTGTTAGATAACACTTTACAAATTCATTCCAAGTATCCTAGTCAATGATGCTGCAATATAGGTTTAGGACTCTGTACAACCTATTGGATCATCTAGATTTGAAAGTACATTATTGTAAGCAAGGTAGCACTTCCATTTTCTCCATTATTCTCTAGCTTCTTGCAAAGCACACATGTTCTTGTCATCAAGTATGTCTAAGGTAGGCTGCAAAGTAGAAATAAGCACGTTACTCTATTTGGGATGTAAGGTATGTACTATATTAAACAAACCATTTACACCCATTCACCATCTCTCATATTGAATCTTTGATTTGATGGTGACACATGTCTCCAATGATCACATGTAATGGGCACCATGCTTCTTACCATACGGAAAAGGTAACTAATAGGATGCTACATGGTAACCTATCTCTTACCCCTTGCTAATGTACCAACAGCCTCTTTTCTTTATTTTGACTTTCTCTTAATAATCTTTTCCATTCTTGCTCAACCTTGCCCTTTCTCTCATGAGGGCTGCTCAAGTTATTATGTTCTTCATGTTTCATTTTTTCCTGCACTAGGAAAAGCATATCATTTAAAATAAGTATATAAAAAATTAGTTCTGCATTCAATATGTTCAATAATTCATTTATTTTCATTTTGAAATAAAAATTCTTTAACAATAAGTCATGAAATGAGAATTATTTTCAATATCATAATCTAGTTGAAAAGATTCATTATTCCTATATATAGGTGTAAACATGCATACATACATTTTAGTGTTCTATCTAAGATACTTTTATAACATACATGAACAAAATCAAATCAAATCTATGTAATGCATTGGAAAAAATAGGTTTTCACCCTAAAATAAACCCCCTTATTTTTACCAAAAATCCTACATAGTCTTCTCTATTTTTGAACTTGCGCATTTAATGGATGCAATGCAATTCACTCAATAAGCCATCATTTTATATTCCAATATATAAATGGGGACTTAGTCTCCCTACCATTTCATTCAAACATGAATTCTAATTGTATCCATCTTTAATCAAATATAAATATAATGGCTCTCAAGTAAGCACACTATGTATATGGATAAAGCCAATTACAACTTGCGGTATTGTGGTTCAAAGTTAATCCACATTCCCAACAACAACTAATGCGAATCCCTTAAAATTTCTACTAGTTCATAACCAAATCTCAATTGCAGAGTAATTGGTGTACGTAGTAGAGTGTCAACAGAAACTCAACATGCTAAATAGTACCAAATTTCAAAGAAAAAGATTAACACATTGCATCAAATGATCTAGATTGACAATACTAGAGAAATTGATGCACTTTGCACTTGTTTGTTGTCATTAATCTAGTTTGTAGCCACCGTGATCTACATTTGAGATTAGAACTAATTTACAATGTCAAATCCAAGAATTTAGTACTAGTCCTAGTTGCATATTGCTTGATTCATCCATATTGGTTCTAGTGAAGAATGAATTCCATCTTCATATTAAATTTTTGACAATTAATAAATCATTGATCTTGTGTTTTCCCTTCTTTAGTCTTTCAAGAGAGATTCTTATGCCTAATTCCTCTAAAGGTAACTCTAGAAGTGATCTTCAAGCAAATGAGCTGGCTTAAATTGTTAGGTAACCTCTTTTGTATTTTATATCAAAGTATGAAAATTGAGATTTACTACATTGTTACTTTGCCCTTTTGATTAACTAAAACCTAAGGGCAAATTTTTGCAACTTCATAATATGAAACTATTTTTTAATAAAAGTAACACAAAAATATGCAAATTTTGGGATAACTTCTAGTTAATCATCCTATAATTACATATATATTAAATGTTACATTTTAATTTTCCCCTTCATACAATTCATTGCTTTCAACTCAAGCATGCTCCTCACCCATATCGCACACATAATCCTTCTTAGTTTCACTAGTTACATCAATTGATGGAATTGCTTGAGTAACACAAGCTTAGGATTTACTATAGAGCACATGCCTATAAGATCAAAGAGTGAATATGGAACCATCTCATGAAATTATAGTCTCTTAGTATTTTTTCACACCACCCTTCCAAGTCCTTTCATGGCAAAGCTTTAGTGTCAAATAGATCCTATTAAAATAGAAATATTAAGCCAAGACCTCTCATTGAAAGAATGATGATGGGATAAAAAAATTTAGTCATGGTACCATAGGGAAAGAGTATTCTTGGTTTAGCTTTGCCACTTCCCGTATATGTTCACTACCCCTCAACTTAGCAATTTCTTTTATATTTCTACAAATTGAAAGTAATGTTATTAAGAATAAACATGATAATGAAAATAATAGTGTAATATATTGTTTGGATAATGAGTTTACTATTTAAGATCATAGATGAAAGGGCTCGACACTATCATCATGTATAGTAAGGTGAACTAAGCAAACTACATATCAATCTCTGCACTTTGGTGTAGAGATTTGAACACGACTTGGCCCGAATCAACTTATGGATTAGTTTCTTTCATGCTATCTATAAAGTAGGATAGTGATTGGATGTCCGGAATGAAGGTAGATGTAATTATAGGGTTAAGGATCCACAATCTTCCCTCTAGAGCTCTGAACCATTAGTTTCAACACAAGGTCCTTCTCTCTCTCTCTCTCTCTCTCTCTCTCTCTCTCTCTCTTTGCATTTTTCATCTTTGAATATAATGAAATATCCATCCTCAATGTCATCTTAGGGAACACAATTTTAATAAAAGAAACCTAAATAAGCTAAACATATTATGGCCATTAACAAGGCAACACCAGCAACACCATTTTAGGGCAAAGCAATAGAAGGAAGATAAACTAATACTTGGTCTACTTTACCTAGAGGTGAAGCCACCCTCTTCCTCTATGAAGATGGATCTACCAATACCACATCATTTGGACTTTGTATAGTTTTTTTTTCCCAACTAATTAGATCTTTTCTTCCTTGACATGGCATGGGTTCCTTGAACTTATCTACCTAAGCAGTCCTAGTGCTCGTTGCATCCTTTGTTGAGTTCACAACTAAAGCATATGTGCCTTGACTTCCACATATTTTCCTATGTACCTATATCCACTAAGGCCTTTAATTGACAATATTCAGACCTCTTCCTCATGATTTTCATCTCAAGAGGTATCTTGGAGTCACTTGATTTATGCAAACAAGCCCCAAATCTAACTATATGGTCATGATAATGATCTATAGATGATCTGTATCATGAATAAACACTCTAAATTGACAAATACAATAGGAAAAGGACCTACCTTGTTGAGATTCGATAGATCTCACTTTGAGTTTTCAATGACAAATTAGTCATAGAACTGAGGTGGAGAGAAACCATTTGACTCCACCATTTCTACTTTCTTCTTCTTTGACATTTTCCTCCGTCACTTCATTTTCTAATTCACTATCACGTGTGAAACCATTTTGAAGTTACTAAAAAAGGGAAATAAAGAGAAGTGGAGTGAGAAGTGTTAAGACACTTAAGAAAATTAAGTGATACCAATCCAAACCTCGAATTCTAGTGCCATCCATGCTAACTACATTATTGTAACACTACTTGTCTCCTAAAAGACAACTATGGGGTGCATGCTAGCTCAAAGCAACTTTGAAGGGAAGGAAAAGGGAATTTATTATCATAGTAAGAAGATGTTGGACTAGGAACAAAGATATTCTACACTTGAAAAGATCTATCTAGCTACGGTATGGGCTACACGAAAGCTTTGGCACTACATGATTTGTAATGAAGTAAAGATAGGATCATAAATGAATCCCTTGAAATATTTATTTAAGAAACCAACCCTTACTAGAAGGATGCCAACATGGTTGCTACTATTATTAGAATCCAATCTCTGGTATGTCATTGAAAATGTGGTCAAAGAAAAAATAGTGATAGATCATTTCATTAAACAATTAGTACACACATTAGCCCTAGTAAAAGAAGATGAGTTTTTGGATGAAGAGGTTTTTATGGTTGTGAGGCTGAACCAAGAGTGGGATACATATTTTGAAGATGCATTAACAAAGAAAGATGGGGTGTCGGAGTAGCTTTGGTTTTCCCCAAGAAGTGCCATGTCTTTTTCTTGATAAAGATGTTGTTCCATTACACCTATAATGAGGCAGAATATGAGGCTTGCATCACAAGGCTGGAAGCCGCATTTATGCTAAATATCAAAAGACTTAACATATATCGAGATTCCTTGTTCGTTATATACCAAACCAAAGGAGAATTCTAAGTAAAATAAGAAATATTGAAGGCTCATAGATAATATCTAGATCATTTAATTACTAAGTTTGACAAATCACCTTCTCCTTCACAGATGAATCTAGCATACATAGTGCATGAGAGGCAAAAACCATGGTACTATGGTATCCAAGATTACATTCATCACATATGCTTCCTGGAATAAGAGAGCTTGCAATGGAGAAACTTGATTAGAAGGAAGGACTAAGGTTTTATAAAGAGTATGGGAGTGCTTTAGAGAAGAAATTTTGATGGCATCCTACTTACATGTGTCAACACAGAAGAAGCCCAAAGACTATTGCAAACAATCCTTGAAAAGGCATGTAGGCCACATGTGAAGAAGAACATTAAGTTAAAAAAATATTTTGTCACGAATACTATTGGCTGATTGATGTGTCTTAATAATTACCACAAGTGCACAGCTCTATTGAAGAACAAAATCAGCAAATATGTGTGGATCCCATGAGGACTCTATGGTTAATGGACTTAACTAACAAATAGGTTATGTTACTTTAACCTAACCAAGCATTCAAGGAAAGAGAATAATGACAAGGTAAGTAATAAGCAATTAGAAGAGTAACTAAGGAACTAAGAAACCTTTTAAACTATATCTAACTAAGAATCAAGGTAACGGATCATTTAGCCTGAGAAAAGAAGAGAACTGTTTCATTAATGGGAAAAGAAAGAGCTATTTTATTAATGGAAAACTTACAAGAATTTGATGTATAAGCAAAGCATAGGAAAGCAAGTAAAATTTCTTTTTCTCGGGCTTGAATTTTGCTGTAGGCCCACATGTTTCATCACTCAATAGGAGCTTGTACACTTCTCTTAAACCCATAATACACTACTGTTACCACCAAGCTGTGCTCATCTCCTTAACACAACATGCCACACCCCAAAAGTCAAATCTTATTCAAAGATACTTAGGAATGGATTATTAAGGCAGCCAAGAGAAGCGGCGCCTAATACCTTTCCTAAAAAATACCACCCACTAAAAGAAGTAAAGAGAAGATATGGAATGGAAGCACAAAACAAGTTGTTGTATTTCCTTGCTAAAAGCTTTTAAGAAATAGGGTAGCTCATAAGGAGAGAGGCAAAGTGAGGATTAGAGGTCATTCATCCTAAAGTTAGGGGCTGCCATCATAGGAATGAAATAGAACAAAAGGAAACTAACCTAGTGTAAGTGGGCCTTATCTTCGAAATCACAAAATTCTAGCCTTCAAAGATGTTGTAATGAGATAGGTCCTCTATCATGGAAGGGGTCAGGACTCCTACTCTTCAAGTTGATGCCCTTAAATAGGATTTGAAGTGGCTTTATTGTAAGATTTGTTATTTTTCTCAACCATTTTCCTAGGATGGAAAAGACTACTTGCTTCCATATAATGGCACAAAGTCTCTTTCCCTTTCCTCTAATCCAAATCCCATAAAAAAATGAAAAAGAAAAGAAAGGACTAAGGATAAGTATGGAAGACTAAAGCATGCATGTAACTAAGAGAGTATGTTTTAGGCATGTGAAAGTGAAGTGAGATGGTAGGATGGTGAGAGATGAAGGTGCATGGAAAGGGGGAGCTTGAAGATGTGTGGAAACTAAAGGGCAGTAAGTATGAGAGATGGATGAGTATGCGGATCCTAAGCATGCTTTTATGATGCATGGAAAACAATCAAAAGTACGATGTGTGCAACTATGATGAGAGCCCTAGGATGGAATTATAAGATGGACTAAAGCACTGTAATGACGCCCACAAGCATGGTAAGGAGAAAGGAGATGATTTGATTGTGTTCATTATCAAGAAGACATCTCCTAATGATTTGATCAAGATAGTATTTGAATATGTACAGATCCTACAATATAAATAATTTGACCTTTGCAAGAAAATTAGAGATGTCTCATTTTTACCAATGTGTTGGAAATTTATTTGTAACAAGATAATTGACAGAGCATAGCAAGGTAAATAAAAACTTGCAAAAGTTGCTCATTAGGAAAGGTTTCTTTGATGGGCACAGGTTCACATTGAGACTCAATTATTAGCTTATAGGTGATCTTCTAAAATATTTTTGGAACCTTTCTTGTTCCTTATTTCTATGCCAAAATCCTGTAGTAATAGCATCCATCGAATAACTCTTAGTTTAGCAAACTTCTTAGAAAGAAGGTACTTCGATGTAGCATGATTCAAGTAGATTATTACTTTAGACCCTCAGAGTAGGACCTAAACTCCTCTTTCTTTGTAGTAGAGTAGTTGAGTTGGGCATCATTGAGAGCCTTACTACCATAATATATTACATGGGGAAGGTTAGCAATTTCCTACCTCAAAATAGTGCCTATCACATAGTAGGAAGCATCACACATGACTTAAAATGGTGCACTCCAATCTGGAAGTCACATGATAGGTGCAAAGGTGAGTTGGACTTTAAGACATTCAGAGGCCTTTATGCAATTTTTTTCAAAGTTAAAAGTCTCCTCCATTGCTAGCAAATTGCATAGAGGCCTAGAAATTTTGCCAAAATCTTTGATAAATCATCTATAAAACCCAGCATGGCATAGAAATTAGCAAATCTCCTTCACCATCTTAGAGGAGAAAATTTGAGATGAGGTGCATTTTTCATAGTTTAATACCAAATTCTTTTTTCAACAACTCCATAACACAAGAGCTGGGTGGGTGAGACACTAAGGAAAATAAGATCCAAATACTGAAAAATCACCCATGAACACCTTAAGGAATCTTTGTACCATATCAGAAAAGATACTCATGATACAACTTTGGAAAGTCATCGGTGTTTGTATAGCCCAAAAGGCATGTGTTTGTAGGCAAAGGTTCTAAAAGGACGAGTGAAGGTGGCCTTTTCTTGATCCTCCATTGCCGTTGAAACATAGTTGTAGCCATAATATCCATTAGAAAATAGTAATACTCTTAACCAGTCAACCTTTCTTACATTTAGTCTATGAAGGTAAGAGGAAAGTGGTCCTTCCTCGTGACTGAGTTCAATTGATAGTAGTCAATATAGACTCTCTACCTAGTGGTCATACAAGTGAGGACTAACTGATTGTCCTCATTTCTAACGACTAGGTCTACATATTTCTTTGAGACAACCTAAACAAGACTGACCCAAGCACTATCAAAGATGGGGTATGTGATACCTACATCTAGCAACTTAAGGACCTATGCTCTAGGTACCTCCTTCATGTGAGGGTTTGGCCATCATTGCTATTCCTGAAAAGTTTTAGCGTTCTCTTCTAAATGTAGTCGATGCATGCAAATGATCAACAATTTACACTTGTTGATAAAGATCAAGGGCTTAAATATTCTATCATCTAGTTCTTCTGTGATCTAAGTTCAGTTGTTTGATCATCCCTACGGAGGATGATCTTGGTTCTCTTCCTTGAATCATGTTTAATCAAGGGTTTAGATCTTCTATTCTATTTGATCTAAATTGCAAGCAATATATATATATATATATCATACATCAAAAAGTATTTATTTCTTTTAATTTCCTTGATCATTCAAGATCCCATGGATCTTGTTTGATCATTCTTATCTTACAATTTTTATTAGAGTTAGATAATTTACTAACCCACAAATTAATGTTTTATTTGTTGAAGATGGCTTATTACATCCTAAATCTAGACAAATCCTCTTATTTCCAATTGATTAAGGCTTTGTAATAACCCCAATTTTAGTAATTGATTGAGAAAATCAATAAAATTTGAGTTTCAGAAATTTCGGGCTGCAATCTTAGGGTTATTTAGAATATACTTCTTATAACAGTATAATTAAGGAATAAGACATGTACAATTGAAGTTAAACTTAGCAAACCCTTCAAAATGACTATAATCACGACAAATTCTGAAATCGAAAGAAAATCCTTAATTTTTTTCATTTTTGTGGACAAAGGGTAAAATAGTAATTTTACCCAAAAAAATTAAAATCTGAGACATCAAAATTTAGATGTACTGAGAAATACAAATCCAACACCACTAAGTACACTCAAATCCAAGATCATGGGAATAAACCCTAATTTTTATACATAAAGGGCAAAATAATCTTTTTACACCATGAGGGGCCCACATGGGCCCACAAGGGACCCAAAAACAAATCCTATGGCCAGCCCACGTGAAATCATGGGTCAAACCATACCATCTGGTCTTGGGGAAGTAGGTGGAGAATGAGAGAATCCAATGCTTATTTAATAATAAAAAATTAACCATCATTAATGCATATCATCATGTAAGAAGATCAAAATGCCTATAAATACAACTCCAAAAGTCCTCCAAAAATGCTCATAAAATTCTCACAAAAATTTCTTCACTTCTCCTACAAATCTAGACCTAGATCCATCCCCAAAAACCTAAAACTCTTAAGAGATCTCTCTCTTTTCATTTTCATTTTCTCTCTAGATTGGAACAAGAGACCTAAAATCAATTAGGCACTCTGTTCCAAATCTAATATCATAAATCCCACCATCCAAACCTTCCTACCGTACCTTAGCTGCAAAACCCCCAAATCAATTTCGAGATCCAACGGTTCAAACAATGGGTATTGCAAGAAAGGTGGATCTTGGGCCATATCTTCATCAAAAGGGTATTATTTTAAATTGGACATATAACCAACATTTTTTTCTCCAATCAGGTAGGTGGAAATGCTTCTTGGACATGTTTACTAATGTTTTATGAAAATTTTATTTTTTCTATAATTTCATTTTGATAATTAAATGGTAAAATTAAAGTAAACAATAGAACCTTTAATTCAGGATGATTGAATGCTCAGATGAAAATTATGACCCTACCAATCGATCCCAAAGGGTCCAAAACCCCTACAGTAGAATTTTCACAAAGATCGGATAAGTTTTGGGCCCTCAATTGATAGAGGATTGATTGGACGGTCTAGAATGGATTGTCCGATCTCCTGATCGAAGGAGGCCCAAGACGCCAGACGCAACACACCACGGAAGACGATGGAGCTTCCGTAAAAACTACGAGCGGACACGCCCTCCTCGCATTGCGGTTACGGGTTTGCGACGACGAACATTCCGCTCATCCTGTGCGCGTCCTTGGATGTCCCGAGATGGAGCATTTGTATTGCCTCCACAACAAACGCACCCGACAAACCAAGCTTTCCGCTCAGCTCATTTCTGCCCAAAAAATCTGGGCCGTCCATTCCGTTGGGCCCAGATCAAATCTAGGTCCTATGAATGACTGTGAACTTCCAGATCTGATTCTGGAGTCATATGAGCTCCAAATCGAGGTAGGAAAGACGCTATGGAAAGCTTACAACCTATATTTTCTTATGAAATGATAAAATGAAAATAAGATGTAATAAAACTTTTTGTATATAGAAAACAAGTTTCCAATTACCAAGATCTTCAAGATTTGAGATGATCAGATCTTGAAGATATGTTTTAATAATGATATAATATTGAAATGAAGTTATCAAAATGGTTTATTTGGACAGATCTAAGAGATATTAAGGGATCTACCCACTATGGTAGAAAAACCTTAAAAATTTCAAAGGGACCCACTTGATCAATAAGATCAAGTGTGATCAGATCTTGGGATGGATGGAATGGATGTTGATATGATGAAATCCAAGGAAATCATGGATGAATTATGACAAAAATGGATCAATATGATCTTTGGACCTTAATAAAGAAAATCCCCCTAAATATAACTAAAACTCTTAATCAAAGGAAAAGATCTAAGATCTAATGGTTGGATCATAAGTGAAGGTTTCTAAAAATGTTAATGTAATTAGTTTCATTTTATATTAATTGATAATAGCATCTTAAATATGATTTATGTTATAAAGCATGCTAGGTAACTTTTAGACTTTAGCATGATATGTGATTATATTGTTATCATAGGGTGCTAGATTTAATTATCTTAGGGGCACTTTAGTATGATTTCATGCCATTGCAACTTAGGACCATGCTAGAATTTCATATAAGATTATAGTATAGTATGAGATTATACCTTAGGTCCATGTCGGTTTAAATTGAGTTATTAAGGTATATTAGTTGGAAATCATGCTAGTGTAATTTTAAGTACCTTGCCTCATTATCATTAAGTGTTCAATTAAGTAGTTTTATACTTTGAATTTATAATTCATTTATGGTTAAATTTTATTAGTAGATTTGCTTGTTATGAGATAAAGAGCATAAAACACAAAAAATGGGATCTAATGAGAAGTAGAGTTTCATAACACAAATAAGAATGGAGTACTTTGGACTTAATTAGTAAGGGCTATAGTTAGTAGGACAATATAAGGATTATCAAATCCTTGGCCCAAACTAGGAGAATAATAAACCCCATGAATGACATTGTAAATATTCATGAACTTAATTAAAATCTATTAGAAAGAGTACTCAGGGTCAACATGCTTATAGGAACCTTATGAAAGGTTGAACTATGGTCATTCTAGTGAATGTTGAACATAGTGGTTAAGGGGGTTATCTAATAGAGCCTCGCTCTTCTCCTACCTTTAGTTGATGTTTATGAGGTCTAAACGCCTCCTTACATGAGGATTGAAGTAACCACTTTGTGTTCACCCATTCAGCTAGCAAGCCTTAGCCAATTGGAAATAATAGGAGGACTCTAGACTTAGGCTTAAATAAGTTACCTTCAACTAGCAAAACATTAACTGGTTGAATAATAACAGTAAAAGCATAAAAGGTTAGTAAATTACCTAACCCTAATAAAAATCGTAATTAAGATAAGGATGATCAAACAAGATCCATTAGATCTTGGATGATCAAGAACAATAAGAATAAGAATATTATATTGTACTTAGTATGTATGTTCTAGTTCATTAGATTAGATAATCCAAACCCTTGATCAAAGATGATTCAAGGAAGAAAACCAAGATCATCCTCCTTAGGGATGATCTAATAACTGAACTTAGATCAAAGAAGAACTAGATAATAAAAGATCTAGGACCTTGATCTTTATCAACAAGTGTATCAATGGATCTATGAAAGATCAAGATCAAGGAGATGGACACACAAAGACTTAGAGATAGAAAAATACTTAGATATGAATGATCTAAAGATTATTCTAAACATTAGATCTAGTGATCAATATGATTGTTCAAAATTTATATATTGACAATATGTCTGGATGTATAGATTACATACATCAGTCAGGATCATGGAAGATTTGTGAAAAGAGATCACTCCTTAAAGGTAGGAGGATTTGATTAATGCATTTACATGGGATATACATGATTGAACCCATGACCTTATGTTGACAAGAGTAATGTTAATACTTGTATTACATCCCTTGAAAACCTTATGATCCAACCAAACACATATAAAATGGCTAAGGACTAGACTATAAGTGAATAGGGAACTAAAAGATATTTTAGCCCTAAGTAAACAGACAAATGGTCTGATATGTATGAAATCTATTTTACATACAAGCTTGGAGACTTGTGAGTTTATTGTAATAGGAATAAGCCTAGGGGGATGCTATGCTAGAGGAGTTATAACGGTTTGGCCACCCACTCCTTAAAATTTGATGATTTAATAATACCTTGCCTTATGAGAGGCTAAAAGTCAGGTGGGGCAATTATGGGAAGGCCACACTGTGGAAGTCTTGTCCCCCCATATGGGCAGTGACATAATATTTTCCACCATGGTATCAGTGGTGAACAGGGCAGTTATCCAAAAGCGTGCTAGTACGGATCAGACTACAGCATGGTAGCCCTTTTGATTATTTTGCATTATGATGCATATGAGAATAGGCATAATGAAATGCCTTATGTTTTAGCATAATGAAATGCTAGGTAATTGTATATTACCAATATTTCCTAAGAAGGGAAATTCCCAGTGTAAGATTAGCTGAAATACTAAATTCTCATGATGGAGAGAATTGATTAGCTTAGTTGGGAATGATATTAGACTACTTTCATAAATTTAACTGGTTTACTCATGAAGGGTATGTATGTATATAGATATACATAACTTAAAAAGTAAAGAGTATGTTAGGGATAATGGGAGTATGAAGTATTGGAATTACATTGTCAATTATTATGCTTCTTGAATCTCCTACCAAGCATTGCTTATTGAGATATTATAATTATTGCAATATCTCAGATACAAGGAAGGAGAGTTAGGAGCTCAAGACGATAGAAGACTTGAAGAGAATAATCTTCAAGGTATACCCTTGAAGACATATATTTTTCTTTGTTGAGAGTTTTATTGTATGCTGAGCTTGAGTTTTGGATTATGTAATTTGGATAAGTATTGTAATAGATTTGGCTGTATTGTGAACCACTAGATGGATTTTAGAATTTAATAAAAGTATATTCCTTCAATGAAATTTTATCTTGTACAAAATTTCTACTTATGTTATGTATGAAGTGATGACTTAGGTTTTACAAAACAAGTTCTAAAGAAAAGAATTTCTGTTGCTTTGTTTTGCAAAATTATTTTACACTATTAAGGGCCCTGCCTTTCAAAATACATTACAAAATGTGTTACAAAAACGCGGGTCGTCATACGCTTACTAGCTGAATGGCTGAACACAAAGTGGTTACTTCAATCCTCATGTAAGGAGGTGTTTAGACCTCACATACATCAACGGAAGGTAGGGGAAGAGTGAGGCTCTATTAGAGAACCCCCTTAACCACCATGTTGAGCATTCATTAAAGTGACCCTAGCTTAACCTTCCATAAGGTTCTTATGAGCATTTTAAGCCTAAGTACACTTTATAATTGATTTTATTTAATTCCACGAACATTTAAGATGTCATTCATGGGGTTTATTATTCTCCTAGTTTGGGCCAAGGATTTGATAATCCTTATATTGTCCAACTAACTATAGCCCTTACTAATATTAAGTCAAAGTCATTCACTCATCTTAATTGTCCATGAATCTCTATATTCCATTAGTTTATATTTTTGGTGATTTATGCTCATTATATCTTAACAACTACTTAACAATTGAATCTACTAATAAAATTTGACAATAATTAAATCATAAACTTTAAAGCATAAATCCAATATAAGTTTAATAATCATTTATACTAACATGCTTCCTATGAATGTAACTTAACCTAATGGAATAAAACTGTACTTAAACTAGCATGACCTAAAGTTATGAAATACATGAAATTTTACTACTAGAATCATGCTAAAATCTCAAATTAAAACCCCTAAGATAATTAAATCTACTAACCTAATAACAAACTAATAACATTTAGAGCATAACATGCTAAAATTGAAGAATTACAATATCATGCTTCCTAATTTAACATAAATCACATTTACAATTCTACTATGAAATAAAAGACAATTAAACTACTTAGATTAAGATTATTAAAAACTTTTACTTATGATCCAACCATTAGATCTTAGATCTTTTCCTTTAGATCAAGGGTTTAATTGCATGTAGGGCTTTTACTCCATTAAGATCCAAAGATGATATCCACTTCTTTTTTTTCACATTTAATCCATGTTCTAACTAGATTTCATTATAATCCCATTAATACAACCCATCCAACGGGTCTGATCATGCTTGATCTCATTGATCAAGTGGATCACTTTGTATTTTTAGGGTTTTTTTACCACAAAGGATAGAACTCTCAATTTATCTTAAATCTGTCAAAATAAATTATAAATATCACTTTATTTCAACATTATTTCATCATTAAATCATATCCCCAAGATCTGATCATCTCAGATCTTCAATATCATGAAAAATGGAAGATTAATTCCTCAAAATAGAAAGTTTCTTGAAGATTTTTATCCATTTTATGATTTCAAAAGAAAATAGATATTACAAGCTTTCCATAGCTTATTTCCAATCTTGATTTGGAGTTTAGATGACTCCACAACTGAGAAAACAAGTTCACAATTATTCTAAGGGTCTAGATTTGATTTGGGCCCAGTGGAACGAATGGTCCTGATCGTTCGAGCCGAGCGGGTCTGATCAAGTGGAGCAGTCGCCATGCTCCTGTCATTGGGATGCACACGATAACATGCTGGGCAAGACGTACATTGTCGTGTAGGTGTTTTGTTGGGATGTTATTGCATGCAGAGTGCGTGCACGGAGACGCACCTATAGGGTGCATGTTTGTGCGGCGTCCCGAGAGTCAGATCTTATAAAGAAGATCAGACAGTCTGTTTTAGACCTTCCAATCAATTCCTCTTCCATTAAGGGATCATAACTTGATGAAATTTATTAAAAATTCTACCTTAGGGGTTTTGGACCCTTCTTGATCAATTAGATGTCTCAAATTTTCCATCTGAGCCCTCCATCATACAATAATGAAGGGTTTTTATCCTTACTTGATTTTCATAATTTTTAACCTAAACATAATTTCAAAAAAATAAAATTTATATAAAATAATATGAAATAAGTATCGAAAGAGTTTCCACCTACTTGATTGGAGAAAAACGTAGGTTTTGCAGCCCAATTTTAAAGAAATATCCCATTGATGATAAGATTGCCCGATAACTGCTTGTTTTGTGATTACTTGTTGATTGCACCATTGGATCTTGAAATTTCTTTTGGGGTTTTGTAGCTAAGGTAGTATAGGACAATAGTAATGGTGGGATGTGTGAGATTTTATTTAGAACAGAGTGCCTAATTAAATTAAATCTAGAGAGAGGAGAGAGAAAGTGAAAGAAGATAGATTTTTGGAAATTTACGAATGAATCTGGATCTAATTTTTTAAGTGAAGCAAGATAAATTTGTGGGAATTTTAATGAACATTTTTGGAGGATTTTTGGGGGGTGTATTTATAGATGTTTTTGAATTTTTCATAATTACTTATAATAATTATGTTTCAATTCTTTTGAATATTAAATTAACATTGGATCCTCCACTACCACCTACTTCTCTACTATTAGCTAGTAGCCATTTGACCACTCATTACATCTTTTCTCGCCGTTGGATTCATTTGTGGGCCCCACGGTGGTGTGAAAGTACCATTTTGCCCTTTTGTGGAGAAAATTTCATTTTATTCTCCCAAACTCAGAATTGAGCGTACTTAGTGGTATTGGAATCATATTTCTAAGTAAATTCTAAATATTGATGTCTTAAATCTTGGTTATGGTTAAAATTACCATTTTACCCTTTTATTCATAAAAATGGTGAAAATCAACGATTTTTCATTTTAACTCAGAATTAAACATACTTAGTTTCATTTTAATCAATTTTTTTAGTACATTCATAATTTATAAGTTTTAAATTATATTTTAATCTCTATAGAAAGAGATTTTCCATTAACCTAATATTCTAGCCTGAAATTTTTGAAAATTCAAACTAAATTGATTTTCTTAATAAATTTACAAAAATTGGGATTATTACAGTTCTTGTCATAGTCATCCAAGCATATTTGTCCATTATCACAAGAAATTGAAGCAAATATTTATAGAGACTTGTTAGACATGAAGAGATTAGGTTAGGTATTTTACCAAATGATAGGTATACAAGAATTAAAAGTATTTGAAATAACTACATTACATAAAATTTTTAATTAAGAATGACAAAAAATAAAAATATGATAAATACATTAAAAAGAAAAATAACTTTAAAAAGGAAAGTTTATAACCCATAACCATGTAAAAATTCTTCAAATGTGCATATATAGTATATATGAGACAAACAAAGAGATACTAACCAACACTGAATTTACGAATGTAGCTCCAACTCACAAGTAGGATTTGGTTGAGGGTAGCTCCAATTCACAATCAGAAAAAGCACAATGAAAGTCAAAGAAATAACTCTTAAAGCAAACTGATAAAATTGAAGTCATTTTGTGGTAAACGACTTTAAAACTTTACATATTTTCACTTTATTTTTATTTTTTTGTACATTAAAATATCTTACATAAATACAAAATGAAACTAATATTACATGCACAAATATATATATGTATATATTGTTCATATATGTACATATACAAACACGTGAACAAGGAAATTAAATTATTTTTTGATTACATACAATGTTACATATTCTTAGATCATATATATTAATACAATATCAAAGATCGAATATGCTCTTTTTCATCAAAATCTGACCTTGCAGTATTTCGCTCACACCATTCTATTAGGAGAGAGAGTGTTCTCCAATTTCCTCCCCAAAAATTGATGGTATAGCCACCACTCTTCATCAAACCCTAAATTTGGATGAGAACCACAAATTATAATGTTCTCCCTTTCTCCAATAGTAAGGGTAAGAGATAGAAGAAATTGTTGTTGGCAATGAAATCATAGAATTTTGCCAGATCAGGACAATCTAACACACTTCTTAACCCCATCATCTACAGTGAGAAACCCACTTGATTTACAAAGTGAAAATAGAGAGAGTTAGTAACAAGAAAGCAATTTATGATCAAAAGAAGTTAGGTTTACTTACAGTGTTTTTCATGACACAAACAATCAAAATATCCAAAATGGAAGGTTAGAAGGGAAGGTTAGAAGGGAAAAAGAGAGAAGCATAAGGACCAGAGGAGGATGCCGTCATGCCACCCTAAGGTGAAGGGGATATAGTAAAAAAGGATATGAGGTCATCTATTTATAAATGAACAAGGATTTTAGAAGTCATTTAGTATCAAACAACTTTAAAAGTCAATAACTTTTGAAGTTCTTTAGTACTAAGAAAGTTCAAAAGTATACATAGGAAAGGACTTAAGAAGTCGTTTGACTAAAGCAACTTCAAAAGTGTCTAAATTTTAAAGTTGTTTAGTGCTAGATGACTTCTAAAGTAATTGACATTTAAAGTGTTTAGAGTCAAATGACTTTAAAAATCCATTCCTGAAAAAATAATCTTCACCCAAATTTATGTATATACTTTTGAAGTCACATAGCCTAAACAACTTCAAAAGTTATTGACATTTAAAGTCGTTTATGTCTAAATGACTTCGAAAGTCCTTCCTGTGAAAATATTCCTCTTCACACCAGACTTTTAAAGTCTTTTAAAATTAAATGACTTTTAAGTCTATATCTTAAAAGTCATTTATTTCTAACCAAATTGTAAAATATTTATGAAGTTAGTAGTCATATAACGACTTATTTATGCTAAATTAAAAACCCTTGTGTATATTAGTGAATACTCTCTCACATACACTTACTTATTGTTCTTTCAACCTAGTGTAGCACAACATAAAAAAGTGGTGTTGCATATGATTGTCGAACAAATCTTTCTCCCTCAAGCACTCTTTTCTTACACAGTTTATGCAATTAAAGGTATGAAATTAAGTGCAATCAAATAATTCAATCAAACATTGGTTTGGCACATTCCTCAAATTTAGGAGTTGGACAGCACTTTACAAATTCATTCCAAGTATCCTAGTCAATGATGCTGCAATATAGGTTTAGGACTCTGTAAAACCTCAATGGATCATCTAGATTTGAAAGTACATTGTTGTAAGCAACGTAGCCTTCCATTTTCTCCATTATTCTCTAGCTTCTTGCAAAGCACACATGTTCTTGTCATTAAGTATGTCGAAGGTAGGCTAAAAAATAAAAACAATCATGTTACTCTATTTGGAGATATAAGGTACATACTATATTATACAAAGAATTTACACACATTCACCATCTCTCATATTTAACCTTTGATTTGATGGTGACTCATGTCTCCAATGATCACATGTAATGGGCACCATGCTTCCTACTGTATGAAAAAGGTAATTGATAGGATGCTACATGGTCACCTATCTCCTACCCCTTGCTAATGTACTCAACAACCTCTTTTCTTTATTTTGACTTTCTCTTAATAATCTTTTCCATTCTTGCTCAACCTTGCCCTTTCTCTCATGAGGGCAGCTCAAGTTATTATGTTCTTCATGTTTCATATTTTAGTGCACTAGGAAAAACATATCATTTAAAATAAGGATATAAAAAATTAGTTATGCATTCAATATGTTCAATAATTCATTTATTTTCATTCTGAAATAAAATTTCTTTAGCAACAACTCATGAAATGAGAATTATTTTAAATATCATAATCTAGTTCAAAAGATTCATTATTCCTATATATAGGTGTAAACATGCATACATACATTTCAGTATTCTATCTAAGATATTTATATATCATACTAGAACAAAATCAAATCAAATCTATGTAATGCATTGGAAAAAATAGGTTTTTAACCTAAAATAAACCCCCTTATTTTTACCAAAAATCTGACATAGTCTTCTCTATTTTTGAACTTGTGCATTTAATGCATGCAATGCAATGCAATGCAATTCACTTGATAAGCCATCATTTTATATTCCAATATATAAATGGAGACTTAGTCTCCCTACCATTTCATTCAAACATGAATTCTAATTGTATCCATCTTTAATCAAATATAAATATAATGGGTCTCAAGTAAGCATGCTATGTATATGGATAAAGCCAATTACTACTTGTGATATTGTAGTTCAAAGTTAATCCACGTTCCCAACAACAAGAACTAATGTGAATCCCTTAAAATTTCTACTAGTTCATAACCAACGCACAATTGCAGAGAAATTGATGTACGTAGTAGAGTGTCAACAAAAACTCAACATGCTAAATAGCACCAAATTTTGAAGAAAAAGATTAAGACATTGCATCAAATGATCTAGATTGACAATACTAGAGAAATTGATGCACTTTGCACTTGTTTGTTGTAATTAATCTAGTTTGTAGTTATTGTGATCTGCATTTGAGATTAGAACTAATTTACAATGTCAAATCCAAGATTTTACTACTAGTCCTAGTTGCGTATTGCATGATTCATCCATATTGGCTCTAGTGAAGAATGAATTCCATCTCCTTATTCAATTTTTTACAATTAATAAATCATTGATCTTGTGTATTCCCTTCTTTAGTCTTTCAAGAGAGATTCTTAGGCCTAATTCCTCTAAAGGTAACTTTAGAAGTGATCTTCAAGCAAATGAGGTGGCTTAAATTGTTAGGTAACCTCTTTTGTATTTTATATCAAAGTATGAAAATCAGGACTTACTACATTGTTGCTTTCCCCTTCGATTAATTGAAACCTAAGAGCAAATTTTGCAACTTCATAATATCAAATATCAAATTATTTTTTAATATTTGGATAGTATGTGCATCCCTTAGAATTAGTGAAGTTGGAAGATGGATCAAGTAGCTATCTTCTACTTTGATATGGTAAAATCTATGTATTTTATAAAAAGTCATAAGAAAAGTATGCTTTCAATAAGTTTAAAAGAAAGACACCCTATGTCTCTTCATATTGAAAGCATAATTATTTGACAATTCATTATCTCCTCTAAAAGCCTACTTGGCATTCTACTCTCTTCATTCGCAAGAAACAAACTATTTTAATTAAGAGAAAAGTTGAGAATAAGAGAAATAAAATGAAACCAATTCTTACCTCTAAATGCCTACGTGGAAGGCCAACACCTTGGAAGCATGATTTGAACAAAGCAATAGCGGCAAAACCATTCAATGAACTAAAATTAGAGAGAAAAAGAGAGTTGCAAAGAGAAATCAACACCGAATTGGGTTGTTGGATGGAGTTGGATCAGAGCTAAGGGGTAGGAAAGAGATGAGCTCTTTTTTGGGTTTAAGAAGTCAAAGCTATGGCATTGACCAGAGAATCTTCTTTGCACCTGAAGGCCTTCTCCTTTGACAATTAGCATTTCAAATGTAGATCTGAGTGATGGAAGAGAGGAAGAGAGGGAGATACAGGTAGGGGTTTTAGTACATAGCTAGGTGATGGAAAGAAGGGGTACCCAACTGGCATCAGAGCAAGAATATGCACAACAGAGAGAGAGAGAGAGAGAGAGAGAGAGAGAGAGAGAGAGAGAGAGAGAGAGAGAGAGAGATTGCTAGATGGGGCTATGGAATGGGTGGGAGGGGGGAAGGCAATGAAAATAATGTAAGTAATTAAGGACTTCTTAAGATGATTTCCAAAAATCTTCTTAAAAAGCAATGTTTTTCAACATGGATTGTAGAAATCATCATTTTCATTTTATTTTTTACTTTTTTAAGGTAGTTTTTAAAAACCATCTTATTAATTTCTTCCAACAAATTATAGAATTTTTAACTCCCTCCAATGACTTCTCATGCTAGACAATCCTTGATGTACTTGCATCATATATCACTACATATATATATATATATACATGCAAATATATATAAGATGAATTGTTATTAAATAATCATGCATAAATAAATAAAATTAATAGAAAAAAATGCAAAATTTGGGATAACTTCTAGTTAATCATCCTATAATTACATATATATCAACTGGTACATTTTAATTTTCCCCTTCATATAATTCATTGCTTTCAACTCAAGCATGCTCCTCACCAGTATCGCACACATAATCCTTCTTAGTTTCACTAGTTACATCAATTGATGGAATTGTTTGGGTAATACAAGCTTAGGATTTACTATAGAGCATGTGCCTATAAGATCAAAGAGTGAATCTGGAACCATCTCATGAAAATATAGTCTCTTAGTATTTTATCACCCCACCCTTCCAAGTCCTTTCATGGCAAAGCTTCAGTACCAATTGAAAGTAATGTTATTAAGAATAAACATGAGAATTAAAATAATAATGTAGTCTATTGTTTGGATATTGAGTTTACTATTTAAGATCACAGATGTAAGGGCTCGTCACTATCATCACGTATAGTAAGGTGAACTAAGCAAACTACATATCAGCCTCTGCACTTTGGTGCAGAGATTTGAACAAGACATGGCCCAAATCAACTCATGGATTAGTTTCTTTCATGATATCTATAAAGTAGGGTAGTGATTGGATGTCCAGAATGAGGGTAGATGTAATTATAGGGTTAAGGATCCACAATCTTGCCTTTAGAGCTCTGAACCATTAGTTCCAACACAAGGTCCTACTCTTTTCTTTTTTTTTTGTATTTTTCATCTTTGAATATAACAAAATATCCATCCTCAATGTCATCATAGGGAAGACAATTTTAATAAGAGAAACCTAAATAAGCAAAGCATACTATGGTCTTTAACAAGGCAATAGCAACAACGCCATTTAAGTGCAAAGTAATAGAAGGAAGATAAACTAATATTCAGTCTACTTTACCCAGAGGTGAAGCGACCCTCTTCCTCTATGAAGATGGAACTACGAATGCCACATTGTTTGGACTTTTTATAGCCTTTTTTGCCCAACTAATCAGATCTTTTCTTCCTTGACAGGGCATGGGCTCCCTGAACTTGTCTACCCAAGCAGTCCTAGGGCTCGTTGCATCCTTTGTTGAGTTCACAACTGAAGCATCTATGCCTTGACTTCCACATATTTTCCTATGTACCTATATTCACTAAGGCCTTTAATTGACAAGCATTAGACCTTATCTTCATGATTTTCATCTCAAGAGGTATCTTGGAGTTACTTGATTTATACAAACAAGCACTAAATCTAACTATTTGGTCATGATAATGATCTATACATGACCTATATCACAAATAAACACTTTAAATTGACAAATACAATAGGAAAAGGGCCTACCTTATTGAGATTTGCTAGATCTCATTTTGGGTTTTCAATCACAAATTAGTCATGGAACTGAGGTGGAGAGAAATCGTTTGACTCCACCATTTCTACTTTCTTCTACTTTGACATTTTCCTCCGTCACTTCATTTTCTAATTCACTATCACACGTGAGACCATTTTGAAGTTAGTAAAAAAGGGAAATAGAAAGAAGCAGAGTGATAAGTGTTCAGAGACTTGAGAAAATTAAGTGATAGCAGTCCAAACCTCTAATTTTGGTGCCATCCATGCTAGCTACATTATTGTGACACTACTTGTGTTCTAAAAGACAACCATGGGATGCATGCTAGCTCAGATCAACTTAGAAGGGAAGGAAAAGGGAATTTATTATCATAGCAAGAAGATGTTGGACTATGAACAAAGACATTCTACACTTGAAAAGATCTATCTAGCTACGGTATGGGCTACACGAAAGCTTTGGCACTGCATGATTTGCAATGAAGTAAAGATAGGATGACAAATGAATCCCTTGAAATATCTATTTAAGAAACCAACCCTTACTAGAAGGATGCCAACATGGTTGCTACTATTATTAGAATTCAATCTCTAGTATGTCATTGACAATGTGTGCAACTATAATGAGAGTCCTAGGATGGAATTCTAAGATGGACTAATGCACTGTAATGATCCCCACAAGCATGGTACGCCCAAAGGAGATGATTTGATTGTGTTCATTGTTAGGAAGACATCTCCTAATGATTTGATCAAGACTGTATTTGAATAAGTACAGATCCTCCCATATAAATAATTTGACCTTTGTAAGAAAATTAGAGATGTTTAATTTTTACCAATGTGTTGGAAATTTATTTGTAACAAGATAATTGATAGAGCATAGCAAGGTAACTAAAAACCTACAAAAGTTGCTCATCTGAAAAGGTTTCTTTGATGGGCACAGGTTCATAATGAGACTCAATTATTAGCATATAGGTGATCTTCTAAAATATTTTTAGAACCTTTCTTGTTCCTTATTTCTTTGCCAAATTCCTATAGCAATAGAATCCATCAAATAAGTCTTGGTTTAGCAAACTTCTTAGAAAGAAGGTACTTCAATGTAGCATGATTCAAGTAGATTATTACTTTAGACCCTAAGAGTTGGATCTAAACTCCTCTTAGGAAAATACTACTACCAACAAGTCTTTCTTTGTAGTAGAGTAGTTGAGTTGGGCATCATTGAGAGTCTTACTACCATAATCGATCACATGGGGAAGGTTAGCAATTTCCTACCTAAAAATAGTGCCTATCGCATAGTAGGAAGTGTCACACATGAGTTAAAATGGTGCACTCCAATTTGGCAGTCACATGACAGGTGCAGAGGTGAGTTTGACTTTAAGACATTCAGAGGCCTTTATTCAAATTTTTTGAAATTAAAAGTCTCCTCCATTGCTAGCAAATTGTAGAGGGGCCTAGAAATTTTTCCAAAATCTTTGATAAATCATCTATAAAACCAAGTATGGCTTAGAAATTAGTAGATCTCCTTCACCATCTTAGAGGGGAAGATTAAAGATGAGGTCCACTTTTACCTTGTCTACCTCTATGCTTTGTTGTGATATGACATGCCCTAGTACTATGCCACTTTTCACCATGAATTGGCATTTTTCTTGGTTTAATGCCAAATTCTTTTCTCAGCAACTCCCTAACACGAGTGCTAGGTGGGCTAGACACTTAGCAAAATTAGATCCAAATACTAAAAAATCACCCCTGAACACCTTAAGGAATCTTTGCACCATATCAAAAAAGATACTCATGATACAACTTTGGAAAGTCATTGGTCTTTGTATACCCCAAAAGGTATGTGTGTGTAGGCAAAGGTTCTAAAAGGACAAGTAAAGGTGGTCTTTCCTTAATCCTCCATTGCCATTGAAACATAGTTGTAGCCATAATATCCATCTAGAAAATAGTAATACTTTTAACCAACCAACCTTTCTTGCATTTTGTCTATGAAGGTAAGAAGAAAATGGTCTTTCCTCATGACTGAGTTCAATTAACAGTAGTCAATACAAACTCTCTACCTAGTGGTCATACAAGTGAGGACTAACGCATTGTCCTCATTTCTAACTACTAATGCTCCATATTTCTTTGAGGCAACCTAAACAAGACTAACCCAATCACTATCAAAGATGGGGTATATGATACCTACATCTAACAACTTAAGGACCTATGCTCTAGCTACCTCCTTCATGTGTGACATCTTGGGTTTTTCATGAAAAAATTTCGCATTTATTTCATAAGGTGGCACGCCTCTAAATTATAAAATATAAGAACAACAGAATATTTTTCTTTGAAATTCATTTTTCCTAAAACCCAGATGTCACCTTTATGCTCACACTATACAACCCCTATAGCATTATATTAAATGTCAAATATCACAATTCAAATTACTAACTCCACAATACAAAAGCTTTAAATAAAAAATATACCTGAGCGCAGAAGTATGGTTGCTGGATTCCTCTTCTTGTGTGCATCTTCTCCTGTCTATCTGCAGCTGAGATATTGTAAACATAAAACATTTACAATATCTCAACAAGCTATGCTTAGTAAAGGGGAGTTTAAGAAGCATGCTAAATCTTAAGATACATTAATTATTCCATAGTAATTAGAATATTCATTTTCATTGCAATTTTATTTAATGAGATTTACTATATGTTTCACATTTCAATAATCCATTTATAAACCAAATATCTACATGTTTCATAATCATTAACAATCCATTGATGAATCAATTATTAACATGTTTCATAATTATCGATATGTACATGTTTCATAATTATAAGTAATCCATTGATTCATCAAACATCTTCAATTATTATTTGTTACTTAAATAAACTAATCCAATTCCATGACCCATACTCTACATAGTTCTACCCATTCATATACCCATATGAAACTTATATGAAACTACACCCTCAATCATATACATATAGTATACATGCACATATATAAAAATTGTTAAAAGACATACAAAATTATGAATATAATCAATATCATCTAATTTACATTCCCAAACTACACTGGGTTTCAGAATCATACCCCTCATCATGTGGGGTTCATAATCATCTAGCCTCTACTGGTATATCAATATAATCCTCATGCCCCTCACTACACAGGGTCCACAATCCTCCAACCATTGCTGGGAAAAATATATAAGGCATATCATTATGCCATATCATATAGGGCATCTCATAATGCCATCATATAAGCACCATAGTGCATCAAATATAAGGACTACTCTGTATGCAGTCAGAATCCAAATAGCACGCTTGGATAACTGCTTAATAATCCACCTATACCATCCTCAATGGAAATCACAATATCCATGTCCGTATGGGAGGCCCATGGCTGTCACAGTGGTAGCCTTCCTATAATTGCCCCACCTGAGTTTTAGCAACACATAGTGCTTGGTATCCATAACATAATAAATTTCAGAGAGTGAGTGGCCAAACCCTCATAACTCTTCTACCATAGCATCCCCAGGCCTACGCCTGTCTAAAACAAAACTCTCAGGCCTCTATGCCTAGATGTAAAATAATCATAATAGCAGGCAATCCACTTGTTCATATATTTCATAACAAGAATAACATCCTCACTAATTTGGTGATAACCCACCAAGGATGCATCCTATAAACTTAGACTCATAAATCATCAATACTGACATGGTACCCATGTACCATAAACATAATTTCACAATTCGCATACATAATGTACAAGTCATAAGCATCAATTATAACATTCAATTCTTTTAATTAACATTATTTTCATCATTACAATTTAAAGCATGTCGAATATCAATCATACCTTTTTAGTTTCATAAAATCTATAATTAGAAATAAGATAATGTTTAGAACATGCATCTTATTATTTAGACATGACATCTTAAATTTCCACCTACCTTGTGTGACGCAGTCTTCAATTCCACTAGCATTGATCACCATCCTTTCACACTAATCAAATCCTCATTTTCACCTAGACCCTCCAAATCAAACAATAAATTAGTAATTTCTAAATAAATGATCTAATTGAATAAGCTAAATTGATTAGGATCATAGAACTTGATCAATTTCCTTACCTAGATCCTCGATTGATCTCAGTCGTTGATTAAGATCAGTAAAATTTTCTCAAATTGAGCTTTTGATCCTAAATCTTTATAAGATTCTTAATCTACACTTCCTAAGGATCATGATAGACTATTTGGATTGGAAAAATGGATTCAAATCATCATAGATCAGATGATCTAACCACCTATCAAAGGACTAGTAATTTCAATGGTCAGTTCTTCTCGTATCAAAATTTGGGAAGATGCTTTTGTTCCTTGTGTCCCAAGATTGCGAGGGTACTCTTGTGATGACCCAGGTTTTTGAAACATATTTTGTAATAGATTTTTCAATGGCAGGGCATCCCCTTAGTAAAAGGTTTTTGCAAAACAAAACAATGGAAATTCTTTTCTTTTAAAACTTGTTTTGAAAACCCAAGTCACCACTTCATACATAACATAAGTACAATTTTTGTACAAAATAAAATTCCATTGAAGGAATATAATTTTATTAAACTTTCAGAATCCATCTAGTGGTTCACAGTACAGTGTAGTATTAGTACAATACCTATACAAATTATATAATCCAAAATTTGCAAACCTCACCATACATAAAAAACTCTCAATACAATACAATTCCCTCAATTAAAATACATGTCTTCAAGAGGATGTATCTTGATTGATTATTTATCCACATCTTCTTAAGTCTTCTACAGTGTGATGACCCAGGTTTTCCCATGCATTTTTCTAATGCAATAATTAATGCCTAAGGTGGGATCCCTATTCGTAAAAACATGCAATGTAGCAGCAAAATCTTTTTGTTTTAAACTCATTTTGAAAACCCCGAGTGTCATTTGCTTTCACAACAACCAAAGTAGTTTTTTTTTTTTTTTAAATTTCTGTACTCATAAATGTCTTCCCAGGTCTATCCAGTCACAGCTCACAGCCCAACTGTAAATAAATACAGATACATGTCCAAAGGAGTAGAGAGTTTACTTACATTCATACTTGTCTCTTCTTCATTACTTGATTGTAATACTAACAGGTCCTGATGCTTCTTCTACTCGTGAGTAGAGCTCTCCTGAAAAATAATAGAGTTCAATGAGTATTTTCCATACTCAGTAGGTGATCTGATACTACTATTTTGAAAACACAGTATGCATCATGCATGGTTCCAAGAGCTTTACATATAAAACATCAATAATTCCTTTTGCGTAAAATTGCATATTAATGCATCAAAGTAAGTTCATACAAATTGAAAACATAAGTTTATTGATGCGAGTTCAACCATGGAAATCCTTTATCGAAATCTAGTGTTCAATGATATGGATTCGACTGCAAATCATAAAGTAGAAATCCATAGATCCAAGTAATAAAATCTCGGCATATACGGCAAATCCACGAGTCAAATATAATAATTATTATGAAAATCTTAAAATAGTCATTACGCAAACATATGCTAGTATCATGCACATGAGTCTCTCAGTGTACATGTCACGCCAATTGGTCACGAGTACTCGTATACGACCATCTCAATGTTATATGCATATCAATCACACTGAAATCATAGGGCCACTATGCTCCTCCACAGGCTGCCACTTTCGGCGATCTGCCCACTTGGGACTCGAGGTTTTTGATCCCACCGCAGGCTGCCTCTTTCGGCGATCTTCCCACTTGGAACTCAGGTTTTATTCCCTATGCAGGTTGCCTCATTCGGCGATCTACCCACTATCCCTATGCAGGTTGCCTCCTTTGGCGATCTATTTACTGAGCATAGTGCCCATCAGGCTCAATAGCCCAAAAGCATCTATAGATAAAGCCAAAGCTCAATCATCGCAAATCATGCAATTTATGGACTCATTCATAGTATATCATGCAATTTATGCAATCATTTTCAATGTCCTCTTTGGGTAACTCACACTGCCTAGCCCTCACAACTGCCTCACCAGCGTCTTTTGGGCACTCCACTGTCTTTTGGCAACCCTCGAGGATAGGCAATGCAGTCGTTTTAATTCATGCAATTTATGCCATGTATTTTAAAGTATGTGAGCAATGCATTCATAAAATCATCTTAATGCAAATGATCGCATTCAAGACCATATATTATGAAAAAAACTCAATAATAGGAAGTCAATAAGTCAAGTATATTTGGAAATGTAATTAAATATCAGACGACCTACAAATTAAGTATATTTGGAAAAACATAGCAGCATCAGACAACCTACGAATTAAGTATATTTGGAAAAACATAGCAGCATCAGACAACCTACCTCAAAGTTTCCTGGAGTTGTGTCCTTCATTACTCAACCCGACCCTGGGTCTCATTTATAAAATCCTGGATATGAATGGATAACAAGGAGTCCTTATCAATTTCGATCTATTTAGAAATTACTAGTTAGATCGCTAGATCTGCCTTTTAGGGTCCATAGGTCCTTGCCTAATACAGTGTCAAGCTAGATCTGATGATATGGATCTACTATTCAATGGTTAGACTCTATAATTTTGTCCTCTGATCCTAATTTTATAGTCTCATTAGGTCCGCGTCAATCATATAGACGCGATGGTTCTATCAATCGAAGTCCTATAGCTCCTAAAATTGCATTTTTAGCATGCACGATCACGGACGAACCAGATTCGTCTATGCAGCCCTACGCGTCACAGTTCCCAAGACGCCCGCGTGTCCCAGTTGAACCGCGATAGCCTCACGTGCGCGTGCGCACGCGCCGAGCTACGCACTGCAGCGCATGTTCTAGAGAGCGTCGCACGAGCACGTCCTCAGCGCCAGGCGCGTGCGTCTCAGCTCCCGAAACACCCTGTGCGTCCCAGTCGAGCCAGGACCCATGCCCCACGTCGCGCGTACCCGGGGACGTACGCACCCTTGGGACGTCGTGCACAAGGGCCTTGGACGGGTTTCCACCTGCCTGGTTCTCTTTATTCATGGAGAACCGGTGTTTTTTGGCCAGAAAACTACCCAGATCTGGCCAGAAATCTGGGGGGAAATGGGAAAGAGAAGAGAGGGAAATAGAGGAGCCTTACGTAGATAGTTCGAGTCGTGCCCTTCCTCTGTTGGAGCGGCTCCTTTGACGATTGCCGGAAAACCCAATGACTGGAAAATCCAGTGAAATAGTAAAGGCCAGGGGAGGAAAAGGAAGAGGAGAAGAGAGAAAGATGGCTGGCCCAATGGGAGAACCTGGGCTGTGCCAGATTTTTGCAGGGAACTGGAGGAGGGGTTTTTCCCAGTTTTGCTGGAACCCTACTACCAAACTTTTGGATGAAGGCATTAGGAGAAAAGATAATCGAGGAAGAGGGGGATGTGGATGTGGATTTTTATAGCCATACTATGGCGGTGCTGCCAATGGCAGTGGTGGAAAGCTCTGGAAACAGGGGGTTTCTGGAGAAATCGAGAGGAAGAAGATAGGGGTTGCCGTTATCAAAACATACCCGTATGTTTTTGTTCTTTTTCGTTTTTAAGTGCATTTTACAAAATTGCCCCTAATCATTAAACGACCGTAACTTCTTCATACGAACTCTATTTTCGGCGTTCTTTGAGGCGTTAGATTCCATTTTTCGAGTAGAATTTAATGGTACCAAGTTTTCTTACAAATTCCTTCGTTTAATATTTTGAATAAAGTAAAACATTTACCATGGTTCATTTCCTATAGAAGTTCCAATTCATTTTTGTTAAATGGATGCAAAAATAGCGTAAATTACTCGGGGCATGACATTATTACCCCCTTAAAAGAATTTCGTTCTCGAAATTCCATAAATCCTTTCCTTCAAGTCAGCTGTCTTCTTGATAAAACATATTCTTCCTGAGGACTTCCTTAAAACTCGAACTAAGAAAATTCCTTTGCTTCATTCCCATACTTCTATTGTCGACGAATCCATTATTCCGTTATCCAATATTCCCTAACTTGCATGAACAGTGAGCAGAGGAAAGGTGGGAGTGTGATGGTGGTTTTGGGTGGTGGTTCCATCATTGCCCAAATCTAAGACACTAGAAAATGCTAGGGAAATGGGGTTTAGAACTTGGGTACAATGGTCTTCCTAGTCCTGGCTATGCCCTGCGATGGAGAGAATAGAGGGAAAAATGGATTTGGACATGCTGGCTGGCCTGAAGGCCTAGCCGTGCCAGTGTCAGGGAGATGCTTATCAGGGTGGAAAAACAGGGAAAATCCCAATCAGGGTTTGTCGGCCAACACATGATCAAGCTGAGCCTATGACAAAAAAAGGAAAACCATTAGGTATACTAGCCTTGCTAGTGAGAGATGACAATAGATCGGAGAGAGAGAAAATGATCTGGGGTTTGTTGAAAATAAAGAAGAACCTAGTTTCTCTTTGCCAGTGATAAGGAATGGGGTTTTCTAAGTAGATATATGCATGCTAGGAAAACTTGATCTAGGCTCTCCAGAGATAATGGGGAAGATGACCTAGGATTTTGGGTTTCTAGCTCGCCAACCAAAAATGGGAGATCTAAAGGAGGGGGTTTCGTTGGTGGCTTACAGGAGGGAAATTGGGTTACGGGTGCATGGGATCTCTATTTATCCCAGGTCTCTATCAGCTCCAGTGATTGAAGGGAAACTGGGTAGAGTGGAGAGGAATGGCAGATCTGGTGTGGGGGCTTTGCTAATTTGTCGACCATGAGGAGGTCGTTGTAGGAGATTAGATGGAGGGCAAGCACGGATTTGGGGTTGCTAGGAGATGCCAAAAATCTGGGGTGGGGGTTGTTGGTAGGGAAAGATCGTATTGAAGGGGGGAGAGGGGAGAATGATAGGTGTTAGGGTTAGGGTTGTCAAGTCTATTCTCTTTGAGAACAAATTGTCCAATAAGGGGGTGCCATTATCAAAATGGTCCCTTAATGTTTCTATTTTTTTTTACTTTTAATTACCAAAATAGCCCTGACTTTGAAGTCCCATGACTTACTCATATGGACTCTGTTTTCAATTTTCTTTAGCTTGTTGGATTCCATTTTCTGAGTACTATCTAATGGTTTTAATTTTGATTCCAAATTATTATCCTATTAAAATATATACTTCTTGAAAACTCATAACATGATCATGGAATAGTAAAATTTTGGGGTGAAATTCATCCGAACTCCGATTTCAGTGTTCTTTATATCGTTGGACTCAATTTTTCAAGTATATTCCAAATATTCATGTTTCCACTCCAAATTCCATTTCTATATAAAAATTTATTTTCTTTGTGTCAAAAATTCCAATTATATTCCAAAATTCTAATTTCATATAATAACGCCTAGAATAGTATTTACTAAATTTGAAGTTGTTACATCATTTGAGGGTTTGGCCACCATTGCTATTCCCTAAAAGTTTTAGCATTCTCTTCTAAATGGAGTCGATGCATGCAAATGATGGGGTTAGTACCTTTTATGTCTGATCTGGACCATCGTATTGCTGTCTTATGTCTAAAACGTACATGAAGTAGCATAACTTCCTATTCTTGATTGAGATCAGTGACAATAATAATAAAAAAGGTTTTAAAGGGACCTAAAAATGCATATTTTAAACTTTCAAACAATGGTTTTAGGTTTAATGTGGGTGTTTCCTCTTGTGGGTCCTAAGTAGTGGAATGTGGTGTAAGGGGCTCTACTTTTGGTCTCCATTTTGAAGTGTTCACTATTGAAGCAGCTTCAAGTCTTGGGTCTACTTACTCTGTGCAATCTTTTTTGTGCAAAGTGTCATGAATTATACTTTGTCTGACCTTCATCGCAAAAGAATATTCAAAGTCCATCTGTTGTGTAGCATTAAAAATGTTGATATCATGTTTCATATTGCCGAATGGCAGTTTCATAACACTATTTCAACAATTGATGATAGCATTGAAGTGGCCAAAAATGCATGACCCAAGATGATAGGGATTTCAACATCTGGATTGGAGTACATTGGAAAGACAATTTTGTCTACCTATATCAAGGAATCTTCTACTACTCCTTCAGAAATTTTGACAGATTAGTATGCTAATTGGAGGGTAGTAGTAATAGGTTGCAGCTCACCTAAATATAGTTGCTCATAGATTGAGTATGGTAATAGGTTAACACTAGCCCCTAAATTTAAGAGTGTCTTATCAAATCTGTGTTCACCAATAACTGATGAGATTGTTAGGTATCTAAGATCTTTGTACTTTGGAGGGGTTCAATGTTGTAGAATAGCACTGGCTCAACTGGTGACAATGGTATTTTATGCACATTAAGCTAATGCTTTCTTATACGTAGGTCCTTTAGAAGTTTTGGATAAGTAAGGGAACTCTTTAATGACACTAAGCAATGAAATATTGATATTTACTCATTTGAATATATCCATTATCTCATTATAATTATTCTCCTTCTTGGTTGTATTTAGTCTCTAAGGTAAGGGAGCCTATGCAATGTGAAGTGCATTACGAAGAGGTTTAGATTAAGAGGGTGTAAGCTATACTTTTTCTTTCCTTTTTTGAGATTGGGTAGGCTTTTCTTTCTCCTCAGGTTGTGGGGTAGTCCTAGTGTGGTCTACTTGTTTTCCACTCCTAATGATTTTGATGGATTTAGCTCAATTAGAGGATATGAAACTAATCTCACATTGACCCTTAAAATTTGGCACTTGCTAGCATGGAAATTTACCTTTCTCCCTTTCTTGAAGAGCAGCAAATGGTTGACCCATCTAATAGTCCAACTTCACAATAGACTACGAGTTCGCTTGCAAGGTCTGCTTAGTATCATGTTGAAATTATTTTGTATCATTTTGAAATTGCACTCGTCCTTGCATAAACATACTTAGATTCAATGATTGTTTCCTTTGCTAGGGTGGAAATTGTTGAGGAAGTTGCTTCTGCTGAGGCATATTGTTCCTAGGAAAGGGTTGTTGTTGAGGTGGGTTCCCCGATGGACCCCTTGATTGTTATTCTTTGACCATGAGAAGTTTGGATGTCTAGCTCATTTATGATTGTAGGCCTTAGGATAAAGGTTATTGTTGATAAGATTATGATATGCATCATAGTATTCTTTTTCCTTAAAAAGAACTTTGAGAAACCAAATCTAGATGAACACGATGGAGCAGAGTGATTGGGATTGGAACAGATTAAGAAAACATCAAATTGAGGTTGCACATGAGGTCTATTCATCATGGAAACATGAAACCATTGGGTTAGATCATCTATTTTGGCTACTTTCTAGGTCAACATGACAATTTTACTATACAAATATGCCATGATCCCCATCTCATATATTCCACCTTTCTTTTGTGGCAGTGAATTTCTTTCCATGTGGGTAGAATAATCCCATTATTGGGAATTATCAGCAAGTGTTTCAATGAAATTCCAGGCTTCCACATTACTTGTAGTCATCAGATCCTCTCCACCAGTGGCGTCAACCATACATCAATTCAGATTTTAAGAAAAGTACTAAACCTGTTGTCATTTTTCAAAACCATGGTGAGAACATTTTAGTAGCAAGTCCTTTCAACATTCCCAACATTCATAGAAATGGCCACCCTCTTTCTATTCAAAATTTATGATTTCATGCCTGAGGTTATTGGTTTTGTGGACTGGGAAAAAATTATTTCAGAATTTTTTGACAGTTGATCTCATGTGGTGATAGGCCCTATTTCTAGAGTTGTGCCACGCCTTAGTTTTATCCTATAATGAAAATGAAAATAGTCTCAACCTTATATAGTCATTAGACAAATTTAGGTATTTGAATGTAGAATAGATGTAAAAGTATTTCTTGACATAGTGGTATGGGTTCTCCTTGTCTAACTAATAAAAGGTAGGAAGGAGTTAAATAACTCCTGGTTTCAACTCAAAGTGGTTTGCACTCATTGTGGATAAAGCTATCAAGGTGGTAAATTGAATCAAACTAGTGTAGAGTAATCCTTTAATAGTTTCACTTCTACAACTTCGTCAACCATTTCTACAACAAGGAACTCTTAATATTTTCAAGTCCTTTGTCTTGCCTCACAAATCATTTGATCTTTGTATCTAAAAGTATTATATTAGGATTAAGTGATCGATGATAATGCATAAACTAATAGATGATGTATTAGAACTTTTGTTTATATACAATGACGCTTAGTCATTGTATACAATGAAAAAGATTTTTTATTTTCTTAATTTTATTTTCCTAGTTTAGGGGAAACCTAAAGTAGAATATGTTAATAAAGAAAGAAAAAAAATGGACTAAAAATATTCTATTCCCTAAGACAAATAATGGTGAAAAGCTTATTATCTTGAATTTATGTAAAGGAGACGCTTTTATATTATGAGCAATCTAGGTAACTCCTCTCTTTCAAATTTCTACTACTACTTACCAGTTAGATCTAATATGAAACAACCACTTCACACCCTCCTTAGTTAGTTGTAGATGATCTTAATCTTAGAATGAGCTATTAGAGCTAGTAGTTTAAATACCAGTGCTGTCAATTAGATAGGAGCAACTTGACTGGCAATAGGCTGCCTTCTTCCAAGAGGGTCCTACAAGCTCAAAAGGCTATTAAGTTCTCTTCTAGATTGATTTTATATTAAAACAAAAGGCTAGGGTTGCATGTAAGGTGATAACTAATCTAGGTGGGCCATGGTGTGGTGATAAAATTCACCCTTGATCTTGTAGCAATGAGTACCCTTACTAATTCATTAAAGCATTTCCCAAGTAGTTTGATCAATATATAAGCACCTTAAAGTGATAAAAGTGTCCTATTATGTAGGAAAGCTATAAATCTAATGCAGCTACTTATATGCGACCTAACAAGGGTTCAAGGCCTTGATAGATGGGGCACTATAACCTTGACAAACTAAGGTATCCTTGTTAAGAAGTTTCTTTCCAATGCAAGGGTCCTCAAAACATGGAACAATTAATCATGAAATGCCTGCATGCATTATACTATCATTCATAATGCAAGAAATTAAAGTGTTATACAAAACATAAATTAGGAATTGAAAGGAAGTTTAGGAAAGCTTATGGTGGGGTCCTAGAATATACATTCTTGTACAAGAGTATGTCCATGTATAGGCCACTTCCAAGTTAGGATGGCTCACTCTTGACCTGTATTATTTTAGACCTTAATTTTGAATGAATCATGTATAAAAATACACTTTCGACCTCACTACAATCCACTCAAATAAAAAATATAACTGGAAACTATCCTAAGGTCTTCTTCCAAAGCTTTGTTTGCAACCAAATTTTAGCACAAATTAGAATAATAGGGAATCAAACTCTTAGGAATAAGGAAAATATGCAAATGAAACTATAGCCAATCCTAACCTACGACTAGTGGTAAACCATTATAACCTAGATTTTAATCAAAATCCATTGCGAGTCCCAGGCAGCAAAACCAAAAACTTGATGTGTATTAATAATTATCACTAGTGCATGGATCTATTAAAGTATAGAATCAACAAATATGGGTCAATCCCATGAGGACTCTATGATTAATGGAGTTAATTAACATTTAGGTTATGTTACTTTAACCTAGCCAAGCATTCAAGGAAAGAGAGAAGAAGTAAACTTTGTAACTGATGCTAATTACAAGGATGGTAAAAAGTTCTAACCATTATACTAAAATTCAAAATTAAGTAACTAGAAAGTAAACTCTTAGTAATAGACCTTAAGAAAGGGAACTAGGAACCATTTTAAATTATAGCTAACTAAGAATCAAAGTAAAGAACCAATTTAACTAGGAAAAGAAGAGAAATATTTTATTCATGGAAAATCTACAAGAATTTGATACATAAGCAAGGCAAAAGAAAGCAAGTAAAATTTCTTCTTCATGAGTTTGAATTCTGCTATGGAGCCCACATGCTAGGTCACTCAATAGGAGATTGTACACTCCTCTTCAACTGATAATACACTAAAGTTGCCACCAACCTATTCCCATCTCCTTAATCTAACATGCCACAACCCAAAAGTCAAATCTTATCCAAAGATGCTTAGGAATGAAGTATTCAGGCAGCCAAGAGAATAGGTTCCTAATACCTTTCCTAAGAGAACACAAACCACTAGAAGAAGAAAATAGAAGATATGAAATGGAAGTACAAAAGAAGTTGTTGCATTTCCTTGCTAGAAACTCTTAAGTGGGCAGCTCTTGAGGAGAGAGACAAGGAGGGTACTAGAGGTCACTCATCCTTAATTTAGGGGCAGCCATCTTAGGAATGAAATAGAACAAAAGGAAACTAACATATTGATAGTGGCCCTTAGCTTAGGACTCAAAAAATTCTAACCTTCAAGGACGAAGTAATGAGTTAGGTCCTTTATCATGAAAGGGGTCCTACTTTTCAACGTGATGACCTTACCTAGGAATTGGAGTGGCTTTATGATAAGATGTCCTATTTATCTCAACCATTATCCTAGGATGGAAATGACAGCCTGATGCCTTATAATGGTTTCCTTTTCATTTAATCCAAACCCATAAAAAAATCAATAAGAAAAGAAAACTAAGGAGAATCATGGAAGAGTCAAGCATGCATGTGACTAAGAGATTGTGCGAGTGTATGTTTTATGCATGTGAAAGTGTAGTAAGATAGTAGGATGGTGTGAGATGATAGTGGCAAAGGGGGCGGGTGAAGATGTATGTAAAAACTAAGATGTATGAAACTAACAAAGTAACAACTAAGTATGTGAATTGTTGAATTATCATATGCATAGTATATGAAGGTGCTATGGAATGTGCATGGAATTTAAACTTGAACTAATGACTACAAGATAGAATCATGGATAGGAAAGAATGGAAATTACATGAACTAAAATAACTTCTTTGATGCATATTCTCCTTAATTACAAAACTAGAACACTGAAAAGGAAACTTAAAGAGAACTACATGCAACTATATGTGGTGCATACAATACAAAGATGAAGGCTACGTGAAAAACATGCATGGGAACCTACATGGGTGATGCATGGAGATTCGGTGTAGGTATGGAGATGGAAGAAGGAAGAAGAAAAAAAAAGAAAAAAAGAGAGGAAATGAGAAGAATAATTGAAAAAAAAAAGAAGAAGAAGGTAAATCGGAAAAGGTTGAGGACCTTTACCTTTGCTCTACAAGGGTTGGACATTAATGCTTAAAGGGAGCTTGGGTAAAGGTGATCTTTCTAGGGAAATATAAAAGATGGGTTTCCTTCTCTTTAACCTCTTATTTATAAAGTCTTAAGAGAAGGAGGACCAATGATAGAAGGTTAAGATTTAACAAGAAGAAAGAATGGAAGGTTGAGATGCTATGGATGATAAGGAGTGGAGGAGAGATAGGGGGAGGCATGGAAATCAAGTAGGAGGTGATCTTTGACTAGAAATCAAAGTGCAAAGTGAATTGGACTAGGAAAGTAGGAAATGGAGAGGAATAAGCCTGGTTAGGAAGATAGTTTTGGTGGGATAGGAAATTAGCTTGCTTAGGAGGAAAGGAACAGAGTAAGATTAGGAGAAAAACTTGGAAGTTAGGTTGGATTAGAGATTGAATAAGGTAAGAGGCATGGAAACCTTGGGAATGTGCTGGAGTTTATAATTTTGGAATTGAAAGTGATCCATTGGATGTTAATTAGTGGTGGAAATCATAGGACTTTCAATCAACTTTTCAACCAAGACTAAGGGCTAGGATTTTTACCTTTTCAATGTTTCTTTCTTGACCCTTAGATTGTTATCATCCTATCTCGTATGGCTGAAATTTGGTTGGAGTAATCTTATCCAAATATATCTTCTTTTGAGGCTTCTTTACTATCCACCATTGGATTGGACTACCCTAGAGTGGATGATCTAAATTCCTTAGAGATTTTCTTATCGACTCTAGGTTTTCCATGTTTTTATTCTAGAAAATAATATTACACATAGGTGGGATGTCTTTTTCGATATTTTAAAGGATCTCCTTTTCTTCAATTTAGGTAGGTAGTTCTATGGAAACTCTTCCACCAATAGACTTCCACTTTGGTCTTCATTGCAACCTAGATTCTTATTGGTCTATCCTTACTGAAAATATCTTCATTGGTTGCTTAGTATATGTATCTATAAGGGTAGATCTTAACCTTTAAGTGCTTCATGTGTAAGATGACTTTCATCTATAGATTTTTCATGAATAATCTCTCTTGTTCTCCTTGTTTATCTCCATCAATCAATTTATTTCTTCATGTTTTACACTTGTAATTGATTAGGAATCACCATATTTTAATGTGAATTTTGTGCTTCCCCTTTAATGGTTCATTCTTTTGATAGAGTAGGAGACAGAAAGTAAGAAATAAGTCTCCTATGGGCCCTTGCCTTCTACCTATTTTATTTAAAAATCTCCCATTGTATATGATCTCATTGTATGTTACTTGGGCTTTCTTTAGAAGTGTCCCAAGGTGGTGGTTAGGTTGAATACTTGCAAAGTTCTGTATAAGGCTCGGTATTCCATTTGAGCTTTTTGACTGCTCAAACTTTGATATTGACATCTAATGATTATTTAAAACTCTCTAACATCATGAATGGCATGTATAGGTCCACAATGTAGCTTTGTTAGTGAAGCTTCTCTTTCATGGGTAAACTGGTCAATTTTGTCAATTTTTCATTTGCATCATGGACTTGCAAAATTGTAGAATTAACCTGAATTAGTAATGATTAAGTAATTTTTGGGGGAAAAATATGCTAAATATAGAGGTATCTATGTAATATTTCTATATATATCACTAACCATGTAGAGAGATGTTGTGCTTTTTAAGTTAACTCGCAAGCACATGAATCCATTATAATAAATTCACACTATGAAGGTTGATCCCATGAGAAATTGAATGGATTTGTATGAATAGTGGGTCCTTAATTAGACTACCAAATCTAGCCAAAATAATGAGATTTTTAACCTAAACTAAGAATGGAAACTTAATATAAATGTAAGACATGACAATATGTAAAGATGCTAAAAATAGGCTCAACATAGAAACATTCCTAAAAGCATACTTTCTAAAATTAAACCTTTTTGACAATGAAGATTAGAAACCTTCTAAATGATAAATGGTAACCTAATGGAAAGAAAAAACAGTGCAAGATTTCTATATTATATACTCAGAACATGTAATCCTAAAAAACAACCATCTAAATGAAGCAAGTCAATATTAAGTTGCGTGAGGAATCCAATAAATATTAAGGATTCAATTAAGCACATCAAAGAAAAGAAAAAAGAAAAAACTCCCTCAAAACCATGAGCATGGCCACATGGTTTTTGCACATGGTACTAAGTAAGTTGCATGTGACCTATATGCTAGATTTAGATGATCCTTGATATACTACTATAGCATGGAATTCTCAAATGAATGAATTATGAAACTACATGAAAAATCATGGATTCAAGAATTTAAATAGATAAGAAGTAACTCAACTCATCATTCATTAAGTGAAGCATTGAATCTTGAACCATAAGTTGCATTTATTCAAGGGATGTTTGACCATTCTTACATCCAATTACAACCTAATAACTTCTTTAGTGAAATCAACTAAAAATCTTATGCTAGAATGCTTGTGAACCTATGAAGGAGGAAGATTGAATAACCACCAAAAAGGAAATGTGGGAGTGAAAGCATAATCAAGAGATCTAAGGAAAGGAAAAAGTAAGAAAAGAAGTATAACCAAATGGATTCAAGATAGCTTTGCCCTTGGTTGTCACTTCAATGGGAAGGCACTCAACAAGAACCATAAGTTGCAACTAACAATCTTGGATCTTTGAAACAAACAAGCAAGAAAGATGGCAAAATGGGAAGGGACTAAACAAGAATCCTACATATCAAACTAAGCGACAAAAGAGATTCAAGGGCAATGAGGAAAGAAGATTAAAAGAAGATGAATAACCAGCCTTTAATGGAGGAACCAAGTATGAAGTAGGCATGGAAAACTTAAGGGAAGAGAGCAAATTCAAGTGGAAAACCATAGAAAACTTTCAAGAAAGAGGGGCTACAAAGATAAAATCATAAAACACCTTCAAAGGAAGAGTGAGGAGCCACCTTTTTAAGGTGCCTCCTCTCCCAAAAGAATGAATCATGCGTAGTAACCCTAGGTGCTTTTATAAGTTTAGCTGCCTTGTAATTTTACTAGGATGTGATCCTAAGGTGGAGATGATTAGTTGTAGAATATAGGGTTGAGATTAGATCTAGGGCAACCAATAGGTAATATTAGTAAACTAAGAAGATTACCTATGGATCTAGGTGGTTAGGAAAGAGAGATAGAAGTGGAAAGAGATGGAAAGATAAGGGGAAAGAAATGAAATGAGGTGGAGTAAGGGTATTGGCTAGATCTAATATTGATGGGCTATTTAAAGTGGTAGTTTAAGAAAGTGGGGCTCTTAGGTAGGAAGGTGCAAACTAAATTTGTAATTCTCTTGTATGGTGAGGTAGAGGGATAGAAAAAAGTGAGAAAATCATTAAAAAAATATGAAAAATAAAGTGGATTCCTCCTATTGGTACATATGCTATCTTAACCAATTGGACTTTTTCCTCAAATATCTTCAAAATAACCCTTAAAAATCTATAGATGATTGCTTTAAATTTTTTGCCTTCCATGTAGCTTAGCCCATGTGGTTTGATGGATGGCTTTAAGAGCTCATTTGGCTTGGTTTCATGAATGGATTTAGGGGCTCTTTTGAGTTGGCTTGGTGCGTCATCTCATTAGTTTTGATATCTTGCTAGGCTCCTTAGCTTATCATCTTCTTCATTGCTTGTATATTGCCAGGTGGCTTGAGCGAATCCCATGCAAAGGTGATGGACTTTGCATGGCTTGTGCATGAGCCTATGTTAGTCACCTTTGACTTATCCTATTACATGCTTCACATACCTTAAGGTGATCTTGATCCTTGATCTCATTTTGGATTGATGACTTTTAGCCCTTGATTGGATCTTTTGATCTTAATCTTCAATTTTCATCTTGATCGATATTGGCCATCGGATCATCATCTCAGTTCCTACAAAAGATGAAAACTCTAATTACATTTAAAAAAAATATGATTATTCTCATACTTATTATAGATTAGCCTTTGAACCTAAATTTATCAAATATTTAATTTATTAGGTCAAAAATGCATGTGTTATAAATTTTGGCCAAAATCCTTAATTTAATGCTATAGTTTGTAACAAATGGGCTACTAATTGGGTGATTTTTATACATATTTGGACACTCATCATACCCCCCAACTAGCATTTTGCTAGTCCAAAGTAAAACATGTAAAATATCATTTTAAAAAATTGATACAAATTGTCACTTTCGTAGGTACTCATGATTGCATTTAGCATATGTAACAAGCCCTTAACCCTAGTGGATGAGTTAGGCATCATGAGGGTTCATAGTGAATATGCCCACAAAATTTCATAAGGTTGAATCTTTTATTTTATCTCAAAGAATCCTCATCCATTAATACTCGACTAGTTTTAACAACTTAATAGAGATGAATTACAATTCTACAAGTTATCCACATAAGTCAAGACTTCTAATTGAATATGCTTATATTCCATTGAAAATATGTTTTGATCTCAATTATCACTAGTATATTCTCAAAATGAAGCTCTCAAAGAAAAGGGATTAAACATACTTCTTTCACAATGTGTCCAGATCCAACAAGGCTAATGGTTCACATGAAATTTTTGCATTGAAGAGACAAAGGAATCCAATCCCTAAGAATAGATGTTATTACCATGACTAGTAGGGGTTGTTTACCTTAATTCCTTCCATTTATATCCTCATTGAAGTTATTTTTCACCTAAGATCTGTAGGTCTATAATTAGGACAAAATGCAGGATTGGGAGTGGTTCAAAAAAGAAGAGTATAAGGATACAAGGTTTCAAAATTGAGTAGTGGTCTTCTTTTGATTATTGGACAAATTTACTTTGATTATATTATAGTGAATATCATTTGTACTCTTGCCTTTTTCTAATAATTCTTTCTTTTAACTTTTTTGTTTTCAACTCTTAGAAAGAAGGGCTTTTTTGTTGTATGTCTTTTTGTATTTTTCACTTCTTTAACTTTTTGTCCTTTTTGAACTCTTTCAACCAACTCTACCCATTTTTTAAAACAAGTAATGAATGTTTATTTTACTAGGTTTTTCTAGGTTAAGGTAGATGGGGTTAAAAAAAAGAAAGGCTTAATAATAGGATCAAGCGGCTAAGTAGTGGTATAATGTATTGGGTATAGGTCCTTGGGCTGAACAAGGATGGCATGTATAATTTTCTAGGTTTCTTAAAGCCTATTAGCTTTAATAAATGTTCTAGAAATAAAGCTATTACACATTCATTCTTGGCAATTAAACAAAACAAAGATACAGGATCAAACAAACTTTTGTACACTGAAGAAAATGTGGAATTGCTTGTATTCTCAGAAAGAGGATAATCTTTAAAACTCACTTGGTTATAGTTCTCTACTAATCTTCTTCAAGATCTCTAATTCATACCTCTCTATTAGTCTACAAAATAATTTTCAAGAATTAACTTTCATAAGATGCTTCAACATATGAACAACATGCAAAACTAGCCATATGCATTTCCATTAAGAGGTTAAAGTAGTAGAACTACTAAGCTTCTGAATTATAATTCTTATCACAGTAAAGGAACTCTACCTCAAAACTTCTTTTTTTTTTTGGCTTGACCAATACAAGAAAATTGACAAATAAAAGAAAATTCAAAATGTCTATGTACATCCATGCCCACAACCTAAGTTAAACATTGTCCTTAATGTTTAGATACATAGGACCCTATATGATGATGGAATGGTGTAAAATATTGAAATTTGAAAAACTTCTAGGTTGCCACCAAGGGAGCACTAAGTTTTATGTCTTTAGCCAGACATGATGATGAGTGTGATGAATGCACTGTGAAGGTGTTCTAGACCATGCTAAGGTGGATCATGGTAGATTGGTGCCTCTAATGATGTTTCCTCTACCACATGGTCAACTAGTTCTAAGAAGGGTTTAAGCCTTTGTCTATTAATTTTGAGATTTCACCATCCTTTTCCATCTCAATGGCTCCATGAGGATATATGGTACGTACTACATAAGGTCTAGTCCATCAAGATTTGAGTTTCCTTGGGAATAGATACAACCTGAAATTATATAATAAAACCTTTTGAATTGGTGTGAGGGACTTCCTTGAGATTTGTCTATCATGGTTAATCTTCATTGAGTTGAAGTTTTCTATGGGTCCTAGTAGCATCTATCTCAAAATTGAGCCTTTTGATAGCCCAATAAGACTTATGTTCTAATTCTACTATTATGTGGTAGGCTTTTCCATAGACCAGGTAGTAGGGTGACATGGCCATAGGACTCTTATAAGTTGTACGATAGGCCCATAAAGCATCATTAAGTCTAACAGACCGGTCTTTCTTATTTGGATTGATTGCCTTCTCTAATATGCTTGATTTCCCTATTCAAGACCTCTACTTGCCCATTGGTTTGAAGGTGATATGGGGTAGCTATTCTATGATTGACACCATATTTATTATTTAAATTATCAAATACTTTATTACAAAAGCTTTTTCCCCCATAATTCATTGTGGCATGTGGAGTACCAAACCTTGCAAATATATTTTCCTTTAAACATTTTGACCACCACCCTGTGGTCCTTGCAGGGTATGACTTTCACCCACTTAGACACATAGTCCACTCCCACGAGGATTTATAAATAGCCAAAAGAATTAGGAAATGGACCCATGAAAACTATGCCCCAAACATCAAAAGGTTTTGCAATGAGGATGGGGTTTAAGGGCATGCCATTTTTCCTTTCTATACTTCCTAGACTTTAGCACCTAGCACATGCCTTATAGTAAGCATGTAAATCTTTAAAAATTGGGGGCTAGTAAAAACCACACTGCAAAAGCTTTATAACTGAATTTTTAAAGCTAAAGTGGACCCCACAATCTTGATCATGATAGAAGGAGATGATTTCATTATACTAACTATTAGGTATGCATCTCCTTAACACCTGATCAGGATAGTATTTAAATAAGTATGGGTCATTCTAAGTAAACTATCCAACCTCGATCATAAATATTTTTCTATCTTGTTTGGTCCAATGATTGCCCATTTGTCCTATAACAAATAGCTAACTATATCCCTATACTAAGATAACTTGGGAACGTGCATTAGCTATTCATCTAGAAAAGCTCCTATTATAGGCACATTTTCACTACTATGCTCTACCACTAACTTAGATATGTGGTCTGCTACAACATTTTTGGAACCTTTCTTGTCTCGAATTTCCATATCAAATTCCTCCAATAGTAGTATCTAATGGATCAGCCTAGGTTTTGCATCCTTTTTAGAAAGAAGGTATTTCAATGCAGCATTATTTGAGTATGCTATAACTTTAGATCCTAACAAGTAAGACTTAAACTTATCCAATGTAAATACGATTGCCAATAACTCTTTTTTTATGGTTGAGTAGTTGCATTGTGTTTATTTGAGTGTTTTATTAGGGAAGTATATCACATGGGGAAGTTTGTCAATAGCTGCTCCAAAATAGCTCTAATTGTGTAGTCAAAGTGTCAAACATTATCTTAAATGGTGCACTCCAGTTAGGCAGTCTAATGATAGGTGCAAAGGTTAATTCAGCCTTTAGGTGCTCAAATACTTTTCTAAACTCCTCATCAAAGTCAAAAGAAGCCTCTGTAAATTATATAGGGGCTTAGCAATCTTGCTGTAATCCTTGATGAATCTCTTGTAGAATCTAGCATGATGTAGAAATAAGAAAATTTCTTCCACTGTCCTTATTAAAGGAAGGTTGGCTATTAAATCCATTTTGGCCTAATTTACAGCCAAACCATTGTGTGATATTACGTGACCTAAAAGGATACCATTTTGTACCATAAAATGACACTTTTCCCAATTTAATACTAGATTTTTCTCCTTGACACCTTACTAGTGCTAACTTCAAGTTATGTAGGCACTCATTGAAAGAAGAACCAAAAACTGAGAAGTCATCCATGAACAAATCTAGAAACCTTTCTACCATGTCAAAAATATGCTCAACATACACCTTTGGAGAGGTATACATCGGTAAGCAAAGGACCCAAAAGGGCAGTTGAAGGTAGTCTTCTCCTAACCTTCAAGTGCTATAGGAATCTTGTTATAGTATGAATAACCATCAAGAAAACAATAATAACTATGATTGTCTAACTGCTTAAGCATTTGGTTGATAAAGGGAAGAAGAAAATGGTCTTACCTCAAACTGAGTTCAATTTTCAATAATCAATGCAAACTCTCCACTTAGTGGTCATGTGAGTCGGCACTAACTCATTTGCTCATTCTTGATTACTCTAACATAGATTCTTGGGTACAACCTGAACAAGGTTGACCCAAATGATATAAAAAATAGGGTATATCATGCCAAAATCTAAAAGCTCAAGGATTTCATCTCTGACCATGTCCTTCATATGGGGGGTTTAGTCTTCTTTGAGTTTCCTTGGATTATTTAGCATTCTCTTCTAGGTGGATCCTATGCATACACATAGCTGGACTAATCCCCTTAATGTCTACTATAGTTCACCATAGGCCAATCTTATGTTCCTTTAGAACATTAAGCAATTTTCCTTCATGTTCCTCGTTTAAATCTGATGCTATTCTAATAGGTAAGGATTCTTGTGGTCCTAGGTAAGAGTACTTGAGATAATTAGGTAGGGCTTTAGGAGTAGACAAGGTGGTATCACTATAGAGGGTAGCGAGACAAACTATGATGGAGGGAGTGGTTCCTCCTAAAGTCCCCATTTGGAGGTATTCATGATTAGAGCTGCATCTAAGAGTTTGTTTACCTCCTCAATGGACTTGTATAAATCAAAATCACCATTAAAATGCATCAGACAAGCCTTAAGTGGGTCAAAGATGAATGATGATGAATTAGTGTTGTTGGTTGGCATTAAAGATATTGAGTTTGATTTTCATGGCGCCGAACAATAGCTTCATCACACCATTCCTGCAGTTTATAATAGCATTAAAGTCGCCAAGAATGGATGTCCAAGTATAACCTGAATTTGACTATTGAGATCAAATATAGGATGGGTGTCCATACAAAAATGTCAACCAAGTAGTAAAACTAGTCCACCTGTATTGAAACATCCTCAACCAAACCAACTGGTATCTTCATTGATCTATTTGCCAATTAGAATGTGGTAGTGGTTGATTTGAGCTCACTGAGCCTTAGTTGCTCATAGACAAAGTATGACAACAGGTTAACACTAGCTCGTAGGTCAAGCAATGCCCTATTCATGGCATGGTCTCCAATAACGCATGGAATCTAGGGCACCCTAGGTCTATAAACTTGGGTGGGGTCTTGTGTTGAATCGAAGAGCGCACCTATGTGTTGAAGAATACTTTCTTCTATAGATTAAGCATTCTCTTTCTTATGTAGAGCTCTATTAAGAACTTGGCATAAAGGGGAAAGTCCTTGATGGCATTGAGAAATGGAAAGCTAATGTGTACATATTTGAAGACATCCATTAGCCCATTAAAATTTGTTCCCTTTATAGCCTTGTTTAGTAGCTAAGAAATGGAGCTTTAGGCATATAGGATGGCTCCACTATAGGTCCAACAAGAGATTTTTGTCTCTTTGTTTATACTATGTTTTGACTGCCTCATTATCCTCTATAGTTTCCTTAGGCTTTCCCACTATATTGTTGAACTTATGGGCACTCCTTAGGGTTGTTAAGGACTTGGCATGCTCATGAAAATTATGGGTTTAAGAACCCCTATCTCAAATTGGCCATTAGGGTTAGGGATAGGCTGACTAGGAAACTAGCCCTTTCCTTTATCTTGCAATGCAACAGATAACTGGCTTACTTTGATTTATAGCTTAACTATGGCTTGAGAGTTGACATGGGCAGAATGTCAACTATCATTCTATAATTGGTGTAGTGCCTTATTAATATATTCATTTTGATTCAAAGATCTTACAATAAGTAAATGTATATTCTTCTTAAAAGATAGTTTCTTGGGTTGCTGAGGTTGTTGGAAGTTAGGTGGCTACTAAGGAACTGTTGCTTTAGGGAAATTTTAGATAGGAGGATTCATAGATGATCCCCCTTGTAGTTGTTCCTCAACCATGAAAAACTAGAATACCTAGCCCATCTTGGATTATAGGTCTCAGAATAGGGGTTGTTGTTAGGATTGCATTATGCATTTAAAGCATTCACTTGTTATAAAAGATATTCATTAAGCACTATATTTGATGGACTAGTTGATATGGCTTGGACTTGAACAAAGAGCAGAAGCCTCCCTTGGAGGCTTAATAGATGTAACAACCATGAAGGACTGAAACATAATTTCATGTTTGTACACTCCCCCATCATGCTTGTGCATTCTCTCAAGTACAAACTGGATCTTGTATGCTAGATATGTATGCATTCCATCTCATATAAACCTCCTTTCTTTGGAGGGTGGTTGTTTCTCTCTCTTCTATTATAGTAATCCCACTATTAGGAATTATCTACTAATGTGTGGAGAAATTCCTAGGCCTCTCTATCATCCTTTAGCATGAGGGCCCCTCCATTCGCTGCATCAACCATTTGTCTATATTGAGGCATCAATTCCTTATAGAAGTAATGAACCTGCTTCCATTTCTTAAATCCAAGATGAGAGCATTTTTGTAGTAGTTCTTTCCATCGGTCCTGGAAATCATAATACTATTCATCATCCCTTAGCTAGAAACTAATAATTTCCCTACTAAGGGCATTAATCCTATGAATGGAGAGGAATTTGTTCAAAAACTTCCTAGATAGTTAGTCCCACGTGTTTATGGATCCTACCTCCAAGGAATTTAGTCATGACTTGACTTTGTCTTTGAATGAGAATGGAAACTACCAACATCTAATTGAGTCATCCAAAATTTTTTTGGAACTTCTATGTGGCACAAATATCTAGTAATTCCTTGATCTGTAGGTATGGATTCTCTCTTTCTTGACCACAAAAAGTGGGGGGTAATTATATGACTCTTGATTTTAATTCAAAGTGGTCTACATTTGTTAGAAATAAAGCTATACAAGATAGGGTATTAAGCTGGAGTGGCCATGAGGATAGGAACTTGGTTTCTTACCCCTTGCCTAAGGATATGTTCACCCTCTAAGTCTAAAGGTACTAACTCTAAGTTCTAAGATCGACGCTCTTGTGTATACTAAGTTCTAACTAAATGACCTAACTATATATTGACTCTAACTCTATGTGATCTACAATTAATCCTAATAAATCACTAATTGAGTTGTTTTGATTGATCTTTTGTTATTGCATATGATGGTATCTTCTTAAACCAAAATCTAGACAACTCCTTTTATCCAAATTTGACTACTGCTTATCATTTGGGTTCTACCCTAAAGTGCTTAACACAATTCTCATGTCAGGAGGCATTTAGACCTCAATCGACGTCAATGAAAGGTGTGGGAAAATCACTTGTATTTGAAGACAAGTACTATTACGATAGTGCTCAAAAGCCATTGGACTAAAAATAGATCACTTCGTTCTAAAGGGGTTCTATGAGCTGGATAACCCTAAGTCTCTTCTTACTTGATTTTAAATTAATGTTTAATGATTGAGATCATAGAATACAAAGAATTTGATTAATACCTATGTGGGTCAAGAATAAGGGCTCCTTTGGGGCCCTTACTAACATTATGTTCTATTCCACCATAAAGCATTCAAGTATACAATGCAAAATAAAAGCAAACTAGTGCCTACCTATATGACACTTTACAAAGGGTCAAGCACCTTAACAGATTGGACATTATAACCATACAACCTATGCTTTGATCATAGTTGAGCACAGGCTAACCTTTATTAAATAGGTTCCTACTAATCCAATGGCCCTAAATAATATGCAGCATACATTAATGCGTGAACCTAATCTATATGATTTAAACTACCATTACAAATGCAATTTTATACTAAATGTAGTTTATACTAGAAAATAAAAAAGTGGTGAAAATTGTTTATAGTGAGGGTTCCTATGATGATCAAGTATAGGCAACCATACCGCACACTTGTCTTGTATTATTACAACCCATTTAAAAATTAAATAAGATGAAAATTAGAATTGGCCTCACTATAATTTCACTCAATTCCTAATCTAAGAAAGCAATAAAACCCTAATCTGTGTTGACAAAGCCTTGGCCCACAGGATCACCACTGCTCCTTTGCCAATTTTCCTTGTACAAAAGTCAAACAAATATGGTCAACATGAGGATAGCAAAAAATGATGAAAAACACTAAGATAATGCACCTGACCTTGACTAGAGATAAATATTCTAAGTTAAGATCCCCTACATAATTTTTTTGAGATTTCAAGTTCACGAAGTGGTTATAGTAAATTCATGTAATGGCGGTCGATCCCATAAGGAATTGAACATATTTGTATGATTAGTGGGTCCTTACATAGACTACATAATCTAGCAAAGATAATAAGATCTTTAACCTAAACTAAGAATGGAAACTTAACATAAATGTAAGACATCAAAATATGTAGAGATTTAAAAACAAGCTAAACATGGAAACTTTCCTTAAAACATACTTGCTTAAAATAAAACTTTCCTATATTTAAACTTTCTAACAATGAAAAATATAAACTTTCTAAATGATACCTGGCAAACTAATGGAGACTAATATAAGGAAAAAAGAATGCAAGATTTCTATATTATAAACTCGGAAAACTGGAACATTGAAATTTGAACCATAAATTGTATTTATTCATGGGAAAACTAGAAAACTTACAAGTATGGTGCACACTATTCAAGGGATGTGTAACCATTCTTACATCCAATTACTACCCAATAAATTCTTTAGTGAAATAAACAAACAATCCTATGCTAGCACGCATGTGAACTTTTGAAGGAGGAAGATTGACTAACCACGAAGAAGAAAATGTTAGAATGAGAGCATAATCAAGAGATTTAAGGCACGAAAAAAGGAAGGGAAAGAAGTATAACCAAGTGGATTCACGATGGCTTTTCCCTTGGCTGTCACTTCAAGGGATAAACAACCTTGGATCTTTGAAACAAGCAAGAAATAAATCTAACAAAATGGGAAGGCACTCAACATAAATCCTATGCATGAAACTAAGCAACAAAAGAGATTTAAGGATAATGAGGAAAGAAGATCAAAAGATGAAGAATAATCAACCTTTAATGGAGGAACCAAGTATGAAGTAGCATGGAACACTTAAGTGAAGTGAGTAGCTTCAAGGGAAAAACCACAAAAAACTTTTAGGAAAGAGGGGCCTACAAAGATAAAATTGTAAAACACCTTCAAAGGAAGATGGGGTGCCTCCTCTCCAAATAGAATGAATCATGCGTAATAACCCTAGGGGCTTTTATAAGTTCAGCTGCCTTCTAATTTTGTGGGGATGCAATCCTAAGGTGGAGATGATTAGAGGTAGAATACAGGGTTGGGATTAGATATAGTTCAACCATTTAGGTAAGATTAGCAAACTAAGAAGATTTTGTATTGATCTATGTGGTTAGGAAAGAGAGAGAAAAGTGGAAAGAGGTGGAAAAATAAGGGGAAAGAAAGGGAATGAGGTGGAGTGAGGAGATTGGGTAGATCTAAGATTGATGGGCTGGTTGAAGCGGTAGTTTATGAAGGTGGGAGTGTTTAAGAAAGGTGGAACTTTTAAGTATGAAGGTGCAAAAATCGTAGTGCTTTTGTATGGAGAGGCAGAGAGAGAGAGAGAGAGAGAAGTGATAAAATCATGGAAAAAGAAGAAAAATAAAGCCTGTTCTTCCAATTGGTCCACAAGCCATCTTTACTAATTGAATTTTTCCTCAAATATCTTCAAACTAACCCTTAAAAATCCATCGATATTTGCTTTAGATTTTCTCCAATTATGGCCTTCCATGTAGCTTAGTTCAAGCAGCTTCATGGCTTGCTTCAAGAGCTCATTTGGGCTCTTTTGATTTGGCTTGGTGGCTTAACCCCTCCACTTTAATTGCTAGGTAGGCATTTTAGCTTGTCACCTTCTTTGTGGCTTGTATATGGCTAGGTGGCTTGAGTGAATCCAGTGCAAAGGTGGTGGATTTTGAATGGCTTGTGCATGGGCCCACATTAGTCACCTTTAGCTTCTCCAATTCATCCTTTTTGTGCCTTAAGGTGATCTTGATCCTTGATATCGCTTTGGATTGATGACTTTTTGGCCTTGGCTCGCTCTTTTTATCTTGATCTTCAATTTTTATCTCAATCAATCTTGGCCATTGGATCATCATCTCGATTCCTGCAAAAGATGAATAATTCTACTTAAATCCCAAAAATATGATTATTCTCACGCCTACACCTCATCAGCCTATGAACCTATAAATTATCAATTATTTGATTTATTAGGTTAGAAATATGTGTTATAAATTTTGGCCAAAAATCCTAATTTAACACTAATAGTTTATAACACATGGGCTACTAATTGGGAATTTTTATACAAATTTGGACACATAACAAAAGACAGTCTTGAGTATGCAAAGAAGTATGGGGAGTGTCATGTGCAGGCTGATCCCAATCATTTAGCTACCTTAGATCTTAGTATTACATCTTCTTCCTAGCCATTTGCCACTTAGGAATTGGATGTCATGGGAAAATTACCCTAAATTTTTCTACTAAACATGAGTTCATACAAGTGGGTTGAAGCAGAGTTAATCAAGAAACTCATAGTTTCACATGTAGCTCATTTCATTAAGATGAATACATCTACCATTTGGAGTGCCTCATGATATTACCATAGATAATGGATATCATTTTAACACAGAGATTACTACTTTGTATACATAATTGAGGATTAAAATGCATCAATCATCACCATATTGGCCTCAAAAGAATGAAGAGTAGAGGTAGCCAACAAGAATCTAATGAACATTCTAAGCAAGACAATCAAAAGGGTTAAAGAGTGGTCAAAGAAACTAACACAAGCACAATGGTCATACCACACAACAGTTAAAACCTCAATAGGAGCAACACCATTCTTTGTTGTGTATGGAGTAGAGGCAATCCTTCCTGTTTAGTTGGAAGTCCCATAATTAAGAGTCTCATTAGAGGAAAAGTTCACTAAAGAAGAAAAAGTCAAACTCCCACAATAATAATTGCTTCTCCTAGGTGAAAGAAGAACTTGAGTATGCATCACATGCAAGGGTATCAATGTTCAATAACAAAGACTTTCAACAAGGAATTCCATTCTCAATCCCTACTGAGACCTAGTTCTTAGATAGAAGAAGTAATGCATGCATGACCTTACGGCCAAGTTTCATGAGAAATGTGATGGACCATTCTAAATGGAGAAAATCTTGACTGGAGAAGTTTTCATATTACAAAGAATAGATGGCTCTGAGTTAATCTTGATAAGTTGAAAAAGTTCTATGTGTACCTAGGCCAACACGTCCAAAACTATGTCAGACCTTATGGAATTAAAATGGGTACTAGGCAACTTGTACCCTGAGTGTGGTCTCAAGAAAAGCTGGTGGCATCTAAAATACTTTCCCTCTACCATTTGTGACTCATGTTAAATATATTGAAATTTCTACTTAATGAACAAAACATTCATTGAAGTGGTAAAGGCTTGCTCAAAGTTCTTAGATTATTTTATTTGTAATGAAATAAAATACATAAGATAGGTACTACTTTAGGGATGATAATGATAGAAAGAAGAAATCCAATCCAAGTTATTGTCCTCAAGCTTGAGATATGAGTTACCATTTTTACTCATCTCCAAGGTTTTAGGATCCTACTGAACCTTTGCCAAGCTATTCATGTAAGCATTAGTCAAATAGTAGGCCAATAGGAGAGCAGAATTGTTTGGAACTATTTGAGATATCCCCATCTGATGAAGTAGCTACTTGGGACAGTAAAAGGAAGTATAGCAAAGACCATATATGCAAATGACAATGACCATCTAGAAGAATAATAAAAGGTTACATGGCCATCATGGGGTGCACAAGACTAATTGACCAAAAATTAGATTAGCTTGCTCAAGATAAAAAGAGTAAAGTGTTTCCATGAGAAAGAAATCTATAGCAATTAAAGAAAGCCATCCATAATCCATAATAAAATATCCACCAAACATAGTTAAGAGAAAAACATATTCAAGTTCCCAATAGAACTGAGTCACTACTCTGCTAGCAAACAAAATCCACTCTCCCTACTACTCAGCTTTCTCCCGAGAATCTTTGCCATTGTCAACTACAAATGCCTCTCATCTTGGTGAGAGCTCCCCCACATCCCATTTAAAATACTACAAAGCAAGGCTTCAAACTCCCTTTGGGCCACATCCATGATAGTAAAAAACTTGGACAACTTTGATAGTTGAAGACCTAGACAACTCCCTTTGGTCTTCCTTCAAAATCTCTCTCTCTCTCTCTCTCTCTCTCTCTCTCTCTCTCTATATATATATATATATATATATATATATATATATCGTGTCTCCACCATGGCTACTCCCCTATGACTTTTAGTCACCATCTCCCCTAGCATCCAATATTGTCCTTGCTTTTGCCATCTAGTGTGGCATCACTTTGAAAATTGTTAAGAAGTCATTATGTTCTAAACTCAATTGGGAGTCTAAAGAGAAAAACACTAGTGAAAGGAAGAGAACAAGGAGAAGAAGAGAGAGAGAGAGAGAGAGAGAGAGAGAGAGAGAGAGAGAGAGAGAGAGAGAGCAAAGGAAAGAGAAAACTTAAGAAGAAGAAAAAGAGGAAGGAAACAATCAAATAGAATTCTCTCATTTTTTAAGCAAAACCTATTTCAATTTACAACATATAGTGTGATTGCACAACTAAGTCTCAATTAATTGCATGACTTGCATCTTGTGAAGCTTCCTTTTAGGAGTCAACATTCACATGAAAATAAAGTCATGCAATAAAAGCAAGAGTCATATGACCAAAGTAAAGAGTGCAAGAAAGTGACCCCATTTGGCCAATCAAGGATTAGATCCAAGGGTAGATATTATAAAAGCTCAAAATTAAGGATCATATCTTAAAGGAGACTAAGGATTTAATCTTAAAGGATCTTTGATCAAATCCAAGTCCAAATCAGACCTCAAAGGAGATTTGATCAAATCTAAGTTCAAGGATTTTTAGAGGTGATCTAGTCAAGTCAAATAAAAAAATCACTCTTAGAGGAGATATGATCAAATCCGAGATAAAGGATCAAAACATTGAGGAGATTTCAATAAATTGCACTTTAAGGATCAAATCTCAGTAAAATTTTGGTCAAGCCAAGATCAAGGATCGAATATTAGAGGGGATATAATCAAATCAAGATCAAGGATCATATCTCATAAGAAGTTTGATTGAATTCATTATCAAGTATCACATCTCATAGAAGGTCATTCATGTCCAAATTCATGGATCAGATCTTAGAGGAGGTTCAATAAAATCCAAAATCAAGAATATGATCACATAGGAGATGTAATCAAATCTCTGATCAATTCTTAAATCTTGAAAGAGATCTAATCAAAGTTCAAGATCAAGTATCAATTCTCAAAGGATATTTTACTCACGCCCATTTGTACTTTAATCACTCATCAAAGCACTTTGCACTAAGCTAAGGTGACATAAAAGTGTCCATAGATTCCAAGATCGATGGTGGATCTAAGGAGATCATGGATGATTTATCTATGGATGGTCATAACCATCATCATACACTCATGGATCATGATATCTTCAATGCAGTTGGTTAAGGAATAATGGACACCCTAAACATCGAGTGCTTGAACAATTTTGATCATCTAGAGAGAATGTTTTGGGGCCTTGATAAAAATGCCTAAAATAGTCTAATAATGGATGTTTTACATCAAATCTTGAGGAACATCTTAGAGAATCTTAGATGGACGTTCTAGATTTGCTAATTGAAAATTATCCTATGACGAAGTCAGAGTTTATTAACTCAAATGGGTCAAAATACCTCCTACAAGTCTTCCTTTATTTAGGGTCAAGGGTGTTGCTAGTCAAAGGTTCCAAGGTACCAAGATTAAGGAAAATGCTTGCCTAGGAAGTTTGTGAGTTTAGGAACTTGCTAATATATAATATACATATTTAGAAGTTGCTTGAATGTAATAGGCAACTACTAATGATTAGAAGACACTACTAGACGAGGATTCCAAAGTTGGTTAAAACTTATATTGAAGACGGTTCGAAAGCCATTGCATATCTAGCCATCTTAAAAAAAAAAATTGAAAAAAGAAGTTGGTTTTGATCCCACTTTAAAAGTACATACTTTTAAAGTTGGTTTTCCACAACCGACTTTAAAAGTCCTTACTTTCAAAGTCAACTTTGGCAAACTAACTTTAAATTTGTAAAAAAAAAGAAGAATTCATTGCTATTACATTATAACCTTAACTTATTATTACAACATTCATGTATACAATATTCAATGAATTATTACAATATTCTAGCTTACATTCAATGAACTACTGATATCTTCCTTTACATTTATGTAAACCTAACTACACAAAACTTGCAACCTTCAAAAGTCTTGAAAAGACAAACTTAAACACTTCATTCTCTACAACATCTATATATGCACATTCAATTCCAACACAAAATATTCAAAGACATTAAAGAAAAGCTTCACAAGTACCTACATACATACATACCCACTTACTTAAGCACTCCAACATTCCTTCATTCATCTCATAAACAAAACCCACTTCAAGAAAATTAATAAAAAGTACAAGCCACATGCATATAAATGAATAAGTTTAGTTTTGTATTAATAAATAATAAAATTTACATTATACAAGTTTTCTAATTAAAACTCAGCCCATTTTCATCATAGGTAGCTAAGATCTAACTTGGAATAACTTTGGCTCCCCATTCAGGCAATACATTAGCCTCATAAGTAGTAAAAATTTCCTTGTTTTTTGGATAGTCATTTGAGTGATAGTTGATAGATATTTGTATACACCCCAACTTAATACTAGGTGTTACTTCTTGAAACCTCCACATATATAAAAAGAATGTTCCAACCTAGATAAGGTTAGGGATACATGCCACAGAATCACTACTACTCACAAGTAAAATCACATATCCATCAATGTATACATGCAGTCTAGTTTAAGTCTTACAACTATTCAAGTGTCAACAAAAGTAAAATATATAGATCCTAAAATGAACCCCTATACATGAATCAATCTACTAAGCTCACAAAGGCATGTCTTCCATGCATATAAGATGAGCTCAAAGCTTTCACTTTTCCTTTGTTCTCTTTATTCAATCACCCTGGAATATGACTTGAAATATTGGTTGTAGAGGGTGAGGAAGAAAACTAATTACTAGGAATAACCCTAATATAATCCAACTAATAAAAACTTAGCAAACAACATATGTACATATATATGTGTGTTAAATATGTATACACCTAATAATTAGTTCTTAAGCCATCATGGAGTAATTAGATGAGACATACTAATTTAAGAGATATTTCATTATCATCAAGTCTAAATATAAAAAATGTGAAGGATGAACTTTTTCAAAGAAGCATCCATACCCTTCTGTCTGCACATATCCATACCATAACATTCCCAAAGAGCATTATGAATCTTCAAGTCATTTGTAATAATGTAACAAATTTCACTTTTTAGTTTAATTATATTATATATTTTATTGGAGTGAAATCAAAATTGAAATTCATGGAAGTGTCCTCTTTGAATACTTAGAATTTGACTTTGAAACCTCAAAATTTGGATTATACACCGGAAAAGGATTCTACCAACACTAAGACATTGAAATTAGAGTCTAGATAAAAAAAATTTATGTTATTTACAAGTGAGGGACAATTTTGTTTAGTGGGTCCTATTAAAAAATCTAAAACAAATCATTCAAGAAAAAGAAGGGGCCATTTTGATAATGCACCCCCCTTTCCTCACTGCTGGTCATTGACAAAGCATCACATCACTGACACCATTCCCCCCTCCTTCCTCCCCTCCATTCAGCAAGACTAGAACACAACCCACATTTCACCATTTTTCATTTCCCCATTTTCCCCCATTCCCTCTTGTTTTCTCTCTAATCAAACGATGGAGAGTAATTAAAGATGAGCCATTGGTCACAAACATTTTCTTCCCCTCTCTTCCCATTTCTCCTCCTTTCCAGAACCTCAATCACCCCAACCACCTACAACAGTCAGCCAACATCTACTGAGGCACTATCCTACGTGATCAAGCTTCATCATTGGAGAAACAAAATCCCCCTTTCCCTCATCCACTTTCCCTTTGGTAAAGTTTGATCAAAAAACCAAAAACCCATTTTTTTGTCCTTTTTTTCTCTCCAATGATTTTCCCTCTTTCCGTTGTTGTCTCTCCCTCTAACCTTGCCTTTACCCTTCCTTTCTGTCACTGGCGACAAAAACTCTACGATGATGAATAGCCACAGGATATAGGGATGCACAGTGGTCAAAATGGCTCGAATTTAAGATCCAAGCCATTCATTGTGCTCCCCTCAATATTGTGAACAAAACCATTCAAGAAAATTAATGATCAGGGTTGGTCTGATAGAGAATTTAAAATAATAGTGATAAACAACCATGATCACACTGATTCATGACAATCAAACAATGATCTGATGCTCCTGACAATCTATTAATGGAGGATCAATGCTATTTTTGTTAAGATCACTGCCAATCTTCTCCAATATATCTTAGACGTCAATTTGAACATAACATGCACCATAAATATTAAATTTTCTAAAAGTTTTATGGATGATTGAACATAAATCAGATCTTGTAGGTTAGATCTAGTGCCTTAGATAATTGATCAACTAAGTTAGACCTGTAACATTAGATCTAAAGGTTAGTTCACTAATCAGAGATCTCAACGGTTGTGAACCATCAGATTTCTTTTCAATACATCGATATTAAACCTCTTAATCACCATTCTCATGCGATAACACTTGATCCAACATTTGGATCAACTAGAAACCCAAAATTTAAATATTTATGACCATCAAAAGTGCATGAACCCTAGATCCAATTGTTAAAGATTAGATCTAGCCGTGGATGAAGATTTTATGACCACTGGTGCATGTTGGTAACTTACAATCTCATGGGTTAAAAACTTCAGATGCTTAAGGAGAGATGAGCATTGACAATCAATTATCAATTGTGTGAATTTGGAAATTCTATAACCATTGATATTCAATTACCAATCAATAGTTAATGAACATGATTAGTGTTGTGGATGAGCATGATCATGACGCCCTATGTAGATCAATGCAAATTGCTAACTTAGAGAAAATTCAAGACCATGGAAATCAAAGAGAAAACATAGATTATATATCTAAATGTGTATTTATGTTGTTATAGAGGTGTGATTAATTGTGAGTGTGTGCATGAATTGGATAATTATTCGCATCAGTGAGCTATAAACACTCAATATAAGGTGGGTGCAATTAAGACTATTATATTTTCTAGTAAATTTGAATTATGATTCTTATAATGAATTTCATTAGTATATGTGATAATTGAAGTAATTATGTATGCTATGTTTTGAATAATGATTAAACTACTCATGCAAAAGTGCATATTATTCATCATGAGTTAGTGAGAAATGTTAAAAATTATGATTTATGTGATCATAAATATGGTTAAAATTAGGTGACTCACGAGAGTTGGTCTTGGTCCATGTACAAACTTTGTTTTGTTCATATAGTAAAAATCAGGTGACTTGCGAGAGTTGGTCCTACTCTTTGTACAAAATATGTTATGTTGATATGGTAAAAATTAGATGATCTACAAGTGTTGGTCCTAGTCTATCTAAAGATTGTGATCTACATCATCACTGATATAGTTAAAATCAAGCAACTCGTGTAGTTGGTTTGGTCCCTATATAGTATGTGTTATATTGATATGGTTAAAATCAGGTTACTCATGTGAGTTGCTCTGGTTGATGTATAGTCTGTGTTATTTTGATACAACTAAAATGAGGCAACTTGTAATTGTTGGTTTTGGTCCATCTAAAGATTGTGATATATATGATCATAAATATAGTTAAAATCAGGTGACTTGTGCTAGTTGGTTTGTCCCATGTAATGAATGTGATCCATGTGATCATAGTTGTGATAAAAATCAGGCAACTCATGAGAGTTAGTCCCAAACCTTAACAAGTTGTGTTTTGTTGTGACTTATAATAAGATGCCTCTATGCTAGTATTTGAAGAGGCTAAATATATGTATACATGTGACAGTTGATATTTCTCTCATGTTTTAGCATGTTTGTGAGTTTCATATTAGAATAGAAATTTGACATATATATATATGTATGTATGTATTGTGATTCAATTAGAATGCATCAGTGAGACATTTTGTTTCTAGTGGCATACGGTAACTAAATCCTAAATCAGATGTTGTTATATGAACTCGTGTAGTGAATTCATGATTTTGTGAATACCTTTTCTCATTTTAAGTCATATTGTTTATAGTTACAGTTTTTCTTGACACATAGAAATTGATTTACATAGAAAACTATGAATTTCCCTATGTAAGTATATGTATGTATGTATATGTTTGTATGTTTGTATGTATGTATGGATGCATCTTATCCATGTACACAAGCACAAGCACAAGCTCATTGCGATATTGTATTTGGTTATAATATCTCAAATCAAAGGAATCTAGGTTCATAGGAATCGTTGTTCATGTAGTAAGATGAGTGAAGAATACTTTGGAAGAAAAGGTAAATTATGGACTATGTTATAAATGTTGTACTTGACAAAAGAAATAATGTTTTGTATTATGGACATGTATGGACATGTAAGTATTTTGATAACTTATGTGAGTATATTTATGACAGGAAGTCTTAGGTGATGAAAGTCATTATTTTGTGTCTATATATTGTCTTTGAATGTTTTAAATTCAAATGGAATGGAAAACTATGTCTATCAAGTGACCACATCATATGTTCTAAAAAAATTTCAACTAGAGGTGTGCTTTTTGAAAAGAATTGATAAAAAGTCATTTAAAAACATGCATCATCATAGTTAGTATTAGAGCCTAAGTGCAATACACTCACAACCAGTCATATTGACTAACATTTTGAATAGTCTCAAAAGTAATATGTTATGATTGATGAGGTCGAGATTAACTCAATAGTAAGATCTTGTAATGGTGAACAGATGCCACCTAAGAGGGCAAGCTAAAGGACAATGAAACCCACTACTGTGTTATTAGGCCAGGGGAGTCAAATGATAGACTTCATGGCCAACATGAAGCAAAAACTCACTCACTTATGCAGTAGCAACAATAGATGCAACTAAACTAGATCAACAGCAACAACAATTATAGCAACAACTACAGTAGCAGCAATAGCAGCAAGCATAGCCTTAGACCTTGGTTGTGCTAAGCATGGGTGAGGGAAGATCAGGTGGCTATCAGAATAAGCTGAATACTCTTCTGAAAAGGTTTAAGAAGACTGCACCTTCATTTATTGGCAATGATGAGCCAAAAGCTACTAAGGAGTGGATACATGCGGCATAGAAGGTATTTGACACCATGGATATTACAAACAAACAAAAGGTGAAGATGGCAACATTTATTTTAACAAGATCAAGTTCTTTTTGCTAGCCAACCACAAGGAAAACATTTTTTGAGTATAGAGGTGAGATTACTTGGGAGGGGTTTAGGAACATGTTCCATAATAAGTATGTTTTTGAGGATAGAGATGAGATTACTTGGGAGGAGTTTAAGAACACATTCCATAATAAATATTTTCCTCCCCACGTTAAGGCAAAGAAAGAGAAGGAATTATTGGAATTGAAGTAAGGGAACATGGTTGTTCTTGAGTTCGAGAATAAGTTCACTCAGTTTTGGAGGATGGTGCCAGATGTGTGTACTATAAAAGAGAAAGCAACCTAGATATTTCTAGAAGGGTTGAACCCCAGATTGATAGGTAAGGTTTGCATGACATAACCTACTACTTTGGCTGGTGCATTAGAAATGGCTTCCATTACTGAGCAAGAGCAAAAAAGGATACAAATTGATAAAAAAGGAAAGGAAAAGGGAAGAATTGTTTATAGTAACAATGGTGGAAACTCTAGGTGTAATAATCCAAAGTTTTAAATTCTAAAAACGTCATAATTTCGTAGAATTATGGAAAAATTGGAAAATTAGGAAATTAAGGATTTGGAGAAATTGGATATGAAATCTTGAGTTAAAACCTCAATAACTAGAATCTTATCAAAAAATAGAATCCAATGTCATTAAGAAGGCTAAAATTGGAGACCAAAGGAAAAATGGCTAATTATTTTAATTTTGTATTTAATTAAATTACTGAAGGGGGTAAAATAGAAAATTCATGTGGGGCCCGTAGACTGGGCACGGGAACCCACAAAGTGATAGCCATTATCGTAGGCTTTAAATGCATTTGCCCCTATCTCTTTTCCCACAAATCTCCCTCTGTTTTTTTCACGTCACTGGCAACAGACCATCATCGACGACAAACCACGGTGAAGGTACCGTTGCGTTTTCTTCCCTCCCACACGAGAACCTGTGGCAAAGAACAACTAGAATAGGCCATCCCCCACTCTCAATCCCTCTCTTTTCTATAGTTTTTCAATGCTTTTAATGTCAAAAAATGGCTTGGATTGCCATTTTCAGGTGAGGTGATGTGCATTACTTTTCTTTTCAAAATAAACTAATGAAACAGTATCAGATGCATGATCTAAACCACTCATCTTATGCATGGTAACACGAAGAACAAACCCATGAATTTTCATGGTAATTGGACAGTTAGTGATGCTGAAAAACTAATAAAATAGTAAGAGGAAGATTTTTAAAAGCATGATAAAAATCATGGAAAAACATGAGATAATGATAGAATTTGTTGAAAGGGAGCTTAAAAATGGAATGTACATGAAACATGGAGCGAAACGGTGCAAAAATTGCACCATTTGGACCACCATGGATTGCCAGCAGCAACCAGAATCTGGCCATCATCTCCGATGATGGTGGGCTAGCCAATCGTTGTTCCTAGCGACGACAACCCAGCGGGTGATGTTGGGCTGAGCGAGCATGTGGGTGGCGAGTGCACATGGCGACATGCTGCCTGACACGCATCACATGCAGCCCTATTTAAAATCCATTTTTTTAATTGTTTTGGGCTTTTTGAGCTATTAATTCACAAAAAATGTGATTTGTGTAGCTACAGAGGTCCAAATCGAGATTTGAAAGAGGAATTGCAATCGTCTCAACGACGTGGACCTAGATTCAAGATAAAAACCTAGCTTTGAGTACCTTTTAAATAGTTAAATCACCAAATAACATTAGATGACCTAGACTAGGTCTATCAATGGATGATCAGGCCTTATAATCTGACTGCATACATCAAATGTGAGATGATCTAGGAGATTAGATGAACATATCTCATTAAATCGTCAAGAAAAATAATCTTGACCACTGATTTGATCAGGTGCTTGGGAGTTGGCTGATCAGAGAGTGATCTAATCGTCAAACCAAGGTATAATTATGGAGACATGTTTAAAGAACTAAATAAACAATGAAATTAGAATGATCATGATAAGAATAGTTAGAATTGATTATCAGATGTTAATTATGAATGTTATGAAGCGATCCAACAGTCAGATCATGTCCAAATCTCGTGAGATGTTAGGGACTGACCCTTTGTTGGATAAGGGGCATATATTAAGTGGATCATGACATAAATTGATGATCAAAGACTACAAATGTTCCTCTAGATGTTAGAAAAACCTACATCTAGTATAGGATTGACCTGATAGAGGGTTAACTAGATGATTTGGGTTGTTGATCTAGGATTAATGGCCAGATCAATGAAGTTATCACTTGGATTTGTTTATTTTCAGATGTAGGAATGCCAAGTAATAGATGACTTATAATGTGACAAGTACGTCAAAGCGCACAATGTGACATTGCCCACGTGCTTGATTGGAGTAAACATATTTATCGAGGTAGGTGATTACGTTTCTAGAATTTTCCTTGATTTCATGATCGTGACTTCTCCATTGAAATTCTTGATGTAGGTGTTTTATGCCCTATCATGTTTATTAAAACATGTTTATTACTTCACTTTTGATAGCATGACATTGATAATATAACTATCCACATTTTCACATGTGATGGTTTGTACTTTATCATGTGTTTTGATTTAGCCTATTGAGGTTTATTTCACTTAGGAGTTTTCCATTATTTATATTATGTTTTGCTGCTTTATGATGGGTGCTTATACTAGGTGGCTACTATTCTGCGAGGGTTGTAGGCTTGGGCACCCCCCTCTGACTTTGTGATGATGATTAGACACCACCCTTGAGTGGTATAGGGCCAAGTATGTAAGTGGTGGTATCATGGGTAGTCCGCCCTACGGGTTAATTCCTCCCCATGGGGATGGAGAAGGTCTCCTGTTATGGTGTCAATAAGGAGCGGTAGTGGTTGAAATCCTTGTGTGGTTGCCACTATAGCATAGTAGCCCATACACTTATTCTGTATGCTCATGTGGTATCAATATGTTGGTGAACCCTATGTGGACCGATAGATGCGGGTAGGCTGGGCGAGCTACCTGGTGTGTAAGCTATAGGCGAGGGTCCTAAGGTTTGGTATGAGTATTCATTACCAATGATTGAGTGTCATGGAACACTCTTAAGGATTGTTTTGTACGGTGCTCTGTTCTATCATGACATGCATTATATTTTGATGTGGACATGGATTTATATTGTGTTTCATGGATGCTCATCCATGTTATGATTATGCCTTGGATGCCATGATGTTTTTCGTTGATATTACCTTGCCTCAAATGAGAAGGATGTTTTGACATTGATTGTTTCGTTCAGATTTATGAGATTCATGAGCTTTACATTCTAAATGCTTGATGATTTCATTTTCCTTATAAATGATTTAGTCTATTGATACTCGACATGATATTGGTACTCTTCAGAAGTGTATATTGCATGTTTTATTTCTCATAATCACCCACACAAGCATAGCTTGCTAAGGCATTGCTTTATTTTGCAATGCCTCAAATTTGGAACACAATAGTCAAAAAGGAAAGACGGTGGATTAACATGGACTTGAACAAGGACTTGAGGATTATCTACATTTTTATGCTCAGAGGCTGATTAGCATATGTCACATAGACTTTGTTAGACCTTTTTAGGACTGTACTTGGAGGTTATATATTTGAATAGACTGGACCTATACTATTGTATAGCGTACATTTATTTACAGATGTAGTTGATGTGGTGATCATGGATGGAACTTGGAGGCTTTTGGACTTGTATTATTATTGTCTTTTCTCAACTTGTGTATTTGTTGTGGTTTTGAATCGAGCATTCTCAAAGTATTTGGATTTAATTTAATTTATTATCGACAGAGGACTAGGTCCACCCCCACTCCACCAGTTGCTACCCCTGCGTGACACCAGGGCAAGGGGATTGAGAGATAGATGTAGTGGCTTGCAGAATTCAGGGCCTTATGCCATGTCTCACTTAGCAAATTACACAACAGGTCCAGGTAGAAATGCAGGCTACATACTCTGCCCACCTGACAATGACTGCAGTAGTCTAGGGGGACACATTAGTGCAGTCATCTTGCCCGGTGTCGATAGCTCCTATGCCAAGAGCTACAGAGGGAGGATCCTCGAGCACACATGTTTCATCGGCTAAGTAGCTCGAGAGGAGTTAGAGGATGGTACCCACCTTTCGTGAGGAAGAAGATACAACAATGGCAGAGAGATGGCTATTTGAGGTAGAGAAGGCCTTCAAGGGGATGGAGGTCCCACCTGAGGATCAGGTCAAACTAGTGTCATACTTATTGACTGGAGCAGTTGGATTTTAGTGGAAGACTCAGCATCAAGTGTGCCCTCCATCCTCAACACCACTTTTATGGAAGGATTTTCAAAGGATTTTAGATGAGCAATACTTCCCTCCTCATGCCCTACATGCTATGAATAGGGAGTTTACCGCATTAGCACAAGGGAGTATGATGGTTCAGAAGTATCTGAACCAATTCACTAGACTACAGAGATTCATGTCTGTCCCTTTTGCCTCAGATCAGGAGGGGATGAATAGATTTATCGACAGGTTGATGTCACAGTTGAGACACAAGGCGCTTATCGCCCACCTGACCATGGTGAGACAAGCAGCAAACATGGCTTTCGTGCTTGAGAAAGACCTTGCACATAGTAGAGGTGAGATGATTTAGCCCTTTAAGGGCAAGAGGCCCTTTTCATGCACGCAGCCCTGTGGGGCTTTAGACTAGCAATACCCTCCTAGACAAAGGAGAGACTAGAGTAGGAGAGCATGCCATCATTGTAAGGGCTGACACTTGGGGTGACTATGCCCAAGATAGGGCCGTCAGCATCAGGGCCCACAGTAGCCCCACTAGTACTAACAATAGTGATAGTAGCCTTTTCAACCAAGCAAGCTGTGGAGAGATATGGCACAAAAGGAAAGGGCGACCAAGAGGTTAGGGAGACAGCCCAGCAAGGATCGATGCTACCATGGAGCCAACGCCACATAATCAAGGATGCATCTTTACCATTACTTTGGGTAGGCATAGGCCTCTAACCAAGTGGTGGAAGGAACTTTTCTAATGTCTAATAGGCATGCCAGAGTTCTTTTTGACTCAGGGTCTACCCATTCATTTATTGCACGTACATTTGCATCATATCTTGACTTGCACATGTGTGAGTTAGCATTTAGGTTAGACATATTGATGCTAGTAGGAGAGACTATGAACTCTACTGAGTACCTTGAGAGGGTACCAGTGGAGATATTAGGTGTTAGGATGGATGCTGACCTCATTCTTTTAGATATGGTGGATTATGATATTATCTTGGGGATGGACTGATTAGCGATGTTTTGGGTAATGATAGACTGTCATAAGAAGCAGATAAGATATTGTGTACTGGATCGACCAATGGTTGTAGTCCAGGGCAAGAGGAACATTAGTAGCCTTTGCATTATCTTAGCTATGAGAGCTACTCAGTGTTATGCTTGAGGCTACCGAGTGTTTTTGGCCTTCGTCATGATGATTAACAGTGAGCAGCCATAGATTGAGGAGATAGATGTGGTGTGAGATTTCATTGATGTATTTCCAGATGAGCTGTTAGGACTACCCCCATGCAGGGAGTTTGATTTTACCATAGACTTGGTGCCAGTCATAGCACCTATCTCTAAGTCGCCTTACAGGATGGCCCCTGTAGAGCTGAGAGAGCTCTAGGTATAGTTATAAGAGCTTCTAGATGAGGGTTTCATCAGGCCGAGTGGATCTCCTTGGGGAGCACCAGTCCTCTTAGTGAAGAAGAAGAATGGGTCTTTGAGGCTGTACATAAATTATCGGTTACTAAACGGTGTTACTGTGAAGAACTGGTATCGTTTGCCTCGTATTAATGTCCTTTTTGATCAGTTGCAGTTGGCATAGGTATTTTCTAAGATTGACTTGAGATCAGGCTATCACCAGTTGAGGATTAGGTAGGAGGATATCCCTAAGACTGTGTTCAGGAGTCAATATGATCACTATGAGTTCTTGGTAATGCCCTTTGGTTTGAGAATGCACCGGCCGTGTTCATGGACTTAATGAATAGGGTATTCTGAGCTTATTTAGATAAGTTTGTGATCATCTTTGTGATGATTTCTTGGTCTACTCTCCTAACCATAAGGCTCACAGGGAGCATCTTCGCACCATGTTAGACACACTTCATCGTAATCATTTGTATGCGAAGCTCAATAAGTGCGACTTCTAGTTAGGACAGGTGCAATTTTTAGGGCACGTGGTGTCCAAGAATGGCATGGCCATGGATCAGGCCAAAGTGGAGGCAGTTTCACATTGGCAGAGACCTACGACAGTTACTGAGATTCATAGCTTCCTTGGTTTGGTAGGTTACTACAGATGATTTATTGAGAGGTTCTTGAGGATAGCCTTGCCCATGACTACTTTGACTCCAAAGGACACTAGGTTTGTCTGGACTGACACTTGTGAGGAGAGTTTTCAAGAGCTCAAGAGGAGGTTGACAACCACGCCAGTACTAGTGCTACCTTCAGTTTCGACTGGCTATGTGGTGTTTTGTGATGCATCAAGCAGAGGTTTAAGAGTAGTGTTGATGCAGCATGAGAGGGTTATCGTCTATGCATTGAGACAACTGAAGATGCATGAGGTGAACTATATGACCCATGATTTAGAGTTGGAAGTAGTGGTATTCATGTTAAAGTCCTAGAGACACTATTTGTATGGTAAGAAATTTGAGGTATACACTAACCATAAGAGCCTTAAGTATTTCTTTCACGTAGAGCAATCTGAACATGAGGAAGTAGAGATGGATGGAGTACCTCAAGGACTTCAACTTTACCATTCAATGCCACCCAGGTAAGGCCAATGTTGTAGCTGATGCCTTGAGGAGAAAATCAAGACTGATGATTGCCAACCTCTCGACTCGGTCCAAGTTTCTTGATAGGATTGTTCAGGCACAGATGAGTGATACTGAGACACAGGACATGGTCGATGAGGCTGATTTTTCCAGAGGTCTTGATGGAGGTGTCAAGTATAGGGTTAGATTGGTGATGTCTACTGATGATTAGTTGAGACATGACTTGCTCTAGGAGGTGCACCAATCCCCATATTTTATTCATCCTAGAGGTACAAAGATGTACTAGGATCTTAAATGACATTTTTGGTGGAATGGGATGAGGAGAGATGTTGGTAAGTGCATGGCATGATGTTTGACCTATCAACAAGTCAAGGCAGAGCATGAGTGACCATCAGGGTTGTTGTAGACATTAGATCTTCTAGAGTGGAAGTGGGACCACCTTATTATGGATTTTATAGTGGGCCTATCGACGACTGCTAGTGGGCATGACATGATATGGGTTGTGGTTGACAAACTCAGACCATGGATAGCTTGGCTAAGCTATATATTAGGGAGATCGTAAGCTTGCATGAGATAACCTTAACGATTATTTCATATCGAGACACACTGTTCACCTTGAAGTACTAGCAAAGAGTATAGGAGGCTCTGGGTCAAGGTTGAGATTCAGTAAAGCATTCCACCCCCAGACCAATGGCTAGTCTGAGAGGACCATTCAAACTATTGAGGACATGTTGAGTGCTTGTGTCATGGATTGGCAGGGTAGTAGGGATGAGCATTTTCCACTAGTAGAGTTTGCATATAATAACAGCTACCACGCGAATATAGGTATGGCATCTTATGAGGTGCTTTATGGTAGGCCTTGTTGGTCTCCTTGGTGCTGGAGTGATGTAGGGGAGAGACAAGTGGTGAAGTCTAAGTTGATTGAGCAATGCACGAAGAAGGTTCGAATCATTTGGAGACGACTACTGCTAGCTCACAACCGCCAAAAAAGCTATGCCGACAGGAGACAAAAGGACTCGGAATTTCAGGTTGGGGAGCATGTATTTTAAAGAGTTTTCCTTATGAAGGGAGTGATGATATTTGGTGTCAGGGGGAAGCTCAGCCCTAGATACATTGGTCCTTTCCAGATCCTAGGTAGAGTTGGACTTATTGCTTATCAGTTAGCCTTGCCCCCCTAGTTGGCTGGAGTACATGATGTCTTCCATATTTCCATGCTAAGGAAGTACGTGCTGGATCCATCCCACGTACTAGAGCAGATCCCAGGAGAGGTACGACTTGACTTGACATTTGAGGAGCTCCCTATATGGATCTTGGATAGCAAGATCTAGGATTTGAGGACTAAGACAATTCCTCTGGTCAAGGTCCTTTAGTAGCATCACTCAGCGCAAGAGGCTACGTGGGAGATGGAGGATGAGATGAGGTGTAACCACCCAGAGCTCTTCCCTTAGAGGTATGTACACATTTAAATTTCAAGGATGAAAGTTTCTATAAGGGGAAGAGGATGTAATAACTCAAAATTTTAAATTCTAAAAAAGATGTAATTTCGTAGAATTATGGAAATTTTGGAAAATTAGAAAATTAAGGATTTGGAGAAATTGGAGATGAAATCTTAAGTTAAAACCTTAATAATTAGAATGTACTCAAAAAATAGAATCCAATGCCACTAATCAGAGACCGAAGGAAAAATGGCTAATTATTTTAATTTCTATATTTAATTAAATTACAAAAGGGGTAAAATAGTAAATTCACATGGGACCCACGGACTGGGCGCAAGAACCCACGAAGTGATAGCCATTATGGGAGGCTTTAAATGTATTTTCCCTTGTCTCTTTTCCCGAAAACCTCCCTCCATTTTTTTGCATCATTGGTGATAGACCACGGCGAAGGCATTGTTGCCTTTTTCTCCCTCCCACACGTGAACCTATGGCAAAGAACGACTGGGATAGGCCAACTCAGCTGAGGTAGGCCATCCTCCACTCTTGATCCCTCTCTTTTCTATCGCTTTTCAATGTTTTTAATAACGAAAAACAACATGGATTGCCATTTTTTGATGAGCTGATGTGCGTTACTTTTCTTTTTAAAATAAATAAATGAAATGGAATCAGATGCATGATCTGAACCATTCATCTTGTATATGGTGACATGAACAACAAACCCATGAATTTTCATGGTAATCGGATGGCTAGGGATGCCAAAAAACTAAGAAAATAGTAAAAGGAAGATTTTTAGAAACATGATAAAAATCGTGTAAAAATGTAAAATAATGATAGAATTTGTTGAAGGGGAGTTTAAAAATGGTGCAAAAATAGCACCATTTGGACCACCATGGGTCATCAGCGACAATTGGAGTCCAGCTGTCGTCTCTGGTGATGGCAGGCCAGCCAATTGTCATTCCCGGTGACGGCAACCCAGTGAGCAACGTCGGGTACACACAGGCGAAGCTGGGGCGGTGAGCGCATGCGATGATTCATGCGCATCACATGCACTCCGCATGCGCGTCACGTGCAACCCAATTTAAAATCCTTTTTTTTTAATTTGTTTTGGACTTTCTGAGTTGTTAATTCACAAAAAATGTTATTTATGGAGCTACAGGGTTCCAAATTGCAATCTGAAAGAGGCGTTGCGATCATCTCCACAACCGGACCTAGATTTAAGATAAAAACCTAGCTTTGAGCACCTTTTAAATAGTTAAATCACCAAATAACATTAGAATCCCTAGATCAGGTCGATCAATGGATGATCAGGTCTTAGAATTTGATTGCATACATCGAATGTGAGATGATCTAGGAGATTAGAAGAATAGATCTCATTAAATTAAGAAAAGTAATATTGACCATTCATTTGATTAGGTTCTTTGGGGTTGGCTAATTAGAGAGCGATTTGACAGACCAAGGTATAATTGTGGTGATATGTTTAAATAACTAAATAGAAAGTGAAATTAGAAGGATCATGATAAGAATAGTTAGAATTGATGACCAGATGTTAATTATGAATGTTATGGAGCGATCTAATGGTCGAATCGTCTCCAAATCTCACAAGACATTAAGGACTGACCCTTTATTGGATAAGGGGCATAAATTGATGATCAAAGACTACAAATGTTCCTCTAGATGTTAGAAAAACCTACATCTAGTACAAGATTGACCTGATAGAGGGTTAACCAGACGATCTGGGCCATTGATCTAGGATTAACAGCCAAATCAATGAAGTTATCACTTGGATTTGTTTATTTTTAGATGTGGGAATGCTAAGTGATAGATGACTTATGATATGACATTGCCCATCGCCTAATTGGAGTATCGCATTTATTGAGGTAGGTGATTATGTTTTAAGAATTTTCCTTAATTTCATGATCGTGACTTCTCCATTGAAATTCTTGAGGCATTGTGTTTGATGGATGCTCATGCATGTTTTGATCATGCCTTGCTTGCCATGATGTTTTGCTTTGATATTTCCTGGCCTTAGACGAAAAGCATGTTTTGACCCTGATTATTTCGTTCAGATTTATGAGATTCATGAGCTTTATATTTTGAATGCTTGATGATTTCATTTGCCTTATATATGATTTACTCTATTAATACTCGACATGATATTGGTACTCTTCGCAAGTGTGTATTGTAAGTTTTATTTCTTGTAATCACCTACACAAGCATAGCTTGCTGTGGCATTACTTTATTTTGCAATGCCTCAGATTTGGAACATGATAGTTAGAAAGGAAAGTAGGTGGATTAGCGTCGACTTGAACGAGGACTTGAGGATTATCTACCTTTTTGTGTTCAGAGGCTAATTAGCATATGTCACTTAGACTTTGTTAGACCTTATTAGGACTGTACTTGGAGGTTATATATTTGGATGGATTAGACCTACACTATTGTATAGCATACATTTATTTATAGATGTAGTTGATGTGGTGATCATGGATGCAACTTGGAGGCTTTTGGACTTGCATTATTATTGTCTTTTCTCAGCTTGTGTATTTATCATGGTTTTGAATTGAGCATGCTCATAGTATCTAGATTTGATTTTATTTATTGTCACAGTTTTGGGATGTGGTTGACTTCTGAGGTTTTCGTTTGGGTTAATTCTTTTAACGTTGCGTAAAATTTATAAATCTTGAGTTTTCATTTTCAGGGATCCCATCTATTTTTCTTAAAAACATATTATTATTATTATTACGACTTTGGAAAAAGGTTTAGAAAAACCCAGGGTGTCACACCAGGAGAAGGAAGAGGTTCACTTCCTATTTAGGATTTCAAAAGTCTCAAAATGAAAATTCTACAAATTAGACAGAAAAGGATTTTAAACTATGACCGCATTACAAAAATGTCTAACCTAGTAAGCCATGTTACATACATGAGTAGAGATGTTTTTCCATGGTTGATAAGGACACATGATTAAGGAATGTCCAAAGGGATAGTGTCAAACAGATTTAAGTGTTGGAGCAGAATAAGTTCTTAAGAATTAAGGAATAGTTTTTGTTTTGAATACTGACCAGGCCTGCTCTTCTATTGCTATGGTTGAAAGTACATTCTTGATATTTGAATGGCATGCACGTATTTTGATTGACACCCTAGACCCCAACAATGTGTATATTGTCTACTTTTGCCAAAGCCTCACAATTTTGCTTTTCCTGTAGCGAAAATGTATACATACTGAGAGGGATGTCAAGGTCTTATAACTAGCCCAGCTCCCTCTCCCTGTGTGATATGAGACTAACTCTCAGGGTCCTTTCCCCATTTGGGATCAACCTACCTAGGGCTGCCTCCAGCACCTAGCCCATATGCCCCTAGGGATCAGCATCCTCACGTGACCACTTTGGCCAATAGCATGCAGATAACCCTCACCACAAGGAAAACTGGCTTTGATCCCAATTGTAACACCATGGACCCCAATAGTGTGTACATTATCCTCTTTGGTCCAAGCCTCACAATTTTTCTCTTCCTCCATATGGAAAATGCATACACTTTGAGAGGGATGTGTAAGTCTTATAACTAGCCTAGCTCCCTCTCCCTGCATAATGTGGGACTAACTCTCAAGAATACCTCCACCTACGTACCTCCAACACCATGCCTCAACATTGATCTTAAGACACCAACTTTAAGGTTCCCTCTCTTAGGATCACCACTAGTTGCATACCTCCAACTATGTACCTCAACACTAATCTTAGGATACCAACCTTAAGGCTTCCTCATCCCCCCTTACGGAACATTTGTCTATGTGTGGCGTACCTAGTGGTAGACCAATTGTGGCTAGCCCACCATCACTAGGGCAACTGGCTTTGATACCAACTGTAACATCCTAAGCCCCAACAATGTGTATATTGTCTACTTTGGTCAAAGTCTCACAATTTTCCTCTTCCCTTGTAGGGAAAATACGTACACACTAAGAGGGATGTCCGGGCCTTATAACTAGCTCAGCTCCCTCTCCCTAGGTGATGTGGGACTAACTCTCAACACCTCCAACTACATACCTCCAAATGAATGCCTCAACACTGATCTTAAGATACTGACCTTAAGGCTCCCTCATCCCCCATTAGGGCACACTTGTCCTTGTATGGCTTAGCCTAGTGGCAAACCAGGTGCGGATAGCCCACCATCATGAGGGGAACTGGCTTTAATACCATTTCTAACACCCTAGGCCCCAAAACAATGTATATTGTCCACTTTGGTTGAATCCTCACTATTTTTCTCTTTCCTTGTACCAAAAAAGGCATACATAGTGAGAGGGATGTTCAAGTTTTATAACTAGCCTAGCTCCCTCTCCCTAGGTGATGTGGGACTAACTCTCAAGATCTTTCTTCACCTAGGATCAACTTACCTAGGACTACCTTGTGATATATGTAAATATCCACTTACAATGAATAAATAATTATGATTAAAAAAATAAAGTAATTTTTTATTTTCTTATAACACTCCACCGATAATGAATGAAATTTATTAAAAGTTGAATGAGAGTAAGAGGAAAATGAGGCAGAGTGAAGAGTAGGTATAGTGCATCATCTAAGGATTGATACTAAGGATGGATAGATGGACTATCCATAGGATTGTGAAAATATTTTCCTATCTAAGGCAAGAATCTCAAAATTCTGGATTTCCCATAATTTACCTTTTGAAGGACACTTAATTGATCCTTAAGACCTCAATAATTGGAATGCATACATCGAGACAATTCCAACAACAGTAATTTTGCACAAAATAAGATCGAGCAGAAAATTCTCAAATTTGTTACTAAATTAAAGGGTGTTCAGCTTAATAATGGCACCCTCACCTCAGTTTGGTTTCAACACAGCAAACAACTTATGATGCATGAAGCTAGGGTCGACACACATTGTTTGGCTACCTCACTCCAAGTGGCATCCCAAAATAGGAAAAATATAGGTGACGCTAGAGAAAATAGAGAAAATCGACATCCACCCTGCCACACTGCTTGAATTTCCACTGGACAACACCAGATTGACTTGGACAGCTAGCCGTGGGAACCCTACTTCTTTATCCCTCTATGTCCCTCTCCCTCGCATGATCTCCCATCGATAACGATGAGTTTCCTCCATTAAAACCCCCTCTTCTACATAGATTTCCACTAGCACCCTCATTATTGGGACATGCATAGTCGCTAGACCTAAAAACCTACTCCCTCCATCATCTCCTCCTACCATCATGCCCCCATTTTTGCACCTTTTTCATTGTGAAGCCATCCTCTAATTGGTGGGATAAAATAGAGAAAAAGTCTTGCATCTACCTTCTACTCCAACACTTGGTTGGACACGAATGCCTAATCTGACTAGAACGCTACTTTCATCTCATGCTTTCTCTCTCTTCATCTTTCCTTGGTTCCCCTTCTCACTCTTTTTGCCTTCTTCTCTCCCTCTCAATCGCTTACAGTTATTCTCATACAGGTGTAGCACAACTAGAAGGGCGCATCCAATCTGCTTCCCCTCTTTCTTCTCCCTCCTTCACCCTCCGCCTGGTGCAACCTAATTGCTAACACCAGCCACATCTCATTATCTCTCCCCTCTTCCTTGCTCCACTAGTGACACCCAGGCAAATTGCTTGCATGCCTAAATGGGAAAATCATCTCCCTCCTCCACTAGCATAGCTCATCCCAGTTGCCTAAGCAAGTCGGCCTTGTCATTATGATTTTCTCCCTTCTTCTCCATCACTAGTGGAAAAACTCTGGTGACTATCAACATTTTCCAATAACAGCTTGCACTGAGCCCAAAACTACTCAGATTGATGATTCATTCCATTCATTGTGCTCCTCTTGAGGTCATGATGAAAATCGCTCAAGAAATTTGGCGATTTGAGTTGGTCCTACAAAAATCCATATGCAACAATGATATGTGGCTACAATCTTGCTAATCCACGATAATCCAATGGTAATCCAACATTTCTAAGGACCTATTGAGCACAAAATTCTAAGCTTTAACCTTTATACTTTGTTGATTTTTCATTTTTATGTTTGATATGTGTTGATCTATGTTCCAAAATGAGTAGATTTAGGTCTTAGGGATGATCCAACTATTAATTGTTTAATCCATTCTTAGAAACACATAAATATAGACTCAATTAACTTAGATCTAATAGTGACAGTTGATCTAAACCTAGGGCCCATTTGACAACCTTAGCTGTCAGATAAGGAAATATAAAAATTCTATAAAAATAATAAACCTGAAAAAAGATTAGTCAAGGGAAAATAAAACTAACCAATTCACATCGATCAAGGATTTTTTTATCCTTGATTGACTATCAATAGTAAGTTTGAAGATGGATAATCAACCCTAAATTTCAATTGATCTCACTCTCAGATAGTAAGATGATGACTATCAAAGAAGGGAAACACTACAATCAACCTTTGAATTTTGGATCAAATCCTGACACACTAGATCAAAGCCTATGATCATTGGATCAAAGCTTCAAACACTAGATTAGACCATCATCCAACTACTATAATATAAAGAGAATAGATCTAACTATTATTTATTAATAGGGATTGGTGGTTTGCAAAACCACTGGTGTGAAAAAATTTAGATGACTGAATCTAGGTATAATTAGGTTGATCTAAACTATTGATAAATAACCAGTGGCATGCATCACATGATTCAAAGCTTGATGGATGATGCATGATTGAGAATGCAGACCAGCAGCATAAATGGCTGACATCACTAGATATAAGTATGTATTAAAGGTGGAATAATTTAATCTCAATGAAGAATTTATTTGAATACTGTCCTTAATTACTAAAATTATGAAAGCAAGCAAAAATCTTAGCTGTCATTTTACGACACATTTTTAATTTAATGCATTGGAAATGCAATGACTAAATTTGAATTAAAAATGTTAATGTGGCCCTAGCTATAACACCTAAACAAAAGAGTGAAGGTTGCATTCTTTCATTGGAACTTTGCATAGCTACTCTTAAATGATACTTAGAAACATATGATTTGCTTTGGACTAGCTATAGGTGTGAAAATAACATGAAATACTTCATTATTCTAATTATAACATTAGAAAAAAGAGTGATAGGATTGCATGCCTTGATTGAAATAAACACTTAAATCTAGTGGACATTGCAAATACCTCAAGCATGGTTGGACTTTATATATATGTCGTGGACAACTAAGAAACTGTAAACTTGATACACTACTATGCATGAGGCTTTTCAAGTCGACATAAAGAAGTTGCTTATTTGACTGTTGACTTAGTAAATATTTTATAAGTTGGTTAGAAATAAATGACTTTAAAAATATATACTAAAGATGTCATTTAACTTTAAAGGACTTCAAAAGACTAGCGCAAAGAGGAAATTTTAGTAGGAGGACTTGTAAAGTCATTTACAATCAAACAACTTCAAAAGTTGATAACTTTTAAAGTCATTTAGACCTAAGTGACTTTAAAATTCAACAACTTTTGAAGTCATTTTGCATAAGTGACTTCAAAAGTATGCCAATAAATTTGGCAGGAAGATTATATTATGTGTGAATGGACTTTTAAAGTCGTTTAACTCTAAACAACTTTAAATGCCAATAAATTTTAAAGTCATTTAGTCATAAATGACTTTAAAAATCAATTACTTTTGAAGTCACTAGAGTTAAATGACTTTAAAAGTCCATTCCTATGTAAAATTTTGTAGTCGTTTAGCACTAAATGACTTCAAAAGTATATGCTTTTTAAGGACATTTAGTACTAAATGACTTCTAAACTCCTTATTCATTTATAAATAGCTGACCACATATCATTTTTTCTTGTATCCTCTTCTTCTCATGGCTTCCTCCTCGGTCCTTATGCTTCTCTCTTTTTCCATTCTTGCTTTCCATTTTGGATATTTTTAATGTTTGTGTCATGAAAAAAAACTGTAAGTAAACCATAACTTCTTTTGATCACAAATTGCTTTCTTCTTACTAACTCACTCTGTTAAATCATACTGATCTTGCAAAATTCGTATGATTTCATTGCAAATGACAACTGCTACGCCCTTTAACCCTTGCTATTAGAGAAAGGGAGAACATTATTATTTGTGGTTCTCACCCAAAATTAGGGTTTGATGAAGAGTGGTAGTTATAAAATCAAGTTTTGGATGAGAAAATTGAAGCACTCTCTCTCTCTCTCTCTCTCTCTCTCTCTCTCTCTCTCTCTCTCTCTCTCTCTCTCTCTCTCTCTCTCTCTCCCTCTCTCTCTCTCTCTCTCTCTCTCTCTCTCTCTCTCTCTCCATAGAATTGGTGTCACCTAAATACTAGGTCAGATTTTAGTGAAAAAGAGTAGATTCACTCTTTGATCTTACATTAATAAGATATATTATTATGCAACATTGGATGTAATCAAAAAATAATTTCATTTCCCTGTTGACGTGTTTGTTTATGCATATGTATCATATATGTTTTTATTCATAATATTAGTTTCATTGTGTATTTATATATGGTGTTGTAATGCACAAAAAGTAAATAAATATAAGTAGATTTTAAGAATTTTCTATAAACAATTTTAAAAATAAGGACTTTTAAAGTCATTTATAGTAAAGGACTTCAATTGTACGTCCATTTTAAGAGTTATTTCATTGACTTCTGTCTTGCCTTTTTGGTCTGTGTTTATGATCTGTACACAAAAGCTAAGCCGGATTTCAGTTTCATTACTCTAAACCAAATCCTACATGTGAATTGTAACTAGATTCACAAATTTGGGGCAGGTTAATAACGATTTTTTAGTGTAGGTTAGTATCTCTTTGTTTGTCTCATATGTATTATGCATATTTGAAGAACTTTTACAAGGTTATGGGTTAGAAAATTTTCATTTTAAACTAAATTTCATTCTTGAATGTGTTTGTCTTATTTTGCTTTTTTTCATTGTTAATTGAAAATTTCCATGAAATGCAGTTATTTCAAATACATCTAATTCTTGTATAACTAATGTTTAGTAAAATGCCTACTTAATCTTTTTCATGTCCAACAAGTCTCCATGAAGATTTGCTTCAATTTCTTGTGATAATGGACAAATATGCTTAGATGATTGTGAAAAGAACATCAAAAGAACATGAGGGAATAGAAATTTCATAGAGTTCACACTTAGGGCAATTGTTGATCATAATTGCACTCGTTGTCCATGCTCAAAATGTAGAAACTTGAAAAAAGTAACTGTAGGAATGTCAAGAGAGCACTTGTGCTTCAATGGAATCAACGAAAGCTACCACCCATGAATTTGGCATGGTGAAGAACTTTGAAATAGGCCCTCGACAAGGCCCAAAAGATATGATCAAGTCATTGCAGGAAGTGTTGGAGATAGTACATCTATATTGATGTTTCAAGATGCATAAAATGACTTCTAGGATGAACCTAAACAATTTCTTACTACATTAGAGGAAGCCAATGAGCTATTGTACCCTGAGTGTAAAGATTAAACCAAGTTGTTCGTAGTGGTAGAACTTTACAATGTGAAATCAAGATTTTATTTTTCAGAAAAGGATAATAAATTGGCGAGGTCCACATGCAAGACAAAGAAAGCCTAGCTAGACTAGGGTTGAAGTATGGGTAGATACATGCTTGTCTCAATCATTGCATCTTGTATAGGAAGGAGCACAAGGATAAAACTACATGCTCAACTTGTGTACAACCAAGATAGAAGTTAAAGAAGAATTCAACTAAGATAGTTACTAACGTTCCTGCAAAGGTTCTATGGTACTTCCCCCCTATTCCAATGTTTGAAAGAATGTTCTATGTAATAGAAACAGTAAAGATATTAGTGTAGCATTCCAAGGATATGGTAGCTAATAGCTTTTCATGCCATCCAATAGATAGCTAGCATGGAAGCTCGAAGACTTCATGTGGCCTAATTTTGGTGAAGAACCTAGAAGCCTACGACTTGCATTATCTGCAGATGGGATTAATCCTCATGGTTCTATGAGTAGTAAGTATAGTTGTTGGCCTATTATATTAGTTTGTTACATCTTCCCACCATCTCTATCATGAAGAGGAAGTACTATGTTGATATCGGGTCCCAAGCACCAAGAGAATGACATTGACGTGTACTTGTCTCCCTTGATTGATGATCTTGAGACATTACGGGATGTAGGAGTTGAAGCATATGATGCATATAGGAAAGAGTCATTCACCTTAAAGGCTATACTATTGTGGACAATAAGCGACTTCCTTGCTTACAATAATTTGTCCGATTACATCATGAAGTGATACAATGCTTGTGCTATCTGAAGTGATCAAACATGTGCTTTATAACTTAAACATGTTAGGAAAATAGCATTCCTTGGGCATAGAGGATGGCTGCACAGAGACCATCCATATCATTTTAAGAAGGGAGAATTTAACAAGTGTAGAGATAAGGACACCTCCAAAGATGTTAACAGGACAACAAGTATTGGAGTGGGTTGAAAACATTAATGTCTTATGGGGAAAGAAGAAATCAAATAAGCGTGCAAGTGAAAGTAATTGTAGAAGTTGTTGGAAGAAAAAATCAATATTCTTTCATTTGGCATACTAGAAATCAATGCATCTATGCCACGTGCTTAATGTCATGCACGTTGAAAAGAATGCGTGTGAAAGCCCAACCGGTACCTTGCTTAATATCTTAATAAAAATAAAGGATGGAGTTGCAGCTCGAATGGATCTTATGAACATGGGTTTGAAGATGAGGTTACACTTAGAGGATAGGGATAGTCGAGGAACTTACTTGTCTAAGGAAAATTATATGCTCGATAGAGAGGAGAGGAGAATAATGTGCGAAACCCTACTTGAGCTCAAAGTCCTAAATGGCTACTCTTCAAACTTTAAAAACATTGTCTCCATGGAAGAGCTAAAGTTGTTAGGGATGAAGTCCCACAATTGCCATGCATTAATGCAACAACTACTACTCATAGCAATATGTTCGGTGTTACCAAACAAAGTTAGGGGAGTTATTACAAAATTATGCTACTTCTTTAATGCTTTGTGTAAGAAGGTGGTGGATGTTTCAAATTTATAAGAAATTCAAGGTAATCCAGTGACAACTTTTTGTAACCATAAGACAATCCTCTCACCATCCTTCTTTGACATCATGGTACACTTAATAGGGCACCTTATTGATTAGGTCAAACTCTATGGGCTAGTTTACTTATGATGGATGTCCCTGTTTGAGAGGTATATGAAAATTTTAGATGGGAATGTATGTAATTACATCTGGCCAAAGGGGTGTTTAGTCAAATGTTATATTGTAGAGGAAGTAGTGGAGTTTTGCACAGAGTACTTAGCAGGAGTGGATATGATTGGAATCCCAAGAATGAAACAATTAGTTTTGTTTCATGATCCTAAGTTGGCGAACTTCTATCAAATGGTCATGTATCAACCATTGACTATAAAGAATGGGACCAGACACATCTCTATGTGTTGCAAAATGTCAATGAACTCCAACCATACATTGAGTAAGTTGATCATGTATGCACTTATATAAAATTTAATTGTTGATGGTTACATTTTCTTTGATTACTCTATATATTAATTTGTGTGTGTGTACATAGTGAACACATGAATGTACTCAAGGTAAAGAATCTAAGTTACGTAAAGAAGCAAAAGTGGCTATAATTTGAGCATTGTTGTACTTTCAGTAATTGGTTGAGTAAGAAGGTGAAATGAAAGAATTCTCACTTAATATTAAAAGATGATATTCTGTATATATGTATATATCTAATCTTACTCAAGCCTACTTAATATGAATACACATAGGTTTAAGATAAGCGACAAGTAGTAGGCAACGGTATATCAAAAACCTTGGGCTAGATGATAATGGGACCAGGACTAGAAGTAATAAAATGTGTCAGGTATGCCATCAATGGTTATCTCTTTTACACGATAGATCGTGATACCTCAATAGTACAATAGAATAGTAGAGTTAGCTTAGTTGCCAATGCTACATTCTTTTCTAGTTCAAAACATAGCATGCCAATAGTGGTGGATGATATTAATTACGGGGTTATAAGAGAGATTTAAGGCTTGGATTATACTTTCAGAATTGAGGTTGTGTTTAAGTGTGATTGGGTGGAGCACAACAAAGATAGCATCAAAACTGATGCCCTTGGATTGACATTGGTGGACCTCAACAGGATCTGTTATAAAAATGATCATTTTATTTATTTATTTTTTTGCATCTCAAGCAAAACATGTATTTTAAATACATGATGAACATGATAAGAGATGGTCAACTATTTTATCATCCTTTATAAGGGATTTTTATGATGAAGAGAATATAGGACATACTAAAATAAATTACCCTTCTATTACCAAAACAATCCCATCAATCAATGTAGTACTTGGTGAGAATGAAGACTATGTGCATGACAATGGTGAGGAGGGTGCTTGGGTTTGAAAACTATATGTAGTTGGGGGTATGTTGAATGTATTAGTGAGTTTCAATATATATATATATATATAATTCCATATTTATAATTAGCTCTTTTGTCATGAGCTATATGAATTGATAAGTGGGCTATGTGTGTGTACAAAGAATGCATGAATCAAGGTTACTTTAAAAGATGTTACTTTTAATGTTGTTTAACGATAAATGACTTTAAAGTGGAGACTTTTAAAGTCATTTAGCACTAAATGACATTAAAAGTTGACATTATTAAAGACATTTACACTAAATGACTTCCTTATGTACAATCAAATTTAGCACCAAAAATGATCAAACAAATTTACACTAATCATTATGCAACATCTTTGATTTTTAAATAACAATTTACAAAATTTTTGAATTATGTGAAATCGATGTCAAAAGAAAAATATTTTGAAATTGTCAATTTTTTTAGTTATAGAAAGTTAAAATTTTATAGACATCAAATCTGATGTCAATACATTAACATTGTCATTGTACTAAGAAAAATGATTCAAATGACATTAAGTTTGCTACAATCAAAATTTAAATGAATATGTTTTAATTTTCTTAAAAAAGTACAATTTGGTAATTTCACATAGTAGGCCCTACTTGTAGAAATTTGATGATTGGGTAGCTCTCATCTATTTTTTTTTCTTGTAATTATATAACTAAACAATTAAGTAGTAAAAGAAAATAATTTTCAAGTGTAAAATTTTCAAATTTAAATTTATTAAATACACTAAAGGAGGGAAGCGATTCAAATAATGGCACCCCCTCCCTCTTACAATAATTTTTTGTTGAATTAAAAGAATTTATAAAGTCGTTTAGAAATAAATGATTTTAAAAGTAATAACTTTTAAAGTCATTCATTAAAACTAGAGACTTTTAAAGTTGTTTATTTCTAAACAACTTTGATAATGGCACCCCCTCTCTTAATGACCTAAAACCCAATGGGAATCCTTTCTCCTCCCATCGACAATCTTCCTTCAGCTCCCACTCCGGCAACAAAACTCCTACCAGCAACAAAACCCTCCTCTTTGGAATTTTCTAGGCAACCCACAACTTGCCTTTGTGCAAATCCCTAACTTGCAAGATCCCCCTACTTGAATCTACTATTGGCGAGCTCCCCATCACCCTAATCCCCCACTGGCAATTTGCAAAAGCCCTGTGTTTGTCTCTGATCCAGCTTATCGTGCCTAAAAAACCCACGACCTTCTTTTAGCTGAATTCCTCTATCAGTGATCAAAACAACCACCAGCCACTTGCACATAACCCACACTCCCTTCCCTCTTTTCTTTTCTCCCTTTCATCTTCCTCTGACCGGCATAGCCTGACTAGCGCATTAGCCTCGTCTCCTCTTTTTCTCCCCTATCATTCTCCCTCCATCGATGCAGCCCCAACCCACATGTGCCCCATCCTCCTCTTCCTTCAACCACCTACATTCCTGAAAACCTGTCTTCCTCATCCTCCACCTCTGATCTCCTTTCCATTTTCACCAGTAAGATAGCTCTATAATCATGAAATAGAGCCATTGGTTCCCACCTGATACAAGGGTTATGACAGCTTAAATAAAAAATCCAAGCAGTTCATCTTGTCCATCCCAGCTTCTAGAACAAAACCCCTCAAACCATGCCACTATTGGCAAGGATAGAGTTGTGATCCAAACTCTATGATGATGGATGATCATAATCTAGTTATGGCACGATGATCTAGCTACCGTCTGACACATTTGATGATCTATTGAGCTAGAAATTGTGCTCTCATATGTAGGATCTTCCACTAAATTGCTTTAAACATTGATTTCTATTTTGAGTGCACAGTAAATCAGAATTTTCTTAAAATTTTGTTAATTATTTACCTCAATTAAGTTTTAGAATGTTAGATATAGACTTCTAAAATGTTTAATCAGGAAATTAGGTTATGATTACCATTTATCTTACATTAAATTATGAGATATAAGTTTTTGACAGCTAATAATTGTCATATTTTAGTTGAAAACTTAGATCCAAAATATGAAGCTATTATTGTTACATAGTAGATAAAATTCAACTATAAGATTGTTTGAACATGTAGAATTCAACCATTCATACACAAATCAGAGTCACTAATTTACTTCAAATTGGCAATACAAATTAAATTCATATATCTAGACTGAATTAGATTAGAACAATGGTCAATAAACATCGATATATACAACCTATAGTTTATGAATAAGATTTAAATGACAATATGTAGATCTAAACACTTGAACAAGTGGATCCCAGTACCATCAAAGGATAGATTGAAAGACTAGTCATAAACCAAACCTTCAATTTAGAAGACTGATTAATAGTGTTATATGTATATATCTCAGATTAGCGATGTATCACAGTTTAGAAGCACTACTATAGGAATTTAAATCACGAATAAATGGTCAAATTAATCACTGGTAGACATTGGTAAATCAAAATGGTCGATATTAGGTAGGTGGATTAAGATTCCTATCTTGGAAAAACTAAATTATTGCTATGTTGATAAGAATGAATTATTGTGGATGATGATTTACATGTACTGTCTTAAATTTTAAATGGGATCAAAGCATGTGAAAGAGTATGAACTACCACTGTTAGACTGGAACTTATATATATATATATATATATATATATGCATATATCTAGTGGCACCTCTAAAGCTAAAGTCAATATGTAAACATAAGCTACTATTCAACTAAACTACCTATTTAGGCAACAAAACTGAACCATACACTAAAAACTTATAGTGCTCCCTCTCTTAGTTGAGAAGTGTAGACAGGTTAACTAAATTTGTAAAATGAATTAGTATATTCATAATCTTTTCATCTTGTATCATTGTCCTCTTTGATTATCTTCACTAAACATGTGTTTTAACTCTTTCTCATGAATGAATAAGAAATGTCATTGAATAACTCAAGAGTGAATAACTCCATTTCAACTAGCAGTGTTTAAGAAAGAAACATGGGTGTGTGTGTGTGCTTAAGGACAAGTGGTAACTAAGTTCTCAAGCATATAGAGGGACTAAAACAAAAACAAATACATGCTTGCTTTTGTAGAAAACTGATGCACTTTCAAGTATGAGATATGAGTAAACAAGCAAAATAAAGTATTAAGAGCCAACTATTATGCACTAATGTAAACTGGAATGTGATTATTCATTACATTGATAATGCATGAATTAAAAATTAGAATGGAAAGCATGGTCTGCATGATTATGAGATCTAAAAGCATGGAATAAGCTACAAGCTAACTTATATAGAATACATGAATGGAATGCATGGACAACTAACCAAAAAGAAAGTAAAATTTTAAAGAGAAATACTTCAAAACTGTGCGCACGAACCATGGGAAGTGCATGAATTAAGCATGAAAGTATGCATGAACCAAGATGTAAACTAACCAAATATGGAATGCATGAAATTAATCAACTAAACAATGGAAACCTAAACAAAATAAGCAAAATAAAGTATTAAGAGCCAACTAATATACACTAATCTGAAGTGGAATGTGAATGATTCATTACATTAATAATGCATGAATTATAAGTAAGAATGGAAAGCATGGTGCACATGACTATGAGATCTAAAAGCATGGAATAAGTTGCAAAGTAACCTAGATAGAATACATGAATGGAATGCATGGACAACTAACCAAAAAAAATATATATATATATATATATATTTTACGGAGAAACATTTCAAAACTATGCTCATGAACCATGGGTTTGTGCACATGGTTCAAGTGTCTCCTTTGTATGAGATTCAATTATAACTAACATAGGATAAAACACAAGTAATTAAGAATGAAAGGAACAACTTACAGCCATGAAAAACTAATTACAAGGGTAATACACATCCTCCAAGGGGTGTGTGCATGCTACTTCAAACTAATTACAACCCACAAAATCAACATATAATCTATGTTTAGTCATCCAAATATCATGGAAATATGAACATGCATATGAAATGGCTAGGGAAATTTAAGGAGAAAGATGGTGACATACTTAATTTAAGAACTACACACGCACACTCTCTCTCTCTATCTCTCTCTCTCTCTCTCACACACACACTTCCCACCTCATGAAATGGACAGGAAAATTCAAGCTAACACAAACACAATCGCACGCACACACTTTCCACTTCATAATTTAATCATCTTATTTTGCTTAAAGTTCTTTTATTACTACAGTTTTTGTAGTTCTTTCGTTATTACATTTCTTTAGTTCTGTAGGAGTGTTTCTAAAATATTTTGTGGTGCAAGTAAACTTTAAAAACTTAGTGTCAATCAAATACATATAGTCATTTAGAATTAGGAAGTTCAACCCTTAAGAAAGCTTATGAATGAACATTAGCAACCTATGTTCATAGACTTGGTGTGGGACACATCTTTCCCACGAAGAGATGTGAACTCAAAGCAGTGGAGTTAAATGCTAGTGAATGGTCTATGGGATTTGTAGCCCTTTTACAAATATCTATACTAAGCATGCTCATATTTTCCACATATGTTAGATATTGTATATTTATGTGAATGGATGGAGATGTATTCTCCTTTATTTATTTATTATACTTAAACTATGTTTATCAAGGACATCGAATTCGCATGCATAAAATGTGTAAGTCCAAAAAGTAAAGGAAACTCTACCAAATTTTCAAAAGAAATGTAGGGTTCATTTCTCTAAAAATATTGATTTTTAGAAAAGAAACATGACACTCGAGATTTTTAAATGATAATTCACCTAATTGTGTTTGAGAACAAAAGATGGTGTGTGTATGTGATTGAGGACAAGTGGTAACTAAAAGGGACTAAAACTAAAGTATATACACTCTTTTTTCCCATAACTAATCAATAAGTTGTCCTAGTACACACTTGATCATTTTCATAAGAATGATTTATAATAGGTTTTTAGAAATGGGCATGAACAAGATGCAATAAGGCATACATGCAGGCTTATTAGTAAATGCTTTAAGATGTATCTCTTGATTGTTGAATGGTAGTCATAGTTGCTTTGATGAAGCTAGATTGTTTCAATCATATTTATATTAGTGCAAATGAATGTGTATATAGATGTTCTATGTGACGACTAGAATCATGCAAGTTAACATATCTTTACTTATAATCATGCAAATTAGTTTCTAGGTTTAGGTTTAGGAAGGTTTAATTTGAAAAATATCTATTCCTTAGAAAGTTTCTATTTTCATGCATATCTTATCTAATTTGCTTTCGGTTTGTTTGTCATCCATGTCATGTTGGCTTGGTTTATTTAAATGAATTGCATGGTATTTTTTGTATGTCATTGTGCTAATATCATTGTGTTCTTCTTTGTAATAATGATGGAATGAGAACAACATCGAATTGAAGATTATGGCCACAATGAAGATCATGAACAAGAGGCCAACATGATTGCTACTCCAAAAAGGAAAGGCAGAGGGCAAACAACAATGGAAAAGGTTATCAAGAGAAAGTCTAAGAGAATTAAAGAAATTGTCCAATACAATAGCAAATAGCATGAGATTAGTGAGAGTGCACCTGTTTAAAGTAGTTTCCTCTACTCTATAATAAAAACCATGTTTCCTATCACATTTGAGGATTGGAGACTTATACCATCCTTGACAAAAGATTGCAAACTGGCTTTGATGTGCTGGATGACAAGAAGATGTGTGCTTTACAAGGGATTGGTGAGCAATGGAGAAAATGGAAGAACTACCTTGTATAGAACCACACCTCTACCAAATTTAAGGTATGTGCAGAAACAATGTTTCATTTAATTAATTACATGTAACATCAGATTATTGCAGTTGATCATGCCTGTATAAATGTGTAGGCGAAGAGTGCAAGGGGAAGAAAGGCGCATGAAACAAATATGCAACACCACCTATTGAGGTTGGGCTATGCTTGTTTAAAAGAGCACAATCTAAGCATATGTGACAATTTATCACTTTTAATTTAATGCTACTATAGTTATATACATGTTGTTCTCTAATTATAGTGTCTTTTCTTGACAGTAAAAGAAAGCTGGGACTATGGAACTGATTGATAGCTCCATCCTTTGGAAGATGGAGCATTTGGTGGGCCATACTGGTAGCAAGTTCTCAGATGAACATACTATGCAAATTTCTACTGGGATATGGTTCCACCTATCTATAAATTTTATACAATTAGTTAGTTGAAATGATCATGTCTTTCTAATTAAATTTTGTAGGATATTCTTACCCAAGAAAGCACTACTGCACGAACTCTAAGTAGCACTATTGCTAATGAGGATATCCTATATAGGGCTATGGGCAATAAGAACGACCACCTTAGTAAAGTTAGGGGCATGGGTCATAGTATTTTTCCTTCTAAATTCTTTGGTAAAGGACGTTTACCTAAAGTTCAAGATGATGAAGAGGCCTCTAATGTGCTCATTGAGAAAATAAAAACTGATGTATTTACTCAGTTCCATAAGGGAGATTTGATGATTATTACTCCATCCCTTGCTCATAATTCTCTTAGCACCCCTATAACTCCATAAAATGTGAGCTCCAATTCCCCAGCTGAAGAAAATAATGAAGGACATTCAGCACCCATCAAAAAGGAAATTCCTGCCTAGGAGGTATATATATATAAACAAAACTAGAAATTTTCATTTTCCTTCTATAATAATTCTCTATCCTAACCTCTCTATTGCATATTTGATTTGCAGATAAGTTAATGCTTGTTGGCCTTAGATTGCCATCAAACCATTGTGCCTGCTGGTTCATGCTATGAGCATGAATCAAATGTTTGAAATGAAATTAGTATGCCACCACATAGTAAGTGAGTGTCCATTATCATGGCTTTCAATGTTAATGCTGACCTATCATTCCCACTAGAAAAGGAAAATATTATAACCATTGGGCAAGCAGTTGCATACCACGTCGCTTGGCTAAAGGCACTAGTCATTCAAATAGAGTCCATAGTATGTATCTTATCATACTACCTTCCTCATCAATATTTTTTAGTTAAGGACCTCAATTTATTATTTAATAACTTTATATGGTTAATTAGTAACAACATGTGGCATCGAGATTGGCAGCCATTCTAGCATCACCTATTGCTATTGCACCAAATGGAATAGTTACTTGTTTATATCTGCTATTGCACCAATGGAACAACTACTTGTTTATATGTTTTTTTTTTTTTTCATCATAAATTAGTTCCTCTTCATTGATTAATGTTATTTAGCTAAAAATTCTTATATCTTTTACAAGATCCATCCAAGGAGTGTGTAGAAGTCCCACCTAACACACCTCGATCCCTAAGATTAATCTATGGTCTCATCAACAATGATATGGAAATCAACCATGTATGAATCAAGTGGGGAGTGCTTGTCGAAGACGTTGTTCAAGTGACACTTATGCCAGAGGACCTATTATGAGTTTGCCTATGGGATCAACTTAACCATCCTCACATTGCCTATAGGGTATATGCACATACTTGCTTATAAATATTTGATATTTACATGTTATATTTTCATGGTATAGGTGATAATTATTTCTTTTATGCAGCTTCTTGAATAACTTGACTAGCCTTTTTGAGGGTGAGAGTACACTTTACCAATTCTTTGACCCTAGCATTATTTTTGGAGTGGTAAAGAAATGGTTGATAGAGTGGCGTGTTGAGGATATTTTACTAGCCTTCTTTCACTGCACTCAAGGACAGGGCTTAATTATTCCCTACAATAGCAGGTAAGTTTTAATTTTCTTGCCAACTTATTCTATACTGAAGGATTATCAACTTCCATTACAATTCTATGACTATCTATGCAGGTCTCATTGGATGCTACTCATTTTGGATGTGCATGATGGGCGTGCTTTCTTTTTTTATTCTTGTGGATTCCACATCCATCCCACCAAGCATTTAATTTTTTCATGTGTTATGTGTAAATAAGTAGTTTTAAGTAGTTTTTTATTCATCCGTAATGCATTTCAAATTTAAATTTACAGAGTTTGGTTTGAATGGGCTAATATCACCGAGGCTGTGCAACCACCAAAAGTGACTTGGAAGAATGTAGATGTTTGTGAAATAGCTAATTACTCTAAGTTATCACTAATTAAACCTACATTATTACAACTGATATTTGCAGGTTCTTTTTTGTTGTCTTTATTGCATAGTGTCCTAAATAACAGTCTGATTGGGAGTGTGGGTACTATGTCCTGAGATATATGAGAATCCTCATATTCAATAGTATTATTGTCTCCCATTTATAAAATATAGAATAATTTTTACTTTTCATAGTCTTATATTTTTCTATAGTTTGATGAATCTAGCTAAAAATTTTGAGTTAATTAAATATGTTGTATTTTAGGCTACTAAGCTTTCTGAGTGGACAAATAAGAAGAGTTACTCCATAGTAAATCTCAATGAAATATAAAATGAATGGGTTGAGTATGTAATCAGTTTCAATTAGATCACTTGCAGTAACTACATGAAGCTGAAATACATAATAAAGTATTTTTATCATTTACTTGTTTGTGCTCCTTTATATTTTATTTTATTTTTTGAAATATGTGTGTGTGTGTGTGTGTGTGTGTGTGTGTGTCTATGTATATATTTTTAGCAATGAATGAGTGAAAATTTGGACTATGGGAGGAAATGATTATGGATGAAGTGAATTTGGTGCTTATACATGAAGTTAATATGTGGCGGTTGGTTTTCAATATATTCATTGAATTATATAACTTTTATGAGATGAAGAATGAGAGGGTTACTTATAGTGTGAAAGTAAATGGAAATGTCTATGGATTTAGAAATGAAGTGAATGTGGATGTTATAGAGAATGCATGTGTTGTAGTTTCTTTTATAAATTATATTCAAGATAGATGTGGGTGGATAATGATGAGTTTCGATGTTGTGTAGCCATTAGGGATGTATTAGGTGTTATATTGTAAGAAATATTTAGTGTATCAAGAAAGATGTGGATGCATGTTGTATTAGATGTTTAGTTTTACATGTTTATAAAGATTGTTTGAAGTATCAGGTGCATAGAATGTTTGTTATTCAATGTATACATAGGTGGTAGTGTATCAAGAAAGATGCAGATGCATTGTAGTGGATTTTGGTTTTTCTTATTTGTGGAGATTGAAGTGTTAGGTGTATATGATGTTAGGTTTTTCATGTTTGTAAAGATCATTTGAAGTGTCGGGTGTATAGAACATTTGTTATTCAATGTATACACAAGTGGTAGTGTATCAAGAAAGATGTAAATGCTTTATTGTGGATGTTGGTTTTTCATGTTTGTGGGGATTGAAGTATTAGTTGTATATGATGTTTGTTATCCAAAGTATACAGGTGGTATTATATCAAGAAGTAGATGCATGTTGTACTAGAACAAGTTTTGAATGTTTGTAAAGATTGTTAGAGTATCAAGTGTACATAGGATGTGTTAGTCAATTGTATATAAGTGGTAGAGCTCAAATATAAACTTTAAAAAAAAAAATACATTTGAAGTCATATAGCATGAAATAATTTTAAAATTATAGAGTTTTGAAGTTGTTTAACCTAAATGACTTAAAAAAAATATACACTTTTGAAGTCACTTAGCCCTAAACGACTTCAAAAGTTTAGAGTTTTGAAGTCATTCTTTTAAATGACTTCAAAAGTTCATAAAAAAGGTTAGGCTTTTGAAGCCGTTTAAGTAAAATAACTTTAAAATTCACCAACTTTTGAAGTCGTTTAGGCTAAGCAACTTTAAAAGTCAAATATATTTGAAGTTTCTTAGATTAAATGACTTCAAAAGTTTGTGAATTTTAAAGTCATTTGTTTAAGCAACTTCAAAACTACTTTATTTTTAAAGTCCATTACCCAAACAACTTTAAAAGTTTTTAAATTTCAAAGTCAGCTCGATAGAAGTCGCTTTGTAAGCAGATTAAATTACCCTTTTTAAGCAAATTTAAACGCCCTTGTCTTGTAGTGATACTACAACATTTGGAATGCCCCAAATAGCACAGAATGCTAATGATTTCACTAAAAATGATTGTAGTATAGCTCATTAGGTTTTTGGACAATACAAAGAACTATAGAATGTGCTAAAAGTAGCCATGCTTTTAAAAATAATATCTTAAGATTGATTAATGATTGGTCTCAAGTTAGAAGAAAGCTTAATATGGTAAACGCATAATTGTACTCATGACTACAAGCTTAACGAACTAATCCTTAATATCTACATAATTAAGAGATAGAATAACAATTACATTATTAGTAGTCACTAACTAGGTTTATCATAACTTGATTTTATTGCTATTTGTTAAAATGGTTTGACTATGGTCTACTTAACTAAATGCATTTAATAATTCTTTAGAAGGTCCATCCTTTATAATTATTGCTTGGTATGCATTGCTAAATGATTCAAAGCACGAGAAGTTGCAATATCTTTTATAAGATGACTATTTGTCATGAGCCATAACTAAGCATGTCTAGTTGGACACTAGTTGTTTTGATGTGGACATTGAATGCATGCCTTTGGGAATTTGAAGTGCATTATCATATGAATGATGAATGCATGTTATGAAAGTTCATGGAAAACATGTTTCTATAGTTTGTTGAGGATATGGGTTTCAAAGGTTCTCATACCTTAGAAAAGACTAAATGGAATGATTTCTCGTAAGGCTTTCAAAAATGATTTTATCATCATATTATAATTTGGTGGTTGATGTTTGAAGCAAGTGCTCTATGAGTAAATGTAAGTCCTAAGCCCTAATGGATATGGATATGCCAATGCCTTAGCCTAGCTCTCTAGGTATAGTTGTAAGCCCTGATGGTTATGGTTTCATTGATGCTTTAGGCAGGCCCCTTACAAGTAGTTGTAAGCCCTATTGGATATGGATTTCATTGAGTGTTTTGGGTAGTCACTCATAGAGTGTCCCAAGTCTCTAATTGTATTTGGTAGGTGCTTTACGAATACCATAATACCTAGAGGCATGCATGCCTAAGGCAACAGTAAGACCTGGAGGAAGGCATGCTATGCATCATTGTAAGTCTAAGAGACCCTATAGTAGGAGGTGCAATTGGCCACTGACCTCTAAGATGATATTGATACCAGCTCTACGATGGAGACGGTAGGGCCCATAGGAGTACCTTCTCATGGAGAATTGATTTGAGTGGTAGCCCCCATGTGGTTTGGTTAATCATGGTTGTGAGGATGTCCACATGCCAACGTAGAGGTCATAGTAGTCTCCAATAGGTGATGTTAGTGTAATGCCCGAGCAATTTACGCTATTTTTAACAAAAATTGGACATTTTATGGAAAATAAACTATGTTAAATGTTTTAATTTATTTAAAATAGTAACTGAATGAATTTATAGGAAACTTGGTTCCATTAGATTCTACTCGAAAAATGGAATCCAACGCCTCAAAGAATGCCAAAACGGAGTTCGTATGAAGAAGTTACGGACGTTTAAAGATCAGGGGTATTTCTGTAAATTAAATAAAAAACAAAAAAGAACGAAAAACGCAGGGGGCCGTTTTGATAACGGCACCCCCTATCATCTTCCACCTCCAGATCTCTCCAGAAACCCCATTTCCAGAGGTTTCTGCCACCGCCAATGGCAGCACCGCCATAGTAGGGCTATAAAAAGCCCCATCTCCCCCCCTCTCCAAAACACAGTTTTCCAACCATTTTGAGACTGGGGTTTCTGGAAAAATCGGAAACTTGTCTCAAACCCATTTCCCTGCGTTTTCTGGCAACAGCCAGGCCCGAGTCAGGCCGGCCATTGCCATCTCCCCATTTCCCCTCTTCTCCTTTCCGGTCTGGCATTGGGGTTTTCCCCTTTTCGTGGGTTCCGGACAACATAGATTTTCGACAGAGGGAAACGCACCACCGGGAAAAAGAGCATCCCCAAGCTGCCCAGGTAAGCCTGTTCTTCCCTCTCTCTTGGGTTCTTCCACCTTTCAGGCTAGATCCATGTTGGATCTAGCAATTTTCAGCCAGTTTCCAGCCGGATTCCCTGGCCAGAAAATGACCCAACCGGTCCCAACTGGCTCTGCACGAACAAGGCATCCCAGGGATGCCATGCTCCACGTATGCCTGGGACAGGTTCCCTAGGATGGGTTCTGGGCGTACGATAGTGCATACACTGTCCCAAGTGTGGCCTTCGGGTGCGCGCGGCATGGGGCACGGGTCCTAGCTCGACAAGGATGCACTGGGTGCCCTGGGAGTTGAGACGCGCCATGCTACACCAAAGGTGTGTCCGTGCGACGCCATCCAGGATGCGGGTCATAGCGCGTCGCTTGAGCATGCATGTTCGTGTGCAAAACGCGGTCCCTAGCACGGCCTTTGGGTGCGCACGCACGTGAGGTGGTCGCGGTTCAACCAGGATGCACGGGTGTCCTGGGAACTGGGACACGCAGACCTAATGAGACTTTAAAGTTAGGATTAGAGGACAATTTACAGAGTTTAACTATTGAATAGTAGATCCATATCATAGGATCTAGCTTGACAATGAATTAGGCAAGGACCATGGACTCTAAAAGGCAGATCTAGCGATCTAATGTCTAAATAGAATGAAATTAATAAGGACTCCTTGTATCCATTCATACCCAGGAGTTTATAAATGAGACCAAGGGACAGGTTGAAGTGATAAAGGAAGCGACTTCAGGAGACTTTGAGGTAGGTGCTCTATCGCTACTAGACTTTTAAAAAGAGCCATGATTGTTTTGAGACTGCATGTTTTAAGTATAAGTTATATGACTTGTTTAATCTTATAAACGAATTCAACATGCATATGACAAATACATTATGCATAGACATGTTTTGTAACAATTACATATATTTCATGATTTGTGAGCATTGAGTTCTTGAAAAATTGCATGTCCTTCAGGGTTACCAAAAGACGCTGGAGTGCCCAAAAGACGCTGGGTAGGCAGTTGTGAGGGGCAGGCAGTTGTGAGGGACCCAAAGAGGACAGGTTTTGAAAAAGAGGTTTTTTCTTGTTTGATCTTATATGATTTGGGCTAATAAGCTCGTGGGTGCTATGCCGAGAGGTCTACGTTGGCCTCCAGCCTCTACCACTATTAGGTGGAATGGGCACCACGCCTAAAAAGGGCAATGTCCCTACGTCGACTGCATGTAGTACGGGGGGCTACCACTATTGTGACGGCACTGGGTCGACATGTCATATGCCCTGTGGAGGCTATGACACTGTGTCCCTAGGTACCCGGGGACCACACAGCGGCAAGGTCGTGGGCATAGTTGAGCCCTATGGTTTGAGGATTTACTTGCATTGCATATGGCATGACATGAGGTTGGTCGACCATACCATATATCCATGAGTTGGATTCAGTTGAGCATCTTATGCATATCATTATGTTTATGATATATGATACTTTCGACTTGGATTATGCTATTTCTTTAAGTCGTCAGTATTCCAATTCAATAGTGGTTTTTAATATCGATATTGACCATGATTGTTCAAACATGCACATGTTTTAGAGAGCATATGATTTTAAACATAGCATGCATTGTAAAACTAGTAGTGATAGACTCCTACTGAGTATAGTATATACTCACCCTATCCTTAACATTTTTCAGGATAGTTCCACTCACAAATAGAAGATGCCTTAGGAGATATTAGTGCTATGAGCAAGTGAATAAAAAAGGAGACAATTATACATGTAAGTAAACTCTCAACCCTTTGAACATGTATTTGTATTTATTTACCGTTGGGCTGTGTGCTGTGACTGGATAGACCTGGGGAAAAACATTTATGATTTCTGAAGTTTTTCAAAAAACTACTTTGATTGTTGTGAAAGTAAATGACACTCGGGGTTTTCAAAATGTGTTTAAAACAAAAGATTTTCCGCTGCATTGCATGGTTTTTATAAAATGGTTTTCAAATAGGGATGCATCCCGCCTTAGAAATTAGATATTGCATTTAAAAATGCATGGGAAAACCCGGGTCGTCATAGGTAGGGTCCCACAAGCATAGGTGTTTATGTGGTTTCAGTAGTCCCTAATGGTAGGATAGTATGCCATTGTGATTTAGAGTGATAAGCTCTTCACGACGATGTGGGTTCGAATTTTTCATTATGGAGTAAGGGCTATGCACCTCAATTTTTTCTCTTTGCTATTATTGAGCATACTAGCTTGAATGACTTACTAATTTCTTTTGGGTATTGCACATGACTTGAGTTACTAGTTTTTCCTCATGGATTTTTGCCTCAAATGTAGTGAGACCGATTGTCACATATATGGTTTTCATTTTGATTTAATGTGGAAAGATTTATTGTGCGTACTAATTGATGATTTTTCTTTTAAAATCATGAACAACTTTTAGTTTTACCAAATCAAAGATTTATTAAATGTAGCTTTGCTAACGATTAGACTTTGAGCATATAGTATGCTATTTGACCTTATTGACTAACTTTATCTTTTATCCACACCATGTAAACTACTTATACGTAGCTAATGGTTTTATCACTGGAATTATGATACATATTGATTTTTCCAAACCATTGGTTTTGCTATGGTCAGCTTACTAAAGTGTTGGATTTATTGAACATTGTGAGTGATTCAGCAAGCTTGAGTATTGAATCATGCATGCATTTGAAAATGCATTGTGTTCATAAAGGAAAATATATTAGATGACTACCTTTACACATGATAATTCAAATAAACTATTGAATAACAAACAACTTAGTCATTTATAATGATATCTTGAATGATCATGTAGAGTGAATTGCATTGAATAACTATATGTTATGAATAAATTTGGGAATTATTATGTATTTATTCATGGAAGATGATCTTACTACAATTAAATGTTCATGAAATAATAAAATCATGGAATGCTTAAATCAATAAGAAAAGATAAGGCAATGATGTTTTTAGAAATTATGAAAGTCTTATGATTAATCAACTATACTAATTTGCACAAGTAAACCAATTTCATGGACATATGATTTGAGGACTTTTAATTTCAACATGAGTAATTATTTTGAACCATCATGAGTTCTGTTTACATACGAGAAATTATCAATAGATATTGGCTTTGTAAATCATGAACTGTATGCCAAAATAGCCACTTTTTCCACCTACACAAGCGCAAGCTTGTTGAGACATTGTAATTTATTTTACAATGTCTAAGGCTCGAAGAATTAGATTGGAAAGATGTATACGTCAAACTTTGGATGTGAAAGCAAACATTGGAGTTTGAAATTTTAGGAGATTGTGATTTTCAGCATCTAAAAGGTGAGCCTTATCACTTGAGACTTGATTTATGAATTATCAGAGAATATGAATGCATATTAACTTAATGTTGTGTACTTATTTCTATTTAGTAGAATCGAGTTTAGATATGATTTGAGGCCTTTAATTTCAACATGAGCAATTATTTTGAACCATCATGAGTTTTGTTTACATACGAGAAATTATGAATAGATATTGATTTTGTAAATCATGAACTATATGCTAAAATAGCCACTTTTTCCACCTACACAAGCGTAAGCTTGCTGAGACATTGTAATTTATTTTGCAATATCTAAGACTAGAAGAATTAGATTGGAAAGATGTATATGTCAAGATTAGGATGTGAAAGCAAACATTGGAGTTTGAAATTTTAGGAGGTTGTGATTTCAGCATCTGAAGGGTGAGCCTTGTCACTTGAGATTTGATTTATGAATTATTAGAAAATATGAATGTATATTAGCTTAATGTAGTGTACTTATTTCTATTTAGTAGAATTGAGTTGGGATATGGTTGTGACTGAAGGTTTTAGGGTTATGATTAAGTTTTGTTGTTCATTTTTAAAATATAAAAAATCAATTTGTGTCTATCAAGTGTTCCGCATGCATTCATTAAATGCGCAAACATCCAAAAAATAGAGGAAACTCATATGGATTTCCTATAGGAATAAAACACTCATTTTACTATAAAATCCTTTTATTTGTTATAGAAAGTACACTCAGCATGTTGATGTGTGTAACTGTAAGTGCATGAGTTATTTTAGTATAGCTAATGCAAGTACGGGATTAGAATTCAGATCAAATAATAATTACTAGATTTGAAATTAGAATTCAGATCAAATCAACTAGTTAAAGTTGCAGAATTTCTAGTTCTAGAATAAAAAAAATTAAACTAAATAATAAAAAAATTCTACTTCCCTAGCTTAATCACCATCAATATCTTTAAATTTGGACTTCTTGGAGTTGATCAGCCTTCATAAACATCTTCAGCATGTCCTGGATTAAAGATTTGTCATTTGGATTTGTTAGATTCCTCAAAATCTTCAAGAACTGGACTAAATTGTGATTTTGGGATTTGGATGGTCTAGATTACTTTTTGGATCTTAGATTAAAGATCAGAGATGTTAATTAAGTTAAGGGGATGTCCTAAGAATGAAATCTAAAAGTTAATTGGAAAACATATAAGAAATAGAGGAGAAATTAGGAATTTTTGGTTGATTAGGGCTAACCAATTGATTGGTTTAAGCCTTAATTGATCTGGCTCGGATTGGATAGTTTTTAGATATGCAAAACAAAGATAAAATAGAACTAGGATAGAAAGGGACACAGAGGGAATTAAAATAGGGACAAAAATGAGATTTCAATTAAAGGGCTAAGGGTAAAATTGGAATTTATCCAGTTTCTATTTTAAACCAAAGAAACAAAACAGAAAACCTACAAAGAGGATGAGAGGGAGCTAGAGATGGGGGGAAAGGAAGAATAAGTGAGAAGAGGAGGAAGAAAATGAAAAGGAGGGAAAAAGGAAAATCTCGGATCGGGTTTCCTTCTCCACACTAGCCAATGATGGGAGGAATTGGTGAACAGGGGGAGAACCTAAAAATCAAGAGGGTGCGATCAGAGGAGTTGGGTTGGGATGAGAAGGAGAGAATAAGGAGGTCTGGGTTGTGCCAGACAGAGGGAATATAAGAGGGCAGGTGCAGTGCTAGGACTGGTGTGAATAGATGACGCCTAGGCTGGTGACAATTCTAATGAAGAGTGACTAGGAATGGTGCAATGGAAAGAGAGTAGGAGAAGGGAATAGGAAAGAAAGGTGCTGAAAGAATATATCAGATGAAGAGAGATGGGTGGTGTTGGCATGCAGAGATGATGTAGAGAGAATGAGAGAGAGGAGGGTGTAGAGGAGAGGAGTGACAGAGAGAGCAGAGAATGAGAAGGGAACAGAGAGTTGAGCCAAGAGAGAGCAACAAAGAGAAAGTGAGAGTCCAAGAGAGAGAGGGAAGATGAGTGGGGGAGTGAAGAGAATTTGGGAGAAGAGAAAGTGGGAGAGGAGAAGAAAAATAAGAAATGTTGGGGAGAGAAGCGCGGGAAGAGGGAAGAAAGATCAGAGAGGGAGAGATGGTGGCCTGCCTCTTCAGCCAAGGGGAGGTAGAGGGAGGGATGAGAAGGGGTAGAGAAGAAGAAGAGAGGAGAAGGGTGACAGGTATGCCTTTCCTATCTAGTCAAGGAGAGAGAAGAGTGGGGTGGCTGCCTTCCTTTTATGATTTTCCTCCGTCTTCTAATTTTGTTTGTTTCTCTCCCCACTTTCCTTCAAACAACTTTCCATTCACAACTTGATCTTTTATTTGAAAAATCTTATCAATGATTTCCTATCCTCTAATTAGAATTCCTTTTCTTTTAAGAAATCATCTCCTCTTACCTTATTGATCTTCAAGATGATCTACACATGTTGATTTTGATTTGGTTGATTTGCACATCAAAAGACTAGATTAAAGTCATCTAAACCATATATTATATGTCTAATTAGCTTTGATAATCATCTGACATGTTAATTTTGACAAATTAATAGTTGAATGATCAATTGGAGCTAAATTCAAAGTTAAGCTAAAAATTGCAAATTTGATTGTTTAAATGATCTAATTGAATGCTAATTAGGGGTATTTTGACCCAAAATTGAACACTTAGCATAAGATCTTCATAATGACTTTTAAAAGAACAAAATCGTCAGAATGACTTTTAAAAGAATTTCAAACAAGGGATATCCTAAATTTTGAAATAGGATTTAAAGGGTATTTTGAAAACCCAAGGTGTCATAGTTTTTGTATCATTGCTAGGTTCTAGTCCACTTACAATGAAGAAAATTGTTGGGAGTCCACAAAACAAGTGAAGATGGTCTTTGTGAAAGTGAAAAGGAGAGTATTCTTAAGGAGTGGTATGCTTCTTGGAAAAAAGTACTAGAATATGTGAGCACACAAGCTAATAACTTTAACTAAAGACATTAGCGTGTAATGGAAGATCTTTTCTTTTATTGAAGATTTTTTTAGAGTTTAAGTCTACCGAGTGTGAATGAAGCTTTGGAGAGTATAATAATTACTGTATGACAATGGTTTGAGAATCATTATGAAGGATAGGGAGATTTTTGTAGTAGCAAAATGTCTTAGAAATAATTAACGAAAAGATTGATATTGACATTGAATCAAGAGCTTCTAAGAGGATAGTCTTATGATTTGCAAACACTCTACAAAGAACTTGGTTGAACATGAAAATTTAACAATTCAAAAGAATTTTGATGAGAAACAAGATCGATATAAAAGGGTTTAAAATAAAAGAATGTGAAATTGTAATATTATGGTGGGAGACTTGGTGGGATGATTAAGACATTTATACTAAGATATATTGAAAAGCAATATAAGACTAAAAATATGAAGTTAAAATCATATGTTTTTAGGAGTTCATTGGCATTGGAGACTACAAGATTTAGAACAAAAAAGGAAGTAGAAAAACAAGAAAATACCTTGATTAAACTAAATTGTGAAATTGTTTCCACCTAGATCATAACTTAGAACCAAGATCAATTAATAGACAAGAAGAATATCCATCTAGAGTTGTTTAATGAATGGTATAAAAAATTTGAAGAATGAAATGTATTTAGAATTGCTTAAGGAATAACGTGGCTAAAGAGCTATGCTTATCTGAGAGGAAGAGATTTGGAGTTCTAGGTTGGGGACTATGCCTTTTTAAAGGTATCTCCAATGAAGGACACATACTTACACAATTTCAAGGACAAAATTTTATAAGGAAGAAGGTTGTGATATATGTAAATATTCATTTATAATGAATAAAAAGTTTCAATAATAAAAAAGAGGGTATTTTTAAGATTTTCTTATACCCCTCTCTACTGATAATGAATGAAATTTATTTAAAGTTGAATGAAAGTGTGAAGAAAATGAGCCAGAGTGAAGCTAAGGTATAGTGCATCATCTAAGGATTGATGCAAAGTAAAGGATGGATAGATGGATAATCCATGGGATTGTGAAAACATTTTACTATCTATTAGAAGAATCCTGCATTTTTTAGTTCTGCATAATTGACCATTTGAAGGACACTTAGTTGACCCTCAAGACCTCGAAACGAAGATCAAGGCAAAATATTTCCAAATTTTGCCAAATTATGGGGATCAAATTAATAGTGGCACCCCACCTAGATTTGGTTTTCGATGCAGCAAACGACCTGTGAAGTGTGGATCTAGGCTCGAGAAAATAGAGAAAATCAGCATCCAATCCTCTTATCTACTTGAATTTCCACAAGATGACGACTAGGCTGACGCAGACAGCTGGCTGCCACAAACCCTCTTTCATCCCTCCATCTCCCTCTCCTTCACATGAGCTCGCACTAGCACCAATGAACTTCCTCCATTCAAACTCCCTCTTCTACTTGGATTTCCAATAGGACCCTCATCAATGGTGCAGGCATAGTCACTAGACCTAAAAACTTGCTCCCTTCCTTCATCTCCTCCAATGATTGTGCCCACCTCCTTCTATTGGGAGAAGAAAACGTAGAAAAAAACCCCATGTCTGTCTTCTTCTTCAATGCCCTAGATTGAGCATAAACACACAATCTGGTTGGAACCCTCCATCCATCTCATGATCTCTCTCCCTTCGTCTTCCCCACCTCCAGCTGACATAGGCTAAATGGCATGCCAACCTTGCCTTGGTTCTCCTTCTCCTTCTTTCCCTCTTCTTCTCTCCCTCTTCTTCTCCCACAATTCTTTTTGAATAGGTGCAACCCAATTGGCAAGTCGTGCTAATCCTCATCCACCTCTCTTGTCTCCTTCCTTAGCACTCTTGGCTAGCGCAATCTGATCACGTGCACCAGCCTCATCTTGTCCTCTCTCTGCTCTTCCTCACTCCATAGGTGACCCCTAGGAAGATCACCTATGTGCCTGAATAGGAAACCCATCTTCCTCCTCCATCAGCTGAGACCTAAACATTAGCCTTTGTCAATAGTCACATTCAACGAAAATTTCTTTCTCTCTGCTAAAATCATCATGGTTTCCTTTATGGCTAGGGTTTCACTATGGCTTGCTTTTGCCTTTCTCATATGAAGTGCTCGAAATCTTGCATGGTGCAATCCTTTTGGTCTTCCTTCTCTAGTGAGGGATTCATAGCAGCAACTCTCTCTCTCTCTCTCTCTCTCTCTCTCTCTCTCTCTCTCTCTCTCTCTCTCTCTCTCTCTCTCTCTCTCACCATTCATTTATGTTAAACCAAAATTAGGGGCTTGATTTTACAACTCAATTGATCAGAGAATAGACTTTTGTTTTATAGAATCTATCTCTGCTTGCTTCCAGTGATTGTTTATTTGATCTTAATTTGTATGATATTTTGCTATGACAAAAGTTTTTAGAATTTTAAAAGGCTCAACAGAAATTTTGAAACCTATTTTTACATTAACCATATGGATTGCGCATTTTTCTTTGTCACGATTTCAAACCATCATAAGTTCATGTTATCTGAGTCAACTACCGATTGCCCTTCTCTACTTGTTGCCACCTGCAACTATTTCTTCTTGACAAGTCATTTAAGAGTTTAATTTATGATTTCTTTTGTTATTCAAAGATTCAATTTTTTTTTCTTTGAACTTTGGTTTTAACTCACTGAGTCTTTGTTGTTCATAGACAGAGTATGGCAGCAAGTTAACATTGACCCCAAGGTCAACTAGTGCCCTATCTATCACATGGTCTCTAATAATGCAGAAAATGGTAGGACACCTTAGGTATCTAAACTTTGGTGGGGTCTCATGCTGTATCAAGGAGCTCACATGCTCAATGAGGAAATCCTTTTTCTAGACATTTATCTTTCTTTTTCTAATGGATAGCTCTTTCAAGAACTTGGCATATGCAGGGACATCTTTTACTACATTCAGCAATGGAATATTAATTTGGACATGTTTAAGTATATCCATTAACTCATTGAAATTTGTTCCCTTTCTAGCCTTGTTCAATAACTAAGGAAATAAGGCTTTAGGCACATAGGGTGCCCCTACTATAGGTTCTACAAGGTTATTATGTTTTCTCTTTCTCCTATGTTTTGGTTGCCTCCTTTTCCTCTCCATTTTCCTTAGCCTACCATACCTTGTTGTCCATTTGATGACCACTTCTATGGGTGCTTATGGATTTTACATGCTCATGAAGGTTAAGGTTCTAGGAACTTGACCTTATCTCAGTCCTTAGGTTTAGGGATGGGTTGATTAGGGAATTGACCCATTCCTTTGTTATGCAGTTCAGCTGACAATTAGCTAACCTACATCTCAAGCTTAGCTATGGCTTGAGAATTGATATTCTGCAATTGGTTCAAAGACCTTTTTGAGTCTTCACTTGTTTTTTCAAACATGCTCTGAATGTTATCCTCTAAAGATAGTTTCTTTGGTTGTTGAGGATGTTGGAAGTCTGGTTGTGGCTAAGAAATAATAGCTCTAGAAGGAAAGTTTTGGGTAGGGGATTCACAGATGATCACACTGGTAGTTATTCTTTGACTAGGAAAAGTTTGGATACCTACCTCAACCAGGGTTATAGGTCTCAGAATATGGGTTGTTGTTACAATTGTGATATGCATTCAATTGTTCAACTAGATAGTCATTGAGTGCTCTATTTGATGATCACAACGTAGTTATATAGGCTAAGCTAGAATAGAGAGCACAAATCTCTAGTTGAGGTTTAAGAGATGTGGTAGCCATAAAGGATAGAAACATAGTTTCAAGCTTGTCCACTCTCCCATCATACTTTCCATTCTCTCTAGTACAGTGTTGAGTTTATGAGATAGATCTATATGTACTCATATCTCATATAGACCCCTTTTATTTGGAGACTGGTTGATTCTCTCTCTTCTCTTGGAGTAATATCATTGCTATGAATTATCTACCAATGTTTGAAAGAACTCCCAGGCTCACTCTAATCTTTTAACATGAGGGGCCCTCCACTCACTCCATCTACCATTTGTCTATTCTGAGGCATTAATGCCTCATAGAAGTATTGGACCTGCTTCCATTTCTCATATCCATGATGAGGGCATTTCTACAACAGTTCATTCCACCATTCCCGATAATGAAGGTTATTTGTTTTGTGAATGGGAAAGAATTTGTTCAAAAACTTCCTAGACAATTGGTCCCATGTATTAATAAAAATGGAACCCACCTCTAAGGAATTGAGTTATCACTTGGCTTTATCCATGCGTGAGAATGGGAATAGCCTAAACCTAATAGCATCATCCAAAAAAAAAATTGAACCTAAATGTAGCACAAATATGAAGGAACTCCTTGATATGTAGGTAAGGGTCTTCTTGATCTTAATCAAAGGTGAGAAGTAATTGGATAACTCCCAACTTTAACTCAAAGTGGTCTACATTTATAGGATGTAAAGCTATGCAAGATGTGTTGCTGAGTTGTAGTGGCACACAAAAAAAATTTAATAGCTTTGCGCTCAACTTTTGCTGGTGGTTTGGGCATGGGGGTATGAACTTGCTTATTTTCCCATTGTCTAAGGTTGCATTGAATATCTAGATTGAAAGTTGCTAATTCTAAGTTCTAAGATCGATGCCTTTGGATAAAATATCCTAATCTAAATGTCCTAACTATATGTTGACTCTAACTTTAAGTGATGCACAATTAATTCCTTATAATCAGTAATCTAACAATGTCTAAATTATCTTTTCTTACTGAATAGGAGGTTGCTTCTTATACCTTGATCTAGATAGCTCCTCCTTTGTCCATGTTTGACTTCTACTTATTAGTTCGGTTTTTCTAGAAAGTGATTAACACATTCCTCATATTAGGAGGCATTTAGACCTCAGCTAATATCAACGGAAGGAGTGGGAAAATCACTTGAATTTTAAGACACCCACTATAACCATAGTGCTCAGGTGTATATTAACACTACTACACATGAGGGCTTTAAAGTCGACATAAAGAAGTCTCTTATTTGACTTGCAACTTCGTTGGTTAGAAATAAATGACTTTAAAAATATAGACTTAAAAAGTCATTTAGCTATAAACAACATTAAAAAGCTGCCATGAAGAGGAAATTTTTTGTTGAAATGACTTTTAAAGTCAACAAATTTTGAAGTCATTTATCATAAGCGACCTCAAATGTGTGCCAATAAAGTTGACCTGCTTGTTTACATATATATATATATATATATAATATGTTTGTGTTTATAAAATCAATTTTATTGTGTATTTATATAAGGTATTGTAATGTACAAAAAGTAAATAAATATACATTTAATGTGAAATTTTTAAAAATTTTAAAATTGATTCTTGTAAATGACTTTAAAGTCCTTACTTAAAAAACTTTAAATTAAATTCCTTTAAAAGTGAGGACTTTTAAAGTCATTTATAGAAAATGACTTCAATTGTACATATATTTTAAGAGTTATTTCGTCAACTTTTGTCGTGCCTTTTCGGTTTGTGTTTATGATTTATGCACAAAAACCAAGCCAGATTTCTATTTCACTACTCTAAACCCAATCTTACTGGTGAATTGAAACGACATTCACAAATTTGGGGCCAATATCAATTTTTGAGTGTTCGTTAGTATCTCTTTGTTTGTCTCATATGTATTATGCATATTTGAAGAATTTTTACAAGGTTATGGGTTATAAAATTTTCATTTTAAAGTTAATTTCATTCTTGAATGTGTCTGTCATATTTTGCATTTTTTCATCATTAATTAAAAATTTCCATGAAATGTAGTTATTTCAAGTCTCCACGCAGGTTTTCTTCAATTTCTTGTGATAATAGACAAATATGCTTGGATGACTGTGAAACGAAGATCAAAAGAATAGGAGGGAACAAAAATTTTCATAGAGTTCGCACTTAGGGTAGGTGTTGATCGTAATTGCATGCGTTGTCTATGCTCATAATATGGAAACTTGAAACAAGTAACTATAGGAGTGTTGAGAGAGCACTTGTGCCTAAATGGAATTGATGAAAGTTAGCGCCCATAGATTTGGCATAGAGAAGAACTTTTGCATAGGCCCTCGACAAGGCTCAAAAGATATGATCAAGGCCCTATAGGAAGTGTAGTGTTGGAGATAGTACAACTGTACCAATGTTTTGAGATGCATATGATGACTTCGAGCAAGACCTTGAACAATTTCAGACTACATTGGAGGAAGCCAATGAGCCATTGTACCCTAAGTGAAAGATTATACCAAGATGTCCGTAATAGTAGAGCTTTAAATCATGAAATTAAGATTTGGTTTTTAAAATCAAGGTTTTACATAAGTCCTAAAAGTAGTGGGTGAGATGCTATTGAAGGATAATAAATTAGCAAGGTCCACATGAGAAGCAAAGAAAACCCTGACTGCACTAGGGTTGAAGTATGAGAAGATACATGTGTATCTGAATGACTACATCTTGTATAGGAAGGAGCACAAGGGTAAAGCTACATGCCCAACTTGTGGACAGCCAAGATGGAAGTTAAAGAAGATTTCAACTAAGATAGTTACAGACATTCCTGCAAAAGTTTTATGATACTTCCCCACTTTTTGAAGGTTGAAAAGAATGTTTATATATAATAGAAATAGTGAAGAAATTATTGTGGCATGTCAAGGATAGAGTAGTTGATAGCTTTTCACACAATCTAGCGATAGCCTAGCATGGAAGCTCGTAGACTTCATGTGGCCTAATTTTTGTGAAGAAAAGAAACCTATAACTTGCATTATCTATAGATGGGATTAATCCTCGTGGTTCGATAAGCAGCAAGTTTAGTTGTTAGCCCATTATATTAGTTTGTTACAACCTCCCACCATCTCTATGCATGAAGAGGAAGTTCATTATGCTAATTATGCTGATATTGAGTCTAAAGCAGCCAAGGAAGGACATTAACATGTACTTGTATCCCTTGATCATTGATGTTGAGACATTATGAGACATAGACGTTGAAGCATACGATGCATTCAGGAAAGAGTCATTCACCCTAAAGGCTATACTATTGTTGACAATAAGCAACTTCCTTGCATATGATAATTTGTCTGGATGCATCGTGGAGGGATATAATGCTTGTGCTAACTATAGTGATTAAACATGTGCTGTACAACTTAAACATGGTAGAAAAATGACATTCCTTAGGCACAGAAGATGGTTTCATAGAGACCATCCATATAATTTTAAGAAGGAAGAATTTAATAGGAGTGTAGAGACAAAGACACCTCCAAAGATGTTGATAGGATGAGAAGTATTGGAGCATGGTTAAATATTTATGTCTTGTGGGGAAAGAAGATATCAAGTAAACATGCAGGTGAAAGTAATTGTAGAAGTTGTTGGAAGAAGAAATCAATATTCTTTCATCTGGCATACTGGAAATCACTGCATCTATGTCATATGCTTGATGTCATGCACATTGAGAAAAATGTGTGTGAAAGCTTGACCAATAACTTAATATCCTAAGAAAAACAAAGGATGGACTTGTAGCTCGAATGGATCTGATCAACATGGGTTTAAAGTGGAGGTTGCACTAAGAGGATAGGTGCAGTTGAGGAACATACCTGCTACCATAGAGAGGAGAGGAGAATAATGTGTAAAACCCTATTCGATCTCAAAGTCCTAGATGGCTATTTTTCAAATTTGAAAAACATTATCTCTATGGAAGAGCTGAAATTGCTGGGGATGAAGTCCCACGATTGCCATGCATTGATGCAACAACTACTACTCGTAGCAATCCTTTTGGTGTTAATAGACAAAGTTAGGCAAGCTATTACAAAATTATGCTACTTCTTTAATGCTTTGTGTAAGAAGATGGTGGATGCTTCAAAATTATAAGAAATTCAAGGTCATCTAGTGACAACTTTATTTGAGCTTGAGACAATCTTCCCACCATCCTTCTTGGACATCATGGTACACTTAATAGTGCACCTCATTAATGAGCTTAGACTTTATGGGCTAGTTTACTTGCAATGGATGTACCCATTTGAGAGGTACATGAAAATTTCAAAAGGGCATGTACGTAATCACAACCAGCCAGAGAGGTGTATAGCCAAATGTTATATTGTAGAGAAAGCAATGGAGTTTTGCACAGAGTACTTAACAGGAGTGGACCCAATTGGAATCCTAAGAAAGAAACAATTAATTGAAGTTGGTGAACCTCTTTCAAGTGGTCGGGTATCGATTGTTGACTACAAAGAATGGGACTAGGCACATCTTTATGCATTGGGAAATGTTGATGAACTCCAACTATGCATTGAGTAAGTTGATCATGCATGCACTTATGTAAAATTTAATTGTTGATTGCTATATTTTCTTTGATTACTCTATTAATTTGTGTATTTGTTTGTGTATGTAGTGAACACATGGATGTACCCAAGGCAAAGAATCCAAGATGTGCAAAGAGAAAGAAGTAACTACAGTTTGAGTATTATCACACTTTAAATAATTGGCTGCATAATATGAATATACACAGATTCAAGATTAGCACGAAGTAACAGGCAATGGTATATCAAAAACATTGAGTTGAATGGGTATCACTTTTACATGAAAGACCATGATAACTCAAGAGTGCGATAGAATAGCAGAGTTAGTTTAGTTGACAATGCTACATTCTTTTCCAAATCAAAGGATAACTGGCCAATAGTGGTTAATGATATTTATTATGAGGTTATAAGAAAGATTTGGGACTTGGATTGTACTTTCAGAACTACGGTTGTGTTTAAGTGCAATTGGGTATAACACAACAAAGACAACATCAAAATTGGTGCCCTTGGATTGACATTGGTTGACCTCAATAGGATCGTCTATAAAAATGATTAATTTATTTTAGCATCTTAAGCAAAACAAGTATTTTATGTACAAGATAAATATGATAAGAGATGGTCAACTATTTTATTGTCCTATCCATGGGATTTTTATGATGAAGGTGACCTAGGAGATACTGAAATAAATTACCCTTCTATTACCAAAACAATCCCCTCAATCAAAGTAGTACTTAGCAAAAATGAGGATTATATACGTGACAATAGTGAGGAGAGTTCTTGGGTTTGAAAATTATATGTAGTTGGCGGTATGTGGAATGTATTAGTAAGTTGAAAAATATATATATATATATATATAATTTCATATTTATAATTAGCTCTTTTGTCATGAGCCATATGGATTGATAAGGAAGCTATATGTGTGTACGAAGAATGAATGAATCAATGTTGACTATTATAAAAAATCAGCTTCATCGTATATTAATTGTTAGATATAGTAAAGTACTAACATATAATCTATATATATATATATATATATATATTTTCAATTAAAATAATTTACAAAGTCATTTCGTATAAACATCTTTCTTACTTTTACAGTCTTTTAGCAATAAATGACTTTAAAAGTGGAGACTTTTAAAGTCAACATTTGTAAACAACTGTAAAAGTTTATAATTTTAAAGTCATTTAGCACTAAATGACTTTAAAAGTTTTCATTATTAAAGTCATTTACACCAAATGACTTCTATATGTACAATCAAATTCAGCATAAAAATGATCTACCAAATTTACACTAATCATTATGTAGCATCTTTGATTTTTCAATGACAATTTACAAAAAAATTTACTTATGTTAAATCAATGTCAAAAGAAAATTATTTTGAAATTCTCAATTGTTTCAGTTATAGAAAGTGAAAATTTTATAGACATCAAATCTGATGTTACTACATTAATTCCAATGATACTAAGTTTGCTATAATCAAAATCTGAATGAATACATTTTGATTTTCTTGAAAAGGGCAATTTGGTAATTTCAAATAGTAGGCCCTACGTGCAAAAATTTAAGAATTGAGTAGCTCTCATCCATTTTTTTAGCTATAATTATATGAATAAATAATTAAATTGTAAAAAAAATAGAATTTCCAAGGTTAAAATTTTCCAAAATTAAATTTATTAAATAAAATAAAGGAGGTGGTGATTTTGATAATGGCACCCCCTCCCTCTCAAAATAATTTTTTTTTGCTAGAATTAAAAGAATATATAAAGTCATTTATTTCTAAATGATTTTGAAAGTGGAGACTTATAAAGTCATTTATTTGTAAACGAATTTAATAATGGCACCCCCTCTCTCGATGACCTAAAACTTGATGGAAACCCTTTGTCCTCCCCCAATTAACAACCTCCCTTCATTCAGCGCCTCTCTGACAACAAAACTCTCACTGGCGAGTTTCCTTTCTCCCAACCACTCCATCCCTCAGAAAACCCCCTTTGATGATCTTTGATTGTTAGGTTCCAAACCTTCATCTTCGGCATCTTCGTAGTGACCCACAACCTAGCTGCGTGCAGATCCCTTACCAGCATGCTCCCTTTCTCGAATCTGCTACTGATGAGCTTCCCTTCACCCTAATCTCTCACTGGTAATGAGCAAAAGTGCCTAACTTATTCTCTGATCCACCTTAATCTCACACCCCTTTCCCCTTTTCTTCTCTCCCTTTCATCTCCCTCATTCATCTTCCTTTGGCTGGCTCAGCCTGATTAGTGCATCAGCCTCATCTCCTCTTTTCTCTCCCTATCATTCTCCCTTCACCAATGTAACCCCGACCAGCATACGCCCCATCCTCCTCTTCCTTCAGCCACCTGTGTGCCTGAAAACATCTTCCCCTTCTTCCACCTCTCATCTCCTTCCCATTTTCACCATTAACAATAGCTTTGTAATCATGAAACATAGTTGGTTTCCACCTAATACAAGGGTTATGGGGGCTCAGATCTAAGATCCAAGCCATTCATCTTGTCCATCCTAGCTTCTAGAACAAAACTCCTCAGACCAAGCCACGATTGGCAAGGATCTGATAGTGATGCAAACTTATGATGATTGATGGTCAAAATCTAATCATGGTATGATGATCTGACACTTTTAATCTATTGAACTACAAATTGTGCTCTCATAAGTAGGAACTTCGACTAGATTGCTCCAAACTTTGATTTCTGTTTTTGTGCGCATAGTAAATCACAATTTTCTTGAAATTTTATTAATTATTAACCTTAATTAAGTTGTAGAATGTTAGATATAGACTTGTATAATGTTTAATCAGGAAATTAGTTTACAATAACCATTTATTTTACATTAAATTATGAGATTTGACTTTTTGACAGTTGATAACTGTTAGATTTCTGTTGAAAACTTAGATCCAAAATACAAAGTTCCTATTTTTACATAGTAGATAAAATTCAACTGTAAAATTGTTTGAACATGTAGAATTCAACCATTCATACACAAATCAAAGTCGCGAATTTACTACAAATTGTTAGTACAAATTAAATTCATATGTCTAAACTGAATTAGATTAGAACAATAGTGAATAAACATGGATATATACAACTTATAGTTTAAGAATAATATTTAAATGACAATATGTGGATTTAGACACTTGAACAAGTGGAACCCAATATGATCATAGGGTAGATTGAAAGACTTGTCATAAACTAAACCTCCAATTTTGAAGACTAATTAATAGTGTTATATGTATATAGCGCCCGAATAAAAGAGTATGAACTAACCCTATTAGGTTGGAACTTATATATATATATATATATATATATGCCTATATCTAGAGGAACCTCTAAAAATTAAAGTCAATATGTAAGCATAGGCTATTATTCAACCGAATTACCAATTTAGGCATTAGACTGAACCATACATTAAAAACTTGTAGTGTCCCCTCTCTCAGGTGGGTTAATTTCCCCTTGCACAGAAAAGTAAGATGGATTAATTTTGTGAGGAATTAACAAAGTAAGCAACTATGATGCAAAATCCTAACCTAATGCAACCAAAAAATATGACTAAAGGTAAGCAATCCAAATAATGATCTAACCACAAATCCATTATGATTCCCCAAAAATGATGTAAAAACTTGGCGTAGCTTTTAAAGTTGACTCACAAGTGCATGAATCAGTTCTAGTATTCTCATGTGAGCAAGGTCGATCCCATGAGGAATGTCACATATTTGTAATGGATTGGATCTTTTTCAAATTATTTAGCTTTAGCCAAAAGAGAAGGGTTTGGATTGAATTATGAGATTAAAGTATTCAAATTAGAAACATATGTGGAATTAGAAACTAAAACTAAAAGAAAACTTGCCTAAATTAAAAATAAATAATGAAATTGCAAAGTTACCTAACTAATAAGTAAAAAAATATAGAAACTACAGAGAATTAGAAAGATTCACACTAGGAAATTAAGCTTAAAGAAATGGCCTAAAAAGGAAACTTTGCTAAACTGAAACTTACCAAAAATAGAACATTCTAAAATTCAAAAAGGGAACTTTATAATCCTAAAGCAACTTGCAAACAAATAATTTAACTACTATAATATAAGATTTAACAACTAGGTTAACCAAAAATCAAATAAGCAAGTGGTCTAGTACCATGCGCATGGTTCTATGGCCCAAAAGATGACTGTTTTTTCATGTTTTAATTGTAGAAAAATAACAATATAATCTAACAAAAAACAAGAAAATATAAATGGGTACCTAAGGATTCAAGCAAACACAATGTTTAGATGGCTAGAATTAAAGTACAAATTTAAGTGAAAAGCAATTTCCAGATTTCGGTACTTAATAACATTCAACAAATCTTACACACATAAAGCTATTGAAACAACAACTTCTATGGAAGGAAATAACCCACATCTGAAGTACCTTGATAAAATAAATAATCCATAATAAGAATTCCCAAAGAATTTTATTGCGTCATGTTCAAAGTACACTAAAAACTTAGATGCATAAAGCTGTCTACATTATTTATAAAGTGTGCACTATTCTTCCTCGAAAAAGTGATTCTATACAAGAAAAAAACTTCAATCTAAAGATCCTAAGCTAAAGTAGAATGACATGAGAAGAAAACCCATGAAGAAATTTAAGAGAAACATGTTGGCTTCTATGCAAAAGTAGTGGAAATGCATGTCTTACTTCATTGGCTCATTTTAATCATCTTTAGCTCTTCTAGTTGCCTTCTTGCTTGACCTAATGATGATCTGGACATTTGATTTCATGTTGGATTGATGATTCTTAGGCTTCAACTCAATCTTGTAATCTTGGTCTTCAATGTTCATCTCAATCAATCTTAGTGTTGAATCACCATCTTACTTCCTTAAAAAAGGTAAAAACCTCTAATTAAATCCTTCAAAAATATGATTAATTGCATACTTACATCGAATAGCCTTTGGACTAACAAAATATCAAAATTTTGAGTTATTAGGTCAACAATGAATGTGTTATAAATTTTGATCTAAAAATTCTAATTTAACCCTACAAGTTATAATACATGGGTAACTAATTCGGTGATTTTTATGTAAAATTCAGAACTCATGACCTATTGAACATCATTTTTACTATTGATATTTGTAGATCTATGTACCAAAATGAGTAGATTTAGGTCTTGGTAATGATCCAACCATTAACTGTTTAATCCATTCTTAGAAACATATAAATATAGACTTAGATTATCTTAAATCTAACTAAGACCATCGATCTAGACTTGAGGCTATTTGAACAACCTTAATCATTTGATTAGGTAATACCAAAATTCTATAAAAAATAGTAAATCTAAACAAATATCAATCTAAGGAAAATAAAGCAAAGCTAATTTACATTGATCAGGGATTATTTGATACTTGATTGGCTACGAACAGTAAGTTTGAAGATGTATAGTCAAGATCATCCCTAAATTTCAATTGATCTTACTCTTAGATTGTAAGTTCATGACTATCGGAGAAGGGTATCACGATGATCACCTTCTGATTTTTAGATCCTAACACACTAGATTAGATTATGTGATCATTGGATCAAGTCTTTACACATTAGAATAGACCATCATCGAACTACTATAATGTAATGAGAATAGATCTAACTATTATTTAGTGATAGAGATTGCTGGTTCGTATAACTAGTTGGCTTAAAAGATGTAAATGAATATATTTAGGCATAATTAGATTGATCTAAACTGTTGATCAATAATCAATGGCACAGATTAGATGATTCAAGGCTTGAGCATGTCTAATCACCTTTAAGGATGTATTAAAGGTGAAGTTATAGGAATCTAATGATTTGATGGTTAGGACCATTAGATCATAATTAGATTTAAAAACCTAAATGCATGCATGTGTATTAAAAATAGAATTCTTATACATTGTATAGATTAAGGTGTGCTGGATTAACTTGGAAGGGTGCCTAGGCTAAAAACCAAAGGAGGTACACACGTGAAGTGATGGTAAGTCCCACATGAGGTACACACGTGAATATTGTCTTTAATTTCTAAAATTATGAAAGCATGTGAAAATCTTTGTGGTTATTTCATGACACATTTTCACTTAACTCATTGGAAATGTAAAGACTAAATTTGAAGTGAAAATGCTAATGTTGCCCTAGTTGAAACACCTAAACAAAAGAGTGAAGACTACACTCTTTGACAAGAACTTTGCAATAGCTACTCTTAGATGATACAAAAATACCTAGAAACATATGATTTACTTTGTGCAAGTTATAGGTGTGAAAAACACTTGAAATACATGGTTATTCTAATTATAACATTGGAACAAAAGAGTGATAAGACTACATGCCTTTGGTTGGACACTAGTTGTTTTGATGTGGATATTGAATGCATGCTTTTGGGGATTTGAAGTGCATTATCAAATTATTGGTGAATCCATCTTATGAAATCTCATGGAAAACATGTTTCTATAGTTTGTCGAGGATATGGGTTAGAAAGGTTCTCATACTGATAGGTGTTTCATTTTGCATAAAAAGTAACCAATTAGTAGTCACGTACTATAAAAGATGGGCATAATTTTAGGGTTTTTCCAGAATTTTTGTAACACATGGACTTCTAACCTAATAACTCAATAGTTTAATAGTTTGTATGTTCAGAGCCTAATTATTGTGATTTTTAAGTTAAACATGTAAGCACACTAATCAATTGTAGTATTCTCAAGCAAATCCCACAAAGAATCAAACGATTGTGATACTAGTTGTCCCTACTTCAAACTATCTAACCTACCCAAAATTAAGGAGTTCTTTTAGCCTAAAGTAATGATGAAAAACTAAGAACAAATGTTATATATTAAATATGAAATTATAATAAAAGTAAACATGCTAAACTTAAAAACTTTCCTAAATGAAAACTTTCTAAAATTAAAACTATCTAAAACTAAAATTTGACGCAATGGAAACTATCTAGTATGCAAGTAATCCTAAAGCATGAAGGACCAACATGAACTAAACAAATAAGCAAAACATGATATGTTTGGAAATGTGAGAATAATGCATGAGTGTAAGCTTGCCAAGACATTGTAATTTTTTTTACAATGTCTTAGACTTGAAAAATTAGAATGGAAATATGTATAGGTCAAGTTTTGAACATGAAATAAAATAGTGAGTTTGAAATTTCAAGAGATTGTGATTTTCAGCATCTGAAGTTTGAGACGTGTCACTTGAGATTTGATTTATGAATTATCAAAGAATGTGAATGCATATTAACCTTGATCTAGTGGACTTATTTCTATTTAGTAGAATTAAGTTATGATATGGTTGTGATATGGGGTTATGATTAATTTTTTATTCATTTTTAAAATATAAAAATCTATTTGTGTCTATTTGGTATTTCGCACGCATGTGTTAAATGCACATATGTCTAGAAAATAGAGAAAACTCTACCAAATTTTTTATAGGAATGAGACACTCATTCTACTGCATAATCCTTATGTTTGTTATAGAAATGACAATTAGATATCCCAATTTTTGAAATAGTATTAAAAATTATTTTGAAAACCTGGGGTGTCACATTCCTCCAGCACTTGGACCCATATCCCCCCTCAAGGAATGAACATCCTCGCATGACCACTTTAACAAATGGTGTGAAGATAGACTCTAGTTCCACTCATTCATTCATATCACGTGATTTTGCATCTTCCATCTATAAGTTTGTTCATAGATTGGTGTTTTGTCTAGAGGTCAATACCGAGGTAGGTGAACTTGTTGTCATGCAAGAGTTCTTATGAGATGCATTGATTGTGATTTTAGGCAGGGAACTTAGCACTAACCTAATCCTCTTAAATATGACTGATTTTGATGTCATATTAGACGTGGATTGGTTGGTGGAACATGAAGTAATGTTGGACTACAAAAAGAAACAAGTGACACTTCTGAGCTCTAATGGAGGGTCCTTTGCATTTCAAGGATGGCTAAACACATTAGGTGTTGTCGTTACCTTTGCTATTTAAGTAGCATATCTGGTGTCTAGGGAATGTCAAACATATTTGGCTACTACTATAATTCAAGATAGCTTAGGACCTTATTTTCAGGAAATAGACGTGGTACGAGATTATTAGGATGTTTTGCTTGAAGAGTTTCCTAAATAGCCCCCAAGGCAAGACATGGAACTTGCCATTGAGCTATTACATATGATAGCTCCCACTTCAAGGCACAGTATCACGTGACTCTAGTAGAATTACAGCTGACAGTCCAGTTGCAAGAATTATTAGATCGAGGATTTATCTACCCAAGTGTCTCACTGTGGGGAGCTCCAGTCTTATTTGTGAAGAAGATGGATGGCTCTAAGTGATTGTGTATTGATTATAGATTACTAACTGAGGTTACTATCAAGAACAAGTATTCACTACCTTGTATTGTATTAGCTACAATCATCAAGAGTATTCTCTAAGATTGATTTAAGATAGAGCTACCAACACCTTAGGATTCAGGATGACAATATTCCAAAAACTGCATTTCAAACTTACTATGGGCATTATGAATTTCTTCTGATGCCATTGAGGTTGATAATTGTACATGAAACCTTTATGGATTTGATTAAGTAAATGTTTGAGGAATATCTTGACAAGTTTGTTATTGTATTTGTTGATGACATCCTTGTTTACTTGAGCAGTGTTGAAGATCATAGTGAACACTTGAGGATTGTGTTAAGTACTCTTCAGGCCCATAGGTTATATGCCTAATTCTCCAAGTCTGAGTTTGTCTGGAGCACATCTAATTCCTTAGTCATGTCATATCTAAGGATAATGTTGTGGTTGATCCCAAGAAGATAATGGTGATTACCAACTGGGAGAGACCTTAGACTGTAACTAAGATACACAGTTTTCTTGATCTCATGAGATACTATCAATGTTTTATTGAGGGGGTTCTCCCATATTGTGTAGCCACTAACAAGGTTAATGAGGAAGGAGCAAAAATTCATTTGGACAAATGATTGCAAGTGGAGTTTTTAGGAATTAAAGAGAAGATTCACTTTTGTGCATGCTTTATCTTTGCTTGAAGGAAGTGAAGAATTTGTTGTGTATAGCAATGCATCTGGAAAGGGATTGTGATCTGTGATCATGCAGAATGGTAAGGTAATTGCTTATGCATCCAAACAATTGAAAAACCATGAGCAGAACTACCCTACACATGATATGGAACTCGTTGTTGTAGTTTTTCCTTTGAAGATACAGATACACTACCTATATGGTAAGACATTTGATGTGTTTACTGATCAAAAGAGCATTAAGTATATTTTCTCTTAAAGTGATTATGTTGGGTTGAATACCTGAAGGATTTTGACTTTACAATTTAGTATCACCTAGGCAAAGCTAATGTAGTTGTTGATTCCCTTTGCAAAGAATTGAAAGGTATGATTGCCAATATCTCCTTTGGATCAACTTTCTGCATTGAGTCTTACAAGCATAACAGTTGTGTGAGAAGACTTAGGCCTTATGTGAGAAAGATGGTTTTGAGAAAGGATCTAATGGCAGTGTGAGATTTCATGGGAAACTTGTCATGTGGGCAAATGCAAAGTTGAGACTAGAACTATTGAAGGAAGTAAATGACCCCAAGTTTACCATACACCGAGATGGTACAAAAATATGCCAATATCTAAAAAGGAATTTTTTGTGGCCAGAAATGAAGTAGGATATTGAATAGTGTCCTAAGTGGTGCCTCACCTATCAAAGCGTGAAAGAAAAACACAAGAGACCATTAGGTTTTTATAGACTCTGGAGCTTTCGAGTTGAAATGGGATCACATAGCCATAGATTTTACTATTGGATTTCCCAGAACTTCCAGTGAGGATGATATGATATGGATTATTGTGGATCAATTGACCAAATCAACTCATTTTCTACTAATATGGTAGAGGTAGTCACCTAGGAGTTTGGCCAGATCGTTCATTAAGGAAATAGTGAGTTTACATGGTGTGCCCCTTATGATTGTATTTGGTAAAGGTAGCGGATTCAAATCTAATTTTTGGCAGAGTGTACAGGAGGGATTGAGTACCACTCCATCTCTCAAGATGGAATTCTATCCCTAGATAGATGGACAATCAAAGAGGACCATCCAAACCCTTGAGGATATGTTAAGGGCCTATGTACTCAAGTGAAAGTGTAGGTGGGACAAACACCTACCTTTGTTGGAATTTTCCTACAACAACAGTTATCATTCCAGCATTGGCATGGTGCCTTATGAGGCATTATATGGTAGACTGTGTGGAACACCTACTTGTTGGAGTGACTTAGGAGAGCAATAGTTTGTCAAATCAGACTCGATTGACCAATGTGCTAAGAAGGTCAAATTGATTCAAAAAAGATTGGTGGCAGCACACAGTTGACAAAAGAGCTATGTAGATCAAAGGCATAGGGATCTTGAGTTCCAGGTTGGTGATCATGTCTTCCTCCAAGTCTCACCTATGAAGGGAGTGATGAGATTCATATTGAAAGAGAAATTGAATCCAAGGTATGTGGGACCCTTTAAGATTTTGGAGAGAGTGGAGGCTGAGTTTCCTACCTACATGCTCTACCTCCTCAATTATTTGAGGTTCATATTGTTTTCTTGTATCGATGCTAAGGAAATATGTTCCAAATCCCACACATATTCTTAAGTAGGTACTAGTAGAATTGTAGCCTAATCTAATATTTTCGGAATATGCAATACAAATTCTAGACATAAAGGAATATAAGCTGAGGACGAAGACCATTCCATTGGTCAAGTACCTTCGCAACATCATTCATTTCAAGAGGCTGCTTGGGAGGCTGAGGATGAGATGAGAACAACACTCCTAGAGTTATTTAACAAATGATATAAAAGTAATTTCAAGGCTGAAATTTCTTTAAGGGGTAAGAATGTACCTACCCTCATTTTTTATGTTCTTTTTTGTGTAATTATATTTCTTTTTTATTGGGATGGAATTAGAAATTGAGTTCTATCAAAATTTGAGTTTCATAGAAGTAACCTCTCTGAACTTAGAATTTGACTTCAAAACCTCAAATTTTGGATTGTACTTGAAAAAAAGATTCCAACGACTCTAAGAACGTTGAAATTGGAGTCCAGATGATAAAGTTATGTAGTTTATAAGTGATGGGATATTTAGTAATTTAGTTTAGTGGGCCCCATTAAAAAATTAAAGCATATCATTTCTAAAAAGGTAGAGGCCATTTTGACAATGGAACTCCCCCCCCTTTTCTGAAATAAAACCCAACATTTCTCCTTCTTCCCTCTTCTTCTCTATCCCCTCTTCCCCACTACGAATCACCAACAAATCATCACACCGACCACACCATTCCCCACATCCTTCCTCCCCTCCATTTAGTAAGACCAAAATGTGACTCTCATGTTTCCATTTCCCATTTCTCCCATTTCCACATGTTTTCTCTCCAATCAAACAATGAATGGTGACCAAAGCTGAGCCACCTATCTGCTATTTTCTTTTCTTGTCCCTTCCCATTTTCCCTCATTCTTAGAACCCCAATCACACTGCTGCCCTGAGGCTCTTCCCTGTGTGGTCAAGCCCCACCTTCAGTGATACATATTCTCCCTTTCCATCATCCACTTCTGCTTCAACAAAGTTTGATCGGAAAACCTAAAAACCCATTTCATTTTCTCCTTTTCTCCTCCGTTGCTTTTCCCCCAATAGTGTAGTTGACTGGTACTCTCACCTAATCTAGCCTATTGCACTTAGTTTTCCCTCTTTCCTTGGTTGTCTCTCCACTGACCATGCCTTTCAACCTCATTTTTGTCACTATGATGGTGAACAGCCAGAGGGTAAAGGGATACATAGTAACCAAAATGACTAGAATTGAAGGTCTAAGCCATTCATTGTGCTCCACTTTACACTGCAAACAAACCCTCTCAATAAAATTGACGATCAAGGTTGATCCAATGAAGATTTGTGTGTAAGAGCTGTATGACTATGATTGCATTGATCTGTGACCATCTAGCAATGATCTAACACTCTTAACAATCTATTAGATGAGGATTAGTGAGATTTCAGGTAAGATCATGTTGATGTATTTCACTGCAAGTGCACGGGCTATTGTAGTATAGCCAATGCAAGTACAGGTCGATCCTACGGGGAAGTGGGAGTTTAAATAACATTTAATTGATAAAAATTAAAAATTAAAAATTAAAAATTACTAGAATTATTGGAATTAGAATCAAAGTTCATATCTACTCAATTGCTAAATATTATAGAATTTCTAATTCAAAAAGAAATAAAATAAATCAAATAACATGAAAAAACTACTTCCCCAGCTTAATCAATGTCAATTTCTTTGAATCTGGTCTTCTGAAAGTTCATCAGCCTTCATTAATGTCTTCAAAATGTCCTTGATTAAAGATATGTCGATTGGATTTGTCAGATTCCTCAAAATTATAAAGATCTGCAGTAATTTGTAATTTTGGGATTTGGACAGTCTAGATCAAGTTACTAATTTCAAATTAAAGATTAGAGATGTTAATTAAACTCAGGGATGTCCTAAGAATGAAATTGAAAAGTTAATTGAAAAACAAAGGAGAAACTGGAAATTTTTTGTTATTAATGTTAACCCATTGATTGGGTTAAGCCTTAATCAATCTGGCTTGGATTGGATTGTTTCTAAATAAGAAGAACATGGATAAAATAGAACTGGAATAAATAGGGACATAGAAATGTAATTGAATTTAAAGGACTAACGGCAAAAATGGAATTTAAGTAAAAAGGGCTTAAAAGGAAAAAGGAAATAGAAACCCAACGAGGAGAAAAAGCCAGAGGAGGTGGGGGAGAAGAGAGAGGATGAGGGGGGAAAGAGGAAATTGGGAAACCCATGTCGAGTTTCATTCTTCAAGCAGGCTAGTGGAGACAGAAGAGGCCGATCTCTAGAGCTGGGAGCTCTAGGCATCGACTGGCAGATGGTGTGTCGGAGATGAAGTGGACGAAGGAGGTAATCTAGCTAGAGGTGATCTGGGCTTGCTAAATGGATTCAATCCAATTATGAAAAACCCGACAATGACATCGGTGAAGTTGGGACGTCTGTCTAGTGCAGTGCTCTGGGAATCAAATCAGAGGATGCCAAAATGGAGGGGACGTCAATGGATTGAGAAGTTGGGGAAGATGAGCTAGAGGTGGAGGTGGAGGTATGAGGCAAAAGAGATGGGGTGATGCAAAGAGGGATGAGACGGGGCATGGGACTGAACTGGCCAGTACTTTTTGGGAAAGGGAGTTATGTTAGGTTGCTAGCTGTAGTGATAGATAGGGAGAACTGATAAACAGAGAGGCCACAGAGAGAGAGAGGGATTCAGAGTGAGGGTGGGGAAAGAGAGAAGGAAAGTGATCAGGATCTGAGAGAGAAATAGAGATGAGAGATGTGGGCAGTGATGCTGCGTGAAAAAGGAGCATGCAGAGGGAATAGAGGGGCTGGAGTGAGAGACATGGGGAAGAGAGTGATGAGGAAAGAGATGGAGCAAGGGTGTTGGGGACTATTGCACAGCAGGAACGACAAGAGAGAAAGTAGAGAGTAGTGATGTGGGGAGAAGAAAAAGAGAGTTGGGCTAGTAAGGTGACATGGAGATGGAGATGGAATGAGAGAACGAGAAGGGGGAAGTGTAGTGAAGGTGGGGGGAAGGAAAGGAGCATTGAGAGAGAGAGAGAGAGAGAGAGAGAGAGAGAGAGAGAGAGAGAGAGAGAGAGAGAGAGAGAGAGAGAGAGAGAGAGAGAGAGAGAGAAGGGAAGGGTAAGGATTTGCCTCTTCCTACGGTTCAGTCAAGAGGTGAAGGACAGATAGGGGAAGAGGAGATAAGGAAATAAGGAGAAGGAGAGAGCGAGTTGTGCATGAGAGAGAGAGAGAGAGAGAGAGAGAGTGGTATGATGAGAAAAGAGGGGTGATTAAGAGGAAGGCAAGAGAGAAGGTGGTTGAGAGAAAAGAGGAAGTTGCCCCCTACGGGTTGTGTTTCTCTTTAAAGCTCTCCACCATACTAATTTGGTTCTCCTCCTTTAGAAACTTCTCTACAAGTGCAAGTTGCCTTTTCCATATTATTTCCTTTTGTCCATGATTTCCAATTGAGCTCAATTATCTTTTAGGAAATTATCCTATCCATCTTTGTGAGTGATTTGGCCCATCCAATGCTCTTTCAAATAATCTACACCATTAACTTTCGATCTTAGCCATCCATGCCTCTTTTGGTTAATCTGCAATATAAAAGACCAAATTAGAATCATCTAAACTGTACATTAATCATCTAATAAGCGCTAATGATCATTTGATCTTTGATTTTGATAAATTAAGGTTTGGATGGTCAAATGGAGCTAAATTCAAAACCAAGCTAAATTTTGCAAAATTTGAACGGTTAGATCTAATTGAGTGCTAAATTAGGGGTATTTGGATTAAAATTGAACACTTAACACACCCTCCAGCCAGAATTTTGCTAATCCCGAGCGAAACATGCGAGAAACCAAATTTCAAACAATTATTTTTTAAGTCAACTCTACTTTTTTCTCACAGAATTATCTTCAATAAATCATCAACTTTAGCATACTAATAAAAATAACTAAAGAATTCAAAACTCTACCCATATGATAAACTCATTCCACTTAAGCTCAGACCTTAGAGTGAGTGTGTGAGTGTACAATCTACATATAGTATAATATTTATCTCTAAGTAATCTTATAAATTTTGACCTCCATTTGAAATATGTTTTGACCTTAATCGTCATTAATGACATATGCTCAGAACAAAAATCTCTCAAATAAAGGGTTAAATCATATCTCTCTTTTAAATATGTGAGCAGAGTCAATAAAAACAAATTTGTCTCACATATACTCATGAAAAATGAGAGTTATTAAGAAATTTAATTGTTGATCCCTTTAGAATGGATGCCATTACCTTCGAATATTTAGAAATACTAATCTTTAAATTCTATTCATTCATATCTTCATTAAGACTATATTTCTCTTAGAATCAATAGGTCTTTGATTAGGACGAAACATAAGCTTAGGACAAGGTACCAAAGAAAGGGTATAAGGGTATTCAAAGTTTCTTCAAAAATAAGTAGAGGTCTTCTAAAGTTGACAATTCTATCTTTCCTTTGTGAAGTAAATATTTCTTTTCCCACTTTTCTTTGGATTCTTCAAACTTTTTTTCTCAATTTTTTGAATCATTTTGAAGAAGATTTATTTTCTTGATATTCACTGTTCTACTTTCATTACAACTAAAAGGCATTTCTTCATTCATCTCTAACTTATTTTTAGAGAAAATGGGCAATGGATAATTTATACTGGGGTCAATATGGGTGGCAATAGAAATGGCTTATAAAAGGCTAAAGTAGGCTAACTACTGATAAAAATATTTTAGGGTAGGCTTTATGTCTCTAGGTTAACAATAAGGATGGCCTAAATAATTTTCTAAGTTTCATATAATCTATCAAATTAATTGAACTTCTAAAAATTTTCATGTAATACTCTAATTATTCAGGTAATTTTCCAAATTTAAGAGTTTGGGATCAATTTTCTTTAAGCATATTGAAGAAAAATAGAAATATTTATAACCTCTCAGAAAGAATAAATGGCTCTAAAACTCACTTAGGTTATAAGTCTCTACTACACTTCTTTAGGATTTCTAAGTTATACCTACATATCAATCTAGACTATCTATATGCAACTGTGTGTACAGCTATGATCTAAGACTTTGCTTTCATGAAATACTTTAGAAAATGAGTAAAATAATGAATTAATCATGTTCAGTTCTATTAATAAGCTAAAGTTATCTAGATTATGTGACGACCTAGGTTTTATAACACATTTTGTAATACATTTTTCAAAGGCAGGGCCCTTAGTAGTAAAAAAATTTTGCAAGACAAAGTAGCAAAAATTCTTTTCTTTAAAACTTATTTTGAAAAACCCAAGTCATCACTTCATACATAACATAAGTAGAATTTTTGTACAAGATAAAATTCTATTGAAGGAATATATTTTTATTAAATTTCAAAATCCATCCAGTGGTTCGTAGTACAACCCAGTATCAGTACAATACTTGTCCAAATTACATAATCCAAATTTCAATCCTCACCAGACAGTAAAAATTCTCAATACAATACAATGCGCTCAAATAAAAATACATGTCTTCCAGGGATATACCCTGATTGATTATTCTTCCAAATCTTCTTAAGTCTTGACCTCCTAATTCTCCTTCTCTATATCTAAGATATTGTAAACATTGAAACATTTACAATATCTCAGCAAGCTATGCTTGTTAGGGGATTCGAGACGCATAAAACATTGACAATATAATCCTAATTCTTCATAATCCCATTACTCATACTCATGGAGCAATCTCTTTACTTTTTCATATATGTACATCCTTACGCATACATATGGTATACTGTGTATAGATATATACATACAGTCAAAACTGTGAAAAATAGTTAATATCTCAAAACATAATCATATCCAACTTATGCTGAGTTGATAAATCATCCAAACTCTGCCAGAAATACTCCCTCATTTGGGTAGTATCGGTAATCCACGATTACCCAACATCTCATCATGTCATATCATAAGGCATTTCATTATGCCATGCATCATAATGCAAAAATACTCAAAGGACTACTATGCATGCAGTCAGAATTTGTACCAGTGTGCCTGGATAACTGCTCAATAATCAACCTATACCATCCTTGGTGGAAATCACAATATTCATGTTCGTATGGGGAGGACTATGGCTGTCATAGTGGCGGCCTTCCCACAGTTGCCCCACCCAACTTTTAGCCTCATTTAGGATTGATATTCATATAATAACAAGTTTCAGAGAGCAGGTGGCCAAACCCTACTAACTCTCCTAGCATAGCATCCCTAAGCCTATGTCTATTGAAAACAAAACCACAAGCCTCCATGCTTGTATGTAAAGTAATTCTCATATGTATCAGACAATCCGTCTATTTACTTAGGGCTAGAATACTTTCTAGTTTCCTATTCACTTAGGGTTTTCCTCAATTCTAACTTAACCATTTCATATGTGTTTTGGTTGAATCGTAAGGGCTTTCAATGGGTTTAATACAAGTATTTACATTATACTTGTCAACATTTCTAGATATAAGATCATGTATACAACATGTACTTCTCATGTAGATGCATTCATATAATCCTCCTACCTTCAAGTAGTGATCCATCTCTTCAGATATTCCATTATCCTGACTGATGTATGTAATCTATAAATCCATACATACTGTCAATATATATACAATCTAAATAATCCTATATTTTTTATCCTATCTATATTCTTCGTCTAATCTTGTCCTTTGATATAAAGGATCTAGATCTTATGTCTTATCATGATCTGTCTTCCTCAGATAGTGTTTATCCTATTGATCAATAGATCTGATGGTTTGAATGATCTTCTAATCTTTCAGATCTAAGTATTTTGTATTCTAAGTCTTTATGTATTCCTTTCCTTGATCTTGATCTTTCATTGATCCTTTGATCAACAATTTATACTTATTGATAAAGATCAAGGGCTTAGATCTTCTATCATCTAGTTCTTCTTTAATCTAAATTTAGTTGTTTGATCATCCTTAAGGAGGATGATCTTGGTTCTCTTCCTTGAATCATATTTGATCAAGGGTTCAGATTTTCTATTTGATCTAAGTTGCAAACAATATATATATATATATACATATCATTAAGAAGTATTTATTTCTTTTTATTGTTCTTGATCATTCAAGATCCAATGGATCTTGTTTGACCATCCTTATCTTACTTACAATTTTTATTAAGGTTAGATAATTTACTAACCTTTTATGCTCTTATTATTATTATTATTCAACCAATTAATGTTTTACTAGTTGAAGATAACTTATTTCAGCCTAAGTCTAGACTACTCCTCTTATTTCCAATTGGCTAAGGCTTAATAGCTGAATGGGTGAATACAAAGTGGTTACTTCGGTCCTCATGTAAGGAGGCATTTAGACCTCACAAATGTCAAAGGAAGGTAGGGGAAGAGTGAGGCTCTATTAGAAAACCCCCTTAACCACAATGTTCAACATTCACTAGAGTGACCTTAGCTCAACCTTTCATAAGGTTCCTATGAGCATGTTAACCTTAAGTACTTTTCTAATTGATTTTAATTAAGTCCATGAACATTTAAAATGTCATTCATGGGGTTTATTATTTTCCTAGTTTGGGCCAAGGATTTGATAATCCTTATATTGTCCTACTAACTATAGCCCTTACTAATTAAGTCCAAGTCAAATAATTCACTCTTATTTGTGTCATGAAACTCTACTTTCTCATTAGATTCAATTTTAGGTGTTTTATGCTCTTTATCTCATAATTACTTTAACAATTAAATGTACTAATAAAATTTAACCATAAATGAATTATAACTTTAAACCATAAAACTACATAATTGAACAACCTAATGATAATGGTACAAGGTACTTAAGATTGCACTAGCATGACTTCTAACTAATGTACTTTATCTAATAAACTTAAATTAAACTATCATGGACCTAAGGTACCATCTCATACCATAGTCTAATCTAACATGAAATCCTAGCATGGTCCTAAGTTACAATTGCATGAAATCATACCAACATGGTCCTAAGTTACAATTCATCATTCATGAATAAATTTATGGACATTTGAAATGAAGTTATACTTAAATAATCTATCACGGATCCTATATTCATGAAATAAATAAAATGAAATCAATGCATAACTCAAGCTAACCCATTTCTCATGATTAAATCTTTTCTTATGATCCAACCATTAGATCTTAGGTCTTTTCCTTTTAATCAAGGGTTTTAATTAATTTTAGGGCTTTTACTCCATTACGGTCCAAGATCATATCCCCTTCTTTTTGGTCATATTCAATCCATGATCTCAATGGATTCCATGATAATATCATTCATTCAATCCATCTCAAGGATCTGATCATACTTGATCTCATTGATCAAGTGGGTCCCTTTGTATTTTTAGGAATTTTCTACCATAAAGGGTAGATCCCTCAATTTATTTTAGATTTTTCCAAATAAATCATGAATATTACTTGATTTCAACATTATATCATTAGTAAATCAGATCCCCAACATCTTATCATCTCAAATCTATTATGGTTTCAGAAGAAAAGAGACATTATAAGCTTTCCATATCTTCTTTCCAATCTCAATTTGGAGTTCAGATGAGTCCACAATTGAATTGTGAAGTTCACGGTCCTTCCTAGGGTCCAAATTTGATCTGGGCCTAATGGAATAGATGGCTCGGATTGATCGAGCGAAGCAGGTGGGTCAGGAGGAGTGGTCACCGCTCGCCCATAACCAAGATGCACGAGTAACGCACTCCCTCATGACTTGCACTGTCGGATGGTTGTCCTGTTGTGACGACGTCACATGCTGCGCAGGGCGTGTCTCCGTATAGCATTTCACAGCAAATCCGGCAATCCCGATTTGATTTGGGAGATCGAACAGTCTGTTTTGGACCAACCAATCATTCCTATCAATCAAATAAAATTTCTTGAAACTTCTACCCTAAGGATTTTGGACCCTTCTGAGCCCTCCATCATCCAGAATTGAAGGGTTGTGGTCCTTACTTTAGTTTTTATAAATTTTAACCTAAAAATAATTATAGAAAAATAAAAATTACATAAATCAACATGAAATAAGCATAAGAAGTGTTTCCACCTACTTGATTGGAGGAACAACATGGATTTGAAGCCCAATTTGAAATAAATACCCTTTGATGATAAGATAGCCTAATAGTCCCTTGTTTTGTAATTTTCCATTGATTGCACCATTGGATCTTCAAATTGATTTGGGTGTTTTGTAGATAAGGTATTCTAGGACTATATGGATGGTGGGATTTGTGAGATTCAATTTGGAACAAAGTTCCTAATTGAATTTAGGTCTCTTGTTCCAATTAGAGAGAGGAGAGAGAAAGTGCAAGAAGGGAGATTTTTAGGAGTTTTTGAACTTTGGGAAGGAATTTAGTTCTGGTTTTTCAAAGTAAGGTGATTTTGTGGGAATTTGAGTGAAAATATTTGGAGGATTTTTGGAGGGGTATTTATAGGTGTTTTGCAATTTTCATAATTACTTGTAATAATTATGTTTTAATTCTTTTAAATATTAAATTATCATTGGATCCTCCACTGACACCTCCTTCTCCACTAGAAGCTAGTAGTGTTTTGATCACTCATTACATGTTTTTTGGCCGTTGGATTCATTTGTGGGCCCCGTGGGGTGTGAAAGGACCATTTTGCCCTTTTATGGACAAAAATCCAAGTTATTCTCCTGAACTCAGAATTGAGCGTACTTAGTGCAATTGAATTTGTATTTTTGAGTACATTCTAAATATTTTTATCTTAGATCTTGGTTATGGGTAAAATTACCATTTTACCCTTTTATTCATAAAAATGAAGAAAATTAGGGATTTTTCATTTTAACTCAGAATTGAACGTACTTAGTGTCATTTCGATCAATTTTTTTTAGTACATTCATAATTTCTATGTTTTAAATCATGTTTTAATCTCTATAAAACAAGAGAATTTTCAATAACCTAATATTCAAGCCTAGAATTTTTGAAAATTCAAACTAAATTGATTTTCTCAATCAATTTACAAAAATTGGGGTTATTATAGATTATACTTCAGAAAGTCCAATTCTCATCATAGTGTGGGAATTGACATAAAAAATTTCAAAAGTCTCTCACTTTCTCTCTCTCTCTCTTAGCAAATTTTTAAAATTTTGTTTTGAAAAATCAAGGAAATCACCTAAAAAACTAGAATTTGCTAGAATTCTGCACTCCCAACCTGAAAGAAACAGTGTCCTCAATATTTAAAAAGTAGGACCTAAAATGAATATGGGTGATGCAGAAAACTAAGACTCTCTAAAAAACTTTGGGTTGCCTTCTAGTGAGTGCTAAGTTTAACGTTTTTAGCCAGACATACCCTAATATACCCTAATCTAGATTTAATTAATATAGAGTTTTCCTAATCCTAACAATGAAATGGAAAGATTGCTCATGCCACTTCAAAATCTCACAATAATCTATATTTTTTCTCCAGCATGAAATTTGTAGTGATGGCAGCATTATGACACAGTAGACTACCACGAATGTAAATTGAGTTAGACCACTATGATGATCTCTCATAGTCAAAATTTCTCAATAGTCAATAAATTTCCTCCACCTTAAAAATTTAGGTGGTAGAATCTTTGTAACTATTAAAACTGCAACAAATTTGAATTCTATTGAATCGTATGAAAGTTGATGGTTCTTTTCATTACCAAATTTAAGGATAATAATGACAATGATTTTCAAATTATGTTCCTCCATTTTCCTTACATTGTCTTGAAATTGGGGTATAAGTTGACTTTGCCATTCCCAAAAAGGTTGTTCTCGTATTAATAAAGGAGGGGACATGGTTTTGCTTAAACCCTGATTATTTTCTAATGTGTACCCTAGAGTTAGTTGATGTAGGACTAGTACATCATTGGACTCTTTCTCTTCTTGTTCTGTTAGCAGAGGTAAGATTTTAGGTGGGCCTAATTTCTTATCTAATGGTTGTGCAAATAAAGTCTGTAGGTCCCGATTAGGTATGTCTTCAACATTACAAGGCTTAATTAGAATATTAAACTATGTACAGGGTTCTACTCTGGCTTACCATTGAGGCGTGTTCATTGATGGCACAATCTCCAACAATTCCTTTACGTCTTCCATGGATGTACCTTTGTTAATTTCATAAAAATAAGCAGGACACAACTTGAGTGGTTCTAGGTTGGAGGTTTCTATGAATTCATCATCTTCCTTAATGGATGTCTCTTCATCAAAAGCACAACAATCACTTAGATCTACCTCGAGTACATCTATATTCGAGGTTTTTATAGATGGCAGGGGACTTAGTATTTAAGAATGATCACATGAATTTTCTATCCTATCATCATTAATAGATGGTTCATCCTTATTCTCATTTGGTTCAAATTCTCCAAACCTTTCCATCAATGCAGCATGTAATCGATCCATCTCTTCAAGAAATTTTTTAATCAATTCTGCTAATAACCCAAGAGTCTCAGTGAATGTGTCTTCTTTTTGTGTTAAAGGCATCAACTTGAAAGGCACATATGGGTGTGTCATTGAAGTACTGGGAAAGGATTGGTTAGGTTGAAACCATGATTGTAGTCACTGATTTTCATGATAATTCTAATAGGGTTGATCAGGGTAAGACCATGTTGTTTCTTCCTAATATGGTTGACAATCCTAAGACCATGGTTGTTCGTGATGCCTAGCCCATACATTATAGTCTTGGTAATTTGTCTCAGGATAGTAGTCATTGCTAGGATCTGTGAATGCATGAGGTGCATCCACTATCTCTTAATAATAATCATTATATGCAAAGCCATATGGTCAAGTAGAATTGGGATATTGTAGTTTAGGATAGTATAGTAATTGTTGTACTGAGTTTCTGGATATGACTTAGTATCCTGCTTTGAAGCAAATAACCTATCGCTTGTACGTGTTATCCTTTATCTATCCCCTTCTTGATAAGCCATTGTAATCAATCTTTATATACAACAAAATAAATCATCATATGCCATGAATGAGTACTTCTTTTCTTTTTTCTTTTTTCTTTTTTTTTGGGGGTTGGAAAAACTAACGCAAATGATGCAACCTAACTTCTAAAATGATGCATAAACAAAGAGCACACTCAAATAATCTTAAGGCTAATAAGCAGCAATATTTTGACTCTCTTGAATTTGTGTGGGGATGACGCTTTTTGATTAGCCTAGTCTAGTGCTCCTCCTCTCTTTCAAATTTGACTACTGCTTACCAATTGGGTTCTACGCTAAGGTGCTTAATACAATCCTCATGTAAGGAGGCATTTAGACCTCAACAAACGTCAATAGAAGGTATGAAAAAATCACTTGGATTTTAAGACACCCACTATAACCACAGTGCTCAAAAGCCACTAGGGTGACAATAGATCACGTCCTATTAAGAGGGTCCTATGAGCATGTGATGGCCTTATAGGTCTCTTCTAATTGATTTTAAGTTAATTTGAAAGGAAGGGTTGCACGCTTGAAGTGATTATCCTAAGTGGGCTAAGAGGTGGTGATGAAATCCACCCTTGATCTTGTGGCCTTGGGTGGCCTTACTAATTAATTTCTACACACCACAGTAGTTCAATCAGCATATAAATCACCTTAAACCAATAAGTGTGCCCTAAGAATGCAATTAAAACAGTAAACTAATGCAAAACCTTAAAAATGCAATAATTATAAAAGATGCTTTCTATATGCAATTAGTCTACCAAATAATGCAAATTATTCTAAATGCAAACCCTAATCTAGGAAATAAATGAGTGAGGGAAACTTATAGTGGGGTCTCTGATGAAGATCAAGTGTGGGCCACCTTATCCCACGCTTTCCCTGTATTATACAATCCTTTAAATTTTGAAATGAAAATTGCAAATTACAAAGATCCTAACTACAAGATTCACTTAAAAGAAAAAAAGACAGCTCTATTCTAGGAAAGAAAGGAAATTTCTATTATGATGAAGATCCACTTGCCAATTTCCTCCACCTTCCAATTTCTAAAAAAACAAAAATAGAAATAAGTATCAAATTCAGGAAACAAGGTGATTATGGACTTAACAAATATTTAAATTCCTAAAGTAGTAAAAAATGCAATTCCTAAATTTTTTATTTTTTTTGGATTTTTGTATTTTTTGAATCTTTCTAATTTTTTGAAATTTTTAGATTATTTAATTAAAATTTATGAAAGCTCATTTATAGGCCCCCAACAATAGGGCCAAAAACTTATTGATATGTTTTACTGCAAGAGCATGAGCTATTGTAGTATAGCTAATGCAAGTATGGGTCGATCCCATGCGGACTTAACTTAAAAAGTGGGAATTTAAATAAAATTTAATTGATAAAAATTCAAAATAAATAACAAAAAATTATTGGAGTTATTGGAATTAAAATCAGAGTTTAGATCTTTTCAATTGCTAAATATTACAGAATTTTCAATTCAAAAAGAAATAAAATAAATCAAATAACATGAAAAAACTACTTCCCTAGCTTAGTCAATGTCAATTTTTTTGAATCTTGTCTTTTGAAAGTTGATCATCCTTCATCAATGTCCTCAAAATGTCTTTATTAGAGATCTGGTGGTTGGATTTGTCAAATTCCTCAAAATTATAAAGATCTAGAGTAATTAGTAATTTTGGGATTTGGACTGTCTAGATCAAGTTACTAATTTCATATTAAAGATCATAGACATTAATTGTACTTAGGGATGTCCTAAGAATGAAATTGGAAAGTTAATTGAAAAACAGAGGAGAAATTGGGACTTTTTTGTTGTTAAGGTTAACCTGTTAATTAGGTTGAGCCTTAATCAATCTGACTTGGATTGGATTATTCTTGGATAAAAGAAACATGGATAAAACAGAACTGAAATAAATAGGGACATAGATGTAAATAAAATAGGAACAGAAATGTAATTGAATTTAAAGGATTGAGGGAAAAAATGGAATTTAAGCAAAACTGTTTTGAAAGGAAAACAGAAACAGAAACCCGACAAGGAGAAAATGCTCGAGGGGGAGAAGGGAGTAAAAGGGCGAAGAGGATGGGGGAAAGAGGAAACTGGGAAATCCGTGTCAAGTTTCTTTCTCTAGGTCAGCGGGTGGAGATAGAAGGGGCCGATCTCTGAAGCTGGGAGCTCTAAACGTTGACTAGAAAATGGTGTGCCAAAAATGGAGTGAATGGAGGAGGTGATCTGGGCTTGCTAGCTAGGTTCTGTATGATTTTAGAACACCCGACAATGACACCAGTGAAGTTGGGACGGCTGTCCAATGTGGTGCTCTAGGAATTGGATCAGAGGATGCCAGAATGGAGGAGATGTCAATGGATTGAGCAGGTGGGGAAGATGGGTTAGAGGTGGAGGTATGAGGCAAAAGAGATGGGGTGATGCAGAGAGGGATGAGATAAGGTGTGGGAATGAACTGGCCATTACTTGTCGGGTTGCTAGCCAGAGTGACAAAGAGGGAGAACCGATAAAGAGAGAGGAGATAGAGAAAGGGGGATTGGTAGTGAGGGTGGGCAAAGAGAGAAGGAAAGTGATTGGGATCTAAGAGAGAAACAGAGATGAGAGACGTGGGTAGTGATGGTGTGTGAAAAAGGAGCGCAGAGGGAATCGAGAAAGAGGAACAGAAGGGTTGGAGTGAAAGACATGGGGAAGAGAATAGTGAGGAAAGAGATGGACGAGGGTGTTGGGGACTATTATGTAGTGGGAACGACAAGAGAGAAAGCAAATAGTAGTGATGTGGGGAGAAGAAAGAGATAGGTGGGCTGGTATAGTGAGATAGAGATGGAGATGGAACGAGACAAGGAGAAGGAGAGAGTGCAGTGAAGGTGGGGGGAAGGAGAGGAGCCTTGAGAGAGAGAGAGAGAGAGAGAGAGAGAGAGAGAGAGAGAGAGAGAGAGAGAGAGAGAGAGAGAGAGAGAGAGAGAGAGAGAGAGAGAGAGATGAAGTAAGATGAGAAGAAGAAGGGAAGGGTAAGGATCTGCCTCTTCCTATGATTCAGCTAAGAGGTGAAGGAGAGATAAGGGGAAGAGAAGATGAGGAAAGAAGGAGATGGAGAGAGGGAGTTGTGCGTGAGAGAGAGAGTGGTATGAAGAGAAAAGGAATGATTGAGAGGAAGGCAAGAGAGAAGGTGGTTGAGAGTGAAGAGGAAGTTGCTGCCTATAGGTTGTGTTTCTCTTTAAAGCTCCCCACCTTACTAATTTGGTTCTCCCCTTTTGGAAACTTCTCTACAAGTGCAAGTTGCCTTCTCCATGTTATTTCCTTTTGTCCATGATTCCCAATTGAGATCAATTATCTTTTATGAAAGTATCATATCCATCTTTGTGAGTGAGACACTATTGTTAGGAGATGAAACATGTATAACTATGTTATAATTTGAAAGAAATAAACTCTCACATATAGTTACTTCATGTTCTTTTAGTTTAGTTTAGCACAACCCAAAGAGGTGGTGCTACATATTATTGGTCTCATGCACCTTTCTTCCTTTTGTAGCCTTTGCATACACTTGTGATGCATAGGTAATTAAACATAATTGGATGTTATAATTAATTCAATGAAACATTGGTTTGGCACATGCCACAAATTCAGGAGATGTACAAAATTTTACAAATGCATTCCATACATCCTAGTCAACAGCTCTAGAATAAATGTCAAGCACTTTGTATAACCTCAAAGGATCGTCTACATTTGGGACTATGTTGGTGCAAACAAGGTAGTTCTTCCATTTTCTCCATTATTGACTAGCTCCTTGCAAAGGATGTGCCTTCTTCTCCTCAAACACATCAAAGGATAACTACAAAGTAGGAAAAAAAAAAAAAACACATACTCCATTTGAATATAACAAGATAAAGTACATATTATATTCATCATCATCATCATCATCATCATCATCAAGACCTTATCCCAATTAGGGGTCGGCCACATGAATCTTATTCCTCCATTCCACTCTATTAAATACCTTCACCATCTCCCATAGTGAATCCTTGAGTGTTGGTGATACATGTCTCCAATTATCAATCAAAATAGGTACAATGCCTCTTACTTGTGTAGATTTAATATTACTCGCAATTGCACGAATCAAGCTAGTATTGCACATGAGAGAGGTCGATCACATAAGGAATTTCATAGATTATCAATAGATTGGATCTTATTTAAATCACTTAACTCCAGCCAAAGAGAGAAAGAATTGATGATTCAATTAAGAATTTAAAGTTAATAAGAATGAAAATATAAATGAATTTAGAAACTATGACTAAAGGAAACTTGCTAAAACAAAGCTAAACAATGAAAATAAAAACTTACATAACTAATGTGCATTCATCTAAAGGAAACTAATGCAAAATTAGAATGAATGAAACTAAGCAACTTAACTTTAAGAAAACTACTAAAAATGACACTTTCCTAAATTAACCCTTTCCTAAACTAGAATTAGAAACTTTCTAAAACCAAATTAGGAAACTTTCTTAAACTCAAATAACATGAAAAAACATGCAACTAATGAAATCTAACTAGATTTGACAATAAATTAGAAACATGCATGTAAATGGAAACTACAATTAAGAAAACACTAAAACAAGATTAAGCAACTAAATTAAGCAAGATTCAAAGAGGAAATTAACTTAGTACCAAATTCTCAAAGATTTCCCAAACTGAGTAAGAACCATGTGGTAAAAGGCATCGAAACATTGCATTAACTTCAATTTTTCATTTCATCATATAGAGCGCACATGATCCATGGATTGAGTTCATGGTCCATAGGTTGAAAGTTGACTAGATTTGATGTTTTAAATACAAATGAACATGCAGCCTTAGCTATGAACTATATAAACAACCTAAAAATCTAAATGGGTTCCTAAGGATTCAAGAAATTTATATGTTTTAATGGCTTGAAACAAAGCATAAAGGTTGAAGGGAGAAATTTCTAGATTTTGAGCACTTAGAACTTCAAACCAAGTCAAGCATGTAAAGCAACTGAAATAGAAATTTCTCTTTGAGATAACAACCCAGATCTAAATTATATTAATAATAGAAAATCTCATAACAAGAATACTTAAATAATTTCATTAAATCAATGCTAAAATACATAAGAATTGTGTGCATAGTACATGTATGGAAATTTGGAATTTGCACACCATTCAAAGCTCTAAAACTTGATCTAAACTAATCCTAAAACTCAATCTCAAGATTTCAATATAAAGTATCATGACATGCAAAGAAAACACAGAAAGGAATTCAAGAGAGAAGATGGATAGATGGATGAATAAATAAGAGAAAAAAATGCCAAAACTAAGAGGACTTGAAGAAGAAAAATATGAAATCCCTAATGGGGAAAGTAAGGTTGCAAGCTATTTCTTCTCTTGGCTACCACTATCAAAGAAGAAATAGCTTGAATCTTGAGTGAATCAATAAGAAAAACTAATGAAAGTGAATCAAAGAAAAGAGGGAAAGCTAAGTGGAAAGATGGGTGTTGAAATAGAAAACAAAACATTGAGAAACTAAGGCAATGAAACTAAAACAATGAAAGAAAACTACTAACATGAATTGGAGAGAAATCAAACAAAGAAATAACTAGAAATACAAAGGACAAATAGTGTCCAAGATGGTGAACCCTGAGCGAAATGGCTGCCTAGTTCTTTGGAATCATGGTGTAGCCGCCCAAGATGGTATACACTGAGGGATGAGCTATCAAGTATTGAGCCGCCTAAGATGGTAAACCCTAAGAGAAAGGGATGCCTAGTCTTTTGTTATCGTGGTGGAGCCACCCAAGATGGTAATTCCTAAGGGATAAGCTATTAGACATTGATTCTTCCAAGATGGTAAACCATGAGGGAATATGCTCCCTAATTGATTACAACTATGGTGGTGCCACCCAAGATGGTAAATCTTGAGGGAACCTAATATTTGAGCCACCTACGATGATAACCCTTAGGTAAATCACTGCTTGGCTCTTTGGAATCATGATGGATCCCCCCAAGATGGTAAGTCCTAAGGGTCTGGTTACCTTCTGTATGATACTCATTAGGGCCGCTCAAGATGGAAAACCTTAGGAGAAATGACTACTTAATTAGTGTGATGATGTCATACTTATTTCTTATTGATGAGAAAATAATCAAATGAAATACTTTTCTATAAGTTTTATTTGAATGCTACGTTTATAGCCTTATAGTTTGAATTTGGAATAAACTATAATTTTAGTTTGATGCCCATATGTTATACACAATAATACATGTTCATAACTTCATTATTTATCTATTGAAATGAAAATGAATGTCCAGTGGTTGGACATGAATGGGGAGTTGATATTGCATGGGGTCATTATCATGCTATGATTATTGCTTTACAGTTTGTCTTTTGAATAAACTGTATTTCTGTTCTAGTATTAGAATGCTATATCTGATAATACATGCAAGTTACTTTATTGAATACTGGGTAAAAATGGAAATGAATGTTCCATGGTTTGATATGAATGTGCAATTGAACTATGCTCAACAAGAACGGTAGGATATGCATGGGTTTAGTTCTTTTTCCTTAGTAGACTTCGCAACTCACCTTATTATTTTTTAGCTAGTAGTCAAGCTGATAAGGGGAAGCCTCTTAATGGAAATGAATGAACCCTGACTAACTGATGATGTCACATTTTGTATTGTGTATGTATGTTGATCATGAATATGAGTTGTCTTCTATTATCTAATGAGTAGCCCTGTGCATGTATTTCTAACATTCTGTATATTTTATGTTGATCATTTGTGGATGAGATTTAGTTAAAACTTCAAGTTAGGAAGCAAGAGTTTATAAATTTACCGTGGTGAATTGTATTGAGGCTGAGTCTCCTATGGAGATTTTATAATTGTCATACTATTTATCAGATGAATCGCATGCTTTAAATGCATGTCCAAAAATAGGGAGACTCTACTGAAATTTTGGTAGAATTAAGCAGTTAAAAATTCTATTATCTAAACTCTGACTTGCGCAGGACAAGAGCTTTTAGCTCTTTCGATACTTTTAGTGAAATATGTGAAAAAAAAAGAAGGAAGAAAGCCACATAGGCTTTGTTTGAACCAATCCTTATTGTTTAATAATGTTAAATTACAACCTTGGGGATTGAGATTACAATAGCTTAGTATCAGAGCTAGGCTAAGGTCACTTGGGATGTAGTTGTTTTATAATTTTCTATGTTAGGGAAAATATATATACTTAGTGTCTTCTAAAATACCTTTGTTGATTGTTGATTACTGTCAACTTGTTTAATAATTGATTAATTCTTATTCTTTGATATTTTTGAAAGGCATAGTAATGATTGAGACTGGGAGCAATGGCTAGAGTTCTAGAGGATTAGCGTTGCATGCACATGATCCATTCCAAGTCATTACAAGATAGATGGCTCAAGCAATCTCCAAAGCCATTAGCAAGGGAGCGGGAGTTTAGCCCCCAATTGCACTAGTCCCTTGAGCTTTGAGAGAGGAAATAAGTAGCACAACTCTAGCACTAAGAGAGTTCAAGAAGTTGGGACCACCTAAGTTCTATGGGATGTCAAATCCCACTAAGGCAGAGGATTGGTTAGAGCAAATCCAAAGGACCATTGAAGCACTAAAAATCAACAAAGATTTAAAATTATGGGTGACCAATTTTCAGTTCACAAGTGAGGCTATCCACTTGCGGCACCCAATAAAGGGTGTTGGAGCTAATGAGGAGTGGACGTGGGAACTTTTCAAAGAGGCCTATTTGGGAAAATATTTTCCTAGTGCATAGAGAGATGCTAAAGTAGCAGAGTTCTTGAGGCTCACATAGCGTGACATGACTATGGGATAGAGCTTGGTACCCTTCAAATTGGAAGATTATGCAGAGGCCGTAGATAGAGCCCAACTGATTGAGTAACATCAGGGTAGGGAAATGAGTGCTCTAGAGTCCAAAATGAGAAGTTTTGGAAAATCTCTCTCACATAGTAGCAAGGATAAAAGGAGGAAAGGATATCCTCCTCGAGTGCCAAGTGCTCAGACACATTCTATACCTCTTGGAATGGCTAGTAAGACTTACTTTGGTTGTGGCTAGGATGGCCATTTCAAGAGAGATTGTCCTAGGCTAAGAGCAACGAGAGCAGTGTACAGAGTATCAGCAAGCCATGAACTTAAGGTTCGCCACCAATACAAAGGACAAATGCACCAATCAGAGGTGTACACCCTACTTCTTAGCAAAAGACACATGCAAAGTTTATGCATTGACGTAGTCAGACACCTAAACCAATTGCAGCGACATAGAAGGTACATTTTCACTATTTCATACTTCGGTCAAAGTGTTGTTTAATTCTAGTGTGGCACATTCTTTTGTTCCATCTTCAACTATTCATGACTTATGCTTGGACACCGAACCACTAGACTCAACATTTCAAGTTGAGTTGCCAATAAGGATGAGCATCACCTCAAACAGAGTTTATCGAGGATGTGATATTAACATGGCAGGTAATAGGGTGATGGCTGATTTGGTGGTGATGGATATTACTCATTATGATGTAATCATGGGCATGGATTTCTAGTTCGAGTATTTTCTATTATTGATTATAGTCATAAGAGAGTTACTTTTGTCTTACCTAGTTGAATTCATTTTTATTTCTCTGCAACAGAGGATTATGGTTGCTGACAAGTCCATGTTAGTTACAAAAGCTAAAAATACTATAGTGGGTTGATGGCAAGCATTATGGGTCATGATGATGCTACTGCTAGTATTGAATCCATTCCAATAGTAAGGGAATTTGCATATATTTTCTTGATAAATTATTAGGATTCCCTCTAAGGAGGGAAGTAGACTTTAGTATTGAGCTTTATCCTAATGTCTCTCTAATTTTAGTTGCTCAACATTGAATGGTGCCTGCCGAATTGTAGGAGTTATAAGATAAGGGTTTTGTTTGCCCTAGCACTTCAGTGTGGGGAGCACTAATATTGTTTACAAGGAGGAAAGATGGCACACTGACGTTATATATGTATTGACTACTGGCAATTGAATAGAGTGACAATCAAGAACAAGTATCCTTTAACGAGGATTGACGATCTATTTGATTAGCTAAGCGGATCTACGTGTTTTCCTAGGATTGACTTACAATCTAGATACCATCAGCTATGAGTAAGATAAGAGCTAAAGAGATGATTGACATCAGCACTTGTGCTTATCATTCCTAAGTGAGGTGTGGGCTATGTTGTGTATTGTGATGCCTCACAATTAGAACTAAGATGTGTCCTGGTGCAGAAATGAAGAGTATTGGCATATGGTTCTCATCATTTGAATCCAAATGAGAAGAAATACCCCATTCATGACTTAGAGTTGACAGCAATGGTATTTTCATTGAAACTCTGGAAGCATTATTTGTATGGTGAAAGGTTTGATGCATTCAATGACCACAAAAGTTTGAAGTACATCCTTACTTAGAAAGATTTATATCTGAGGCAAATTAAATAGGTTGAATACTTCGAGAAATTTGATTTCACACTTCATATCACCTAGGAAAGGTAAACCTTGTTGTAGATGCATTAACTAGAAAGTCCATAGGTTTGATGGTAAACCTGAAGCGTTACTTATGTCTGAAAAATGTTAAGGATTGGGTGAGTATACACTATACTCGTAGGAGTCTATTGCTACTAGTAATGCATGCTATGTTTTAAAATCATATGTCTTTAAAACATGTGCATGTTTGATCACTCATGTTCAATATTGATATTAAAAACCATTGTCGAATTAGAATATTGACGACTTAAAGAATCGCATAATCCAATTCGAAAGTAACATAGATATCATAAACATAATGATATGCATAAGATGCTCAACTGAATCCAACTCATGGATATATGGTATGGTCAACCATCCTCATGTCATGCCATATGCAATGCAAGTAAATTCTCAAAAACATAGGGCCCACGACCTCCTCACCGTGTAGTCCCCGGGTACCTGGGGACACTCGGTCATAGCCTCCACAGGGGCATATGACACCTCGACCTAGTGCCGTGACACCAGTGGTAGCCCCCTGTACCACATGCAGTCAATGTAGGGACATGCCTTTTTTTGGCGTAGTACCCTTTCCACTTAATAGTGGTAGAGGCTGGGAGGCCACCCTACACCTCTCGGCATAGTGCCCACGAGCTTACTAGCCCAAATCATATACGATCAATCAAGCAAAAACCTCTTTTTCAAAACTTATCCTCTTTGGGTCCCTCACAACTGCCTGGCCCTCACAACTACCTACCCAACGTCTTTTGGGCACTTCAGCGTCTTTTGGTAACCCTCAAGGACATGCAATTTTTCAAAACTCAATAACCACAAATCATGCAATTTATGTAATCATTTGCAAAACATGTCTATGCATAATGTATTTATCATATGCATGCTGAATTCATTAAGTCATGCTAAACAAGTCATATAACTTATACTTAAAACATGCATTCTCAAAACAATCATGGGCTCTTTTTAAAAGTCTAATAGCGATAGAGCACCTACCTGGTTTGGTCACGCTAGCCCCCTTGTCCTCGTACGCTCCTACTCATAGTTTAGGGGAACAAGGTTAGCTTGGCCTATTTCTATAGGTTTTAGAATGATTGATCTCACTACTTAGGCATTAAGGGTTCATTCCCATGCCTATTGGTCTCCTAAGGTCCTAACTGGGCCTTGGTATCGTCAGGTTTACAAAGGTTTAGTGGCCCCGTGCCACTATCATAGTTTAAGGGTCATGTCCACCTTATATAGTGCTTGGATCAGGTATTTTATAATCTGGGTATGTCCGTGTCGTCGATACGAACACAACGCCTTTCACGACACCTCAATCGGAGCCCTAGAACTCAAGTTATGGGCATTTTACTCTCAAGTGTACATATAAGGCCCATACGAGGTGGAAGCCCGGGACGCTAACGTGTCCCACGTCAGCGGCGTGCGCCCTAGAGGGCACATCTGCAGACGCACCAGGCTATTGCCCATCAATCTCAATTGCAAGCACGTACATGGACGTGCCCGTCGGGTTTCCTCAATGCACAAGACGCGTTTCGGTTTGACAAAGACCTAGGCGTCCTAGGGATTCCCTGGTTCGACCCTGTCGAACCAGTATGCCCCAAGGACCGTCCTTTGTTCCTTTGTGGCTCCCTCAAGCCCTGTTTTGCATGGTTTTTCATGCAAAAATTTGGGGAAACTCATCCTAAGACTAAGGGGGAGATGGGTTTGGAGGGGTTTTGGGCATACCTGGTTCGTGGCCGGGTTTTTTTCACGTTTTTTCCTCTTGCCTGCCTCTCCACGATGGGTTTTTCCCAAGCTTTTGGGCTGCCATTGGAGGCGCCCAAGAGCTCTATTTATAGAGCTCAAAGAGGGTTCTGGAGGGGGCTCTTACCGCCATGGAATGGCAATGGAGAAACCTCTAGAATGGCGATGGTTTCTCCCCTGCACACTACCGTTCTAGAACCCTCCAGGAGGTTTGGAAAGAAGAGGGGTGCCCGTATCAAAACGGGTCCCTATTTTTCTCAGGCCAAATCCAGTTTTAATTTAAATTACACTTTTGCCCTTGAACTTCAAAGGGCCATAACTTGCTCATTTTAACTCCGTTTTGAGTGATTTTGGTCTTGTTGGATTCTTTTTTCTGAGATGCACCTAAGGGTACTACTCTTAAGACCAAATTTCTAGGTCCAGTCAGGGTGAATAGTGAAATGACCAAAATACCCTTATCTCCAAAAAGTGAACTTTTCATTACTAACTTGGGATTTCAATGTTACAAAAATGGAGTCATTACATTCCTACCCCCTTAGGGGAATTTTCCCCCCGAAATTCTACAATATATACAGTCAAAAGATCTTGGGGTACTTTTCTCGCATTTCTGACTCTAGTTCCCAAGTCTCTTCTTCCATGTGCACATTTCTCCACAAAACTTTGACTACGTGTATGTCCTTGTTCCGTAGCTTCTTACTCTTACGATCCAGAATCTCAACTGGTCTCGTCTCTAGCTTGAGATCCTCTGTCAACTCTATGGGTACCTGGTTGATGACATGAGCAGGGTCAGGCACGTACCTCCTTAGCATAGATATATGGAATACGTTATGCACTTCAAATAGCTAAGGGGTTAGTGTGATCCTGTAGGCCACTTTTCCCACTTTCTTCAGGATTTTGAAAGGTCCTATGTAATGCGGACTAAGCTTGCCTTTGATACCGAACTGCATAACTCCTTTAGTGGGAGATATCTTCAGGAAAACGTGCTCTCCTATGTCGAATTCTAACGGTCTCCTCCTTTGATCAGCATAGCTCTTTTACTGGCTTTGACCTATGAGGAGGCGTCTCCTTATGAGTTTGACCTTCTCGGTGCATTGCTCCACTAGCTCGAACTGGAGCACCCTGGACTCTACAACTTCACTCCAACTGGTGCGTGATCGACAGGGTCTCCCATAGAGCACCTCATACGGAGCCATGCCAATGCTCGACTGAAAGCTATTGTTGTATGCGAACTCTACTAGCAGTAGGTTTTCATCCCAGCTCTACTTCCAATTGAGGGCACAGGTTCGCAACATATCTTCGACTATCTGGATCGTGCGCTCTGACTGTCCATCGGTCTATGGATGGAAGGCTGTGCTAAAGTTCAAGGAAGATCCTAAGGATTTTTGAACGGACTTCCAGAGTTGTGAAGTGAAACGGCTATCCCTATCTGAAGTGATACAAAGGGGTATGCCATGTAAACTCACTATCTCTTTGATGTATAGATGAGATAGGCTATCACAGGATTGGGTATGGCGTATAGGAAGGAAATGGGCTGTTTTAGTCAATCTATCAACAATTACCCAGATCATGTCATGACCCTTAGAGGTCTTGGGTAACCCTACGATGAAGTCCATGGTAATATGGTCCCATTTCCATTCGGGTAGCTCAAGGGGTTGTAACAATCCTGCAGGTCTTTGATGTTCAGCCTTTACTTGTTGACATGTTAAACACTTTGCCACAAATTCCCCTATGTCTCTTTTCATACCATCCCACCAATATTGTCTCTTTAAGTCTTGATACATCTTAGTTCCTCCTGGGTGTATAGTATACTTAGACCGATTAGCCTCTTTTAAGATTTCTTGTCTTAATTCTTCATTAATCAGTACCACTAATCTTCCTTACATGTAAACGCTACCATCTTCCCCTTTAGTAAACCCTGGTTTTCCTATGAAAGCTTGTATATCTGGGTCTCCTTTCTATTCTTGCTTATCCTTTTCATTAACAACCGACTTTATCATTAGTCCTGCCATAATGATCTTGTGCTTACTTATGTCTGGTTTCCACGTTATTACTTCTTGTAATAGCTTCCATCTCTTAGTCAATAAACTTGCACACATCCCTTATGTTTTTCTACTTAATGCATCAGCTACCACATTAGCTTTTCCAGGGTGATAATGAATGGAGAAGTCAGTCTTTTAAGTATTCCATCCATCTTCGTTGTCGCATGTTTAAGTCTTGTTGGGAAAAGATATATTTAAGACTCTTATGATCTGTAAAAACTTCAAACTTTTCCCCATATAAATAATGTCTCCAAATTCACAAGGCAAAGACTATGGCTGCTAATTCCAAGTCATGGGTCGGGTAATTGACTTCATGCTTCTTGAGTTCTTGAGAAGCATAAGCAATTACCTTCCCATGTTGCATAAGTACGTAGCCTAATCCTTGTTGCGAGGCATCTCTGTATCTCTCAAATTCGCCACTTCTTGAAGGTAAGGTAAGAACAGGTGCTATAGTTAACCTTGTCTTTAGTTCCTGGAAGCTTTCCTCACATTTATCAGTCCATTCAAATCTTGTGTCTTTCCTGGTCAGCTTAGTTAGAGGTAAAGCAATTCGTGAAAAACCGTCGATGAATCTCCTATAATATCCGGCAAGTCCTAAGAAGCTTCTTATTTCTATGACTATCTTAGGTCTTTCCCATTTTTGTACTAATTCAACCTTAGCGGGGTCAACTGCTATGCCATCTAGAGAAATAATGTGTCCTAAGAAATTAACCTTTTCCAGCCAAAACTCACACTTACTAAATTTTGCATATAACTTGTGTGCTCGTAGGGTTCTTAATGTTATCCTTAGATGTTACTTATGGTCTTCAGGAGTTTCTAAATATATCAAGATATCATCCACAAACACTATGATGAATTTATCTAAGTACTCCTTGAACACCCTATTCATGAGATCCATAAAAGCAGCTGGAGCATTAGTTAAACCGAAGGACATCACTCTGAATTCATAATGGTTGTATCGAGTCCTGAAGGCTGTCTTGGGAATGTCTTCTTCTCTAACTCGAAGTTGATGGTACCCGGATCGTAGATCAATTTTAGAAAAGACTCTGGCTAACTGAAGTTGATCGAAAAGATCATCAATTCGGGGAAGGGGATACTTATTCTTAATGGTGACCCTATTTAGCATTCGATAGTCTACGCACAATCTCATGGAGCCATCCTTTTTCTTAACAAAAAGGACTAGAGCTCCCCACGGAGATACGCTAGGTCGTATGAACCCTTTGTCAAGTAGTTCCTGTAACTGGGTCTTCAATTCTTTTAGTTCTGCAGGAGCCATTCGGTAAGGAGCTTTGGAAATGGGGGAAGTACTGGGTATAAGGTCAATGATAAATTCAATTTCTCTTGGCGAGGGTAGACCTGGTAAATCCTCAGGGAATACGTCAGGAAATTCTCGGACTGCCTTGATATCCTCTGGCTTTAGTTGGGGACTCTCAACAGATTCAATCTTGACCAAGAAGAAGGGGCATCCCTGAGCAATGTGCTTAACTACTTTCATGGAAGAAATAACACACGCTCTAGAATAATCCTTTCTTCCTTGGAGGGTGAAAGTGTCTCCATTAGGTAAGGTAAAAGTGACACGTTCCTGGCAGCAATCAACAAAGGCTTGATGAAGGGCTAACTAGTCCATACTTAGGATGACGTTGAAGTCATTCATATCTAAGTGAATAAGATTGGCAGGTAGCAAATGATCTTTGACCAAAACAGGAACATCTTGGAGATATGAATAGGTGGGAAGTGCCTGACCTACAGGAGTCATAACTTCTAGAGTGAAGTCCAGGTCCTATGGTATAATGTCCAAGGTTGATGCAAACTCCCGGGATATGAAAGAATGAGTGGAGCCTGTATCGAATAGAACTTTAGCAGGTGTATCATAAATAGAAAGAATACCTTCAACTATTACATTTGAAGCCTGGGCTTGATTGGAAGTGAGGGCAAAGACACGTCCTTGGCTCCTTGGAACCTGATCTTCTTTACGCTCTTGAACTTTCCTTTTAGGACAATTACTAGCAAAATGTCCTAATTCTCCACAACTATAGCAAGTGATGTTGAAAGTGGGACATGGTTTGCCTGAATGATTCCTGTTACACCTAGGGCATGTCTTCTAGTCTGGCCTTTTTCCTTTGTTTTAAAACGGCTTCTTGATAGGTGGCCTGGGTCCAGATGACTGAAATGGTCTCTTTCCTTTATTTCTCATGGTGTCGATGTTCTTAGTTTCCTTCATCGCCTAATTCCTTTGATAATCTTTTTCGTATGGGGAGGCCATCTCTACGGCTTTGGCTACGGTGGAAGGTTGGAAACCTAGAACTCTGTTCCTGAGTCTTGGGTTGAGCCCATTTACAAATCTTTCTGCCGCATCTTCCTCATCAGCACAAGCATGTGGTGCAAATCTTCGAAGGCTAATGAATCTATTTTCATATTGTTGGACACTCATGTTTCCTTGTTCTAAGTCCATAAATTCCTTTTCTTTCTATTTTCTTATGTGTTTAGGATAATATTTGTCATTAAAGACCTTTTTAAACTCTTCCCATCCTATTGTTTCTCGCTGGTCAAAATAAGTCCTTTCTGCTGTTTCCCACCAAAAGGTAGCCTCTCCCCTAAACACAAATGTGGCCATGGGTACCTTTCTTTCTTCAGCTATGTTCATGGCTTTAAATATCTTTTCAATATCAATTAACCATTTTTCAGTTGTAGATGCTTCATCTTCTCCTATGAATGAGGGAGCTAATTTCTGAAACCTTTCTAACTGAACCTCAGTCCTATCTATTACTTTATCAGGGGAAGGATCTTGGGTGGTAGGGATTTGGCTTTGACTACTCATGTATTGTCCCATATACTATAGAAATTGTTGGAATAATTCAGCCATCCCATTGCCCGACCCAGTGGAGTCCATTGGTGGGACTTCAAGTCTTGGAACATTGCTTCCTTTCTTTCTAGGCATCTGTAAATCACAAGGTAATTCATAAGACCTTAGTATGTGTTATCCTATTACCCCTTATTCTTTCATGGATGAAACTTGATTATAAGTTATTCTCCTCATAACTGGGCTGTGAGTAACATCAAACCGCGCTCTGATACCAACAGTGACGACCCAGGTTTTATATGATGCAAATTTCATAAAAAGGCGAGATCTCTTGTTTTAGAAAAATGAAATGCATGAAAATATTTTATGAAATACAATCTTTTGTATAAAACCCCAAGTGTTAAAACACATTTTCAAATCATATAGCCAGGGCATAGTTTTAAATCAACTCTATTCCCAAGAAAGTGTTAGTCACAGCCCCAGCTATAGAGAGTAACTACAATCAAGTAACCTTCACTAAAAGATAAGTAGAGGTTTACTTACTTGGACTTAATTTGGATGTCTTCTGTCATGGGGCGTATCCTGTCCTGAAGTGTTACTTGTGTTTGAAAAATGTTAAGGATTGGGTGAGTATACACTATACTCAGTAGGAGTCTATTGCTACTAGTAATGCATGCTATGTTTTAAAATCATATGTCCTTTAAAACATGTGCATGTTTGATCACTCATGTTCAATATTGATATTAAAAACCATTGTCGAATTAGAATATTGACGACTTAAAGAATCGCATAATCCAATTCGAAAGTAACATAGATATCATAAACATAATGATATGCATAAGTTGCTCAACTGAATCCAACTCATGGATATATGGTATGGTCGACCATCCTCATGTCATGCCATATGCCCCAGGGACCAGTATGCTCCAGGGACTGTCCTTCGTTCCTTTGTGGCTCCTTAGAGGCCCGTTTTGCATGGATTTTCATTCAAAAATTTGGGAAAACTCATCCTAAGACTAAGGGGGAGATGGGTTTGGAGGGGTTTTGGGCATACCTGGTTCGTGGCTGGGTTTTTTCCACGTTTTTTCCTCTTGCCTGCCTCTCCATGATGGGTTTTTTTCAAGCTTTTGGGCTGCCATTGGAGGTGCCCAAGGGCTCTATTTATAGAGCTCGAAAAGGGTTTTGGAGGGGGTTCTTACCGCCATGGAATGGCGGTGGAGAAACCTCCAGAATGGTGGTGGTTTCTCCCCTGCACACCGCCGTTCTAGATTCATCCAAGAGGTTTGGGAAGAAGAGGGGTGCCCGTATCAAAACGGGTCCTTGTTTTTCTCAAGCCAAATCCGTTTTTAATTTAAATTACACTTTTACCCTTGAACTTCAAAGGGCCATAACTTGCTCATTTTAACTCTGTTTTGAGTTCTTTTGGTCTTGTTGGGTTCCTTTTTCCGAGATGCACCTAAGGGTACTACTCTCAAGGAAAAATTTCTAGGTCCAGTTAGGGTGAATAGTGAAATGACCAAAATACCCTTATCTCCAAAAAGTGAACTTTTCATTACTAACTTGGGATTTCAATGTTACAAAAATGGAGTCATTACACCATTTGAAGCATTGTATCATAGACCATGACAATCCCCAATTTGTTGTGTAGAGGTTGGCCAGACATCATTATTAGGCCTTGAGTTAGTCAAAGAGTCTACAAGAAAGGTGAATTGAATCAGACAATAGCTATTGACAACTCAAAGTAGAAGTAAGAGCTATATTGACCAAAGGAGGAGACTGTTGGAGTTTGAGGTAAGAGATCATGTGATCTTAAAAGCTTGACAAAGACTACGAGTGACTCATTTTGACAAGAGCAGGAAGCGATCTCCTCGATTTATTAGATTGTTCAAGTGTTTGGAATGGGTTGGAGAAGTTACTTATCATTTGGCCTTGCCTCCACAGTTATTGCAAATTCATGATGTTTTTCATGTGTTGATGCTACAGAAGTATGAGCCAGACTGTTCTCATCTTCTTAACTAGATAGATCTTGTCATTCAAGATGATGTTTCATATGAGGAGAAAATGATACAGGTGGTTGACCAAAGGGTACAAGATTTTCATAGAAAAGTGATACCACTTGTAAAGGTCATGTGGCAACATCGTGGAGCAAACGAAGCCGCATGGGAGTTGGAGTCGAAGATCCAACAAAAATACTCGAAACTATTTGAGGGCTCAGGTATCTATTTAAATTTCAAGGATAAAATTTCTTTAAGGGGGAAGTGTTGTCACAACCATGTTCAAAAATTAGGTTAAAGATGAATTAACTTGTTAATCTTCTCATATTCAGTGAAACAAGACAACCAAGGTGGGACTGAGTAGGTGGGCCCTACATGAGTTCAACCATAAATCGAACACAATTTTGGGTAAATTTTGAATCCTTAGAAGTTATTAAATTATGTATCCTATTAAGGATTAAATGACTTGAAATTTCATTCTAGACTCATAGTAGACTTTAAGGAATTTTTCTTTAAAATGATTTTTTTTATTATAAATCAAGTAATTATAAAATAAATTCAAAAATAAATTGAAAACATTGAAATTTGATGATGAGAGATGATTATTGGATTGTGCTTGATGAGAGCTTTCCATGGACAAAGAATGCATGAAACAGAGACTGGAACCCAAAGATTCAAAAGTTTTACAAATGAAAAGGGGATCCAAATTGATAATAGCACCACCTGTGGTAACTGTTCTGACAAGGAAAGTTGGGAAGCGAGTCAACACATGGGAGTTAGACTCACCACATGCACTTAGCCACCCTCCCTCTAGTCATCAGTGATCGAAAAAAATAGGGGAAAAGCCCATCACTGACTATTTTTCTTCATTCCTCATTTCTCCCCCTTTAGATCTTTTATCCCTCTCCAATCCGATTCGGATGTCACACTATAGATCCACGTTTCTCTTTGACAATAGGAAGTATCATCCATGACGACCATAACCTATTGCTGATGACGAGGAAGAGAGGTAAGACATCTTCTCTTCCTCTCATTCTCCTCCTACTTTTTCCTTTCATTTTCTACTTCTTTTCACTTTGTGCATTTCCTGCTCTTTGATGACTAAGATTGTGAAAAATCTTGTGGATTTAGTGGGTACAGTCGATGGAATGCATTGGATTAATAATCTAAGCCGTTCATCTTATTCCTCAGGTGATTCTAAGTGAAAGCCCCTTGGTTTCACAGAGATCTGTCAAGTAATGATGTTGAAATAGGAGAAAATAGTACCTTTGGTAACTATAAAAAAACTGTTGAAAAATCTTGCCAAAAACATTGATTTTAGTGGAAATTAAAGATGGAAAACACTAAAAAAAATAAAAAATCAGCTCGCTTTGAACTCTTTTGTATAAAAAAAAATTAAAAATAGTAATGTTTGTGTCGACAGTGACAACCGAAATCCAGTCACCATCTCTATGAATGGTCAACTTTTTTGGTGGACACCTAAAAATTGGAAAAATGGAATTTTGGTAATTTAGATAAATCACACCTGATATTTTCATCTATAAAGACAAACAAATCATCGATTAGGATTCAATTGATCCTTGAATTTTCGATCAAAAACATGGTAGTGCATGGGGAAAATAGAAATCTTAGAATCTGACAGTAAAAAACACAATCAAAAGGTAGATGTGTATAAAATGTGACTTCAATTACACATCACTAATGAATTATGAGAAATATAATATACCAATTAGGGAATAGTTAGTCCAATTATGATTCAGCCATTCAAAACTCGATCGGTGATGATCAAAGATTAGGAAAGGTGATTAGATCATGGATTTTATGATTAAAAATCATTGAATTGCTAAATAACATACCTTTAATGATGGGAATTGAAACCTTTAGAAGTACACTCTTGATTTGGAACGTTGATTAGAGACTAATGGTGCTAATTGTTAGTAGATAGTGACCAATTGGCGTCCTGATCCAAATCAAGATATTAGAGGATATATAAACAACATTATGAATAGAAATCTTAAAGTAATTATAGTAAATAGCATGGAATTTTGAAATTTAATTAGAACTTGTATTCTCAACACAATTCACTTATGACTAACACTATGAATATTTAGAACTTATAGATCATCATATTGTTTGAAGGGATAATATGAATTGCAATTACATGTTGAAATGGTGAACTGATATTTTGATTAACCATGCTTAATTGTATAATAATGATATTAATTGTGATAAAATGGTCAATCCCAAGATAGTAAGCCTTGAAGGCCACCCAATAGACTATGATGATGCCTTCCAAGATGGTAAACCCTGAGGGAAAGGGCAACCTGGTTGATTGCAACTAAGGTGAAGCTACTGAAGGTGGTAAACCATGAGGAACAGATTGCCGGTTATTGAGCCTCCCAAGAGGGTAAACCCTGTGGAAAAGGACTGCTTGGTTCTTTGGAATCACAATGGAGCCACCCATGATGGTAAACCTTGAGGGATGGGTTGTCAAGTATTGAGTAACCAATAATGGTACACCTTGAGGAAAAGGGATGCCTAGTCTTTTGGGATCATGGTGGAACCACCCAAGATGGTAAATCCTGAGGGATGAGCTATTAGACATTGATTCTCCCAAGATGATAGACCCTGAGGGAATGGGCTGTCTTGTTGATTACAACCATGGCAATGCCACCTAGGGTGGTAAATCCTAAGGGCTCCTAACATTGTAGTTGCCCAAGATGGTAAACCTTGAGGGAAATGGCTACCTGGTTCTTTGGAATCCTAGTGGAGCCACCCAAGATAGCAAATCCTAATGGTCTTATTGCCTTCTATATGACACTCATAGTGGGACGCTCAAGATGGTAAACCTTGAGGGAAATAACTACTTGATCAATGTGATGTTGTCATACTTGTTTATTATTAATGAGAAAATAATCGAATGAAATACATTTCTATACAATTTTATCTAAAAGCTATGTTTACGGCCTTACAATTTGAATTTGGAATAAACTTTAATTTTGCTTAGATGCCCATATTTCATATGCAATATTACATAACTTTATTACTTATCTATTGAAATGGAAATGAATGTAATGTGATTGGACATGAATGGGGAGTTGATATTGCATGGGTTCATTTGCATGCTATGATTATTGCTTTGCAATTTGAATTTGGAATAAATTGTATTTTATTCTAATACTAGACTGTTATATCTAATAATACATGCATGTTACTTTATTAATTACCTGTTAAAATAGAAATGAATGTTCCATGGTTGGATATGAATGCACAATTGAGCTAAGCTCAACAAGAATGTTAAGAGATGCAGAGATTTAGTTCTTTTTCCTTGCTGGGCTTTGTAGCTCGCCTTATTATTCTTCAGGTACCAGTCAAGCTAATAAGGAGAAGGCTTTTGATGGAAATGAATGAAGCCTGACTAATTGATGATGTCACATTTTATACTATATATGTATGTTGGTGATGAATATGAGTTGTGTTCCATTATCTGATGAGTAGCAATATGCATCTATTTCTAACATTCTATATATTTTATGTTACTGATGTGTGTATGGGATTTAGTTAAAACTTCAAGTTAGCAAGCAGGATTTTTAGTAATTTATTTTGGACAATCTATTACCTAAATTGTGACTTGCACAACATAAGAGCATTTAGCTCTTTCAATACTTCCACTACAATATATGACAAAAAAAAACAAGCCACATAGACTTTGCTTGAACCAATTGTTATTGTTTGATTACATTAAACCGTGGGCTCTGGGATTGGGGTTGTGACAAAAACAAAGTCTAGCTCCAAAGATCACTAAACAAATATTTCAATGTTTCAAGGCTATCTCACCCAACCTCTACGTAGGTGAAAATTTGGAAGGCCTTTGATATTTATGGATGAATTGTTTGCATTTTAATGAGGCACATTGTAAGAAGGGTGGTGGCTCTAGATGTAGGAATTCATTGAGGAAAATCAGGTCGAGAGTGAGGGAGGAAAGTTAGGTGGAAGGTGAGGTGGAGTGATGATTTAATCGTGATTACATGGCTGGTTTCTAATCTAAGGAGGGGAGGGAGGCCTCTTTTTATTAGGAAGGTGGGAGGAATTCCACCCCCTTAATTATGTGGTTAATTGAGGTTGGAATGGAGGGAGAAAAAGAAAAAAATTAAAGAAAAAGATGATGAAAACATAGGGTTTTGATATGCTTTGAATGGAGATAGATCTAGGGGTTTTCTAATCACAAAACCACCTTGATAAGCATTCAAATAAGGGGGAGTTGTCACCTTCTAGGAAAGTGGCTCCCTCTCTAGTTTAAAATTGTGGAATCCTAAGATGGATGGGGGGAAAAGAATGGGAAATGGAATTGGAAAGTGGGATTTTCTCTCTTAATGGGTCTGCCAATGCATGATCATCTTACATTTTACAAATATCTCTCAAAATCCCTTGAAAATAACACTTTTTAACATATGATAGTTGCTTGAATTAATACTCCAATTAGTCAACTCCATGTGCCATTCATCCATGGCTTGATAGTTCATTCCTTTGGTGGCTTAAGTGGCTACAATGCATGGCTTCAATGCTTGAGTAGCTTAACTTCCTTAGGTTTCCTAGTTAGACTAGGAAACCTCATGTATGGCTCCAATTCTCACGCTAATGATGAAAATGCATGGCTTTTTAGCATGGATCATTTGATTCACTTTTTATGCTTCTCATTGCCTAGGATGGTCTTGAACCTTGATTACACTTTGAATGATTCCATTTTAGCTTTTAACTCGATCTTTTGTTCTTGATCTTTAATTCTCAACTTTATTAATCTCGATCTTTGGATCACTATTTAAATACCTACAAAAGATGAAATACCTTAATTAGATACTAGAAAATTAAGGGTATTCACATACTTACTTTGGATTAGCTTATGACACTACAAAATATTAAACTTTTGAATTATTAGGTTAGAAATGCATGTGTTACAAAATTTCAAAAAAAGAAGAAGAAATAATACTATAACTTATAACACATGGGCTACTAATTGGGTACTTTTTATACAAAATTAAATACTTATCACTTACCATGGAGAAAAAGTAAGTACTAAAGGCTATTGTACTTTAACCTTTCTCTTGTCCCTTAGTGTTGTACCTAATAGCTTCTTTTATTCAATTTACCTTTCTCTTAATAACCTTTTCCATTGTTGTTTGCCCTCTACTAGCCTGTCTCTTTTAAGGGCCACTCATGTTGGACTATTGTTGTTGTTCTTGATGTTTTTCATGATCTATTTTCCTAAAAATGATACCATAATGAAATTAAATATTCCATGTAAATTCACTTAAAGACAAGTTGTAACTCTAAAATAAACCACTTATTTCTATAAAAAATTCAGTAGAGTCTCATCTATTTTGTTGACTAGCATATTTAATGTGTGCAAAGTCATCATTTCACATTCCAACTATAAATGGACATACTAACATTCATCAAGATAATAAGACTCATCATGTGCACAACACTATAGTAATACCTAGAAAACTCAGCCTAAGATTCCAATATTGTATCTTATTAAATCATGCATGAAGACATAAAATACCTTGCCATTCTAGACCTAACATTCCAAATATTAAACTTATTAAATCAAGCATGAAGACAAGTGTGTGAAATCATGCCTAGATAACATATTAACAACATGGAAAACATGTAAAAAATAGCCTTTTGTTTAGTGAAAGAAGTGGAAAAAGAACATAAGAATGTATTACAAAACACTCCAAATGATTAGATGCACCTACCTCAAACAAATCAAAACCCATGCACACAAGTCATTCTATTGTCTTATGCCCAACTAAATAAAAACTAAAAGGTGGTGGCATTAGTTCATTTTTGTCTAGAGAGATAGTGAGAAGAAAGATGGATTGGGGCATAGGCAGTTTGGGATTTCTGACCAACCTGACCAAAAGTGAGAGAGAGAGAGAGAGAGAGAGAGAGAGAGAGAGAGAGAGAGAGAGAGAGAGAGAGAGAGAGAGAGAGAGAGAGAGAGAGAGTGGAAAGGTACCTAGTCCTCAGTGAAGGTCTTTAGCAAGCAAGCAAGCCAAAGAGAGTTGATGAGAGGGAGATCTATAAAGAAATAGGGTAGAAAGAACCAATATGATGATGAAGGAGAGTTTTGAATGAAAAAAGAAATGATGTTTTAAAGACGGTTTTTAAAAAAAAAAATCTTTTTTAAACCATTTTTTAACATCAGTATTTTACATTAATGCTTATGGATCTTCTTATTCAATAATTTTATCATACATTCACTTCTTTAACAATCACACATCGTATATATAACACAAGAATAAGAAAAATAATCAATTTTGGGATAACTCTTAATCAACCATCCTTTAGTTACATATATCAGACGTAACATAGTATTCCATCTCATTAGTACAAACCTAGGATTTACTGTCAAGAACTTCTGTGCATGATCAAAATGTGAATCTAGAACCACATCATGAAATTCTAAGCTTTTAGTATTCAGCTCACACCACACTCTCGCAGGTCCTTCATTATCAAACAAATCCTTCATCATCTGCAAAAATGAAATTAATGGCCAGTGGCCAAATGATTAGCTCTTTCCTACCTGATAGGGGATGGTTTTCTTCAACCTTTTTAGTTGTTTTGTGATATTTATTAGTCTCATCATCCTTGGAACTTTTAGGTTCATCTGAAGTGATATGAAGAGGCTTACTAGTAGTTTCAATGGACAATATTTCTCATCATCAAACTCTAATTTTAGATAGGAACTGCAAACCCAAACTTTGAATTCAGCTTTTCCCCTTCATTGACTACTTCCACCCTTTGATTCCTTAAACTTTATCAATTCAAAAGACAAGGTACCTTAAAAACATTATCATAAAATTTTTTGATCTAAACTTTTTTAATTTCCCTACTCAATGCAACATGCATATTTTCACGAGTTAGGATGTTCCTCGCATCATAAATAAATATGCATATATAAAACAAATAAAAATAACATAAACACATGGATAGGAAAATTTTGATATATCCTTCAAATATATTTCAAATATTTATATGTTAATTTACTGTCTCATATATGTTGTTTTCAACCCAAGCACCCTCCTCACCATTATCATGCACATACTCCTCATTCCCACTAAGTACATTGATTGATGGGATTGCTTTGGTAATACAAGGTTAATCTACTGCACCATTGCCTAGGTCATCTTCATCACAGAAGTACCTTAAGGAGGCTAGTAAAATAGTTAACCATCTCATCACATCCATCTTGCACATAAAGTACATGTTTTGGTTGATATGCCAAAATAAGATGTTCATTTTTATAACTGATCTTATTGAGGTCAACCAATGTCAATCCAAGGGCATCAATTTTGATGTTATCTTTGTTGTGTTCTAGCTAATTGCATTTAAACACAATCATCGTTTTGCAAGTATAATCTAACTCTCATATCTCTCATACAACCCCACAATAAGTATCATTCACCACGATTGGGTTTTTATCCTTGGAATTGGAAAAGAAAGTAACATTGGTAACTAAGCTAACCCCACTATTTTGTTGCGCTCTTAAGAATCATGGTCTTTTATGTAAAAGCGATAATCATTGATGCCATATCTAGCATACTTTATTACTTCTGGTTGTGGTCCCACAGCCATCCAAACCAAGGATTCAAATATACAGTTACTTGGAATGTCACCTTGATCTTCAACCAGTGTGTAAATATATATCAAGTGAGATGAATGTTATAAAGCAAATTATTACCCTTAATTAATATTTACACACACACATATAAAGAAAAGAAAAATTAAAAGCAAAGAGAAAGAAAGACTCAAAGTGTCAAATTACTCAATGTATGGCTGCTCTGCATCAATGTTGTTTTGCAAGACATAAAGGTTTGCATGATCCTGTTCTTTATGTTCAACTATCGATACAAGACCACTCAAGAGAGATTCATCAATTTTGCATCATAAAATCTAACTAATTGATTCTTTCTTGGGATTCTAATAGTGTCGACTCCTGATAAATACTCTATGCAAAACTGTACTGCTTCTTCTACAATGTACCATTCAGTTATACAATGCTCTGGTTTCTTGTAATTTCCTACTTACCCTTTTAAAACTTTCTTGAACCTCTCAAATGGGTACATCCATTTCAAGTATACTAACTGACAAAGTTTAACCTCATCAATGAGGTGCATTGTTAAGTGTACCATGATATTAAAGAAGGATTGTGGGAAGATTGTCTCAAGCTCACATAAAGTTATCATTAGATTGTCTTGTATTTCTTATAATTTTGAAATATCCACAACCTTCGTTCATGAAGCACTGAAGTAGTACCAAAATTTTATAATAAATCCTGTAACTATATCTAGCAACACTAAACATATTGTTAAAAGTAAATGTTGTTTTATCAAGGCATGGCAACTGTGCAACTTCATCCCTAATTGTTTCAAGTTTGAAGAGTGGTCGTTTGGGACTTTGAGCTCTGACAAGGTTTTATGCACTATTCTTCTCTCCTCTTTATTGACTGTATAATTTTCTTTAGACTAGTATGTTCCTTGGCTACCCCTATCTTTTGGATGTAGGCTTCACTTCAAACCCATCTTCATAAGATCCAATTCAAGCTGCAAGACCATCTTTTATTTTTCCTAGCATGTCAAGCTAGGTACTAGGTAAGATTTCACACACATTCTTCTTAACGGGCATAACATCAAGCACATGGCACAAATGCAGGGATTTTCTGTATGCATGTTCAAAGAATATTGACTTCTTCTTCCAACAACTTTTAGAATTGTTATCACTTGTATGTTTAGTTGCTTTCCTCTTCCCTTAAAAGAAATTAAGGTTTTAAAACTATTTTAATACTTATCATGTTGTTAACATCTTTGGAGGTGTCCTTGTCTCTACACTACTATTAAATCCCCTTCATAAAATAGTATCGATGGTCTTACTCAACCATCTTCTATGGCCAAGGAATATTCTTTTCCTACCATGCATGTTAGTGTCATATGGCACACATTTGGTCACTATAAATGTACATGAATTGTATCCCTTCACAATGCATGTGGACAAATTCTTGTAAGCAGAAAAATCATTTATTGTCCATAATAATATAGCCTTTACAGTGAATGACTCTTTCTTATGTAAGATTCAACTCGTACTTCCTATAATATCTTATGATCATCATTCAATGGAGCCAAATACATATCAATGTCATTCCCTGGTTGCTTGGGACCTGATATCAACATAGTTAACATCATGAACTTCCTCTTCATGTATAGTAATGGTGGGAAGTTGTAACAAATCTTTATAACAAGCCAACACCTGTATTATTGTTCATAGAACCATTAGGATTAATCCCATCTTCAAATATTGCATGTCATAGGTTTATAGGTTCCTTTTCAAAATAAGGCCACATGAAGTCTAAGAACTTCCACGTTGGGCTATCTGCAAGATGGCATGAAGAGCTATCATCTACTCTCTCCTCAGTATGACATACTAGTTTCTTTATATTTTCTATAATATGAAACATTCTTTTAAACCTTGGAATAGGTGGAACATACCATAGGATATTTGCACATGTGTCTTTTACCTGCTCAGTTGAATTCTTCTTCAACTTCCATCTTGACCATCTACAAGTTTGGCAAGTAGTTCTATCCTTGTTCTCCCTAAAAGATGTAATCATTGAGACAAGTATGTATCTTTTCATACTTTAACCCTAGTGTAGCCAGGGTCTTCTTTACCTCCCATGTGGACCTCACTAGTTTGTTCTCCTTCAGTAGTATTTTACCCACCACTTTCAAGACTTTTGTAAAACATTGATAAAAAAAAAAAAAAAAATCTTGGTTTTATATTGTAAATCCAATCAGACAACTTGGTATAATCTACACACCCAATGTACAACTGCTCAATGACTTCCTCCAATGTAGTCTAGAATTGTTCAAGTTTGTACATCAGTGCAACTGTACTATCTATGACACTTCCTACAGTGTCTTCATAATTACATCTTCTCACCCTTATAAAGAACCCATGAGGAAGTTCTTCTCCATGCCTAATATGGGCATGATAGCTTTCATCGACTCCATTAAAGTACAAATGTTCTCTCAACATGCCTATAGTTACTTTTTTTATGTTTCAGCATCTCGAGGATGGACTACACATGTGATTATACTCACTCCTGCCCTAAGTGCGAACTTCATGAAATTTATGAAGTTCATATGTATGCAAAGACTTTTCAAATATGAAATGATTAGAGCGCTCAGTTGGGCATTTTAACAAACACTAGGTGTGTGAATTATAAATTAAATGTTGGAAAAAACTATATTATTAGAGATTTTCCAATTAATAGAAAACATGGATACAATTAATAAACATGAAATATCTATACATAGGTAAGAACTTTCACTTTAAGGAGGGAACATTCTAACCATAATCATGTAAATGTATAAAACATGAGAGAAAACAAGAAAAAGATCCTTACCAACAATTAATCTATTAACATTGGTGGAGAATACATAATTTCAATTCTACCATGGCACTTTAGTTGAAGCTATCCAAGCAAAAATGCACCAAGATGTGGTTAAGGCTTTCTATGCAGTTTGATATGGACCAATATAGAAGAAGACCAATTGTTGTAGGACTTTAATATATAAGACACTTTTAAAGATGTTTTGATGAAATAGTCTTTTAAAGTGCTTCTCGCGAAATAAAAACATGCTTCCTACAAAGCTAAAAAAGACGGTTAGAGTATAACTATCTTCTTAAGTGTGATTTTTAAAGATGGTTGGGGAAAATAGGGGAAAACATTTTTAAAAGTGCTTCTATCAAAATTAAAGAAGATGGTTAGAGTATAATTATCTTCCCAAGTGTGATTTTTAAGAATGGTTTATTTGAAACATTTTAGATTATGTTTATGAGGAAACTATCTTCCGTTTGTCATCTTTGAAAGCCCCAATTTTAGTAGTGAAATGTTAATTGAGAACAACCCAAGTTTGGGAAAGTCTTAGTGGCTAAGTGCCATATTTAAAAAGTATTAACTAGCCTAGGAAACTATGGTAATTAGATAGTTACTCAGTAGTTTGTACATTACTTATTTGGGAATACTGTTTGCATCTATATTTACCTTTGTTTTGAATCAAAGAATCATCTTAGATTGATCATTCAAGTGGATGATTTTTTCCTTTGTTGGGAATGTGTGTTGCATCTTAGTTTATTGCATTTTTTGTATCACTTAGAGAGATCCAAGAGTGGTGAGATTCCTAATTCTGTGTCTTTAAGTCTACAAGGGATCTATATCCTTGAAGTGATGAGCTAGTTTCTACCCATAGTTTTGGATCTCTTTGGTGCTGTTCATATGTCCAAGGAGTATTTCTCTTAGTTTTGTATCTCTATAGTGGCGATCATGTTGTATCCATGGAGTGGTGAGCTAATCAATTACTTGAGTTCTATATCTCTATTGTGGTGACCTTCTATATCCATAGAGTGGTGAATAGATTTTTCCTATTTATTTAGTTATCTTTTATTTTACTCGATTATCTGATGTCTAAAGCATTCTTTGAACATTTCTCAAAGCACTTTGCACCAACATGAGGAGTACTTTGAGCAGTTCTAAGAGCACCTTGAACAAAGATGAGTCATACTTTGAGCACTCCTCATAGCACGTCACACCCAACTAAGGTGTACTTTTAGCACTCCTCAGAGCACCTTGCACTAAGTCAAGGTGTACTTTAAGAACTCCTCAGAGCATTTTGTACCAAACCAACATGCTTTGAGCACTCCTTAGAGTATCTCACACCAAGCAACTCCTTAGAGAACCTCGCACTAGGCTGAGGTGTACTTTGAGCACTTCTTAGACATCTCACATCAAGCCAAGGTGTAATCCTTAAAGACCCTTATGAAACACTTTCATGACCTAACCATCTAGGAAAAATCATCCAAAAGTTTTCAAGCCTTGGCAATACTAGGAAAAAGTCAACCCAAAAGTTTTCAAGCCCTCCAAGCCATTATGTTTTGAAAACCACCAAGTTTTTTCAAAGCCACTAAAGAATTCAAAAGTCTTCAAAAATCATCAAATTTTTGGAAAGCTTTTAAAGTTGTTGGAAAAGAGCACTCCTCAACATTAGTGAGAGGGTACATAGCAAGGGTAATAACACAAAGAACTAATGATCTTAGCACATGATGGTCATTGGGAGTACAAAATGCGAGTCTAATTTAGCCTTGACCTTTAGCAATTAGAATGTCCTTAGCCAAAAAGAGGAATCTGTAGACACCAAATTTTGACTCACCATGATAATAATTATCAAAGACCTTACAATATCAACAACATGAAAAATATCAAGGTTAGAAAAAAAAAGCATGCAGCCACTTGACAACCTCATGCAACCACAAGACCCAAATCATGTAAAACCATCACGTAGATAGGCGTTCCTTCTAGAACAATCCATGCTACGATCCCATGATCTCAAAAGAAAACATGCAACGACACAATCTAGACAACATGTATACATGCTCTCTTCTAGAAGATAATGGAAGTATCTAGATGATGTGTCAATGCGACCACATAACTCAAGTCATATGGCATGTTAGAAATCATGCGACACGATCGAGTTTCATGTGATCACATGACCTAGATGGCTAGAAAAAATATGTAGATGTTGTAATGTGATTAGCTAAGGTATCCCTTGGAAGCCTATATAAAGGGATGTCCTTTAAGAGAAAAAGCAATCATTCATGAGCAAGGTGCTTCATTCTTATAAATCTTTTTTTACCTTTTAATAGCCTTAGAAGGCTGGAAAAACTTTGGTAGTAAATAAAAGAGCAATTATCTTATCTAATACCTAAGGAGAGATAAATTCAAATTTTCTCAAGGAGAAGCCTCTACAGTAGGAATTCTCTATATTAATTTTCTGGTATTCTTGTTTTATTATTTCTTCTACAAAGTTAGTTATAATTTCTTCCCTTATCTATTAAGTTTTTGGCTTCTGTATTTTGAATAGTTCATATAGGGTAGGACTTTAGCTTTCGTCATGATTTCTAGCATAATATATCTTCCTTTCTTTCTAGTGTAGAATAGTGTTTTTTCACTTTATATCATAGCAGAGTAGAATTTCCCTTAGAAGATAGGGGGAGGAGAAGAACCAAGCTCCCTCCTTTCCCTAGGATCCTTTGACCTTGGTTGGGAGCTCTCCCTACTCAATGGTAGAATGGAGTTTCCTAACATAAAGTTTAAAGGCCTTGTACTTCTAATTAATTAGAAATGCCCATCCAAAAAAACTTGCTTGCTTCATTTAGTAAGAAGCTCCCTTATAATGCAATATATATCATATGGAAGTCTTTCTTGCATATCTCCTAAGCATGTAATCTCCTCTTCACATTATCAAAACATCTTATGCATTCATTCTAGGTTAGAAAGTAGGAAATGATTAGGATAACCATCTATCATGTATCCAACATGACTTGACCAAATCATTTAGTAGAGACTAGTTTGTGAACTTGGTGGGGTTAGTGCATAACACCTTCCAACCCCATAACCCAGCTACAAATGATATCTCTAGAATATATATAGGTCCTAGAGCTTCTTTCTATGTGGTGACTTTGAATTCTAAGATTAGAGGTAGAATCCTAGGTTTTGTCTCTAATCCCCTAAGGTATAAGAACACATGGCCTCATTTAAATATTAGAGGAGGCATGTGGCATTGAAGGACCCTCTGAGGGCCCAACTCAAATCGGACACTCACACTTGTGTGATACCTAAATTTACTATGGTTACGTGCAACATATTAAACTTGAAATTTCATCTATCAACATAGTTGAAACATGTCATATAGTACTCCACTAAAATGCATTGTCATAAGATTAAAATTTTGGTAAGCCTTTACTTGGACCATAAATTAATACTACAATCAAGTGAAGGATTCCCATTTATTTGATAAGGTTTTATTTTATTGAAATCTACTATTACTAATTTCATGTGAAACGTATGTTTGTGCTATTCTAATTGATAAGTGTCTGAATTTGTATAAAAAGTACCCAATTAGTTGCCCATGTGTTGTTACTTATAGTGTTAAATTAGGGTTTTGGGCCAAAAATTATAACACATGCATTTCTGACCTAATAAATCAAATATTTGATAATTTGTAGGTTCAAAGGCTAATCTGAGGTAAGTATATGAATAATCATAATTTTGTAGAATTTAATTAGAGTTTTTCTTCTTTTGGAAAATGTGAGATGGTGATCCTATAGCCAAGATCGATGGAATGAAAATTGAAGATCAAGATCAAAGATCGAGTCAAGGCCTAAATGTCATCAATCCAAAGTGAGATAAAAAATCAAGATCACCATAACGCAAGCAAAGGATGGAATTGAAGAAGTCACCTAAGCCATATAAGCCATGAAGAAGGTGATAAACTAAGGAGCCTAGCTAAGCCATCAAAGCCAAGGGGGTTGAGCCATGAAGCCAAACAAAATAATCTAATAAAGCAAGCCACTTAAGCCAAGATACATGGAAGGCCATGATTGCATTTTTTAAGGGATAATTAGCAAGAATATCAATACATGCTCATGTGGTCCAATAGGAAAAGAGCCCACTCTTTCTTTGTCCTTCCCATTTTCTTCTCTTTCCTATCTTTCTCTCTCCATATTTCTCTCACTCCCTACGGTTTTCACATGAAAACCAAAGTGAGAGACACCTCATCCCTTAAAAAATGGCACCTCCCACCCTTGGTTGGTCCTGTCACATAATGTCCCCACCTCCACCTCACTCCCTCTCTCTTTCTTTTTTCACCACTTGTCTTCCTCCCTTATCTCTTTTCCATGTGAAGAACATTAGAGGAAAGAGCTCCATGCCTAGTTCCTACAAATTAGGAGCCTCCTTCCACTTAGTTATCTAAGGTACCCAATCTCTTCATGCCACCACTAGTAAAATTGATTCTTTTAAAGTTAGAATAAAGAAGTCAATTTTTTTATCATCGACTTCATAAAATATTACCAAGTTGTTAATAAAAAATGAATCTAAATGCCATACTTAAGAAGTCATTTTGAAAAAGAACAACCTCTTTAGTCTAGCATGGAAAAAAAAATTTCATAGGAATCTTTCACAAAGTCATTTTCTGAGAAATGACTTCAAAAGTATGGAATTTTGAAGTCATTTACTAGAAACAACTTTAAAAACCAAAACTTTAGAAGTTATTTTTAGGAAATGACTTTAAAATTGTAGACTTTATATTCATCTTTCAGAAGCTACTTCTAAGGTCCATGTTTTTAAAGTCATTTCCCAAAAATGACTTCAAAAATTTTGAATTTACTTTAGTGTTCTAATTTTTCTTTTAGAAAAAATATTTTAGAAGTAGTTTCCTAAAAGATGACTTTGAAAGTGACCCATATTTTAAAGTCATTTTTGTGGAAAAGACTTTTAAAATATGTACTTCTAAATTCATTTTTCTTGAATGACATTAAAAGTGTGTACTGTTAAAATCATTTTCTGAAACCAACTTTAAAATTAGTCCTATGCTTTAAGAACTTTGACATCATCTCATGATTTTCTAATTCTAAATATTTTCATCTTTAAACAAATTAAAGCTCATATAGGCTAATTTCATTATGACTATCTTCAACCAAATCAACTGTGAATTGGAATTACATATAGATATGTTCCCAATCAATATCAATTTGAATGTTCGTTAGTATCTCCTTGTACGTCTCATATATATTTGTGTTTGATATATTTTACATGCATCGTTATGATAAGAAACTTTTTTTTTAATTTAAATTTCCTTTTGGATGTATCTATCATGGTTTACATCTTTCTTCATTGTTAATTGGAAATATCCACATGTGTGCATGTAATTTATTTTTTCTTATAATTCTTGTATACCTATTGTTTGGTAAATTTCCTAACTAAGCTTGTTATGTGTAACAAGTATTCGCACATAGATTAGCTTCAATTTATTGAAAAAAATGGACAAATATGCTTAGATGACTACGACAAGAACATCAAAAGAATATGAGAAGGTGACAAGCTAAGGCCCCTAACCAAGCCATCAAAGCCAAGGTGGTTGAGCCATGAATCTAAGCCAAATTAGCTTTTAAAGCAAGCCACTAAACAACTTAAGCCAAGCTACATAAAAAGCCATGATTGATTTTTTTAAGAGATAATTAGGAAGAATATCTTAGCATGCTCATGCGGTCCAATAGGAAAAGAGCCCATTCTTTCTTTGTCCCTTCCTATCTTTCTCTCACTTCCTATGGTTTCCATATGAAAACCAACATGGGAGATGCCTCATTGCTTAAAAAAATTGGTGCCTCCCACCATTGGTTGGTCCTTTCACATAATGCCACATCCCCTCTCTCTTTCTTTTTTCACTTGACCTCCTCCCGTATCTCTTTTCCATGTGAAGAACATTACAAGAAGGATCTCCATGCCTAGATACAACAAAGTAGGAGCCTCCTTCCTCTTAGTTATCCAAGGTGGCCAATCTCCTCATGCCACCACTACTAAAACTGATGCTTTTAAAGTCAGAATAAAGTCAAATTTTTTATCACCGACTTTGTAAAATATTAACAAGCCATTAATAAAAAAATAATTTTTAGAAACCATACTTAAGAAATCATTTTGTAAAAGAACGACTTCTTTAGTGTGGCATAGAAAACATTTTTTCATGGGAATCTTTTACAAAGTTATTTTCTGAGAAATGACTTCAAAAGTATGGACTTTTGGACTTTTGAAGTCATTTACTAGAAAAACCTTTTAAAACCTGGACTTTAGAAGTTTTTTTTTTTTTATGAAATGACTTTAAAATTGTGTACTTTAGAGTCATTTCCCAAAAACAACTTCAAAATTGCCGAATTTACTTTAGCGGGTATAATTTTTCTTTTAGAAAAATTTTTAGAAATAGTTTCCTAAAAAATGACTTTGAAAGTGACCCATAGTTTAAACTCATTTTTGTGAAAATGACTTTGAAAATATGTACTTTTAAAGTCGTTATTCTTGAATGACTTTAAAAGTGTGTAGTGTTAAATCGTTTTTTGAAATCAACTTTAAAAGTAGTGCTCTATTTTAAGAACTTTGACATCATCTTATAGTTTTCTAGTTACTAATGTTTCATATATACAAAAACTAAAGCTCATATAGGTTGATTTCATTGTGAGTATCTTCAACCAAATCAACTGTGAACTAGAATTACATATAGATACATTCCCAATTGATATCAATTTGAGTGTTGGTTAGTACCTCCTTATTTGTCTCATATATATGAATGTTTGATATATTTTACATGCATGGTTATGGTTATAAACTTTCCTTTTAAAATTTAGATTTCTTTTAGTATCTCCTTATCTATCATGTTTTACATCTTTGTTCATTGTTAATTGAAAATTTTCCACATGCATGCATGTAATTTAGTTTTTGCAAATACTTATAGTTCTTTTATGCCTATTGTTATGTAAATTTCCTAACCAAGATTTTCATGTGTAATAAGTCTTCACACACATATTAGCTTCAATTTATTGAAAAAATGGACAAATATGCTTGGATGACTATGACAAGAACATCAAATACTTAGGGCAAGCAGTGATCATAATCGAATGCAAATGCTTAAAATACAGAAACTTGAAAAGATTAAGTGTGGGGGTGTTGAGAAAATACTTATGTTACAGTGGAATCAATCAAAACTATCACCCATGGATTTGGCATGGAGAAGAACTTCCACATGGGAGGCCATCAACAATGGAGGGAAGATTTGAAGACACTATAGGAAGTGTTGTATGCAATGTAGCTGCACCGATGGTTTGAGATGCATATGATGACTTCTAGGATGACCTTGAACTATTTCAAACTACATTAGAAGAAGTTGATGAGCCATCATACCCTAATTGTAAATATTATACCAAGTTGTCTGCAATGGTAGAACTTTATAACGTGAAATTGAGATTTGGTTTTTCAAATCAAAGTTTTACAAAAGTCTTGAAAGTAGTGGGGTAGATGCTATCAAATGATAATAAATTAGCAAGGTTCATATAGGAGGCAAAGAAAACCCTAGCTGCACCAAGGTTAAAGTATGAAAAGATGGATGTGTGCCCCAATGACTGAATCTTACAGGGGAAGGAGCATAAGGTTAAAATTACATGCCCAACTTGTGGGAAGTCAAGATAGAAGATAAAGAAGAATTCAATTGAGATGGTGATAGATGTTCCTATAAAGGTCCTATAGTATTTCCCCTATTCCAAGGTTCAAAATAATGGTCCATATTACAAAAACAATGAAGAATTTAGTAGTGCATGCTGAGGAGAGAGTAGCTGAAAACTTTTGCCTCCATCTACCTAATAACCCAGTATGGAAGCTCATAAGCTTCATGTGGCCTGACTTTGGACAAGAACTTAGAAACCTATGGCTTGCATTATCTGTAGAAGGGATTAATCCTCATAGGTCTATGAGCAGCAATCATAGTTGTTAGCCTATTATATTCTTTTGTTATAACCTCCCACCATTTCTATGCATGAAGAGGAAGTTCATGGTGTTAACAATGTTGATATTAGGTTTGAAGTAGCCAAAGAATGATATTGACATGTACTTGGTTCATTTGATCGATGATCTTGAGACATTATAGGTCCAAGTATTGATGCTTACAATGCATACAAGAAAGAGCCATTCACCATAAAGGTTATATTATTATAGACAATACGCAAATTCCCTGTGTACAATAATTTGCTTGGATGCACTATAATGGAATACAATATATTTCCTATATGTAGTGACCAAACATGTTTCATACAACTTAAAAAATATAGGAAAATGGAATTCCTTAGCCATAGAAGATGGTTGCACAAAGACCATCCATACAATTTTAAGAAGGGGGAATTTAATGGCAGTGTAGTTCGCCAGCCTGTCCACAGACTGAGTCTATCTAATAGGGAGGAAATGGGCTGATTTAATCAATCTATCGACTATGACCCATATCATGTCATGCCCACCAGCATTCCTCAGTAGGCCCACTATAAAATCCATGGTGAGGTGGTCCCACTTCCACTCTGGAAGGTCTAATGTCTGTAATAACCCTGCTGGTCGCTGGTGCTTTGCCTTGACCTACAGACAGGTCAAACATCTCGCCACGCACTCACCAATATCCCTCTTCATCCCATTCCACCAAAAGTGTCATCTAAGGTCTTGGTACATCTTCGTACCTCCGGGATGAATAGAATATAGGGACTGGTGTGCCTCCTGGAGTAAGTCGTGTCTCAACTGATCATCTGCGGGTACCACCAATCTGTCCATATACATGACACCTCCATCGGGACCTCTAGAAAAGTCAGCCTTAGTGGCCATGTTCTGGGTCACCATAGACTGCCGTAAGAAGTAGATTTTGTGTGGTCTACAGGGTCGACCAGTAGTTGTAGTCAAGGGTAGGAGGAGTGATAGTGGCCCTTGTATTATCTCAGCCATGAGAGCAGCTCGATGTTATGTTTGAGGTTGTCGAGTGTTTTTGGCTTGCATCACGACGACTAATAGGGAGCAGCCATGGATTGAGGATATAGATGTGGTGTGAGATTTTGTTGATGTATTTTTAGACAAGTTGCCAGGACTATCTCTACACATGGAGATCGATTTTACCATAGACTTGGTGCCAGGTATAGCGCCTATATATAAGGCGCTCTATAGGATGGCCCATGCAGAGTGTAGGGAGCTTCAGGTACAGTTGCAGGAGCTTCTAGATAAGGGTTTCATTAGGCCTAGTGGATCTCCTTGGGGAGCACCAGTCCTCTTCGTTAAGAAGAAGGATGGATCATTGAGGCTATGCATAGACTACCGGTTATTGAACAGTGTTACTGTGAAGAACCGGTACCCCTTGCCTCGTATCGATGACTTATTCGACTAGTTGCAATCGGCACAGGTATTCTCTAAAATTGACTTGAGATTAGGCTACCACCAGTTGAGGATGAGGGAGGAGGATATCCCTAAGACTGCGTTCAGGAATCGATACGGCCATTATGAGTTTTTGGTGATGCCTTTTGGGCAAATGAATGCACCAGCAGTGTTCATGGATTTGATGAAGAGGGTATTCCGAGCCTATTTAGACCAGTTCATGATTGTCTTCATGGATGACATCTTGATCTACTCGCCTAGCTGTGAGGCCCACAGGGAGTATCTTCATACTGTGCTAGACATGCTTCTCCGTCATCACTTGCATGTGAAGCTCAACAAGTGCGACTTCTATTTAGGACATGTGCAGTTTTTGGGACATGTGGTGTCCAAGGATGGTGTGGCTGTAGACCCGGCCAAGGTGGAGGCAGTTTTGAATTGGGAGAGGCCTATGACGATCACAGAGGTTCGTTGATAGGACGGAAAGTATTGGAACAGATTGAAAACCTTAATGTCATGTGGGGAAAGAAGATCAAAGCAAATACTATAGAAGTTGTTGTATGAAGAGGTCAATATTCTTTTATTTTGCATATTAGAAATCACTGCATCTACACCATGTTCTTGATGTCATGCACATTGAGAAGAATGTGTGTAAAAGCTTTCTTAACTAATACCTTGTTTAACATCCTAGAAAAAACAAAGGATGGACATGTAGCTCGAATGAATCTTACGAAGATAGGTTTGAAGAGAAGGTTGCATCCATAGGATAGGAGCAGTAGAGTAACATACTTGCCTAAAGCAAATTATATGCTCAACAGAAAGGAGAGAAGAATAGTTTCTAAAACCTTGTATGAGCTCTATGTCCCAAACGACTACTCTTCAAACTTTAGAAACATTGTCTCTATGGTAGAGATGAAAGTGTTAGGGATGAAGTCCCACAATTTCCATGCATTGATGCAACAACTCTTGCATGTAGCAATACATTTGGTGTTATCAGATAAAGTTAGAGGATCTATTACACAATTATGCTACTTCTTCAATTCCTTGTCCAAGAAGGTGGTAGATGTTTCAAAATTACAAGAAATTCAAGAACATCTAGTGACAACTTTATGTGAGATTGAGATAATCTTCCCACCATCCTTCTTTAACATCATGGTACACTTAACAATGCACCTCATTAATGAGGTTAGACTCTGTGGGCTAGTTTACTTGCAATGGACCCATTTGAGAGGTACATGAAAATTTTAAAAGGGTATGTACGAAATCACAACCTATCAGAGGGGTGTATAGTCGAGTGTTATAATGCAAAGGAAGTAATGGAGTTTTGCATAGGATACTTATCAGGAGTGGGTGAAAATGGAATCTAAGTAAAACAATTGAATTTCATGGTCTCAAGGTTGGTAAACCTCTCTTGGGTGGTCATATATCAATTGTTGACTACAAAAAATGGAACCAAGCGCACCTTTATGTGTTATGAAATATTGATGAAGTCCAACCATACATTGAGTAAGTCGATCATGCACTTTGTAAAATTAATTATTAATTGTTATATTTTTCTTTGATCTCTCAATTAATTTTGTGTGTGTGTGTTTTAAGCACATGGACATCCTCAAAGCAAAGAGTCCAAGTTATGCAAAGAAACAAAAGTGGCTACAATTTGAGCACTGTTGCAAGTTCAATACTTGGATCTATCAAAAGGTAAAATGAATGAATTCACACTTCTATAAATTATATTATGTATATATAATCCTACTCGCAACAATCATATCCTACTTAATATGTATAGGTTCAAGATCAGCGAGAAGTTCCCAGCAATTGTATATCGCAATCCTTGGGTTCAATGGTGATGGCACCATGATCAGAAGTAATAAAATATGTTGGATATGCTATCAATGGTTACAAAGTGCAGTTGGATGGATGGTGATTGGACCAATGCTACATATTTTCTAGTTCAAAGGATAACAAGCAAATAGTAGTGAATGATACTAAGTGTTATTGGGTGGAACACAACAAAGACAACACCAAAACGGATGCCCTTAGATTGACATTGGTTGACCTTAATAAGATCGGTTATAAAAATGATCAGTTTATTTTGGCATCTCAAATGAAACATGTATTTTATGTGCAAGACAAACTTGATAAGAGATAATCAACTCTTTTATCATTTTGACTGAGGGATTTTTATGATGAAGGCATTACAGCGATGGATTATCCTTATATTACCAAAACAATTCCATCAGTTGAAGTACTTAGTGAGAATGCGGATTATATATGTGTTAATGGTGAGAAGGGAACTTGGGTTGAAAACAATATATGAGGGGACTGTATAGATTGTATTAGTGTAATGACTCCATTTTTCGTAACCTTGAAATCCCATGTTGGTAATGAAAAGTTCACTTTTTGAGATAAGGGTATTTTGGTCATTTCACTGTTCATCCTAACTAGACCCAGAAACTTGGTCCTTAGAATGGTACCCTTAGGTGTGTCTCGGAAAAAGGAATCCAACAAGACCAGAATCACCCAAAACGGAGTTAAAATGAGCAAGTTATGGCCCTTTAAAGTTTAAGGGCAAAATTGTAATTAAATTTAAAACGAATTGGCCTAAGAAAATAGGGACCCATTTTGATACGGGCACCCCCTTCTTCCCAAACATACTGCATCACCAACATTCTAGAATGTCGGTGTGCAGGGGGGAAACCATCGCCATTTTGGAGGTTTCTCCACCGCCATTCCATGGCTGTGGAAACCCCCCTCTAGAACCCTCCTTAAGCTCTATAAATAGAGCTCTTGGGCGCCTCCAATGGCAGCCCAAAACCCTGGGAAAAACCAGTCTTGGAGTTGCAGGCAAGAGGAGAAATTGTGAAAAATGCCCAGCCACGAACCAGGTATGCCTTAAACAACTCCAAACCCATCTTCCCCTCAGTCTTAGGTTAAATGTCCCTAAGTTTTTTGCATGAGAAACAAGGCAAAACAGGGCTCTACGGAGCCACAATGGACCCAGGGCAGGTGCCTAGCGCATTTTGGTTTGACTCCCGAGGACACCTAGGTCACCACAAAACCAAAACGCACCCAGTGCATTAAAGGGAAATCGATGGGCGCGTCCGTGGACGCGCCCGCAAACGAGAAAAGGGGCGAAGGCCTAGTGTGTCAGCAGACACACCCTGTGGGGCGCGCGCCGCTGACGCAGGACGTGTAGCGTCTCGGGCGCCCACCTCGTGTGGGCCTGTGACAGTGACGCCGCACGTTCCCCATAAGCGGAATGCGCAACCTGATGACACCCAGGAGCGTGCGACCGCACGTGCGGGCCGGTTGCCGCTCTACCGGGATGCAAGTGCGTCCTGGGAGCAGTGACGCAAGGCCTGTTTTGGGCCTTCTATGTATTCTTAACACTAAAATACCCATAACTTGAGTTATAGGACTCCGATTGAGGCGCCATGAGAGGCCTTGTGTCTATATCGACGGCGCAAACACACCCAAATGATAAAATACTTGATCAAGCCCCTATCTAAGGCTGGCATGACCCTTAAACCATGATAGTGGCACACGGCCACTAAACCTTTGCAAACCTGACTGTACCAAGGCCTAGTTAGGGACCTTAGGAGGCCCTTAGGCATGGGAATGAGCCCTTAATGCCTAAGTAGTGAGGTAAACTATTCTAGACCCTATAGATATAGGCCAAGATAACCTTTTTCCCCTAAACCATGTCCACGAACGTATGAGGACAAGGGGACTAGCACGATCAAACCAGGTAGGTGTCCTATCGCTACCAGACTTTTAAAAAGAACCCATGATGCTTTGAGAATGCATGTTTTGAGTCATGGTTGCTTTTCTAATGCATGTTTTAAGTTTTTAAGTTACATGTCCTGTCTTTATGCGTATATCATATAAACTTATGTTACATCCTTATGCACATGACTTGTTTAGCATGAATTGATTTCATAAATGAACTTAGCATGCATATGAAAAATACATTGGGCATATATTGCCAAGACATGTGTTACATGCATAGACATGTTTTGAAAAAGGATTCTTGTTTGCATGATACATGCATAGACATGTTTTTAAAAAAAGGTTCTTGCATGCTTAATAGTATATGATTTGGGCTAGTAAGCTCGTGGGTGCTATGCCGAGAGGTTCGGGGTGGACTCCTAGCCCCTACCACTATAGAATGAAAGGGTACCATGCCAAAAAGGCTTGTCCTCAGTTCGATTGCTGTGGTAAACGAGGACTACCACTAGAGGTGTCACGGCACCTGTCGAAGTGTCATATGCCCCATGGAGGCTATGATCGAGAGTGCCTAGGGGACCACACGGCGCTGAGGTCGTGGGCATAGTGTGCCCTATGTTTTTGAGGATTTACTTGCATGCATATGGCATAACATGAGTATGGTCGACCATCGATCCATGAGTTGGATTCAGTTGAGCATCTTATGCATATCATAGTATATGTTTATGATATTTATGTTACTTTTGACTTGGATTATGTGATTTTTTAAGTCGTCAGTATTCTATTTTGACAATGGCTTTTAATATCGATATTGAACATGAGTGTTCAAACATGCACATGGTTTAAAGAACATATGGTTTAAAACATAGCAGCATTGTAAAACTAGTAGTGATAGACTCCTACTGAGCATAGCATATACTCACCCAATCGTTATTATTTTTCATATACAAGTAAACACTTAAGGATAGGATACACCCGTGACAGAGAACATCCAAATTAAATACAAGTAAGTAAACCCCTACCTTATCTTTAAGTGAATGTTACTTGATTGTAGTTACTCTCTGTAGTTGGGGCTGTGACTAACACTTTCTTGGGAATAGAGTTGATTTAAAACTATGCCATGGCTATATGATTTGAAAATGTGTTCTGACACTTGGGGTTTTATACAAAAGATTGCCTTTCGAAACAAAAGATTTTCATGCATTTCATATTTCTAAAGCAAGAGGTCTCGCCTTTTTATGAAATTTGCATCATATGAAACCCGGGTCGTCACAATTGGTATAGAGCCCGATTTGACATTACTCACAGCCCAGTTATGAGGAGAATAACTTATAATCAAGTTTCATTCATGAAAGATTAAGGGTAGATTAAGGGGTAATATGATAACACATACTAAGGTCCTATGAATTACCTTGTGATTTCCAAATGCTTAGAAAGAAAGTAAGCGATGCTCCAAGACCTGAAGCCCCACCTGTGGACGCCACTGGGTCGAGCAATGGGATGGATGAATTATTCCAGTGATTCCTACAGCATATGGAACAATACATGAGTAATCAACAAACCTAAACCCCTTCCACACGAGATCCTTCCCCTGATAAAGCAATAGATAGGACTGAGGTTCTGTTAGAAAGGTTTCAGAAATTAGCTCCCTCATTCATAGGAGACGATGAAGCATCTACAGTTGAAAAATGGTTAATTGATATTGAAAAGATATTTAAAGCCATGAACATAGCTAAAGAAAGAAAGGTACTCGTGGCCACGTTTGTGTTTAGGGGAGAGGCTACCTTTTGGTGGGAAACAACGGAAAGGACTTATTTTGACCAAGAAGAAACAATAGGATGGGAAGAATTTAAAAGGGTCTTTAATGACAAATATTATCCTAAACACATAATAAAACAGAAGGAAAAAGAATTTATGGACTTAGAACAAGGAAACATGAATGTCCAACAGTATGAAAATAAATTCATCAGCCTCCGAAGATTTGCACCACATGCTTGTGCTGATGAGGAAGACGTGGCGGAAAGATTTGTAGATGGGCTCAACCCAGGACTCAGGAACAGAGTTCTAGGTTTCCAACCTTCCACTATAGCCAAAGCCGTAGAGATGGCCTCCCTATACGAAAAATATTATCAAAGGAATCAGGCAATAAAGGAAACTAAGAACACCAACACCATGAGAAATAAAGGAAAGAGACCATTTTAGTCATCTGGACCCAGGCCACCTTTCAAGAAGCTGTTTGAAAACAAAGGAAGAAGACCAGACTGGAAGACATGCCCTAGGTGTAATAGGAATCATTCAGGCAAACCATGTCCCACTTTCAACATCACTTGCTATACTTGTGGAGAATTAGGACATCTTGCTAGGAATTGTCCTAAAAGGAAAGTTGAAGAGCATAAAGAAGATCAGGTTCCAAAAAGCCAAGGACGTGTCTTTGCCCTCACTTCCAGTCAAGCCCAGGCTTCAAATGCAGTAGTTGAAGGTATTCTTTCTATCTATGATACACCTGCTAAAGTTGTATTTGATACAGGCTCCACTCATTCTTTCATATCCCGGGAGTTTGCATCAACCTTGAACATTATACCACAGGACCTGGACTTCACTCTAGAAGTCATGACTCCTGTAGGCCAGGCACTTCCCACCTATTCTTATCCCCAGGATGTCCCCGCTTTGGTCAAAGATCATTTGCTACATGCCAATCTTATTCACTTAGATATGAATGACTTCGACGCCATCCTAGGTATGGACTGGCTAGACCTTCATCAAGCCTTTGTTGATTGCCGCCAAAAATGTGTCACTTTTACCCTACCTAATCGAGACACTTTCACCCTCCAAGGAAGAAAGGATTATTCTAGAGCGTGTGTTATTTCTGCCATGAAAGTAGTTAAGCACATTGCTCAAGGATGTCCCTTCTTCTTGGCCAAGATTGAATCCGTCGTGAGTCCCCAACCAAAGCTAGAGGATGTCAAGGTAGTCCAAGAATTTCCTAACATATTCCCTGAGGACTTACCAGGTCTACCCCCACCAAGAGAAATTGAGTTTACCATTGACCTTATACCTGGTACTTCCCCTATTTCCAAAGCTCCTTACCGAATGGCTCCTGCAGAACTAAAAGAATTGAAGACCCAATTACAAGAACTACTTGACAAAGGGTTCATACGGCCTAGCGTATCTCTGTGGGGAGCTCTAGTCCTTTTTGTTAAGAAAAAGGATGGCTCCATGAGATTGTGCGTAGACTATCGGATGCTAAATAGGGTCACCATTCAGAATAAGTACCCCCTTCCCCAAATTGATGATCTTTTTTATCAACTTCAGTCAGCCAGAGTCTTCTCTATGATTAATTTACGATTCGGCTACCATCAACTTCGAGTTAGAGAAGAAGATATCCCCATGACAGCCTTCAGGACTCAATACGGCCATTTTGAATTCAGAGTGATGTCCTTTGGTTTAACTAATGCTCTAGCCGTGTTTATGGACCTCATGAATAGGGTGTTCAAGGAGTACTTAGACAAATTCATCATAGTGTTTGTGGATGATATCTTGATATATTCAGAAACCCCTGAAGACCATAAGGAACATCTAAGGATAACATTAAGCACCCAATGAGCACACAAGTTATATCCAAAATTCAGTAAGTGTGAGTTTTGGCTGGAAAAGGTTAATTTCTTAGGACACATTATTTCTCAAGATGGCATAGCAATCGACCCTGCTAAGGTTGAATCAATATAGAAATGGGAAAGACCTAAGATAGTCATAGAAATAAGAAGCTTCTTAGGACTTGCCGGATATTACAGAAGATTCATCAAGGGTTTTTCATGAATTGCTTTACCTTTAACTAAGCTGACCAGGAAAGACACAAGATTTGAATGGACTGATAAATGTGAGGAAAGCTTCCAGGAACTAAAGAGAAGGTTAACTACAGCACCTGTCCTTACCTTACCTTACCTTCAGGAAGTAGCGGATTTGAGATATATAGCGATGCCTTGCAACAAGGACTAGGCTACGTACTTATGCAACATGGGAAGGTAATTGCTTATGCTTCTCGACAACTCAAGAAGCATGAAGTCCATTACCCGACCCATGACTTGGAATTAACGGCCATAGTCTTTGCCTTGAGAATCTAGAGACATTATCTATATGGGGAAAAGTTTGAAGTTTTCACAGATCATAAGAGTCTTAAAGATATCTTTTTCCAACAAGGCTTAAACATGCGACAAAGAAGATGAATGGAATACTTAAAAGATTATGACTTCTCCATTCATTATCACCATGGAAAAGCTAATGTGGTAGCAGATGCATTAAGTAGAAAAACCCAAGGGATGTGTGCAAGTTTATTTACTAAGAGATGTAAGTTATTACAAGAAGTAATAACATGGAAACCAAACATAAGTAAGCGCATGATCATTATGGCAGGTCTAATGATAAAGTCATCTTTTAATGAAAAGGTTAAGCAAGCACAGCAAGGGGATCCGGACATAGAAGCTTTAATAAGAAAACCAAGGTTTACTAAAGGGGAAGATGGTAGCATTTACATGCAAGGAAGATTAGTGGTACCAACTAATGAAGAAGTAAGACAAGAAATCTTAAAAGAGGCTCATCGGTCTAAGTATACTATACACCCGGGAGGAACTAAGATGTATCAAGACTTAAAGAGACAACATTGGTGGGATGGTATGAAAAGAGACATGGGGGAATTTGTGGCAAAGTGTCTAATATGTCAACAAGTAAAGGCCGAACATCAAAGACCTGCAGGATTGTTACAACCCCTTGAGTAACCCGAATGGAAATGGGATCATATTACCATGGACATCATCGTAGGGTTACCCAGGACCTCTAAGGGTCATGACATGATCTAGGTAATTGTTGATAGATTGACTAAGACAGCCCATTTCCTTCCTATACGCCATACCCAATCCACTGATAGCCTATCTCAGCTATACATCAAAGAGATAGTGAGTTTACATGGCATACCCCTTAGTATCACTTCAGATAGGGATAGCATCTTCACTTCACAACTCTAGAAGTCCGTCCAAAAATCCTTAGGATCTTCCTTGAACTTTAGCACAGCCTTCCATCCACAGACGTATGGATAGTCAGAGTGCACGATCCAGATAGTCAAAGATATGCTATGAGCTTGTGCCCTCGATTGGAAGCAGAGTTGGGATGAAAACCTGTCGCTAGTGGAGTTCGCATACAACAACAGCTTTCAGTCGAGCATTGGCATGGCTCCGAACGAGGCGCTCTATGGGAAACCCTATCGATCACCCACCAGTTGGAGTGAAGTTGAAGAGTCCAGGGTGCTACAGTCTGAGCTGGTGGAGCAATGTGCCGAGAAGGTCAAATGCTTAAAGAAACGCCTCCTCACAGCTCAAAGCTAGCAAAAGAGCTATGCTGATCAAAGGAGGAGACCATTAGAATTCGACATAGGAGAGCACATTTTCCTGAAGATATCTCCCACTAAAGGAGTTATGCAGTTCGGTATCAAAGGCAAGCTTAGTCCGCGTTACATAGGACCTTTTGAAATCCTGGAGAAAGTAGGAAAAGTGGCCTACAGGATCGCACTACCCCTCAGCTATCTGAAGTGCATAACGTATTCCATATATCTATGCTAAGGAGGTACATGCCTGACCCTGCTCATGTCATCACCCAGGTACCCATAGAATTGATGGAGGATCTCAAGATGGAGACGAGACCAATTGAGATTTTGGATCGTAAGAGTAAGAAGCTGTGGAAGAAAGACATACAGTTAGTCAAAGTTTTGTGGAGAAATGCGAACATGGAAGAAGAGGTTTGGGAACCGGAGTCAGAAATGCGAGAGAAGTACCCCGAGATCTTTTGACTGTATATATTGTAGAATTTCAGGGGAAAAATTCCACTAAGGGGGTAAGAATGTAATGACTCCATTTTTGGTAACCTTGAAATCCCATGTTGGTAATGAAAAGTTCACTTTTTGAGATAAGGGTATTTTGGTCATTTCACTGTTCACCCTGACTAGACCCAGAAATTTGGTCCTTAGAATGGTACCCTTAGGTGCATCTCTGAAAATGGAATCCAACAAGACCAGAATCACCCAAAACGGAGTTAAAATGAGCAAGTTTTGGCCCTTCGAAGTTCAAGGGCAAAATTATAATTAAATTTAAAATGAATTGACCTGAGAAAATAGGGACCCGTTTTGATACGGGCACCCCCTTCTTCCCAAACATACTGCATCACCGAAATTCTAGAATGTCGGTGTGCAGGGGGGAAACCACCACCATTCTAAAGGTTTCTTCACCGCCATTTCATGATGGTGGAAACCCCCCTCCAGAACCCTCCTTAAGCTCCATAAATAGAGCTCTTGGGCGCCTCCAATGGAAACCCAAAACCCTGGGAAAAACTAGTCTTAGAGTTACAGGAAAGAGGAGAAACCTTGAAAAATATCCAGCCACTAACCAGGTACGCCTTAAACAACTCCAAACCCATCTCCCCCTCAGTCTTAAGTTGAATGTCCCTAAGTTTTTGCATGAGAAACCATGCAAAACAGGGCTCTAGGGAGCCACAACGGACCCAGGGCAGGTGCCTGGGGCGTTCTGGTTTGATAGGGTCAAACCAGGGCATCTCGAGGATGCCCAGGTCACCACAGAACCAAAACACACCCAGTGCATTGCAGGGAAACTGGCAGGCGCGTCCTATGGGGGCTATCCCACTGACGCGGGATGCGCTAGCGTCCCGGGCGCCCGTCTCATGTCGGCCTACGACGGCGATGCCGTGCGTTCTGCGTAAGCAGAATGCGCAGCCTGATGACACCTAGGAGTGTGTGACCGCACGTACGGGCCGCTCGCCGCTCGATCGGGACGCAAGTGCATCCAGGGAGCGGTGATGCAGGGCCTGTTTTGGGCCTTCTATGTATTCTTAACACTAAAATACCCATAACTTGAGTTATAGGACTCCGATCGAGGCACCGCGAGAGGCGTTGTATCTGTATCGATGGCACAGACACACCCAAATGATAAAATACTTGATCAAGCCCCCATCTAAGGCTGGCATGACCCTTAAACCATGGTAGTGGCGCAGGGCCACTAAACCTTTGCAAACCTGACTATACCAAGGCCCAGTTAGGGACCTTAGGAGGCCCTTAGGCATGGGAATGAGCCCTTAATGCCTAACTAGTGAGGTAAACTGTTCTAGACCCTATAGAAATAGGCCAAGCTAACCTTTTTCCCCTAAACCATGTCTAGGAACGTACGAGGACAAGGGGACTAGTGCGATCAAACCAAGTAGGTGTCCTATCGCTACTAGACTTTTAAAAAGAAACCATGATGCTTTGAGAATGCATGTTTTGAGTCATGGTTGCTTTTCTAATGCATGTTTTAAGTTTTTAAGTTACATGTCCTATCTTTATGCGTATATCATATAAACTTATGTTACACCCTTATGCACATGACTTGTTTAGCATGAATTGATTTCATAAATGAACTTAGCATGCATATGAAAAATACATTGCGCATATATTGCCAAGACATGTGTTACATGCATAGACATGTTTTGGAAAAAAGGTTCTTTCCTGCTTGATAGTATATGATTTGGGCTAGTAAGGTTGTGGACGCTATGCCGAGAGGTTCGAGGTGGCCTCCCAGCCTCTACCACTATAGGTGGAAAGGGTACCACACCAAAAAGGCTTGTCCTCACTTCGATTGCTGTGGTAAATGAGGACTACCACTGGAGGTGTCACGGCACCCGTCGAAGTGTCATATGCCCCGTGGAGGCTATGACCGAGAGTGCCTAGGTACCCGGGGACCACACGGCGTTGAAGTCGTGGGCATAGTGTGCCCTATGTTTTTGAGGATTTACTTGCTGCATATGGCATGACATGAGTATGGTCAACAATAGATCCATGAGTTGAATTCAGTTGAGCATCTTATGCATATCATAGTATATGTTTATGATATCTATGTTACTTTTGACTTGGATTATGCGATTCTTTATGTCATCAGTATTCTATTTTGACAATGGCTTTTAATATCGATATTGAACATGAGTGTTCAATCATGCACATGGTTTAAAGAACATATGGTTTAAAACATAGCAGCATTGTAAAACTAGTAGTGATAGACTCCTACTGAGTATAGTGTATACTCACCCAATCCTTAATATTTTTCAAATACAAGTAAACACTTAAGGATAGGATACACCTATGACAGAGAACATCCAAATTAAATACAAGTAAGTAAACCCCTACCTTATCTTTAAGGGAATGTTACTTGATTGTAGTTACTCTCTGTAGTTGGGGCTGTGACTAACACTTTCTTGGGAATAGAGTTGATTTAAAACTATGCCATGGCTATATGATTTGAAAATGTGTTCTGAAACTCGAGGTTTTATACGAAAGATTGCTTTCCAAAACAAAAGATTTTCATGCATTTCATATTTCTAAAGCAAGAGGTCTCGCCTTTTTATGAAATTTGCATCATAGGAAACCCGGGTCGTGACAAATAGTGAGATGAAATAATTTCAAATTAGCTCCTTTGACATGTGCTATATGGATTATATTAGTGATTGAGGAGTTATTTGAAAAATAACTTCTTTCATGTATGCTTTTGTTTATTATGTACGGGATGCATAATTCATCACCAATTTATATGAAACATTATATGGTTCCACATAGGCTTTTAATGTTAGTTTGAAAAAATGACTTTAAAAGTTTAACTTCGTTTTCTTTAAAAAGACTTTAAAAGTCCATTTTCCTCTATAAAAGGGCCAAAGTCATTTCATTTTTTTCATGTATCCCCTGTCGACGTTCTTCATCTTACAGGAGGCATGACAGCCTCATTTAGTTCTTCTCTCTCTCTCTCTCTCTCTCTCTCTCTCTCTCTCTCTCTCTCTCTCTCTCTCTCTCTCTCTCTCTCTCTCCCTCTCTCTCTCTCTCTCTCTCTCTCTCTCTCTCTCTACATTTGCCCTATGTGGTCGACACTTACCTCAACCAACTACACACATATCCCCTCCCTCCATCAACCCTAGGCTGTAGCTACCTGCCCTAACTGGCTATGTGCATCCCCTCCCTCCTTCCCTCCACCTATCCCCGCAGAAATGTAGAACTTGACTCTTTCGTGTAAATTTGCTATGAAAGAGTATATAAATCTACTACCACAAGGCTTATGGACTACTATATACATAGATCTATAGAGAGTTTACTTGACTGGTTGTTTTACCTAAAAAACACATGATTTATGAACTACTTGATAAGTGTTTAATTTTGCATAAAAACCACCCAATTAGTTACCCATGTGCTACAACTTATAAGGGTAAATTAGGTTTTTAGACCAAAATTCATAATGCATCCACTTTTTGAGCTAATAAACCAAAAATTTGTTATTTTATAGGTCTAGAAGCTAGTACAAGATAAGTATGTGATTAATCATATTTTTCTAGGATTTAATTAGAATTTTTTACTTTTTGCTAGAAGTAAGATGGTGACCTAGTGGCTGAGATTGATTAGGATGAAATTGAAGCTCAATATCAAAAGATCAAGTCAAAGCCTCAAAATCATCACTTCAACACAAACCAAAGGCCAAGATCATCTTGTGGACTAGTAATGGATGTAATTAAAGGTTCTAAAGGTGTTCAAAGTGGGCCCTTCAAGTAAGTCATGCATTCCCACCACCCTTGCATGGAAGCCACTTAAGCTACCTTAGCCATGAAAGAAGGTGGCTGGCTAAGGAATTCATGCCAACTACACAAGCCACTCAAGCTAATGGTTGAAGCTAAGAAAACAAGCCAATGAAGCTTCCTAAGCCAGCCATGAGCTTAGCTAATGAAGCCTTCAAAGTTAGCCATCTAAGCTATAAAGCTAAGCTAAATAGGAGTCTAGGCTTAGAAGAGAGTTGTCCATGAGTTATTTTGAAGATAATTAAGGAAAATCTATTATAATAAGATGGCATGTGGAGAAATGGGATATGAGCAACTAATTTTTATAGTTTTTCTCACTTTTACCCACTTTTTCATTAATTTTCACCTTGCCCTTAAGATGCACTACGAATTTCCAAAACTCTAACTCCTTCCACCTCTTAGGCAACTACCCAACCAACCAAATTTCTCAACCTTACACCTCCCAGATCTTTCCTAACCTATCCCCACCCACTTTCCTAAAAAATGGAGGCTTCAACGATTTTCGAAGGCAGGAGATGCCACTTCCTAAAAAGGTGCCGTCTCCTACCTAGCCCCCTTCTTAAGACAGCCACTTCCCCACTTTCCTATTTGTTATTTATCCTTTTCCCCCATCCTAACCCTTCAATTTGACACTCTTTAAACCCCACCACACCTTAGTAGTAGTTCACCATGAAAAAATAGGACAAATCTTATAAAACCAGCCCAAAAACCAAGCAGAAAAATAAAAATAAACTCTCCTTTCACCATTGGAAGGAGATGCCCACATCCTTGCTGCCCAATTGTCTCCTTTTACTTGTTGTTTTGTGAAGTCTTTCATTGCTACCACATTCTTCCGAGGTTTATGCTCCTTCCTCAAGTGTTCAGCCTAGGATTTTTGAAGTATTGATTCATCTTTGATGGTTGGTTAACCTTTGCTGGAATTTACTTCTTTCCATGATAGTTGCCTTGTTATTCCTTTAGCTTTCCCTGCTTTTAAACTAAGATTCAAGGCTGGTTTTCCCTTGGAGTGACAGCCAAGGAAATTCATCTTGAATCTAGTTTTGTGCTTTATCTATCATTGCATCTTTGTTCTCTTTCAGCCCTCTTGATTTTCCAGCTTTGGTTTCTAAAGTTCCATTAGTTGTTGCCTTAGTTTTGCATAGGATTTTCTTTTGATTTCAAGCATGCTTGTTCATGAACGAATGTTGAAACAATTGAAAAAGAATCTAGCTCATAATTGAGGAGTGATTAAGATTAAGTGAACATCATTGTAGTAGCATTTAAATTTCAAATTTGGATTACATGTATGGAGTGTTATGTTGATGACTTTATGGATGTGATTCGATGAAGTTAGTTAGAAATTTCAATTCATGTTTGTGTCCAGTAGTTAATTAACTTTGTTCTTGAATGTGTGAATGAATTAGAAGTGATTAATTTCATATTTAACATGTTCTATTCATTGAATGTTTCAATTACCTTACTACTGGAATTTCTTTGCATGAATGGAGTATGTTAATTTCCAGCACTATACAATCATATTTACTTGATTTTTAGAGAGACCAATTAGATTGTTAGATAGATTAGTTAATAATCGAAATAAATTGCATGCTTAGGTTTCCAAAGTAGTTGATTAAATCCACTTCTATCCAATGAATCATGCATACCATTCTATGGTTACATGTATGCTAATTGGGTAGTTTTCCTTTCATTGATGTTAGTAATTGCTTTCATTTATTTCTAATGTTTAATTGTAGTTAGATTCCATTATTTTGCATCTTAGTTAGTTGGGAAATAATCAAATTTTTCATACTTGTTAAAATAGTTGATTTGGTTGCTTACTTTTCTTAGTTTACATGATTAGGAAAGTAGCTTGTTAAAGTATGTTTCCATTAGATTAGTTGTTAATTTCATGCTTAGGAAAGTTAGTTTAGGAAAGTTACTAAATTGCATTTTATGAAACTTTTTAGTTAAGAAAGTCATAAAATTAGAAGTTTTTAATTTGGGAAAATTTTTATTTTATAAAGTGCACACTTTAAGAAAGTTTTCCATTTAGCATGTTTCTTGTTTTGGCTGAGCTTCCATTTCTTGTTTTTGCTTAGTCTCTAGGTGCAAGTTTTAATTTTCATTCTTAATTTAGGAAAAAATTCACTTGAATTTGGGCTAGGTTAAATAGTTTAAAGTAGGGACCACTAGCATCACAATAGTTCACTCTTAGTGGGATCGACCTCACTAGCATGCAATATTGCAAATGATTTGTACACTTGCGAGTTTTATTTAAAACAACAACACTACTCATGGACTACTATATGCATAGATCTATAGAAAGCTTACATAGCTATAATTTTAGTAAAACCACATGGTTGATGGACTACTAATGGACTAGTATATACATAGATCTATACCAAGTTTGCTTGACTATGTTTTATATGAAAAATATATGGTTTACGGACTATTCATGGATTGATATATACATAGACCTATAGAAAGTTTACTTGGCTATGTTTCATATGAAAAATACATGTAATGAGTGGTCAAACCACTATAGGTAATAGTGGAGAAGGAAGTGGTAGTGGAGGATCCAATGTTAAGTTAATATTCAAAAGAATTGAAACATAATTATTACAAGTAATTATGAAAAATTCAAAAACATCTATAAATACACCCCAAAAATCCTCCAAAAATGTACATTAAAATTCCCATGAAATTATCTAGCTTTCCCTAAAAAACTAGATCTAGATTCATTCCCAAAATTCCAAAACTCCCAAAATTCTCTCTTCTTTCACTTTCTCTCTCCTCTCTCTAGATTGGAAGAGACCTAAATTCAATTAGGCACTCTGTGCCAAATCAGATCTCACAAATCTCACCATTCATATTGTCTTAGACTACTTTATTTACAAAACCCCAAAAGAAATTTCAAGATCCAACAGTGCAATCAACGGCAAATCACAAAACAAATGATTAGCGGGCGATCTTATCATCAACAGGATATTTCTTTAAATTTGAGATTCAAAACCTATGTTTTTCTCCAATCAAGCGGGTGGAAACTCTTCCCATACTTATTTCATGTTAGTTTATATATTTTTTATTTTTTTTAAATTAAGTTTAGGTTAAAAATTATAAAAATCAAGTAAGAATATGAACCCTTCATTTTTATATTATGGAGGGCTTAGATGAAAAATCTAAGTCGTCCAATATATCTAGAAGGGTCCAAAACCCCTAGGATAGAAATTTTAAAAAATTTCATCAAGTTTTGATCCCTTGATTGAAGAGGAATTGATTGGATGGCCCAAAATGGACTGTCTGCAAGGAAACGCGCCTTGTGGGAGCATCTTCACGGTCACGCTCCTCGTGCGATAATGTCCTGATGAAATGTCTACCCAACAGCACAGGTCCCAAGAAGCATGTTACCACGTGCGTCCCGGTGATGGGAGTGTGGCAACTGCTCTACCTGACCAAACCCGCTCTACCCGAATGATCAGGACCGTCCGTTCCACTAGGCCCAGATCAAATCTAGACCCACAAAACAACTATGAACTTCAATCGTCAATTTTGGAGTCATCTGAACTCCAAATTAAGATCATAAAGAAGCTATGGGAAGCTTGTAATGTCTATTTTCTTTTGAAACCATAAAATTGATAAACATCTTCAAGAAACTTTCTGTTTTTAGGAAATAAGCTTCCAATTTTCATGATCTTCAAGATCTGAGATGAAATAATGCTGAAATAAAGTAATATACATGACTTATTTTGATAGATCTAAGATACATTGATAGATCTATCCTTTATGGTAGAAAAACCCTAAAAATACGAAGGGGTCCACTTGATCAATGAGATCAAACATGATCAGACCCCTTGGATGGGTTGTATGAATGGGATTATGATGAAATCCAGTTAGATAATGGATTAAATGTGACAAAAACAAGTGGACATGATCTTTGGATCTTAATGGAGCAAAAGCCCTAAATGTAATTAAAACCCTTAATCTAAAGGAAAAGATCTAAGATCTAATGGTTGGATCAAAGTAAAAGTTTCTAATAATCTTAATCTAATTAGTTTAATTGTCTTTTATTTGATAATAGAATTGTAAATGTGATTTATGTTATAAATTAGGAAGCATGATAGCGTAATTCTTAAATTTTAGCATGTTATGGTCTAAATGTTATTAGTTTGTTATTAGGTTGGTAGGGTTTTTATTATCTTAGCACCATGTTAGTTTAAATTTGAGATTTTAGCATGATTCCATTAAATTAGTAGTAAAATTTCATGTATTTCATAACTTACGATCATGCTAGTTTAAGTATAGTTTTATTCCATTAGGTTAAGTTCCATTTATAGTAAGCATGTTAGTATAAATGGTTGTTGAACTTATATTGGATTTATGCTTTGATGTTTATGATTTAATTGTTGTCAAATTTTATTAGTAGATTCAATTTTTAAGTAGTTGTTAAGATATAATGAGCATAAATCACCAAAAATGTAAACTAATGGAATATAGAGATTCATGGATAATTAAGATGAGTGAATGACTTTGACTTAATATTAGTAAGGGCTATAGTTAGTAGGACAATATCAGGATTATCAAATCCTTGGCCCAAACTAGGAGAATAATAAACCCCATGAATGACATTTTAAATGTTCATGGATTTAATTAAAATCAATTAGAAATAGTACTTAGGGTTAAAATGCTCATAGGAACCTTATGAAAGGTTAAGCTAAGGTCACTCTACTGAATGCTGAACATGGTGGTTAAGGGGTTCTCTAATAGAGCCTCGCTCTTTTCCTACCTTTCGTTGATGTTTGTGAGGTCTAAACGCCTCCTTACATGAGAATTGAAGTAACCACTTTGTGTTTAGCCATTCAGTTAGTAAGCCTTAGTCAATTGGAAATAAGAAGAGCTATCTAGACTTAGGATGAAATAAGCTATCTTCAACCAATAAAACATTAATTGGTTGAATAATAATAATAAGATCATAAAAGGTTAGTAAATTATCTAATCCTAATAAAAATGGTAAGTGAGATAAGGATGATAGACCAATATCCATGGGACCTTGAATGATTAAGAACAATAAGAATCATATTGTTATTATGTATCTATGTATGTATGTTGTAGACGAATGTAGATAGAACATCTAAACCCTTGATCAAATATGATTCAAGGAAGAGAACCAAGATCATCCTCCTTAGGGATGATCAAACAACTAAACTTAGATTAAAGAAGAACTAGATGATAGAAGATTTAATCCCTTAATCTTCATCATCAAGTATAAATTGTTGATCAAAGGATCTGTGAAAGATCAAGATCCAAGAAAGGAATACACATAGACTTAGAATAGAAAATGCTTAGATCTAAAAGATTAGAAGATCATTCTAACTGTTAAATCTATTAATCAATACTATCTGAGGAAGATAGATCATGATAGGACACAAGATCTAGATCCTTTATATCAAAAGACAAGATTAGACAAAGAATATAGATAGGATCAAAAATATAGGATTATTCAGATTGTAAAAATATTGATAGTATGGATCATGGAAGATTTGAAGAGATGAATCACTACTTGAAGGTAGGAGGATTTTATGAATGCATCTACATGAGAAATACATGTTAAATACATGATCTTATGTCTAGAAATGTTGACAAGTATAATGTAAATACTTATATTAAATCCATTGAAAACCCTTATGATCTAACCAAAACATATATGACATGGTTAAGTTAAAATTGAGGAAAACCCTAAGTGAATAGGGAATTAGAAGGTATTCTAGCCCTAGATAAACAAACAAATTGTCTGATAAGCATAAAATCAATATATGGGAATCATTCATATAGATTGGTGATCCCTAAACTTATATGAACATGGGTATCATTCATTATAAATGATGATCCCTATGTTTAAAGTGAAATCCTATCCTCGGTATAAGAATACCAAAACACGAGGATGATGCTATAAACAAATAAGATGTTTGATAAGTAAAAGAATAATTTATATACAAGCAAGGAGGCTTGTGGTTTTTGTTTTAAATAGGTGTATGCCTGGGGATGCTATGCTAGGAGGGTTATGAGGGTTTGGCCACTCACACTTTGAAATATAATATATATGATGATACCATGCCCAAAGAGAGGCAAAATGTCAGGTGGGGCAATTATGGGAAGGCCACCACTATGACGGTTTATCTCCCCATATAGACATGACATAGATGATTTTTCACATTTGGTATCCGTGGAGTATGAAAGCAGTTATTCGAGCGCACTAGTATGGATCAGACTTTAGCATAATAGTTCTTTGAGTATTTTTCATTATGATGCATGACATAGTGAAATGCTTATACTGCCCAAATCAGGAAGCATTTTCCCAGTAGAGTTTAGATGTTTTATCAACTAAGTATGGCTAAGTGTGATGATACTGCCCAAATGAGGGAGCATTTTCTTGTAGAGTCTGGACGATTGATTAACTGAGTGTGTCTGAGTATGACTAATGATGTTTGAGATATTAACTATTTTTCATGGTTTTGAGCGTATATATATCTATACGACATATACAGTATGTATGTATAAGGTACATATATGACAAACTAAAGAGATTGATCCATGAGTATGTTTATGAACAATGGGATTATGAAGTATTAGGATTATACTGTCAAATTATTATGCTTCTTGAATCCCCTACCAAGCATAGCTTACTGAGATATTTTAAATATTTATAATATCTTAGATACAGAGAAGGAGAATTAGGAGCTCAAGACATGAGAAGACTTGGAAGAATTATCAATCAGGGTATATCCCTTAAAGACATATATTTTTATTTGAAAGCATTGTATTGTATTGAGAATTTTTATTGTATGGTGAGCTTTGAAATTTGGATTATGTAACTTGGACACGTATTCTGCTAATGCCTAGGCTGTACTGTGAACTAATGGATGGATTCTGGAATTTAATAAAAGTATATTCCTTCAATAGAATTTTATCTTGTACAAAATTCTACTTTTGTTATGTATGAAGTGATGACTTGGGTTTTACAAAACAAGTTCTAAAGAAAAGAATTTCCACTGCTTTGTTTTGCAAAGAAATTTTACTACTAAGGGTGCCCTGCCTTTGAAAAATGTATTACAAAATGTGTTAAAAAAACCAGGGTCGTCACACATGGACTGCTACATACATTTATCTATAAAAAGTCTACTTGGCAATGTGTTACATGAAAAATATATGGTTTATGGATTGTTCATGGACTGGTATATACAAAGATCTATAGAAAGTATACTTGGTTATTTTTATATGAAAAATAGAAGGTTTATGGACTATTCATAGACTATTACATACATAAAACTATAGTAGGTTTACTTAGTATTGTTTTCAATGATAATAACATATGGTTTATGGAATGCTCACGGATTGATATATACATAGATCTATAAGAAGTTACTTGGCTATGTTTTCAATAAAAAATACATGGTTTGGACTACAGCATGTATAGATCTATAGGAAGTTTACTTGCTATATTTTTAGTAAAAAATATATAGTTTATGGACTATTCATGGACTGCTATATGCATAGAACTATAGAGTATTTACTTGGCTATATTTTAAATCAAAAATACATATTTCATGGACTGATATATATTGCAAGTTTACTTGACTATATTTTTAGTGAAAAACACGTCGTTTATGGGCTGCTATATACATAGATCTATAGAAAGTTTACAAAGCTATGTTTCATGTGAAAAATACATGGTTTATGGACTGTTCATAGACTGCTATATGCATAGACCTATAGCAAGTTTATTTGGCTATGTTTCCAATAAATAACACATGGTTTATGGACTATCCATGGACTAATAATACATAGATCTATAGAAAATTTACTTGGCTATGTTTTATATGAAAAATGCAAGTTTTATAGGCTATTCATGGACTTATATATACATATATTTATAGTGGGTTTACTTGGTAATAAGTGTCTAATTTTGCATAAAAACCACACAATTAGTTATCCATGTGTTATAACATAGAAGGGTAAATTATGATCTTTTGCCCAATATTCGTAAAACATACATTTTTTTACTAATAAGGAATTTTTTTTATTATTTTGTAGGTCCAGAGGCTAATCTAAGGTAATTATTTGATTAATCATATTTTTAGGATTTAATTATAATTTTTCACATTTTGTAGGAGGCAAGATGGTGATTCGACAAATGAGATCGACCAAGATGAACATTGAAGATCAAGTTCAAAAGATCGAGTTAAAGCCTCAAAATCATTACTTCAACATGAAACCAAAAGTCAAGATCATCTTTAAGACAAGCAATGGATGCAATCAAAGGAGCTAAAGCTAGCCAAAGTGGACCTATGACACAAGTCATGCATTTCCACCACCTTTTGCATGAGAGTCATCCAAGCCACCTTAGCCATATAGGCCATGAGAGGAGGTGAAAAACTAAGGAAGTCAACCCAAACCATTTAAGCCACTCAATCCAAGGGATGCAGGCATGAAGCCATGCTAAGAGAACCATCAAAGCCAACCATGAAGCCTATCTAACAAAGCCCTCAAAGTTAGCCATCAAAGCCATTAACCTAAGCTAAATGGAAGGCTAGGATTGAAGGAAAATCAAGAGAATTATACATTAGATTTTAAGGAATATTTTTGAAGCAATTTAGGGGAAATCTTATTAGGATAAACTGGGATGTGAACCAATAGGATGAGACCCTTCTATTTTTTATGTTTTTTCCACTTTTTCCTCACTTTCCACCTCACCACCAAATATCACCACGAATTTCACTTTTCATTCAAGAGTCATACCTTTCTAAGACTTCTCCACCCTCCTAAACTCTCATCCAAACCATCTAACCAATCCCCACTTCTTAGGAAATCACTTAGTCAATCAATTTTCCCCACCTCAACCCACTTTCCTATTTGGTGATCAAAGGTTTCCTAAATATTAAACCTTAGACCTACTTCAATACAAGCAACTTCAAACCCCTAGATCTTTCCAAATCTTTCCTAAACCTTATTTATTACCTCATTCCTTGACTTTCCATTACCCAAACATCACAAAATTAGAAGGGGAAGAGCTCTATTTACTTCTAGGAAAAAGACGCCTATATCCTTTTAAAAATTAGAAACCCGCCAGCCATGCTTCCTATCTCTCTTATATCATATTTATGACATCATCTTCCTCAATTATCTTTCACCTAACCTTCCTCATTCAATACCATAACTCTAGGACTACTTTTCTTATGTTTTCACTCCTTTCTAAGTTAAGAAACCACTCATCTATATATAGACCCATGTTCATACAAATTTTCTAAGTAGAGGTTGAGTGACACAACTATGAATTCTAGCTTTCCTTTAGTGCTTGAGTTGTTGCTAGACTTTGGAACATTGTTAGTGCTTTTTTTCCTTTGGTATTCTTATTATTCTCAAGTTTATTTACTTTTCAATTTAGGTTAGTTGTTTTACTTTAGTTCCATTACTTAAGTTTTCAGTGTTTTGCTCCTTAGAATTCATGCTATTTTCCAATCCTTAATCTCTTTCTTCTTCACTCATTCCATTAGTTTTCCTTTGTTATTCAATCAAGATTCAAATTAGTTATTCTCTGGTAGTGACAGCCAAGAGAAGAGCTAGCTTAAATCCTTGATTTCTCCCTTTAAAATTCACATTTTGTTTATAATTTTTTCCCTTAGTTTTAAGTGATTTTCTCTTAACTAGTTGACCCACTTAGCCTTTGCTTCTCTTAAATTTCATCATGCGTTTTCTTTACATGTCATTAAAATTTGGATTGTAAGCATTACATTAATTTTTTTATTATATAAATAGGATTTCAAGCTTTGGAAAATTGCACAACTTTTAGAAATTTTACATAGTTTTATGTGCATAATGTAGATGTAAATTTGAAGGTGATCCAATAAATTTATTTGGGAATTATTGTTATGGATTTTTTATTTAATCAAATTAATTGAGATCTAGGTTGTTTCCTTGCAAAAAGGTTATGGTTTTAGTTGCTTTCTAATGCAAGATTTATTGACTGTTCTTAAGTACCGAAATCTGAAATTAGTTTTTCCTTAACTTTGTGCTTTAATTTCAGCCACCTAAATATTGTTTTTGCTAGAATCCTTGGGTGCCCATTAACATTTTCATGTGGTTTGTTAATACTATAGTAATTTTACATGTTAGCTTGCATTAGAAGTAGCAATTCTCATCATCTTTAGGGCTCCAAAATCATGTGCATGGTTCCAAGTCCCATTCTCCTACAAACTTTGGTTAATTTAGTTGTTAGATCTTGTGTTACAATAGTTAATTTAGTTATTTTTCCTATTGCTTTAGGTTTCAAAATTTCCCTTTTTGAATTTTAGAAAGTTCTATTTTTGAGTTTTAGGTTAGGAAAGCTCTAAATTAGGACAGTTTCTTTTTTAGGTACTGTCCTTAAGTTTAGTTTCCTGATTTGAATCTTTCTAATTCTATGTAGTTTCTTTATTTGTTTACTATTAATTAATTATTTTTTCAATTCCAATTGTTTAGTTTAAATTTTAGTAAGTTTCCCTTACTTTTAATTCTAGATTAGGAAAGTTTCCATTTTTACTAACTGTCATAAGTTAGTTGTTTAATTCAATGTAGTTTCTTTATTTGTTTACTATTAATTAATTAATTTTTCAATTCCAATTGTTTAGTTTAAATTTTTGTAAGTTTCCCTTACTTTTAATTCTAGATTAGGAAAGTTTCCAATTTTACTAACTGTCATAAGTTAGTTGTTTATTGTTGTTTCCTTAATGTAATTTCTAAGTTTGCATGCATGTTAGTTTAGTAAGTTTCCAATTTCATTGTAATTTTTATTTTAGTAAGTTGCCTTTCTAGTTTTAGTTTCTAATTCCATGTATGTTTCTATTTTGTGTACTTTTGTTTCCTAATTCAACTACAACTCTTTCTCATTGGCCGAAGTTAATCAATTTAAATAAAATCCAATCCATTGCAAATCTATGAGATTCCTCGTGGGATTGACCTTGCATGCATAAAAATACTACATTGATTCATGCACTGGTGAGTAATTTTAAAGCTACACCACTTGGTTATGTTTTCAATGAAAAATACATGGTTTATGGACTACTATATACATAGATCTATAAGAAGTTTACTTGGCTTTGTTTTCTACAAAACCACATGGTTTATGGACTATTCATAGAGTACTATATACATAGATCTATAGCATGCTTACTTCTCTATGTTTTCAATGATAATAATATTTGGTTTATGCACAGTGTATACATAAATCTATAGAAAGTTTACTTGGTGATGTTTTATGTGAAAAAATACATGATTTATGAACTGTTCATGGATAGCTATATACATAGGTCTATAAAAATTTTACTTGGCTATGTTTTATATGAAAAGTACATGGTTTATAGACTGTTCATGGACTGCTATATACATATATCTATAAAAAGTTTACTTGGCTATATTTTATATGAAAAATATATGGTTTATGGATGTTCATGGGCTATATGCGTAGATCTATAGAAAGCTTACGTGGCTCTATTTTAAATGAAAAATACATAGTTTATGGATTGTTCATGGGCTATATACAAAGATCTACAGAAAGTTTGTTTGACTATGTTTTATATGAAAAATACATGGTTAGGGTACTAATCATGGACTGCAATATACATAGATCTATAGAAAGTTTATTTGGCTCTATTTTCTATGAAAAATACATGGTTTATGGATTTTTCATGGACTTCTATATACATTGATCTATAGAAAGTTTACTTAGCTGTGTTTTATATGAGAAATATATGGTTTATGGACTGTTCATGGACTGCTATATACATAGATCTATAGAAAGTTTCCTTGGGTTAGTTTTATATAGAAAATACACAGTTTATAGATTGTTCATGGACTGCTATATACATAGATCTATAGAAAGTTTACTTGTTTATGTTTTATATGAAAAATACATAGTTTATGGACTATTCATTGACTGTTATATACATAGACCTATAGAAGGTTTACTTGGCTATGTTTTACATGAAAAAAACATGGTTTATGGACTATTTATGGATTGATATATAGGTAGATCTATAGCAAGTTTAGTTGGCTATGTTGATGATGAAAAACACATGGTTTATGAATTATTCATGGACTAATATATATATATATATATAGGATGTTTACTTGGCTATATTTTATATGAAAAATACATGGTTTATGGACTATTCATGGATTGGTATATACCTACATCTATAGTAGGTATAACTAGATATTTTGTCATTGAAAAACACATGGTTTATGGAACATTCATGGATTGATATATACATAGATGTGTAGAAAGTTTACTTGGCAATGTTTTTAGTGAAAAATACATGGTTTATGGTCTATTCATGACTACTATATACCTATATACGTTTACTTGGCTATGTTTTCAATGAAAAACATATGGTTTATGGACTATTCATGGATTGATATATACGTAGATCTATATGAAGTTTACTTTGCTATGTTTTTAGTAAAAAACAAATGGTTTATGGACTGTTCATGGATTGATATGTACATAGATATGTAGAAAGTGTAAATGGCTATGTTTTCAGTAAAAAGACACATGGTTTATGAATTGTCATATACATATTGTTAGTGATTTTTGCATTTACATTCTCTTGTACAATTTATCTTGTACTAAAAAAAGCAAGTTTCTTATGCTTTCTTTTGCTCTTGATTTCTTTAAATGCAGTACATAGACTATTTGATTTCATTGTTCTGATATCATTATGCTGTTGTTTGCAATAAAGATGGAACCTGAGCAACATTAAAATGAAGAATATAAATAATATCAAAAGCATAAACGAGAGGTCTACCTAAGTAGCACTCAAACTGAAAAGGACACAGGGCAAATAATGATGGAAAAGGTTATCAAGAGAAACTCAAGGGGATTTAAAGAAGTTGTATAGTGTAATAGTAAGGGGTAGGAGATAGGTGAGAGTGCAGCATCTTATAGCAATTTTCTCTGCTACATGGTAAGAAGCAAGGTGCCTATCACATTTGATGATTGGAGATGTGTTCCACAATCAGTAAAAGATTCAATATGGGAGATGGTGAAGGTATGTACAAAAATTATATATTATATAATTTATAACATACTTTATCTTCTTATTTTCAAATATAGTAATGTGCTTTGTACTTTGTAGACTGCATTTGAGGTACTTAAGCACATGAAGATGCGTGCTTTGTATGGAGATGGTGAACCTAATAAGAGGTCTATTGGACAACTTAGAAGCCTTAGATATCCAATTCAACCTTGAAATAAGGATGATCAGCCTTGGATCATAGACCCGACCCATTATAGATAGGATTTGAGTCTAAATCAATGATCTAAGTAGTTCATTTATAAATATGACTGATGATCAGTATAGATTAGAAGATAATAGTTGGATTCTTAATCTTAAATCATGGATCCCATGAAGACTTTGAAAGAGATTCAGTATTCGAATTGAAGAAAAACGTGATCCAAATAACATCATTGAGGTAGGTAGTTTGATGCTACTTAGTTTTCAAATGCATTCCAAAATCTAAATGATTTACTTACTTCTATAATTGTGTTTAGTATGCTTTTTGAGATATGATATTCTTATAATGAGTACACAGATTATCCTCATGATTTATGATCTTGAATGCAATTGCTTGCATATTTCATGAACTGTTTTTATATATGCACGTAGGTAATCTAATGCTGCTAAGTTTTCAAACTGCATTTCAAATTCGACTTGAATCTATTTTCGTGTTTAGTATGCTTTTGGAAATGATGTTGAGATGTGATATTTTCAAGCAAACTATTCTCATGGTTCATGATCTTGATTTAAAATATGATTTCTTATATATTTCATGAACAAATTTTATGTATGCATTACTCTCATGTTTTGAAACTAGTTGCATAAATTGCATGTTTTATGATTATTGAGAATTGGATTATATGTACATATCTTTTTCGGGCTAATGAGCCTAGTGGGCACTATGCTAAGTGGGTAGATTGCCGATTGAGGCAACCTACGAAAGGAACAAAACCTTGAGTTCCAAGTAGGCAAATCGTCGAATGAGGCAGCTTACAAAGGACAAAGAGGACATATCCATAGTTGCCGTGGAGGCTATGGTGGGCCGATTTCTAAATACCAGAGACACGCGATTCCAGATAGGTTCTTGTCGTGAGCATAGTGGGCCCTATGATTTCAGTTTTTGGTATCACCTTATATGGTGTATTGAGATGGTATTAGAGGAGTACCCGTGACCAGTCGGCTTGATGTGTTCGGTGAGAAACCCACGTGTATGATTTCTTCCGTTGGGATGAGATTCTATCATCTAGTTTGATCAGTTAGTATTTTAAGATTTTTGTAATATTTTATATTATTGATTACTGAGTTTTGATGGAAAGTTCTATTATTTAAAAATATACAAATGAGTAGAATGATTTAGGCATAAATATCCACATTTACATAAATTGCATAATTTTATCTGAAAAATTCCTATTGAAATTATACATGTTGCATGCCATGTTTTCAAATTAGTAGTATTAGATTCATCTACTGAGTATGAAGAATACTCAACCCAATATATTATTTTTAGAGATCATCTCAAATAGGAATGAAAGAAGTATTAGGAAGTTTTAGTGCTGCAATCAAGTGGGTGAAGATAAAGACAAACATAAATGTAAGTGTATAAACTCATTATTTTGGAACATGTATATGTACATCGTATAGTTGGACTATGAGCTATGACTGGATAGATCTGGGATACATTTATTGTATTTTGAGTACACATTATTTTATTTTTCTTTGTAGTAAATGACACTCAGGGTTTTCAAAGTGGATTTAAAAGCAATGATTCTTCCAATGCATTGCATTATTTTCTCAAATAGGGCTCGACTCTGCATTAGAAATTAATTATGCATTTAAAAATGCATGTGAACACTCAGGTCATCACAGTTGGTATCAAACCTCAGTTTTATCCTTTCACAGCTAGTCCTACATGTCCAAAGATTATATACGACCAAAATAGTTAAGAACAAAATAGACTAAAAGTATGAATTATATAGATGACTAGAATGCAAATGGTATTAAGAGAGAGAGAGAGAGAGAGAGAGAGAGAGAGAGAGAGAGAGAGAGAGAGTTATTCATAGCCAAGTTATAAGAACTTACAATTAGTTTACATCAATAGGAAAGACTTTAGACTAGCAGATTAGAGAGAGAGACAGAGAGAGAGAGAGAGTACACATTATTTTATTTTTCTTTGTAGTAAATGACACTCAGGGTTTTCAAAGTGGATTTAAAAGTAAAGATTCTTTTGCTGCATTACATTATTTTTCAAATAGGGCCTGACCCTGCATTAGAAATTAGTTATGCATTTAAAAATGCATGCGAAAACCTGGGTTGTCACAATTGGTATTAGAGCTTAGTTTTATCCTTTCATAGCCAGTCCTGCATGTCCAAAGATTATATATGACCAAAATAGTTAAGAACAAAATAGACTAAAAGTATGAGTTATAGAGATGACTAGAATGGAAATGGTATTTTTTTTTAAACATAGAGAGAGAGAGAGAGAGAGAGAGAGAGAGAGAGAGAGAGAGAGAGTTATTCACAGCCAAGTTATAAGAACTTACAATTAGTTTACATCAATAGGAAAGACTTTAGACTAGTAGATAAAATTCCTCAAAGAGAGTGTGTTGTTATTGTAAAACAGATGCCTCCAAAGAGAAGAGGAGGTGCAGGCCCAAAGCCTGTTAATCCCCCTACTGATTCCTCCAGAACTAGGAATGGGATGGCAGAAGCCTTTCAACTATTCATGCAACATATGGGCCAGTTCATACCTAATCAATCACAACCACTTGTGGTAAGAACCTTATCTCTAGAGTGGATTGCTGACCAAACAGAGGCCTAATTGAACAACTTCAAAAGATGGCCCCATCATTCTCTGGTGAAGAAGAGTTAGCAACAATAGAAAAATGGATCTTTGACATTGAAAAGCTGTTCAAGGCAATGAAAATTTTAGAAGAAAGGAAGATTGCTATGGCTAGTGTGAAAACCCCAATTTTTCTAGAATTATTTGGAATTAATTGTAATTTTTAAGAAAATTGAGGTGGAATGTTATATTTAATATAAAATTATATTTTAGAAAAAGAATCAAGTCTTGAAACATAGATATTTGGAATCATACTTGAAAAACTAGTCAAAATGACTATAAGCATGCTGAAAATTGAGCTCGGGTGAAAATTTCCTATTTTTCTTAATTTTTGTGAATTTATATTTACCTATAGGGGTAAAATGGTCATTTCACTTTTGTGTGGGATCCACAAAAGTTGGGTAAGTTGGGGGATAGCCAGCACGAGTAATATCAATGATGAAAGAATAAACATGATAAGGAATCTCTTTTGAATTTAATAAGAAAATTGGAAAATTATTTTAAATTAAAATTATTCAAAAACAAGCCTATAAATGCCTCCCCTAATATTCACAAGAAATTCATAAGTTTCCACTCCTCTCCTCTTCCCTCTCTCTTTCCTCTCCTCCTCCTCCCTCCTCCCTCTTTCTTTTTCTTTTTCTTTTTCTTTTCTTTTCCTTTTCTTTCTTTTCTCTCTCCTCCTCCTTTTACACCACAGGGCGTGTCTGCGAACACACTATAGGGAATAATCCCTCACGAAGTGTTGAACGCATCTATAGACTCATCGTCCCCATAGACCTAGGGTTTCCACCCAAAAACCCTAAATTCAATTGGACATCCAAGTTCAGACATTGTAGTCCCATCTCCATCGTTGGATGGGTTCAAGCTTGCCTGATCTATAAAAGCCCCAAGATTTTAGATTGATTGACGGTGTATTCATTGGTGATATCACCAAAAAATAGTAACTTCGACAACCCATAATGGTTATTTTCCATTTTTTGGATTCCTCCGGCAATGGCACTGGTCTAGGTTCTCATCATCCGATTCCCCTTACTTCTCTCTTCATTTCCCCTTTCCTATTTCTCTTCCCTGGCACCGGCAAGCACCCCGGTAGTGAAGAATTATAGAAACCCTAGTCGTCTGGCTAAGGCTTCAATATTCAGTGGAATTCTATCTCTCCGGCTCAATTCTTTACTCCAAACAGGATCCAGGTAGATTCCCTTCTTTTTCCCCTTCATTACAGGCCTTCCAAGTGAGATCTCTAGCCTCCCAGGGATCTCGCTAGCCATTTATTCGTCGGAGACAACGGATCTAGCATGTATGGTTGAGATCCCATCTTACATGGCTCAAACGAAAACTCTAGGGCGTTAGATGAGATTTTGGGGCCCAAAAACCATGGGGGATGAAATCTAGGCCCCTAGCATGGTCAAATCAGGGAAGATCAAGGAATGGGTGATCTAACGATCCAGATCTAGACCGTCTTGCCTATCCCAGGTTACCCCTTCCTATACATCAGCAATCACTGGTAACGGGGGTGGGCCACTAATCGACCTGTCGATCTGTATAACCCAAATTGAATATGGGCCCCTGTTTTGATTGTACATTTCAAACTCTAATTCAGAGCTCATTTTAACTCTTATCAAGATCGAAAAGAAGCTCTGAATTCCTGGTGAAGAGTAGAATCTAATGGAAACATAAAATTTAAGTTTATTCACTGTAAATTTCTATAAATCATAAAAAGTGGTACTAATTCCCAAGATCAATCAAATCTGACATGATCAGACCTTAGAATTCTAATCCATTAGTGATCTAATGTTGTAATAACTTTGATACATGGATTAGATGTAACTGATTTGGCAGATCTTAGACCATTAAAAGTAATAAAATCCTTGAAAATACACAATAATCTCCTTGATCAAATTGATCAAGGATGATCAAAAACTGTGAAGCAGTATGGATGATGATCTCTTAATAAGATCATTAGAAAAGCATGGCTTGATGTGGCTAATTTGGGATAGATTGAGATCTATGCCCTTGATTTTGATAAAATGACTAAAGATCTTATTGATCGATTGGATCAAGAAAGATCAAATCATATGATGAGATGCATCAATGATCTAGTGATGATATAACATTAAGATAATGTGATAGATCTAAATAAAAATGAAAGATCAAGATCTAAATCCTTAATGGGATGAAAAATGAATAGAAATCAAAATATGATTATTGAATTAAGAGGGACAAATATGATATGTTCAAATGAGCATGTGAATTAGTATATTCTATTATAAATGTTCTTTTAATTGCTCAGTAAGTGTAATTGTTAAATTTATTTATTTACGCTTTAATGTTCATGTTATGTAAATTACATGAAAAATGTAATTAATTGAAAAATAGATATTGATAGGCATTTACAATAAATAAAAGACATGGACCTTAATGATAGTAAGGGCTATAGTTAGTAGGACAATATAAGGAATATCATTTCCTTGGCCCAATTTAGGAGAATAGTAAACCCTGTGAATGACATTTTAAATGTTTATGGACATTAATATAAATCAAATACCAAGAGTACTTAGAGTATACGAGCTCATAGGAACCTTAATATTAGAGACATAAAGGATAGTAAATTATCTAATCTTAATAAAAATTGTAAGTAAGATAAGGATGATCAAACAGGATCCATGATGAGATCTTGAATGATCAAGAAAAATAAATAGAATTATAACTTAGATTAAATGTTTGATTTTGTATAGATGTTAGATTTAAATGTAGATCAATAGATTAGATCCTTGATCAATATGATCCAAGGAAAAGGGCCAAGTCATCCTATGTAATGATGATAAAATGAACAACTAGGAAGTATAAATGAGTTGAGGAATGACTATATATGTATGATTTGATAGATATATGAAGGATACGATGATCAAGATCAATGATAAGATGGATTGTTAATGTAAAAGTAGGTGGAGCTTAAGAATATATTCAATATATAAGATACATGTATTTTACACATGATCTTATCCTGATAACTATAGATTGATTATAATTGCCTTGGAATTATTTATGAATCAACAAATGATGTTGAAATTAATACAAAGTGATTGATTAAGTAATTATGAAATTACTTAATGGGTAGAATGAGAAGATTTAAAGTATATCAGTTGGACCCCCAAATCTTAAGGAAATAAGTTATAGGCATGTCTTATTATAACCAAACACACCGTCTATAAGTGTGAAATATTATTTTTCATATAAGCATAGCTGCTTGTGATTTTGATTTAAGACAGGCTTATGCCTGGGGATGCCAATGCTAGGAGAGTTATGAGGGTTTGGCCACCCGCTCTCCGAAATTGGCTATGATGATACCATGCCCAAAGAGAGGCAAAATGTTGGGTGGGGCAATTATCAAAAGGCCGCCACTGTGATAGTCATGGTTTCCCCCATACGAACATGGATCTGTATTTTTCACCATTAGTAGAGTATTGAGCAGTTATCCAGATGTGCTGTTTGGATTGGGACTGTAAGCATGGTAGTCCTTTGATTATTTTCCATTATGATGTAATTGATTATGGCATAATAAGATGCCTTACGTTATGGCATAATGAGATGCCTTATTTTATGGCATGATGAGATGCCCAGTAAAAGTTATTACCTAAGTTGTATTGGAGGATGATTCCCAATACCATATGATTACTATTAACACTTAGTGTTAATATTGAAATCAATTTGGAAATGAGATATTATTGATGATATTGACTATATTCATGATTTTTAGTGGTTTTATCTATATGTAATATATACATATAATTCATATGATGGTGAATGATGAAATGGTTATCCAATGTATAAATTGATGTATATCATGGTTATAATGAATTGTTGATTTTGAGATATATTGAATATATTTCTTAAATCCCCTACCAAGCATAGCTTGCTGAGATATTGTAAATGTTTGAATATTTACAATATCTCAAATACAATTAAGGAAGATTGAAAGCTCAAGACTTGAGGATAATCATCACCGAACTACTACTCAGGGTATTTACTTTGAGGAATATTATATTGATTGTTTTATAATTTGGATTGTAATATTTGGACAAGATATGTAATGACAACTAGGGCTGTGTATGTGAACCACTGAATTAATCCTAATTTTAATAAAAGTATTTCTATTGATATTCAATAGAAATTTTATTATATAAAAAAAATATATATGATAAGTAATTTGAGGTGGCACTCGGGTTTTTGACAAATCAATTTCAAAGAAAATACATTTTCGCTATTTGTATTTTAAAAAAAAAATAAATCAGAGCCCTACCTTTGCAAATATTTATGAAAATGTGTTTTTAAAACTCAAGTAGTCACAATTGGTATCAGAGCGGTTCATCAAGTCACTTACAACCCCTATGTGGCCAATATGAAGATGACAATCCAAATATGGGTTAAGTATATCATAAGTTAATATAGGTTAGGATATAGTAAGTTAATATAGGAGTAAGATAACATTAGTTAAAATATTAGGATAGAATGAGTTAATAGTTAAATATGAGATATGCCTAGGTGGGCAACTCAGTAAATTATTGATTCTAATATAGGAAATAGGAAACCATGGAATCAAGTGATAAAATAGCATTACAACATATAATGGTGTAAATATTAACCTAAAGTCTTAACCAAGATATTTGTTTAGAGATAAAATATCCTAAAACCGGAATATGATCATTATACCAAGTGTAATAGTGAGAAGTTCAAAAGGAATAAGTGATAAATTGGAAAAGATGATGGAAGGATTTGTGAAGATTAATTCCAACACCAATACGGGATAATTATTCACTTGCACCTATTGGAGTAACTAGAAATTCTCAAATTACACCGGAGAAGTTAGACAAAATGATGGAAAGATTCCAGAAAATGGTGATAGATTATAATGGAAAGGGTGATGCTGAAAAAGAAGAAGAATGGATATATGAGGTTGAGTAAACTTTTGATGTTTCATGAACTCTTGGAGAAGTAAAAATCAAGATGACTACCTATATTCTGAAACAAGAAGATGCCTTTTGGTGGAGATAGGAAAAGAGGAATTTCTTTTCAAACCTAGAAAATATCTCTTGGGAAGAATTTAAAGAGGTCTTTAACAACCAATACTTTCCCCTTCATGTGCAAGCAAGAAAGGGAAAGAAAATCCATCGAATCTGTTGAGGATCATCTCCGAGGCAACTTGGATGGATAAGCCGAGCAACCCGACACAACTAAGGGACCTCAAAACCTAAAGACCCATAAAGACAAGAAAATTCTAGGCGATCTCTGGCATGGATTAGGACCGAGATGAATGAACAGTCCAGATCGGATTGTTCTGTCCAGGTCCACTTGATCTGCTACAAGGACACATTGCTTGCAACAGGCCCAGGAACTGCTCATGCAAGAGCAACCTCATGCATGATCACGCGTGTGGGAGGTGTTTCGGTTTGGCCATAACACTGTAGCATCTTGAGAACAGTGACCCATAGGACCCACCTTGTCCCTATTGATCTGAACTATAAATTCATAAATTTCAGGAGCTATACAACTCTAATTAACGATCTAACAAGTCCGTTAGAATTTTATAGACAACGCGGACCTAATTATGCAATAAAATCTAGGATCAAAGATTGATTTTATCCACTTATGGCCTAAAAACCCTAGGAATCTCATAGTTCTGCTAAATCAAAGACGATTTAAACCTAATAAGTGGTCTATTGGACAACTTAGAAGCTTTAGATATCCAATTCAACCCAAAATTAAGGATGGTCACCCTTGGAGCATAGACCCAGCCCTACATAAATAGGATTCGAGTCTAGATTAATGATCTAGGTCATTAATTTATAAATCTGACTGATTATCAGTATAGATTAGAAGATAATAATTGGATTCTTAATCTTAAGTCAAGGATCCCACAAAGACATTGAAAGAGATTCCATATTCGAATTGAAGAAAAATGCGATCTAAGTAATATCATCGAGGTAGGCAGTCTGATACTACTAAGTTTTCAAATGCATTCCAAAGTCTAAATGATTTACTTGGCTCTATTACAATGTTTAGTATTCTTTTTGAGATTTATGATCTTGAATACGATTGCTTGCATATTTCATGAACAGTTTTTATATATGCAAGTAGGTAGTCTGATGATGTTAAGTTTTCAAACTGCATTACAAATTCTACTTGAAACTATTTTTGTGAGTATGCTTTTGGAAATGATGTTGAGATATGATATTTTCATGCAAACTATTCTCTTGGTTCATGATCTTAATTTAAAATGTGATTTCTTATATATTTCATGAACAAATTTTATGTATGCATTACTCACATATTTTGAAACTAGTTGCATAAATGGCATGATTTATAATTATTGAGAATTGGATTATATGTATATAGCTCTTCAGGCTAATGAGCATGGTGGGCACTATGCTAAGTGGGTAGATCGCCAATTGAGGCAACCTGCAAAGGGAACAAAACTTTGAGTTCCAAGTGGGTAGATCACCGATTGAGGCAACCTGCGGAAGGAACAAAACTTTAAGTTCTAAGTGGGCAGATTGCCGAATGAGGCAGGTTACAAAGGGATAAAGAGGACATATCCATTATCACCATGGAGGCTATGGTGGGCTGGTCTCTAGATACTAGAGACACATGATTTCAGATAGGTTCTAGTCGTGAGCATAGTGGGCCCTATGATTTTGATTTTTAGTATCACCATACATGGTATATTGAGATGGTCTTAGACGAGTATCGTGACCAGTCGGCCTGATGTGTTTGCCAAGAAACCCACGCGTATCATATCTACTGCTAGGTTGAGATTCTATCATCGAGTTTGATCAATCACTATTTTAAGATTTTTGTAATATTTTCTATTATTGATTGATGGATTTTGATGGAAATTTTTATTATTTGAATATATAAAAACGAGTAGACTGATTTATTGATGAATACCCACATTTACATAAATTGCATAATTTTATCTAAAAAATTCCTATTGAAATTATGCATGTTGCATGCCGTGTTTTAAAATTAGTAGTATCAGATTCACCTACTAAGTATGAGGAATACTCAACCCAATATATTATTTTTATAAATCAGCTCAAACAGGAACGGAAGAAGTATCAGGAAGTTTCAGTGCTACAATCAAGTGGGTGATGAAAAAGACAAATGTAAATGTAAATATATAAACTCACTGTTTTGGAACATGTATATGTACATCATATAGTTGGAATATGAGTTGTGATTGGATAGATCTTGGATACATATATTGTTTTTTAAGTACACGTTATTTAATTTTCTTTGAAGTAAATGACACTCGGGGTTTTCAAAGTGGATTTAAAAGTAAAGATTCTTTTACTGCATTACATTATTTTTCAAATAGGGCCTGACCCTGCATTAGAAATTAGTTATGCATTTAAAAATTCATGCGAAAACCTGGGTTGTCACAGTTGGTATTAGAGCTCAGTTTTATCCTTTCATAGCCAGTCTTGCATGTCCAAAGATTATATATGACCAAAATAGTTAAGAACAAAATAGATTATAAGTATGAGTTATAGAGATGACTAGAATGGAAATGGTTTTTTTTTTTAAACATAGAGAGAGAGAGAGAGAGAGAGAGAGAGAGAGAGAGAGTTATTCACAGCCAAGTTATAAGAACTTACAATTAGTTTACATCAATAGGAAAGACTTTAGACTAGCAGATAAAATTCCTCAAAGAGAGTGTGTTGTTATTGTAAAATAGATGCCTCCAAAGAGAAGAGGAGGTGTAGCCCCAAAGCCTGTTAATCCCCCTACTGATTCCTCCTGAACTACGAATGGGATGGCAGAAGCCTTTCAACTATTCATGCAACATATGGGGTAGTTCATACCTAATAAATCACAAGCACTTGTGGCAAGAACCTTATCTCTAGAGAGGATTGCTGACCGAATGGAGGCCCAACTTGAATGATTTCAAAAGACGGCCCCATCATTCTCTGGTGAAGAATAGTCAGCAACAACAAAAAAATGGATCTTTGACATTGAAAAGCTGTTCAAGGTAATGAAAATTTTTGAAGAAAGGAAGATTTCCATGGCCAACTTTGTACTAAAAGGTGAAGTAGGCTTTTGGTGGGAAACAGTTGAAAGAACATACTTTGATGATAATGATGTCATTACTTGGGAGAAGTTCAAAACTGCCTTTAATGAGAAGTATTTTCCACGCCATGTACGAAAGCAAAAGGAGAAGGAATTCATGGATCTAGAACAAGGCAACCTATCTGTGTGGCAATATGAAAATAAGGTTACGAGTCTTCTTAGATTTACACCCACTGTTGTGGCACCGAAGAAAACTCTGCAGAAAAGTTTGTTGATGGGTTACACCCTAGATTAAGGAATGAAGTCATAGGGTTGCAACCAATCACCATAGCCAAAGCTGTAGCAATGGCATGTCTTTTTGAAAAGCATTTTCAGAGATCATAGGGAAACAATAGGGAGAAGAAGGTCGACATCAATGGACAATCTGATAAAGGAAAAAGACCCATTCAGCCTTCTAAATCTCAACATCTACACAAACAACAATTCAACAATCAAGGACAAATAATAAAGTATAGAGCTTGTCCTCGATGCAATAGGCATCACCCAAGAAAACCTTGCACCTTGCATCATTTTAAATGTTTTATCTATGAAGAAGTGGGGCACATAGCCATAAATTGTCCTAAGAAGAGGAAAATGGAAGAGCATAAAGAAGATTAAGAAGCTACGAAGTAAAGAAATTTCATTAGCTAGAGTTCTGTGGAGGAATGCGTCTATCGAAGAGGAAACCTGAGAAGTGGAATCTGAAATGAGGGACAAATACCCTGAAATCTTTGAGTAAGGAATTGTAGAATTTCGAGGACAAAATTCTTTGAAGGGGGTAATGATGTAATGACTCAAATTTTTTAAAGATATTCTTGTCTAATAATAGTAACCCTCTTTCAATCACAATCAATCATAGTGTTTGTAATTTATGAAATTTTTATATCATATCTATTTTGGAAAATAATTATATTGGACAGGTAGATATCTACTTTATTTAAAATATGTAAGGAGAGAATTTGCTAAAAATATCTCCATAACTAAATTCTACTGAGAAATGGATTTCAATGCCTTAAAGAACACTAAAAAAGGAGTTTGTATGAAAAAGTTATGAGCATTGGAAGATAAAGGGTATTTTAATAATTAAAAGATAAAAATGCATGGGGTGGTTTTGTTAACGACACCCCCATTATGTCATAATCGTGTCATCCATGCGTCATCACCCGCGTTTGGGTCCGTGTCTACGTCGAAAATCTGGCAAGCGTCGACCTTCTACGGTCTTCTTTCTCTGCAGCACCGGGAAAAATGGCGGCACCGCCCTTCACCTCTATAAATCTCCCCTACTCCTACCATCGCACCTCTCTCCTTCTACTCCGACAATCTCCAGAATCTAAGGTTATAGCAATGTAGAAGACCCCGCACCAGCAGGAAAACCCAAATCTCCTCTCTCTCTCCGACCACCCAGTTAAGCCCATTTCCCTCTTCTCTTCTTTTTTTTTCTAGCGAGTTTCCTTTAGATCTAAGCCAGATCTGTCATCACCTGGCGAGCAATATATCAATGAAAAGAAATCCATCAAATCTATTGAGGATCATCTCCGAGGCAACTTGGGTGGATAATCCGAGCAACCCGACACAACTAAGGGACCCCAAAACCCTAAGACTCCTAAAGATAGGAATATTCTAGGCGATCTCTGGCATGGATCAGGACCGAGATGAATGAACAATCTAGATAGGACTATTCTGTCCAGGTCCACTTGATGTGCTACAAGGACACATTGCTTGCAACATGCCCAGGAACTGCTTATGCAGGAGCAACTTCGTGCATGATCACGCGTGTGGGAGGTGTTTCGGTTTGGCTGTTAGAATTGTATAGACAACGCGGACCTAATTATGCAATAAAATCTAGGATCAAAGAATGATTTTATCTGCTTATGGCCCAAAACCTTAGGAATCTCATAGTTCTGCTAAATCAAAGACGATCTAAACCTAATAAGTGGTCTATTGGACAACTTAGAAGCTTTAGATATCCAATTCAACCCAAAATTAAGGATGATCACCCTTGGAGCATAGACCCGGCCCTTTATAGATAGGATTCGAGTCTAGATCAATGATCTAGGTCATTAATTTATAAATCTGACTGATTAACAGTATAGATTAGAAGATAATAATTGGATTCTTAATCTTAAGTCCAGGATCCCATAGAGACATTGAAAGAGATTCCATATTTGAATTGAATAAAAATGTGATCCAAGTAATATCATCAAGGTAGGTAGTCTGATGCTACTAAGTTTTCAAATGCATTCCAAAGTCTAAATCTTGTTAAGTTTTCAAACTGCATTACAAATTCTACTTGAATCTATTTTTGTGTTTAGTATGCTTTTGGAAATGATGTTGAGATATGATATTTTCAAGCAAACTATTCTCATGGTTCATGATCTTAATTTAAAATGTGATTTCTTATATATTTCGTGAACAAATTTTATGTATGCATTACTCGCATGTTTTGAAACTAGTTGCATAAATGGCATGATTTATAATTATTGAGAATTAGATTATATGTATATATCTCTTCGGGCTAATGAGCATGGTGGGCACTATGCTAAGTGGGTAGATCGCCGATTGAGGCAACCTACAAAGGGAACAAAACTTTGAGTTCCAAGTGGGTAGATCGCCGATTGAGGCAACCTACGGAAGGAACAAAACTTTGAGTTCTAAGTGGGCAGATCGCCGAATGCGGCAGCTTACGAAGGGATAAAGAGGACATATCCATTATCACCATGGAGGCTATGGTGGGCTGGTCTCTAGATACTAGAGACACACGATTTCAGATAGGTTCTAGTCATGAGCATAGTGGGCCCTATGATTTTGATTTTTAGTATCACCATACATGGTATATTGAGATGGTCTTAGACGAGTATCGTGACCAGTCGGCCTGATGTGTTCGCCAAGAAACCCACGCGTATCATATCTACTGCTAGGTTGAGATTTTATCATCGAGTTTGATCGATCACTATTTTAAGATTTTTGTAATATTTTCTATTATTGATTGATGGATTTTGATGGAAATTTTTATTATTTGAATATATAAAAACGAGTAGACTGATTTATTGATGAATACCCACATTTACATAAATTGCATAATTTTATCTAAAAAATTCCTGTTGAAATTATGCATGTTGCATGCCGTGTTTTAAAATTAGTAGTATCAGATTCACCTACTAAGTATGAGGAATACTCAACCCAATATATTATTTTTATAAATTAGCTCAAACAAGAACGGAAGAAGTATCAGGAAGTTTCAGTGCTACAATCAAGTGGGTGATGAAAAAGACAAATGTAAATGTAAATATATAAACTCACTATTTTGGAACATGTATATGTACATCATATAGTTGGAATATGAGTTTTGATTGGATAGATCTTGGATACATATATTGTTTTTTAAGTACGCGTTATTTTAATTTTCTTTGAAGTAAATGACACTCGGGGTTTTCAAAGTGGATTTAAAAGTAAAGATTCTTTTGCTGCATTACATTATTTTTCAAATAGGGCCTGACCCTGCATTAGAAATTAGTTATGCACTTAAAATTCATGCGAAAACCTGGGTTATCACAGTTGGTATTAGAGCTCAGTTTTATCCTTTCATAGCCAGTCTTGCATGTCCAAAGATTATATATGACCAAAATAGTTAAGAACAAAATAGACTAAAGGTATGAGTTATAGAGATGACTAGAATGGAAATGGTATTTTTTTTTAAACATAGAGAGAGAGAGAGAGAGAGAGAGAGAGAGAGAGAGAGAGAGAGAGAGAGAGAGAGAGAGAGAGAGAGAGAGAGAGAGAGAGAGAGAGAGAGAGAGAGAGAGAGAGAGAGTTATTCACAGCCAAGTTATAAGAACTTACAATTAGTTTACATCAATAGGAAAGACTTTAGACTAGCAGATAAAATTCCTCAAAGAGAGTGTGTTGTTATTGTAAAACAGATGCCTCCAAAGAGAAGAGGAGGTGCAGCCCCAAAGCTTGTTAATTCCCCTACTAATTCCTCCTGAACTGGAAATGGACTGGCAGAAGCCTTTCAACTATTCATGCAACATATGGGATAGTTCATACTTAATCAATCACAAGCACTTGTGGCAAGAACTTTATCTCTAGAGAGGATTGCTGACCAAACGGAGGCCCAACTTGAATGATTTCAAAAGATGGCCCCATCATTCTCTAGTGAAGAATAGTCAGCAACAACAGAAAAATGGATCTTTGACATTGAAAAGTTGTTCAAGGTAATGAAAATTTTCGAAGAAAGGAAGATTGCCATGGCCAGCTTTGGATGTCCAAATCAACCCTGAATTAAGGATGTTTACCATTGGATAATAGACCCGACCGTTTATGGATAGGATTGGAGTCTAGATCAATGATCTAGGTTATTAATTTATAAATCTGACTGATGATCAATATAGATTAGAAGATAATAGTTGGATTCTTAATCTTAAATTCAAGATCCCACAAAGACATTGAAAGAGATTTAGTATTCGAATTGAAGAAAAACGCGATCCAAGTAACATCATTGAGGTAGGTAGTCTGATGCTACTAAGTTATCAAATGCATTCCAAAATCTAAATGATTTACTTGACTCTATTATCGTGTTTAGTATACTTTTTGAGATATGATATTATAATGAGTATACGAATTGTGCTCATGATTTATGATCTTGAATGTGATTGCTTGCAAATTTCATGAACAGTTTTTATATATGCACATAAATAGTCTGATGCTGCTATGTTTTCAAACTGCATTTCAAATTCTACTTGTCGCGGGGACTGGTTGAAATTAAAGGGTTATGCAATCGGTCAAGGTATCAAACTTCAAAATTTTCTTTTTTCTATCTCATTTTTTTTTCATTTTTATTGTGAAAAGAAAATCAATGGGGAAATTACAATCCCCATCCTGCAAATTATAAAAATTGAATCTATTACTATAATATAAAGAAAGGTTAGAAAAAAAAAAAGAATCTATTTCCATGTTTAGTATACTTTTGAAAATGATGTTGAGATATGATACTTTCATGCAAACTATTCTCGTGGTTCATGATCTTGATTTAAAACGTGATTTCTTATATATTTTATGAACAAATTTTATGTATGCATTACTCGCATGTTTTGAAACTAGTTGCATAAATTGCATAATTTATGATTATTGAGAATTGGATTTTATTTATATATCTTTTGCAAGCTAATAAGCCTGGTGGGCACTATGTTAAGTGGGAAGATCACCGATTGAGGCAACATACGAAGGGAACAAAACTTTGAGTTACAAGTGGGTAGATCGACGATTGAGGCAACCTACGAAGGGAACAAAACCTTGAGTTCCAAGTGGGTAGATCACCGAATGAGGCAGCTTATGAAGGGACAAAGAGGACATATCCATAGTTACCATGGAGGCTATGGTGGGCCAGTCTCTAAATACCGGAGACACACGATTTAAGATAGGTTCTGGTTGTGAGCATAGTGGGCCCTATGATTTCAATTTTTAGTATCACCATACATGGTGTATTGAGATGGTCTTAGACGAGTACTCATGACCAGTTGGCTTGATGTGTTCGCTGAGAAACCCACGCGTATGATATCTGCCGTTGGGTTGAGATTCTATCATCTAGTTTGATCGGTCACTATTTTAAGATTTTCATAATATTTTATATTATTGATTGATGGGTTTTGATGGAAAGTTCTATTATTTGAAAATATACAAACTAGTAGAATGAATTATGTATGAATACCCATATTTACATAAATTGCATAATTTTATCTGAAAAAATCCTGTTGAAATTATGCATGTTGCATGACGTGTTTTCAAATTAGTAGATCAGATTCACCTACTAAGTATGAGGAATACTCAACCCAATATATTATTTTTACAAATCAGCTGAAATAGGAATGGAAGTATCAAGAAGTTTTAGTGCTGCAATCAAGTGGGTGAAGATAAAGATAAACGTAAATGTAAGTATATAAACTCATTATTTTGGAACATGTATATATACATTATGCAGTTGGACTGTGAGCTGTGATTGGATAGATCTAGGATACATTTATTGTATTTTGAGTACACATTATTTTATTTTTCTTTGATGTAAATGACACTCAGGGTTTTCAAAGTGGATTTAAAAGCAAAATTCTTCCATTGCATTGCATTGCACTATTTTTCAAATAAGACCCGACTCTACGTTTAGAAATTAGTTATACATTTAAAAATGCATGTGAAAACCTGGGTAGTCACAAAGAATATGACCATTAACATAGCCTCGATTGCAACTGCCTACCTTCCACTTCCTTTAGAAATGGAAAATATTATAAGTATGACCATTAACATAGCCTTGATTGCAGCTACCTACCTTCCACTTCCTTTAGAAATGGAAAATATTATAATTGTTGGGCAAGCAATTGTATATCACTGAGCTAAAGGAATTCATCATTCCCATAGAGTCCACAATATATATCCTTTTACACTATGCCTTCCTCAACAAAAAATTTTAGCTAGAGACCTTAGTTCAATAATTCATTAACTATATCTAATGTTAATCAGCAGTAGAAGCGCTATCGAGGCTTCCCATCATTAAACCCTTAGCTACCATCACAATAATTGAACCAGTACTAACTATTTATGTTTATTTTTCATGATAAATTTGAATATCTTCATTGATCAATATTAATTGACTCTATAACTTTTATAGCAGTTGTTTAAGGCTTATGTTAAAGTCCCACCTAACACGCCTCGAGCTCTAAAGTTACTCTTTAGAGCATTCTTTTCGTAGAGGACCTATTACGAGTTTGCCAATGGGATCAATTCGAGCACCCTCACATTGTCTCCTGCATGGATATGTTATAAATATCTACTTATATAATACTTGGAATTACACGTTATTTTTTCATAATAGGTAATAATTATTTCTTTTATGTAGCTTCCTGAACTAATTCCTTGACCCCAACATCATGTGAGGAGCAACAAAGCAATGGATGATGGAGAGTCATGTAGATGATATATTACCAAGGTTCTTTAAGTGCTCTAAGGGGCAAGGCTTAATAATTCCCTACAATAATGAGTATGTTTTCTTTTCTCTATTTTCTTGACGACTTGTTCAACACATAAGGATTATAAACTTTAACTGCAATTCATATGACATTGTATATAGGGCTCATTGGATGCTGCTTATTTTGGATGTGTTCGATGGGCAAGCATTCTTTTATTATTCTTGTGGATCGTACCCCCGTCCAACCCTTGTAGAAATCATAAATAAGTAAGCTTTTAATCTTTCCATGTATTATGTATAGATCAGAAAAAAAATTTCTATATCTAATGCATTTGAAATTATTTGTAGAGCATGGTTAATATAGGCTAATCTGATTAAGACTATGCAACTATCGAAACTCACTTAGAAGAATGTGAGGGTTTGGAAAACAGTTAATTACTTTATTTTATAAACTAAACTTACAATATTGCACATGGTATTTATTGATCCTTTTTGTTTTCCTTCTTGCACAGTGCCTTAGATAGCTGTGTGATTGGGAGTGGGAGTATTATGTGCTTAGACACATAAGGACCCTAGTACTTGATGGTTTTAGTGTCTCCCAATTAAGAAAGGTAAGACACTTTTTACTGGTCACAAACTTATTTTTGTTCACAACTATGGAAGGATTCCAGCTCAAAACAATGTGCCAATTGGATTAAAAATGTTGTTTTGAAAGCTGTTGTACTTTTTGAATGGGCAAACAAAAAGAGTTACTCCAAAGCAAACCTCAACAAAATACGAAGTGAATGGGCTGAGTATGTAATAAGTTTCAATTAAAACAATTAAGGTACCCTCATGAAATGTAAATTACCTTATCCATAATAAATTATTATTTTCATTAATATGCATATTTTCTTCTACTTTTCATTGTTTTTATTGAAGCATATATATTTTATGGGATGAATAAGGGGAGCTTGGACTGTGAATGAAGTGAATGTGGATATGCATGTGTTCTTCTAGTTTTTATTAGTTTCATTGAAGCATATAGATTTCCTGGGATGATGAATGAGGGGAAGTTGGAGTGTAAATGATGTGAATGTGGTGTAAATGATGTGAATGTGGTGTAAATGAAGTGAATGTGGATATTGCAATGCATGTGGTGTGATTTCTTTAACTATCAAGTTATTTCAAGATGTGAATGTTGTGTAGTGTGGATGGATGAAGAATTTAGATATTTTATACCCAATGTGGAAGTGAATGTATGTTTCTTTTTTGTGTGTTTAAATATTACAAGAACAATGTAGCAGGTGACACATTGAATGTATGCAGAAATACAGGTACATTGCAATGTAACCAAAAGAAACAAAAAGAAAAGCACTTTTAAAGTCGTTGTAAAAGAATGACTTCGAAAACAACAATTTTTGAAGTCATTCTAAAAAAACAACTTCAAAAGATTTTGTATTTGAAGTCATATGGAAAAAATGAATTTAAAATACTATGTTTTTGAAGTCATTTTTTTCAAACCAACTTCAAAAGTTGATGCTTTTGGAGTTGTTTTTTTTCAGATGACTTTAAAAACTAGTATCTTTGAATTTGTTTATTCTAGAACAACTTCAAAAGAGGCTATTTTTGAAGTCATTTTTTCATAACTACTTTAAAAGTTGTTGTTTTTTAAGTCATTTTTTTAAAGGACTTTAAAAATTAAGATTTTTAAACTCATTTTCTTACTGACTTCTTTTCATATCGATTTTAAGTTGGCTCGGTAAAATTCACTTTCATTACTGACTTCTATTAATGTTTTTTATCAACTTTAAAAGCCTCCAATGTAGTAGTGCACCTATTCCACCTTCTAACCTATCTCTCTATCTTTCTTTCCATCCTTACTTTCCTCCCTTTGTCCTCTCCTATCTCCCCTGCCACCTCACCCTTTCGTTAGGGAATTTCGCACATGGAAGAGAGATGGAGATGCCCTACCCTAAAAAGTAGGCATCTCCCACCATATTCCCTTTTTAAGAAACCTTAGATAGCCACATATCTTTTGATCCTAACCATCCACTTTTCTTCCCATCTCATCCCCAGCTTACCTTTTCCTTAGGTCACCCTAGAAGAACTCAAGAAGGACGATGTATATACCACAAAGAATTCAATGCAAGATAGAATTTGGGGAATAGAGGAATGTCTACTCCAAAAGAGGAGGCGTCCCCCATCTCACCTTCTTATTAAACTCTTCCATGCATTCCACCTTTCTCCTATCTCTCCCCCTCTTTAAGTCTTCAATGCACTCTCCTTGGGTAGTATCTCTCTTCCTCTTGAAGATCTCCATCCCTCCTTCAATTTTTGCTTTCTCATTTTCAATTTGTGTAAGGTTAGTTCCAGCTTTCATTTCACTTTTTTCATTGTGGTTGTTGCATGTGTTTGGTTCTAGTTTCATAAGTAAGATTCGTTCTAGTTTGCTTTTTAGTTTTCATCTCTTTTGCTAGTACTCTCTTGCTTATTTATTCTAGATCGTTGGGTTTGTTTTCCTTGAAGTGACAACCAAGGGAAAAGTTGCCTTGAGTCTCCTTGCTTTTGATTCCCTTTTACTCTCTTATTCTTGCTTTGTTCTAGATCAAGTTTAGGTGATTGTGTTTCAATGTTATTACCTCAAATCATTTGTTTTCTCTAATGGATTCCACGCATGATAATTTTAGAGATTGGATAGATTAAGAGTGTTTTGGATTGAAATTTTATTAGTGAAAGAGTGAGCATCATTTTCTTTTTTCCATTACATATATATGCATACTTTTATGGATGTAACTTTCAATTCAATGAAATCCATTGGCTGCTTAATTTCTCTGATTTGGTTTGAATGATTAAATCCCTCTTATTTGTGAATGGAAACATCCAAGAACTATGCGTACTATTCATGAATGATTACTTATTTTAAACCTGAATGTTTTGATGGTTGTGCTAATGAGATCTTGATATTCATGTTCATGCATAATGTTATATGCTTCATTTAAATGTCCCATGCATACTTTCATCAAGTAATCATATGCATCTTAATCTTTCCATGTTGTGTTAATTGCATCAAAGTACATATAGAGTTAGCTTGAAAATCAAACACCATACACCTTTGTAAAATGTGCAAAACCTTTGAGTCATGCACATGGTTTTGAGGAGTGTTTTCATTAAGTTATTTATCGTTGTTTATTCATGCATTTTGTTTCATTTAGACAATCATTTAAGGTTGCATTAGAATCCCTTATTCATTAGATTTTAACTTTTGTATCTTATATTATTTCACATCATGATCTATGCACACTATCCTTTGGAGTTATGTGCATAATAAGTGAGTGATTTGCTTACTTGTTTAACATATTTCAATATATTTAGTTTCCATTGGTTAGCTTTACATTATTTATATAGTTTCTAAATTCATTTTTAGGAAGCTTTAATTTAGGAAAGTTTCATTTTTAGAAAGTGTGGTTTTGGGAAAGTTTCTATATGATTTCCATTGCTTTAGTTAATTTCCATATTCCATTTTTAAATTTATAAAGTTTCCATTCTCAGTTAAGGTTTAAACCACTTTCTTTGGAAAGGCTAAGTACTTTAACTAACGTTCCACTAATCACACAAACCATTCAACTCCACATGGGATCGGCCTCCATCACATGCTTATATTATAACCTATTCATGTGCTTGCGAGTTAAGTTAAACATCACAACATCAATGAGGTAGAACTCTAACAACTTACTATTTACATTTATTAATGAAGAATATTGTTATCTATCATGATAAGGAGCTTGTCATATAGCACCCCACTTTTACATGGTAGGGCCTACTTTTTGTTGATCAGACTTGTTCATATGTGTCTCTAACTCTTAGATATCTTGTATCACAAATCTCACCATGAATGGATGGTTCTATCAACATCTTAGTAACCAAAAGTAAGATTTTTTTAAGATTTCAATCTTATTTTCTCTAAACTATTGTACTACTACTAGTCATCCAAAGTCAGAGAAATAAAATGAATAGGCTAAAACAACCAAAGGTGTCCACCATATGAAAGATAGGTGTTGTACAACAAGCTCTAATCTTGTCACACATGATACAACATTTATCTTGAGTAATTTCTGTATTGTTTATCCATTGAATGTAATATTAATGTATGTAATTATTAAGTGTTCAATTTTGGTTAAAATACCCCTAATTTAGTGTTCAATTAGACCATCTAGGCCATTAATTTCAAGATTTTACATAAAATATTTCATTGTAGCTTTAATTAGCCATCAACCATTGAATTGAAAGATGTAGTTATCAGATGATCATTAAAGCTAATCAGAGGAATACTGAACGGTTTGGATGATTCTAATTGGGTCCTATGAAATGCAGATTAATCGACTCAGGTGTGGATGCTCTAGATCGAATCAAGGATATCAAATGAGGATGATGAAGTTTCATGAAAAAAGAAGACTTTGAAGAGTCCTAGGATAGGACAAAGTTGAAGCTAGAGTTCTAGCAAAACCAGGAAGCTAGTGGACCCCACTCTCTCTTATCTCTTTTTTCCCTCTATCTTCTCTTATCTTTCTCCTCTCTTTTCTCTTTTCTCTTTCGCTCTTATCCCCCTCTCTCCTACACGTCTCTCCCCTCTCTTATCTCCCTCTCTTTTCTCTTTCTCCCGCTTGCTTATATTCCCCTTCTCCTCTCCCCATGGAAGACGATATTTCCCTCTTGGGGGAACTTCCTCACCCACTCCTTGGCTAGACCAGCAGAACTAACCCCCATCTCCGTCTCCTCTCCACGTCCCTTTCCCTATTTCCCTCTCTCTCTCGCCAGTCCCTCTTCACCGCATACAACACAAACCCGTATTGCTCTACTATGTTCTCTTTCTTCCACATCACTCCCCATCACCGAGTGCTTCCTTCTCCATTTCACTCTCCCCCTCCTCTTTTTCCCTCACTTCCTCTTCCCTTCTTCTTTCCACTCTCTCCACTCTACTCTTCTTTTTTTTCCCTCTTCCTCTTTAGTTGGGCTAGCCAGCCATAGGTGCATGACACACCAACAAGCCTGGCATTATCCCCAACTCCCATGTTCTTCTTCTTCTTCTTCTTCTTCTTCTTCTTCTTCTTCTTCTTCTCTCTCTCTCTCTCTCTCTCTCTCTCTCTCTCTCTCTCTCTCTCTCTCTCTCTCTCTCTCTCTCTCTCTCTCTCTCTCTATTTTATTCAACGCTCTTTGCCTAACTTACTGCCATCTCGCTCAATCTCTCTCTCCTATCTGTTAGTCGCTCATTCCCCCCTCTCGTGTTTCTCTCTCTCTCCATCCTCTTTCTTTCTCTCGATCGCTCTCTCATTTTTTCTTCTCTGGTTGGATTGCCAGGCAAAGCCGACAGTTCTCAACACTCTCCAGCACTGCCCTTCTTCGTCTTTTAATCTACATCGTCGTCGGACTGATCAAAGGAAGAAAACCCATATTTGGGTTTTCCTCCTATTTCCCTTTCCTTCCTCCTCTCTTTCCCTCTTCCTTTTCTCTTTCCCCTCTCATTCTCTGACCAATTTCTCTCCCTCTGCTTCCCTGCCACGCACCGAACGTCCTAGGGAAGGAAACCCAAGTCAGGTTTCCTCTCCCGCGTCTTCCTTTCCCCTTCTCTCTTCTTCTTCCTCTCCTTCCCTCCTTCTTCTCACCCTTTCCCCATTCTTCTTTCTTCTTCCCCCTACTTCGGTTTTTTCTTAATCATTTTCATCTGGTTCTCGATTAAAACTAGAATTCAGACAAAATTACAACTCTACCCATGAAAGATCTGAGCTATCACACCTCTGTCCTTTGTCTGAAATACCATCTGTATTCCTAGTTTAATACCATCTGTGTCCCTGAATATCCTGGTTTTAACTTACCCACATTCTGACTATCCAGGGATAGTGATATCTAAGACAACTTATTTAGTTGCATTTCTATTTTTTTTTAATAAGAAATTCTGTAAATTGCAACAGTTGAATAAATCTGGATTTTATTTTATTGTTAGTTATTTCTGGTATAGTCTTTATTTTTATTCTTTTATTAATTGAATTTTATTAAAAACTCCATCATTTTAAATCAAGTCCTCGTGGGATCGACCCGTACTTGCATAAGTTACACTACAATAGCCCGTGCACTTACGGTTAAACAATCAACAAGTTTTTGGTGCCGTTGCTAGGGACTTGCAATGGAATTTTTATAAAATTTAATTAAAAATCCAAAAATTAGAAAAATTCAAAAAAAATCTGAAAAAGAAAGAAGGGAAAAAATAGGAATTGCATTTTAAGCATTCTTAGGTGCATCTTTAATTTTTTAGTGCATAAACACTTTATTTCCTGAATTTGGTACTAATTATTATTTTTCTTTTTCAGGAAATGGCAAGTGGAGCATCATTAATTAGATAGATTTTTCTTGCTTTCCTAGATTAGGAAATTTTTTATTTTGAGTGAATCTTGTAGTGAGGCCCCTTTGTAAGTTGCATTTTCAATTTCAATTTTTAAAGGGTTGTAATAATACAGGGCAAGTGTAGGATAAGGTGGCCCACACTTGATCTTCATCAGAAGCCTCACTGTAAGTCTTCTCACTCATTTAATTTCTAGATTAGGGTTTGCATTTAGAATAATTTGCATCTGTTATAATTGTTGCATTTTAGGATTTTGCATTAGTTTATTGCTTTCAATTGCATTTTAGGACACGTCTAATGCTTTAAGGTGGATTATATGTTAATCAAATTGCCATGGTGTGTGAAATTTAATTAGTAAGGGCACCCTACCCCTACAAGATCAATGGTGGATTTCATCACCACTCCTTGGCCCACCTAGGATAATCACCTCAAGCGCGCAACCTCTCCATTCACATTAAATTAAAATCAATTAGAAGAGACCTATAGGGTCATCACATGCTCATAGGACCCTCTTAATAGGACACGATTTGTTGTCACTCCAGTGCCTTTTGATCATTGTGGTTATTGGGGGTTGTCTAATAGAGCCTCGCTCTTCCCCTACCTCCTGGTGACATTTTTTGAGGTCTAAACGGCTCCTTACATGAGGGTTGTATTAACCGCTTTGATTAGAACCTAACTAATAAGCAGTAGTCAACTCCTAAAGAGAGTAGGAGCATTATACTAGGCTAATTAAAAGCATTGTCCCCACAGAATATCAAGAAAATCAACATATCTATGCTTATTAGCCTCAGGGATTGCTTGATTGTGTCCTTGATTATGCATCATTCTAGGAATTTAGTTTGCATTATTTAGGATAGTCCTCTTCTAAAACAACAACAACAAAAAAGAAAGAAAAGAGAAGAGAAGAGAAGAGAAGACATGATCAGTTGCAAGTAATGAATAATTTAAACACTAATCAAAAGAGCAATTTACACCCCAACATTAAAAGAGGAGATATTTCCCCTTGGAGAAACAATCCACTCTTTAATGATGATGAACCACCTTTCATCTTTGATAATTATGATGTTTCTTCATGGATAAGCAATCCTCTCTTTAATGCTGATGATCCTCCACCTCTATTTAATGATGATATACGTCAATGGAGGAATCATTCTCAACCACATGGAAATAGGAGAAAGGACCAACATAAAACACATGAGAATAATTGGCATAACCAAAATTCTTGTGGGAAGACACTAAGAGACTATTTGCAGCCTAATTATACCAGGACACTTTCATGTATACTTTTACCTCCAAATGCTGGTATGATTGAATTAAAGGTGGGAGTAATTCATTTACTTCCCAAATTTTATGGGTTGGAGAGTGAGAATCCTTACATGCATTTAAAAGAATTTGATGAAGTGTGCACGACTCAACATACACAAAACATCGAATTAGATATGGTAAGACTCAAATTATTTTCTTTTTCCTTAAAAGAAAAGGCTAAGATGTGGTTTCATTCACTGCCATCAGGTTCCATACAATCATGGGAAGAAATGACTATGAAGTTCTTGAATAAGTTATTTCCTAGACATAAGACAAATGCTCTCCGTCGAAATATAATGAATTTTACCCAAATGAATAATGAAACTTTCTATCAATGCTGGGAAAGATTTAAGGAATTATTGTTAACTTGTCCACATCATGGATACGAACTTTGGCATATAATTAGCTTCTTTTATGAAGGACTTAAATTTGATATCGTCAGTCTGTTGAAATGATGTGCAATGGTAATTTCTTAAACAAACAACCTGAAGAGGCGTAAGAGTATTTGGAATGGTTGGCAGAGAGTGCACAAACTTGGGCTAATTCAGAAAAAGTAGGTTTCTCAAACAAGCCTAAGTCCACCACCACATCCTCTAGGGGAGAAATATATGCTACCAACTAAAAAAGATTATATGAAAATAGCATCTTTAGATAGAAAAGTTAAGGCCACGGAAATGGGAAAATGTCCCTCTATGAAAGTTGAACAAGTGTGTGATATTTGTGAAAGTAATACACACCTCACTTAGGAATGTCCCATTGATGATGAATCGAAACATTCTTATGAGCAACAATTTTCCCCTTTAAAGACATATAGTCCCAATTAGAGTAACCATTCTACTGTCACAAATGAATACAGTGCTTCACAGAAGGCCCAACACGAACCTTATTACCAAAAACAAGGACTACTTGTTCCTGGACCTTACCTTCCTCCACATAAGAGGAAAGTGGAGGATAATTTTCATCTAGTCATGCAATACCAGGAGAAGAAAATTGCTCAAATTAAAGCCCAATTAAAAGAGAATACAAAAAGGACATGATGTCTCAAATGCTAAAGACCATTGATAAAGACGAATGTCATATCCCACCAAATGAATATCTTGGCGATATGGTAGGAAATGAGATTAATTCTTCATTTTCAAACATGGAACAAACAAAGGCAACTACCATTATTCATAATGGTAACATAATTGAGCAATTTGGTCCTAAAAAGGCTGAAATAGTATCGAAGCTTATCAGAAAAAGAGATGAATTTATTGATTAGGAAAATGTCACTCCCACTTATCAATATGACATACTTGCTCCATTTCCAAAAAGGCTGCATTGAACTCCCACAATTGTCTCTAATTTTGAGAAGCAGCCTGAAGATAAATTTATTTTGCCCTGTGATAAAATGAAAAATTTTAAATTACAAGATAAATTTATTCATCATTCCTTCTCAGAGGCCTGTCCAACTCATTTCGTATGGGACCCAAGGAAGTTTCGAACTCAGTAATATTTTCATCTGAAAAATAAAGTATGTAGCTTAGTTTTTACTTTCTTCTTTCTTTTTCAGATTTTTTTCTATATATCTCAATTATTTTTTTCTCAATGCATTATCATTATCCTATTTTTAAACATTGAGGACAATGTTTCTCTTAGGTTGGGGGGTACGTGTAGAATTCTAGTTTTCTTTTAGATTTTTAGGTGATTTCCTTGTTTTTCAAAAAAAAAAAAAAAAATTAGGTCATTTCCTATACTATGATGAGACTTGAATTTTCTGAAGTATAATTTAGATAGTTTTAGCTTATTAATGGAATTGAATATGATTAATTCATCAATTTACTCATTTTCTAAAGTATTTTATGAAAGCAAAGTTTGAAATCACATCTGTACACACAGTCGCATATAGATAATCTAGATTGATAAGTGGCTGTAACTTAGAGATCCTGAAGAAATTCAGTGGAGACCTATAACCTAAGTGAGTTTTAGAGCCAGTCATTCATTTTGAGAGGTTATAAATGTTCTTAATTTTCTTCAGCGTGTTTAAAAAAAAATTGATCCCAAACTCTTAAATTTGGCTAATTACCTGAATAATTAGAATACTACCTTTAAAATTCTGGAAGTTCATTGAATTTGATAGATTATAGGAAACTTAGAAAATGATTTAAGTCATCCTTGTTGTTAACCTAGAAGTATTTTACCACTAATCAACCAACTTGAGCCTTTTATATAAAGCCTTTTCTTTTGTCACCCAAATTACCTTTTACCCATATTAACCCAGTATAAATTATCCATTACCCATTTTCTTTGAAAAATAAGTTAGAGATGAATGAAAGAATACCTTTTAGTTGCAATGAAAAGTAGAAAAGTGGATATCAAGAAAAGAAATATTCTTCAAAGTGAGTCAAAAGTAATGAAATATAAAGAAAAGAGTCTGGAAAAAAAAAAGTTTGAAGAATGAAAAGAAAAATAGAAAAAGAAATATTCACTTCAGCAAAGAAAAGAAGAGTTGTCAACTTAAGTAGAAGACCTCTTCTTATTTTTTTGAAGAAACTTTGAATACCCTTATACCCTTTCTTTGGTACCCTGTCCTAAGCCTATGTTTCGTCCCAGTTAAAGACCTATTGATTCTAGGATGAATATAGTCTTGATAAGAAAATGAATGGATAGGATTAAAAGAGTGGTATTTTTAAATATTCCAAGGTAATGACATCTATTCCAAAGGGATCAAAACAATTAAATTCCTTAGTAACTCCAGTTCTCCATGAGTATATGTGAGATATATTTGCTTTTATTGACTCTTCTCACATAATAAAAAGAGAGATATGATTTGAACCCTCTATCTGAGAGACTTTATTTCTGAGAGTATGTCATTAGTAAGGATTGAGGTGAAAACATATTTCAGATGGAGTTCAAAAGTTAAAAGTCTACTTAAAGATAAAGAGTATTCTATGTGTAGACTGTACACACACACACTCTCTGAGATCTGAGCTAATTGGAGTATTTTTAGCATATAGGTAAGGTTTTGAATTATTCAATCATCTTTATTAGTTTGCTGAAGTTGATAGATTTATTGAAGATAATTCTCTGAGAAAAAAAAGTGGAGATGACCTAAAAAATAAAAATAAAAATTGATTGATTTTTTCGCATCTTTTGCTAGGGACTAGCAAAATGCTGGTTGGGGGATGTGTTAAGTGTTCAATTTTGGTCAAAATACCACTAATTTAGTGTTCAATTAGAGCATCTAGGCCATTAATTTCAAGATTTTACATAAAATATTTTATTTTAGCTTTAATTGGCCATCAACCATTGAATTGAAAGATGTAGTGGTGATGATCATTAAACCTAATCAGAAGAATACTGAATGGTTTGGATGATTCTAATTGGGTCATATGCATTGCAGATTAATCGACTCGGGCGTGGACGCTCCAGATCGAATCAAGGATATCATATGAGGATGATGAAGTTTCATGGAAAAAGAAGACTTTGAAGAGTCCTAGGACAGGATAAAGTTGAAGCCAGAGTTCTAGCAAGACCAGGAAGCTAGTGGACCCCACTCTCTCTCTTATCTCTTTTTTCCCTCTATCTTCTCTTATCTTTCTCCTCTCTTTTCTCTTTCCCTCTTATCCCCCTCGCTCCTACATGCCTCTCCCCTCTCTTATCTCCCTCTCTTTTCTCTTTCTCTCTTATCTCGTCTTATCTCACACATCTCTTTCTCCCGCTTGCTTATATTCCCCTTCTCCTCTCCCCATGAAAGACGGTATTTCCCTCTTGGGGGAACTTCCTCACCCACTCCTTGGCTGGACCGACAGAACCAACCCCCATCTCCCTCTCCTCTCCACTTCCCTTTTCTGATTTCTCTCTCTCTCTCATCAATCCCTCTCTACCGCACACAACACAAACCCGTATTGCTCCACTCTGTTATCTTTCTTCCACATCACTCCCCATCACCGAGTGCTTCCTTCTCCATTTCACTCTCCCCCTCCTCTTTTTCCCTCACTTCCTCTTCCCTTCTTCTTTCCACTCTCTCCTCTCTACTCTTTTTTTTTTTCCCCTCTTCCTCTTCAGTTGGGCTAGCCGACCATAGGTGCATGACACACCAACAAGCCTGGCATCATCCCCAACTCCCATGCTCTCTCTCTCTCTCTCTCTCTCTCTCTCTCTCTCTCTCTCTCTCTCTCTCTCTCTCTCTCTCTCTCTCTCTCTCTCTCTCTCTCTCTCTCTCTCTCCCTCTCTCTCTCTCTCTCTCTCTCTCTCTATTTTCTTCAACACTCTCTGCCTAACTTACTTCCATCTCGCTCAATCTCTCTCTCCTATCTGTTAGTCGCTCATTCCCCCCTCTCGTGTTTCTCTCTCTCTCTCTCTGCTCTCTCTCCATCCTCTTTCTTTCTCTCGATCTCTCTCTCTCATTTTTTCTTCTCCGATCGGATTGCCAAGCAGAGCCGACAGTTCTCATCATTCTCCAACACCGCACTTCTCCATCTTTTATGTGTCATCATCATCGGACTGATCAGAGGAAGAAAACCCAAATTCGGGTTTTCCTCCTTTTCCTCCTGTTTCCCTTTCCTTCCTCCTCTCTTTCCCTCTTCCTTTTCTCTTTCCCCTCTCATTCTCCAACCAGTTTCTCTCCCTCTGCGTCCCTGCCATGCATCGAACGTCCTAGGGATGGAAACCCAAGTCAGGTTTCCACTCCCGCGTCTTCCTTTCCCCTCCTCTCTTCTTCTTCCTCTTCTTCCCTCCTTCTTCTCTCCCTTTCCCCACTCTTCTTCCTTCTTCCCCTTGCTTCTTTGGTTTTTTCTCAATCATTTTCATTTGGTTTTCGATTAAAACCAGAATTCAGACAAAATTCCAACTCTGCCCCTAGAAGATCTAAGTTATCACACCTCTGTCCTTTGTCTAAAATACCATCTGTATCCCCAGTTTAATACCATCTGTCCCTGAATATCCTGGTTTTAACTTATCCACATTCTGACTATCCAGGGATAGTGATATCCAAGACAGCTTATTTAGTTGCATTTTTTGTTTTTATTTTTTTGGAATAAGAAATTCTGTAAATTGCAACAGTTGAATAAATCTGGATTTTATTTTATTATTAGTTATTTCTGGTATAGTCTTTATATTTTATTCTTTTATTAATTAAATTTTATTGAAAACTCCATCATTTTAAATCAAGTCCTCGTGGGATCGACCCGTACTTGCATAAGCTACACTACAATAGCCCATGCACTTGCGGTTAAACAATCAACAGTAATAAATGGGCACATGGGGAAATTTCAAAGATATTTGTCTCGTAAGTTTGAGAGAGGATAATATATTATCACAACATACCTACGTTGTGACAAAATATGTTGTATTGATTTAGAACAAATGTTAATTTATGGAGGTAATGGTATTAACAGCCCTCTCTAGCACCGTTGACACATTTTCATCTCGGTTATGTCATAAAATTGCATGTGGCTTCATCATTTTAATGATCCACCATTTATCCTATTGTAATGATAAAAGAGGCATGTATCATGAAAATCACTTACTATTTTTGATAAATGATAATCACTTAGAAGGATCCTACCACTAATTTTTCTCACCTATTTCAAGAATCATTAATCTTACAAAGGCTCATTTCAAACTCAAAATAGCTAAAAAGTAATTTTAAGATCATAGATCATCCAAATTATGTGAACTCTGGGAGTTGGTCTCATCTACAATAAGACTATTTAATGAATAGTTCAAATTACAAGGAAAGGTGGGTTTATAGGACATAAAAGTTCCACAAGACCCCAAAAAGGGTGGCAATAGTCTTAAAGGCCATGGAATACCATTTTTTGAATTATATTAAAATAAGTATTGGTAATAGCAAGCACACTAAGGTGGTCTAAATAACATGCACACCCTTGGGGCTAGAATCATGGCAATGGGCATGAAATATGTTACATATCTTAGTCATTCCAATAGGAAAATTTTCACTTTATTACCCTAAATTCTCATGGGTTCTCTCTGACAGGCCTACATCATCATCATCATCTTCAAGACCTTATCCCATTTAAGGTTCAGCCACATGAATCTTATTCCTCCATTCCTCTATATTAAGTACCATGGCTTCATTTAGTCCCAAAGTTTTCAAATCTTTTCTCACCGGTTCTATCCACATTCTTTTGGGCCTTCTCCTTGCCCTTTTAGAACCTTCTACTTGCATTGCCTCACTTCTTCTAACTGATGTCATTTTCAACCTCCTTTGGACATGCTCAAACCATCTAAGTCTAATTCTATCCTTTCTTGTCTTGCCACTCATCCATATCAATATCCTCATTTTGCTATGCTCATCCCATGAACATGATGTTCCTTAACTGCCCAACACTCTGATCCATAGGGCATGGCCGACCTTAATGCCATCCTATAGAATTTTTCTTTTAGTTTGAGTGGCACTTGCCGATCGTACAAAACTTCAGATGCACATCTCCATTTGTTCCAACCCACTTGAATTCTCCAGGTGACGTCCCTCTCAATCTTTCCACTCTCATGAATCATTGATCCTAAGTATCAAAAGTGGTCTTTTACAGGATAATCTTAATTGGTGTTCCACTCCTAATCCTCTCTTTTCTAAAATTGCATTCCATATATTCTGTCTTAGTTTGGCTGATTTTAAATCCTTTATATTCTAATGCTTCTCTTCATAACTCTAGCTTTGTGTTTAAGTGCTTCCTTGTCTCATCAAGTAAGATCATATCATCCGCAAATAGCATGCACCAGGGAATCTTCTCATGCAGATGTTTTGTTAACTCATCCATAACCAATGTGAAAAGGTCTGTGCTCAATGACGATCCTTGGTACAATCCTACAATGACAGAAAAATCACCAGTCTTACCACTAGTGGTCTTAACATTTGTTACCACTCCTTCATACATATCTTTAATTATATCTATATACAACTACGAAACCCCTTTCTCACCCAACACCCTCCGTATTAACTCTCTAAGGACTCTATCATAAGCTTTCTCTAAGTCAATAAAGATCATATGGAGATCTTTTCTCCTCTCTTTATATTTCTCTGTCAATTTTCTTAATAAGAAAATAGCTTCCATGGTAGACCTCCCATGCATAAAACAAAACTGGTTCTCTGATACACTTGTTTCTTGTTGTAGCCTCTTCTCAATCACTCTTTCAAAAAGTTTCATAGTGTAGCCCATAAGTTTGATCTCCTTATAATTAGTGCAGCTCTATATGTCTCCTTTATTCTTATAAATTGGTATAATAGAGCTTTTCTTCCATTCATTCAGCATTTTCTTTGATTTTATAATTGTATTAAACAACTTGGTCAACCAAACTAATCCAATATCTCTCGTATGTTTCCAAACCTCTATTGGTATACCATCGGGCCCCATGACCTTTCCTGATTTCATCTTTTTTAAGGCCTCTTTCACTTTAAGTATTCTAATCCTACGTTCATATCTATAATGTCCAATGTTATTTAGGTTTACACTATTTTCAATCCCTATATTCTCATAGCCATTGTCATTTAACAATATTTTAAAGTAAGTTTCCCACCTTTGTTTGATCTCATTATCTTTGACAAGTACCCTTTGATCATCACTTCTCATGCACCTAACATGATCTAAGTCCTTACCCTTCTGTTCTCTTATTTTTACTAGCTTAAACACATCTTTTTCACCTTCTCTTAATCCTAGTCTACTATAGAGGTTATCATATGCCTTAAGTTTAGCCTCACTTACTATTCTCTTAGCAACCTTTTTGGCATTCTCATACTTTTCATTATTTCTAATCTTCTGCCATGCTTTAAAACACATGTTTTTCTTTAATAACTTTTTGCACAGTTTCACTCCACCACCATGTTTCATTTACTAATTGCCTTTTACCTTTAGATACTCTTAAGACATCTTTTGCCACTTTGTTAATAGGCTCAACCATATTAGTCCACATACTATTTACTTCTGTTTCATAGTTCCAATTTCCTTCTACCATCAACTTATTTGTAAATGAGGTTATTTTCCTTCCTTTTAAGTTCCACCACTTAGTTTTTGGATACACATTAAGGTCATTTCCTTTCTTCAGTCTTTTTATATAGATATTCATAACCATTAACCTATGTTGTGAGGTTAAACTCTCACCGAGTATCACCTTACAATCCTTACACATTGATCTTTCGGTATTCCTAAGTAGAAAAAAGTCTATTTGGCTTTTATGAAGTCCACTTTTAAAGGTTATTAAGTGTTCATCCCTCTTCTTAAAGAATGTATTTGCAATAGCTAGGTTATACGACAAAGCAAAATAGAGGATAGTTCCCCCCATCTCATTTCGTTCTCCTATGTTATTCCCTCCATGTATCCTATCATATCCTTCCTTTTCTTTTCCTACATGGTTATTTAAGTATGCTCCTATAAATATCCCTCAATGTTGAGAATTTCTTGCATGACTCCCTCCATATCTTCCTTAAACTGTCTCTTGATTATATCTTCTAACCCTACTTGTGGTGCATATGCACTTATAACATTTATGATCTACCCTCTTAAAACAAGTTTTATTATTATAATTCCATCACTGACTCTTTTAATATCCACAACTTTATCCTTTAATTCTTTATCTACTATTGTTCCTACACCATTTCTGTTATTATCCTTTCTTACGTATCAAAGTGTATATCCATCGATTTCTCTAGTTTTACCCCCTTTTCACATGGTTTCTTGGATAGAAGCAATGTTGACTATCCTACCTTCCATCGTATCTACTAACTCCAAACTATTACTTATCAATGTCCCTATATTCCATGTGGTAATACGAATCTTATGCTCTTGAGATATCCTATTTACTTGGGATCCGATGTAGTGTGTCGCTTATGGGGGATGCCCTAGCTTAAGGGAATGCCAATTTTCTATTCATGTCATGTTAAGGTTGCCATACTTTTAAGAAGCTAGAGATGATTTTTATTTCTTACTTATAAATTAATATACAAATGCATATTCATCTGTAAGTAGGAAAGAAATAACAAAATCATCTTCAACTTCTTCCTTGCCGGCTCGCACCTCATGCAAGACCCTTCTCCTTTTTCATCTGACAGGCCTATATGTGCTAACTTAATTCATAAAGACAGTAAGTGACAAACTTGTGCCTTCATGATCCAAAAACTGATGGATCATTAAAAATTCCTAATAGAAAGTGATTATGTGTGTTTTTGTAATACCTCGAGGTTTCAACAAGCACAATATTGCCTACTTTGGGGTGCCCATACACTCCTCACAGCTTTGTTCTTCCCTAGTTTCCTAGGAAAATGAATTGTGACCATTAGAGTTCCTCGAACTCTTATAAGCAACCCAATTTCCTCTCCCCAGGTGATGTGGGACTAACATTCTATCCTTCACCTCAGCCTAGAAGCCTATCAACCTTCTCTTAGCCTGCCCTCATCGACTTAGGGCTTCACATCTTCCCCCCTTAGGGAACATGTGTCCCCACATGATAGCCATGACCAGGCACCTGTGTGCAACTAGCCACCACACTACAAGGGGAACTGGTTCTGTTACCATTTGGAACACCACAGGATTCTAATAGTCATAATATTGTCCGCTTTGAGTCCCTCACCCCTCTTGGGCTTTATCCCTCAATGTTTTGTTCCCTTGGGTTCCTCACCCCTCTTGGGCTTCACCCCTTGGGATGCATTGTATGTGGGAAGAGTGCACAGTGGATACAATATTGTCCTCTTTGGGCCCATCCCTCATCGGCCTAGGGCTTAACAGTTTCACATGAACTTTTTGAAGGCTATAATTGCAAATTGGATAGCCAATATCTACAACAAAAAAAAAAAAGAGTTATTTATACGTTTACAAGTGTGCCCAATATCATTTTTGTCTTTGGTTGAAAATAAAAATTTTCTTAGAAATTTGAATTTTTCCTCCTTGGACATCCATTCACAATCCTATGTAAACTTGATTTAGTGGGAAGAAAGGGAGAATGTAAAATGAATAGGAGAGAATACAATATCTAGTTTGTAGGTGGGTTCTATAAGAAGAAATCTAGATAAGAGCCTTACTTTCTTACAATATTGGGTTTGGGCCTGAAGTTGGAAAGTTTTCTAAATTTTAATATTTGGATCTGCCTATCTTTTGAGATTCTTATATGATTTGGATTTGGGCTTAAATTGAGAATTATTTTGGGTTTCAATTTCTAGGTTTTCATCTAACATATTCAATTCTACCTATTCAAGAGAGTAGCCATTCATTGTTTTTTGCATGGAAACTGATATTTCTACACTTCCATTATGATAAGAGTTAAGAAACTTTCCAATTTGTTTGCCTCTTTTCCATTTTGATCAAAGCCCTATTTTAAGGCAACTAAACTAAAATGGGTTGAAACTATATCCAAATAAATAGATTCAAGCATTATTAGAGACTTTGAGATTTTGAAAAAGAAAAAGAAATCTCATGGTTGAAACTATATCCAAATAAATAGATTCAAGCATTATTAAAGACTTTGAGATTTTGAAAAAGAAAAAGAAACTCCTTCAATGAGATCTTGTAATGCAATTTGTAGGTTTTTGCAAATTCTATTTTTTAGACTTAGATTTTGGTTCTTCTTTCTAAATTCAAGGTGTTTTCAAATTATAACCTTTGAATTTATCTCCTGTAGCCATACCACCATTTTTTGCCACTAATTTTAACTATCTAGCAATCTTTAGACTACTAAGGCACAAGTCACCAACTTCAAGCCTTTATGTTTTAAGCTAATAAATATTGGCCTTTTGGAGAGTTCTCATAACAACTTCAGAATAAAAAAAACTTTATTTTTTCCTTCCAAATATGATGAAGGCTTAGATCTACCCAAAAAAATAACTAAAGAAGAAAGGTTCATCTCTGTAGGCGAGATCAAGAATGACCAAGAGGTGCAAGAGGGCTCTTAAGTGCAAGACATCAAAGTCATCTCTTTCTATCATAATATTTTGTTCTCAGAAGATAAAAAAACAAGAAGGGGCTAGAGCAACATTTTTAAGCTAAAATGCTTTAAGAATGTTGACATGCTTTTGAGGGACATAACCTTGCCACGCCGCATTTTTTCTATGATTTGGTCCATTCATAATGTTCTATTTTCCTTGCATTGGCCACACACCAAAATCTATGATCATTGGATGACTTGATTTATACTATTTTGGAATTTAAATCATACCCATAATAGTTCTTCACTTATAGTTAAAAGTATCATATGGTCATCAATTTTAGTAGTAGCCTAAATAGGGTAGAACAAACAAGATGAACATGTTTCATCATTCAATTGAGGGATCTAGCTGGGATGCATCCCCTTTTGCATCCTTTTCTTTGTCTTCATAGAAGATGTCTTTTTAAGTGCAAGAGTCATCAATGTCACCTTACCTCTTTCTCTCGAGAGTCAATATATTTATGTGATGCTCATCTATCTCCAGGTATTAATTAAAAAAGGATTCAAATTAGGTTGATCTAGACCATTCATTTCTAGGTGCAATTCTTAGAAAGACAATGAGCCAAAAATTATGCCTTGAAGATTGATCTTAGGTTGTATTTTCTTAAATGTTCTAGTTGTACATTTGTCAATAAACAAAGACTAGGTTCACTCAGTGGATTTGATTTTGGGCATGACCTTTCTATCACGTGTATGAGCAATTGACTAAATTTTAGAAAAAATCTTCCTTCATTTCTGTTAGCATTTTGCTAACTCAATCTTCATTTTAGTTGGCTTGATATCACTTTAGCATGCTGGATTTATAGGTAGTTGACTGGATTTCCAAAATTAGTCAATTGACTTCAAAGCTTCTCACAATGAAGTCCCGTTAATTGGCTAGAATCATATTTCTGTAGACTTAAATTGTGAGACATAGCTATTGATTGAAATCTCATCCAAGTTGATACTTGTTTGTTTATTAACTTCTACAAGACCATGCAAACTCAGAATCATGTTAGAAACATATAGTTTGAGGTTCTACTATCATTGAAACATGTAGGTTTGGATTAACATTTGAATGATGGCTATATATTGGATATATTTGAAGATAAGAACGAAATTATTGAAAATCAATTCAAGATTATCCAAGATATTTACTCAAGCTTCCTATGCTAATCATTTCTATATTTTGATTTGTAAATTCTCTCTCTATTGTATTGAATGAACTAATAGAACTTTTTCTTCAAATCTTTCTTTCCATTTGAGAGAGTGGTGTAACTTTCTTATCTTAGATAATTTTTTAAGCGTTTGTATAAAGGTTGGCAGCTACAAATGAGCTAGTCCTTTGTTTGTAGCCACCACTATGTCAATTGTTATGTAAAATCTTGTACAGAGTTAGTATTACTCAAAGTAGGAAATACTTTAAGAAAGTTTTTAAACTTTGGTTTGGACCCAATTCACCACCTTCTTGAGACCTAAACAGTTCAAAAGGTCTTCATATGGTTGTTTGAATATTCAATATTTAGCTTGGAAGCTATTTGAGTGCAAAAGACCTATTGCAGATAAGTTGTCACCAAAAGTGATAATTCTTCATGGCCGGCTAGCTATTGGTTCTTGAGAGCTAATGAAAATTTTGAATTTTCAAATTTCAAGCTGGCTGAAGTACTTAGACAGCTGATTGATTTTGTATGTAGAACATGAAACCCCACTTTGACAAAAAATACAGTTCATTGCATATAGCTTGGCAGTCCTTGGCACTTTGACTGGTCCTTTGATCTTCAAGAGCAGTTGAAGTTGAGAACTCTATATCTCCCTAAATTATATGGTGATCTAAAGAATAAAAGCACAAACCTAGATCATGGTGCTCCACACAATAGAACCCAAAAGGAAATGGGCGGTGGACCCTCTTTTATTGCACTTTTTCTATGATCCAATCGCCCGTATGAAAGGTCTACATACCGAAAATCTCATTATTCACCTCTAAAGGCTCTATGACTTGCGTCATTGTAGTTGTATGATGGAGACTCCTAATGCCATTAGCCCAATGGGCATCTTTTAATCAAGTGGAACCTTTCAAGTTTTGCTTCATTCCCTCTAGAAAACTATCCCCCAATTGCTTTGCATGTTGGGTAGTGCCCGCCCGCAAAGTGGAAAGAGCAACGGGGACAAGGAATCTTCGTTAGTATTACACAAATATGCCTCCGGAAAGGCAAAAAAGGTTCTGATATACCCTTGTCCAGCAAGTTACTTGCATTTGTAATTATATGAGACGGTTGCCTCTATATATACACGTACATGGCAAGGACTATTGCAGAAAAAGACTTAGAAGAATACAAGGCACAAAATACAACAGCAGAGAAGAAAGGCCCAGATCCTACTCAGAGACCTTTCAGCCTGCACCTCTTGACGCCGAAGCCTGGGACCATTGGGGTTGCTTCCCACTAGTGTGTTTCCATTAGGGAAATACATTCCCGTACCGGGACATCCAAAGAGCCAAGGGAGCACCGAAATTGCCATGTTGGCAACGGCACTGGCTGTCGGATGGAAGACGTGTGTCGTTGTTGTGGTTGCCCCCCTAAAATTCAATGATGGAGATGGTAAAGATGATGACGACATGTAATGGTTGTACTGAGGAGAGTAGTGCTGATGTTGATGCTGGTAGAAATGTTGATGATGATGATGATGATGATGATGATGATGATGAGTTTGGGAAGGTGAATTGAGCGAGGTGGCCGGGGAAGTAAGCGACTCAGGCCTATTGGCAAGGGGCCTTCGCGGGATTTCTAGTTTGGGTAAGGACAACTTTGCTTTAGGTTTAGGGGCTTCACCTCTTCCATAAAGAGGAACGAGGGTCGACTCTGTGAGGCCGGCTTTGCAGACTGGGCACCGTTGTTGGGTCGTAGTGTTGTCAACGCTTAGCCATCTGTATATACATGGCCAACAGTATAAGTGACCACAGAGTGTAACTACAGGGTCTTGAGCAAATTCCAAGCATATATTGCAATCGAAGCAGCCGGTAGGATAGTCTGAGCCTGTGGTGACTGCTATACTAGGATCCCACTTCTTCTGAGGTTCCTGTTCCATCCGTGATTCTTCCATGGCTTCACTCAAGTACCTATCTATATCCATTTCGCGGTAATTGATCCAACAGTAGGAACTACCTCTGCTTAATCCTGAGAAAGACGGAGCGAAATCAAGGTTAGATACTTTGGTACGGAAGCATTGTGGCATCGAGATGGAGAGGAAGAAACAGAATTGAATCAGATTACATCAGCATCACATTATATAAGGTAGATGTGGCCATAGTTTCCATCATAGGCTATAAAACCAACCAAAACTAAAAAGTGTAATGCGTATGTCACCACCCGGGTGCTCTCGTCCCCCAGTAGACAAGTAAATATATGTAAATCGACAAAGCCAAAATCGTCTCCAAAGACGGAAAAGACACGAAGAAGTGAAATGGTAACACATTCTGTAGCGTTATACTTATTCAGAGTTGCGAGATACAAGGAATGTGCTGATAAAACAATGGAAATAGCTAAGATAACATCAACTGCAGAAAACAACGGCCCGTTGTTCAGTAGCTGGGGCGCACCTTGGAAACAAGAAACCCGCAATTCAATCACTAGCGTCACATGGGTCATCATTATCTACAAACCGAGCGACTCGAAGAAACGTCACAAACGGCATTAGAAGACCGATGGGGATTTTTTATCATTCACTCGAATTTTTATTTTCATTTCTGTCCTGAATACACGGCCAGAAATAGATATATTAAGAAAGGATATCTGTTCCTATTCTTTTCAGAAAAAAGGGTGGTCCCGGTGCACAAACTCCGGCCTATGCGGGTTTGGGGAGGGGACGGACTACAAGTGTCTGTTGTAAGCAGCCTTACCTTATATTTTACGAGAGGCTGATTTCATACCTTGAACCAGTGACCTTGAGGTCGCATGATAACAACTTTTACCGTTACGCTAAAACTCTTTCTTTCAGAAATAGTAGACAAATCGAAGTAAAACATAAACGAAGGTGCATTACAAAAAGAGAAAATAGGTTTACTAACTGTGCATCTGACCTGACCGTGACTGTTCGCTGCTAGGCTCAAAGCAGTATTATAAATTTAAATTTTTCAGAAAAAAAAATGCGATCTAATCAACAGATACGCCATATTTTGTGGAGCAGCAGGAGAGGAATTGGGATAAGATTCATCGGGAATGGGTGGAGTGGATAGAAGCCACCAGATGATGATAGGTTAGGACTGCATGATTGGATTGAATTGGTTAAACGGTGAGAACAGCTCACATGAACGGTCATTGCATAAAAAGAAACCGAAAGGAAGATAGTGTCCGTTCTTGAGTGGCGCTGAGAAATTCTTTCAAAGAAACTATCCAAGAAGAAAAATAAAACATCATTTTCCCAGGGAATAGCACCGAGAAACTTAAGAAAGAAAAAAAGAACGGTCGGGACCGGTATGGTCCGTCTCTGTACCAAAGCACCAGATCGTCGAAAAAAGAAAGAAATTCTCCCTAATCTGTTCCTCGACCTCCACAATTACATAATTATTCAGCAATAGAAAAGAAGGAAAAACAATTTTCGACAATAATAAGAGTAACAGGTCGCCGAACCGGAGAACCATTTATCTTGTCTTTCTTTGGACGGTGCTGAGAAATTTTTGGAGAAAGCATAAAACACGCAAGTCCTATCCAAATCGTCCCAAATGAATTCTCGTAGTTTTTTCCCAGAGAATCACAAAATTGGCACGGAACAGTATGCCAAGAATATCTCACGGAACAGGAGAAAAGAAAAACCCTAATAAACTTGTTATTTCTACTTTCAGAATTTTCTTACCAAAATTCATTCCCTATGCAGCCTTGTTAAAAGTGTTTTTATCTATCTATAAGCCATGAATAATCCGCCTCGCTTCAGTCTTTCACTAACTCGCTCAACATGTAAATTTGGGGACTTCGGATCCCCAGTTTTCTTTAAGGGATTAAAGAGAGAGAAATAAAAGGAAGCGTCCAGGAGCTCTGTGTCAGTGGTAGCTTAAGACAACGACAAAAGAGGAACGACAGAAGAAAACGCCGAAAACTCTGTTTACATATGAAACCTCCCAAAGAATATTCATGAAAAATAAAAGGAATAATATTTCAGAGGAAAAGAAAAGATGGGGAAGAGAAGAAAGGAGCTAAGAATTTTCTCCAATAATTCCAGGAATCTCAAACAGAAACCATCAAAACTACAGCAGATAAGAACATAATATGAAATCCCCGGAATAAATCGACGGAAATGACCACTCCAACCTCCTCCGATCGGAAGATCAACGGGATATAATAAGAGAACGAAGAAAATCCAAATCGAATAAGAAAGAGAAACCGAAGAACCGGATTTCCAAGACTCTCTAATGCTGGAGTCGATTCAATCGAGGAATAGGATTCACACTCAATCAGGCATCCAAAGAAATGGGGGAAAGAACAAAGTTATTGGTAGAGACTTATTTTTAGCGGCTCAGCCAATTAATCAAACCTAAAATCATATAAAAAAAAACATTCTTTAAAGACTTGGCAATGAAATTTCGGAATGAAAATTTACTTCCTATGATTTGTTCTGGACGATTTGTTAAAGGAATCCCTCGAAGCTGCCGTCTCCAAAGCAATCACTTTAAGGAGAAGGACTAGTTACGCCGTACGTCTCTCTTTCCTTGAGGATTCCTTCGATAGAATTGTTTCAATCTCTCGATTCATCAAAAACATCGGTCTAATATTATCGATTTACTGACGTTTTAGTGCAACGTCGGCAGGAGAAGGATTCTCCCCTTGTATGATTCATTTACAGAGGATCTGATCAGGTTTTCCAAGCATAGAGCTTGTCAAAAATATTATAAGGAAAGATGAAGCAAAAGAAAAGATGAAAGATCGATTGTCGATCCAAGAGCATAAATAAATAGATCTCTAATCTAAAGAAAAATATGTCAGTCGATGAAAGAAACATAAATAGCCGGAGGACTTCATGCTAACTCCAGAGGATTATTGACTGAGAAGTAGAGATGAAAACTCACCGATTTCTGTGAGAAAATGAGATCCGTTTGTTCGTTCGAAGCTCGGTTGCAGAGCGACAATGGCGAATCCGATCTTGTCGTTCAAAGAGTTAGAGAGAGAAAAGAAGAATTAGAGAGAGAGTAGAAAAGTTATTGTTGTGGAGGGGCTGAATTGCTAGCCGTCCACATTTCGATTATTTATAGAAAGGGGCCGGATTAACATTGGTTTGCACCGGAACGAGTTGATGACGTGGCACGTGGGGGTGCGTATTCCACTCATGTCCCAGAAACTGACGGACTCCTTTAACTCGAAAAGAGATTCCTTCCACCGAAGCACCCCAAACTAATCTGGTACCACCATCGCAACAGCACTCCATCCACTGCGGATTTCAAGAATCCTTCCGTTCACGAGCCTGAAAGAAAGACCCGAGCGAATGGACCACCGACTGAGTACTATCATGTACCGCTTGCTTAAGATGCGCCGGTGGCTAGACGCCACAGACATTAATGAACGCTAAATTTAGGAGGAAGCCATCAAATTTGGGCTAACGTGGAACTCTTGGATGCATCTTCCATCGCTGCATAAAAGGTTCTTCTTCTAGAAGACTCGAGAAGAAACAGGGCTGCGAACCCAAGATTCAATTCTAGCCGCTGATTTGCAGATTAGCAATTCAACTGTCAAAAATGGAGGCACATGTAATATGTCCCTCATAATTAATAAAATAAGAGAAACAGATTGTTTCGGCAATTGAGATTTTCCACCCATTGTTTTCCTTGGTTTCACCCGTTGATTTTCAATACCGTGGGTCCTCCCTTGGTTCAAACCACCTTGTATTCAACTCTCTCTCTCTCTCTCAACATGAGAACTTGCCATTAAACGTGGCCCTGACTTAGCTTGATTGCCAATTGGTTGAGACTTGAAAACGTAAAGGATCGTAGTAAAAGACCCCTTAATTTGACACGCCAAGCGACAGCTAGAATCAGGAAAACGAATTCACAAATCAAATATGATCCGGCTAAACGGTTTGGATCCACTATTGAATTTTTTATTGGATCAAAGAATTCCAAATCATATCGATTTGCCGGATAACGGATTTAAAGATAATATACAATAATAAAATTAATATATAAAAATAAAAATATTAATTGTTAACTTTCTTCCTATAAATTTCACAAATAATCAGTCATGATAAAAATAAATTCTTCGAATAAATTTGGTTTAAATTTAGGCCCATAAGCCACTTATTGGTAGTGGCACAAATAGTATACCAAATCTTTACAAATAAATTTGCAAAATGCTATAATAGCCATATGATAGTCAATAGCATCTCATTGTTAAACAAAAAAGACTATATTATATTATTTTCTTTAAGTCTAACTCTTTACAAGTTTACTTTAGATAGATATTTGCAAATATTCATAGATAATTCATACCAGTTGCGGACTTAATGGCTCTTACTGCTTTGATCCAAATTCTCATATTTTAAATGGATATCTATGGATTTTAATCTATTTTGCCAGCTCTAGTCCCCCTACCTCCATCCCTCCAAAAGGAAAAAAGAAAAGAAAAACCTTCATTCACTAAAACACCTAGTTCTTTGTTCATCAAAACCTTTTATCTCATAATTCATATTGTAAATGAGCTATGTGCCAAAATACAACTGCATTTGGGACTTATGCTATAGTTTTTTATTCTTTAAATAGATGAACCTACAAGTTTTTTAAGTCCTTTTTTATTCTTAGATGGGTTTCTTGCGCCCATGGAGGTTTATAAGTCCATATGGTAAAGAAGACGGTTAAGATGGAATAAGTGGGCTATAATTATATTTCATGCCCACATGGTAAAGAAGATGGATAAATACATGACTTTATGAACAATTATTAATAGGAGTGTAGTGGTTCTATATTTGTGTGATTTTCTAGAAATGTATTTTTTTGTGGTGATTGATGGTTTTATAAGGTTCATTGTGGTTTTTGTCACAGATATATTTTTTTGGATGACCATGATTTTTGCTCAATTCATCATCATCATCAAGACCTTATCCCATTAGCAGTTAGCTACATGAATAGTGTTCCTCCATTCCTCTCTATTAAGCGTCATGGCTTCATTTAATCCAAAAGTTTTTAAATCTTCTATCCATGTTCTTTTGGGCCTTCCTCTTGCCCTTTTAGAAACTTTGACTTAGATCATTTTACTCCTAACCAATGCCGTTTTCAATCTCCATTAAACATGTCCAAATCATCTAAGTCTAATATCTATTATCTTGTTACCTTTTGGTGCTACTCCTAGGTTTCATCTAATGTTTTCATTTCAAATTATACTGTTTCTTGTCTTGCCACTCACCCGCATTTCGACAATAATCATCATACGTACAATGTTGTTTCTTAACTACCCAACACTCTAATCTATAGAGCATAGCTAGCCTTATAACCATCCTATAGAAATTTTCTTTCAGTTTATTAGTTTTTGTTTAGATAATAATAAAATACTATCCTAACCAATAGGATCAATGTTGGCCTTTCTTATGAATAATAAAATAGTAAGTGTACCAGGCTTTTGGATCTCTAGTTTGTACACTTTTTTAGGCCAATATCAAGAGGTCTAATACTTATTGATTATGGTCTAATGTATGTGTAGCCCATTAAAGTCCAATATATGAATATATATAACCAACATAGGCTTATTTAAGATTTTGAAAACCTAATAAACGTGACTTCATATGACATATATTCATCCAAGACTTTATAAGCATGTATATAAACCTATTTATGTATAGGCTGGGTTCACACAAAATTGCAAAAACATTTGAGTGGTGCCTATATAATAGATAGATCTTGATATAGATCGTATGTGGGCCTAACTTTACTTTTAATACATGTGTTCAATAGACAAAGATCTCATGTAAATGTTTAAAATGAGCACAATCGTCCAAAAAGATTGTACAAGTAAACGAGGGGTCCAAGACACATATATATTACATGATTAAAGTTGTTTAAATAATGTATAAATTTAGTAAGATAAAGTAGTTAAAATGGATTTAATTAATAATAATTTCAATGACAAACTAAATTTTATTTCACTAAATTTATTTAATAAATTATTAGTAATAATAAATTAATAAATACATTAATTAAATATTACCTAGGTAAGATAAGTATAAATTTATGTGATCAAATTATTAATTTTAAGATACATTTTCTGAGTAAAATAAGCTAAGCTACCTCACTAATTACCTAATATAGGTGCAAACTACCTAAGTAAGATAAATAAGATAAATGACTTATTTATTATTGGTAACAATCTTTACAAAAGTTTGTGAATTAGTTACCTAATTATCTATTACTTTTAGATAATCTCTTTTATCTATTACTTTTAGATAAATTGCCAAAGTAAGAGAAGTAATTGATAATTAATTAATTAATATTAATATTATTAATTAATTAATTATAAATAAGTACTATTTATTAATAACAATAATTATTATTATTACCCACTTAATATACTAATAATGCTAATTATGTATACGAAAGTTGAACTAGAGAAAAGAGAGGGGAAAGAGGGACTAATGCTCCAACCTTTATGACTAATGCTCCTTGGATGAGCCTAGCATTTGAAAAACTGTGCTTTCAATTATAGGAGATGGACGGTGGTATACATTGTGTAATGAATGGTCCTGATCAACCTATAACAAGTATAATTTTCAAAGGTTATAATTTTTCAATCACTTCGACATTTGATATACAAGGCATCTAAGCTAGAGAAATTAGATGGACAACTCTAAACAACTAGGGCTGTGCCCCATCATGCAACAGTGGGCAACACTAAAATAACTCGGTGTAGCATCGCACACTGCTATCATTCCCCCTCTCTAAAAAGTAACATTTTTGGCGATGCTTCTCTTTCTGAAATGCATACAATTAACTTTACACGCATCCCAGAACACCGTAGATCATTTTTTTGTGTTATTCATAGCTAAAAGGACTAACATGGAGGTCAAACCTCCAAAGCTATCAATATCCAAAATAGGTGACGGCTATTGTGAATAAGCATGGAGGTTTGACCAACTTGCGCCCAAATCACCAACCACTAACATGGTTTTCTCCTAAAAACGATCAAAACTGAAGAAAACTGAAGAAAAAATACCACTACACCCTTGTAAATTTATAAATTAAGCATTAATTGGTAACTAAAGGGTGAGTTACTTTTAGAACCTGACTTGACAATAATTTATGACATCCTAACTTCATGACAAAGATAATGTAATTAGCGATTAATTAGCAAATACTATTTTATTTAGGGGCTTTTTAGCAAAAGCTTTCTTCTTCTTCTTTTTCATTTTTTTTTTTTTCTTGTACTCCTACTAGCAAAAGATAAGGTTAGATACTTGCTGTCCAGTAAGACATCCATGATTTAGAAACCAAACTAGTTTGGTAGGTAGGGCTTACAATTTATGTTATCAAATATTCACACTATAGATTATTGAAAAAGATATATTATTCATGTTATCCAAATATTCACACTATATATTATTGAAAAAGATATATTATTCATGTTATCCTAATATTCAGATTATTGAAAAAGATACTCTGCCTTTATTCCCTTTATTCTTTTCGTTTTTTTGTTCCTCCTCCTTTGGGTCGAAGACAAATTGAAAGATTGAAATACTGGAATTGTTTAAAAGGAGCTTTGTTCTCTTTATCTACATTGGTAAAAGTACCTTGCATGTATGTGATACAAAGAGAGTGTGTGTACGCGTCTGTGTTTTGAAGTCTTATGAGGAGATAAATTAAGGTAGCTTAATATAATTTCCATTGAGGAATGATGGTATAATACATCTAAAAGGGTGCTTCTTAGTCATTAATTATGGATCATTTTTTAAACAAAGCTTTTGATCATCCATTAGCTGTGATCAAAAGTATATTTTTCTCAGATTCTAGATTCATTCAGTCCTTAGCTATTTTACCGCAGTAGTCATTCAAAGTACGAGCAATCAGAAAGATGGGTTCGATCAACTGCAGGTGGGACCGGTCATGCAAAAGTAAAGTGCACTTTAGCAACGTGCTATAGGGTGAGCACTATACTATCATTCTTCATCTCCATTTCTCTTCCTTTAGTTTATAATTTAACTCAAAATAGCCCTCATTTAATTAAGAGAGAGAGATTTAAACTTTGAAGCAATGCGGCTAAAGAAAATCCTGAACCAGCCGACGTTGAGACTCTTATATGCGACGGTTAGTATGTCTCCCATGTGGCCTTTAATACATGCACATCAAGATGCAAATTAACATCATTGTTGATTGGCAAGAACTTAAGCATATGGGTTAGAGCTTCAGGAAGTACTGGAAAAAATGCAGACATTTATCTAGGAAAACCAAAGAGTTACAATCGGATCTTATGTAATGTAATGTCGTGGGTGGTAAGACTAAGTATGCATGATGTACTGGACTACTGTAATGATTTTATTTAATTAATATTTTAGAGTTTGTATTCGACAAAAGAAGATTGAGACTCAGAGGTGATGATAAAGTGCATGAATGCACTCTAGCGTAGATAGAAGGAAATTGCTTAGAAGATGAGAACTCTGACTGCAGAAGTTTCATGGATTACTAAGTCACAAAGGAAGGAAATTCGAATACTGATGCTTAGTGTTAGACTTCTGCGGGAAGGTGTTTATGGATCGCCCCTTTATTTCTTAGTATAGATGTAATTATGGAAAATCAGATGAACAATTGGATCAACTACTGCTGGAACCGCTCAAGGAAAATGAGGAATGCCGGTATATATAGAGCATGACAATATAATTCCTCCACTTTTTCATTGTTGGCTTCACATACCATTAATCCAAGCCCTTCATCTGACTCTAACTTTAGAATATCTCATGGCTCAAAAATCATTATTAAATAAAGTCATAGCATCTAAAAACTAATATGCCTCGCAGTAACTTATTAAAGTGGCGCCCTGCAAAAGCAATCTCCGTCACATGCGCGGTGCCACTATCAAAACAAGGTACATTTACGAGCATCAGAAAAAAAAAGAGAAGAAAAATCATGGTAGGTAAAACGGTTTTCTCTCAGAAAATAAACGCAACTATAAGTCGTTCGGCAGGCACAGACGAGCACTCAACAATAAAGAGGATATACGTGCGCGCTTATCTGCCTCCAGGACCAAATTAGAACCTCCCAACTAGGTGCGGTGCACAAGACATACTCAGAGAGTTCCATCCTTCTCCATATCTATCTCTGGCTTCTAGAAAACGAGATCCGCTTTTTGTGGAGAATTGGACTTCGACTGGGATATGACTTCCTTGACTCGCGATGGCCCCCAAATCCAGTCTCAATTTTGACAAATTATCTGGCTCTTTTGCTGGAAGTCAAGGATTTCCAGAATTTACCCTGTCCTAAAAGAGGGAGAAGAAAAAGTCAGGTGTTTCCAGAAGCGAGTTACTATCTAGAAGAACATGACATAAATGAATCCCTATTATAAAGAATCCCAAGCAAGGGCCCTACCTACCTGTTTAATAATTGGAGGAAGGCTATATGGATGCTAAGATGGCTTGATTTACCCACTTTTTCATGACAGGTTTCGACTTTTGGTTGATCTGATTCATTGATGTGATCAATGATCTAGAGGGCAAATTACTAGCGGTCGCTCTCCTTGGTAGTTTTCCCCTTATTTGGGAGAAAATCGAGGAACATAGACCCATGACAGTAAATTAATATTGTTAGGAACGATGCCCGTCCAGCGCCGCGCCTATTTTAAAATTAGAAAGTGTGATATGAAGATCATGAGCTTCATGGGTACCAATACTCTGGCAGGTAACCGTAGTAGGAAGTAAAATGACAAAATTGGAGATTTCCTCCGTCTCGTTTGTTTTGTTTATAATTTTCTCAGCGAAATAAACTAAAACTAGAAAGCCTAGGACCTGTTATCCAAAGCTCCTAACATTCACTATTAGAGCTTCAACATGTGATGTGATCCATTAATGTGATCGATGAGCTAATCCATAAGTCAAACTCATTGATCAGATAATCCTAATCATTTATACTTCATCTGATCTTAATATGGGGTTCTATCACTGCAGCTAGAGCTGGCATAATCGGGAAATGGATCAAATCTGGTCCAATCCTTAACGAATACAAGTTCGATGGATTGGATACACTCAAATTCATTTATAGATGGATTCAAACTTTGCAATCTAAATCCAACCCAAATACGGATAGCAAATTCATAGATAATTCATTTATAAAATTAATAATATTTATTTGCACATTACAAAAGGGGAGCCTCAGTCATGTTAGAGTTGTCTTCGTGTGAATGAGTTCAAAGCATGAAAACAGCCACTTATAAAAATGGAAGGAAAGCCTACATACTTTAAACTTTTTGTGGTCTTGTCCTTCCCATATGCTAGAGCTCCATGCAACAGCCTGCCCTTTTTATTTGCACATTGCAATTTGACTCAACATGTGCAATCTCATGAACGACTCAAATTTTTACCCAAATTCTAATTGGATGCAACTAGGGAATTTTACTTGCATTCATATATATGTCTGGATAAATAGATTCTCTTTTAAAGTCAGCTTCTGGCAATGGGAAAAAAAAGAATGAATTACATAAGGCATAGGGGATGGGATGGTTCTCACTTATCCTTTTTCTTGTTCCCAACTCCACCCTAGGTAGTTCCCAATGTTTGACACTTTCCATACTTCATGGGTACTACATCAACAATTCGCTCAACCTCACGCTCTACCTGTCAGTCTAGATTTCGTCCATCTTTCTTCTCTCATTTCATTTGCCTCAAAACTTCCTTTGGCGCACCTGGCTTATAACATATCTAATTTTTAAATATGAATTTAAGTAAATTTTGAATTATATTAAATTAGGATAAAAAGAGAATATTGAACTTTCAATTTTTGGAGTTTTAGAAAATAAAATTTTATAGACAACAAATCAAGTTTTGAGACATCCATATTTAGATTATACATGAAGAAATGATTCCAATGATACTAAGTTTCCTGAATGTGTTGCAAAGGAGCCGTTGATTTGTCCTCCTACATGTGTTGCAAATGGATCATTGGTTAGTCCACCTGCATATGTTGCAAAGAGATATTTGACTAAGTCTGCCATGCCGTGTGCACAAGGACTATTGGTTAGTCACCTTGCATAAGTGCAAAATGTCTTGAAAATTTGCCCTATATGGTTCATCTACCTGATATTTGTTGTCAAAAGACATTTGGTGGCATTTGTCTTACTATCCATGATTTGTTTTTACATGATAAGGTAGTTATTTGAAATACAATACATTTGCTAGATAAAATAGTTGAGGTGTTACTACTACACATAAGGCTTTTAAAGTTGGTATAAAGAAGTCGTTATTTTGACTACAGACTTCATAAATATTTTACAAGTTGCTTACTAAAAAAATGACTTTAAAAATAAAGACTTAAGAAGTTGTTTAGTAAAAAATGACTTCTTTAGTCTGGCAGGAACATGAATATTTTTGCAGGAAGTGACTTTTAAAGTTGTTTGATTCAAATGACTTAAAAAACCTATACTTTTGAAGTCCTTTTTTTTTTTTTCAAAAAATGTAAACTTTTAAAGTCGTTTAAGTCAAGTAACTTAAAGCATACACTTTATTTTGGTGCAAATAGGGATTTTATGCGAAAAAGGACTTTTGAAGTCATTTAGAACTAAATGACTTCAAAAGTCAATGACTTTTAAAGTCATCTGCTGTAAATAGCTTTAAAAGTGGGGGAGTTTTAAAGTTGTTTACAACAAATGACTTTGAAAGCATACACTTTATTTTGGTACAAATAGGGGTTTTAAGCAAGAAAGGACTTTTGAAGTCGTTTAAGACTAAATGACTTCAAAAGTTAATGACTTTTAAAGTCGTTTGCTCTAAACGACTTTAAAAGTGGGCGACTTTTAAAGTTGTTTACAACAAATGACTTTAAAAGTGGGGAACTTTTAAGATGGGATTTATCTTTTGATTGGTCCACCTACGCATGATCATCTTACCTTTTACAAATATCTATCAAAACCTTCCAATTATCCCTTGAAAATAACACTTTTTGTACAAAATAATTGTTTTCTCCAATCGTGTGACTCCATGTGGCTTGAGGATCATTCCTTGATGCTTGAATCGCTAACTCCCTTAGCTTTATAACTGAATGACTTGGCTTCCTTAGGTCTCCAAGTTATACTAGGAAACCTCATGTATGGCTCCAATTCTCATGCAAAGTGGCGGAATTGCATTGTTTTTTGGCTGGATCATTTTTTATGCTTTCCATTACCTTCTTGCTTGCCTAAGGATCATTTTGAACCTTGATCATGCTTTGAAATGATGTTATTTAGGCTTTGGTTTGATCACATGCTTAGAGATCACATGCTTACTTTGGATTAGCTCCTAAGTCTACAAAATATAAAACTTTTGAATTATTAGGTCAAAGATGCATGTGTTACAAAATTATGAAAAGCCTTAGAAATAACACTATATTTGATAATACATGGGCTACTAATTGGGTACTTTTTATGCAAAATTGAATGCTTATCACACCCCCAAATGAGCATTTTGCTGGCCTTGAACAAACATGCAGAAGATCATGAAAATAAAAATGAATGTCATTTTCGTAGGTACTCACAATTGCATTTAACATATGCAACAAGCCCTTAAATCCCTAGGTCACCCTAGTGGTTGAGTTAAGCCTCATGAGGGTTTACAGTGAATAAACTTATAAAATTTTAGAAGGTAAAGTTTTAAATTTATCTTAGAGAGTTATCCTCCATTAGCACTCTATTGACTTTAATAACTTAAGAAAGATGAATGTAAAATTCTACAAGTTATCCACATACCAAAGCTATTTTATTATAATTTATATCCTAGAGTGCATGTGTGTGAATACAATCTACATAAAATAGGACTTCTAAATAGTAATGCTAATCAAGACTTCTAAGTAGTAATGCTTATTGCTTCATTACTTGCAAAGATGTCTTAACCACAAATTCTCACCAGTATACACTAAGAAATAAAGCTCCAAGAGAAATAGGTTCAAACAAATTCTTCTCATTATGTGACCTAATCCAAAGATACTAATGGTTTGCTTAATCTAATAACCACAATTGAGACAAAGAAATGTGATCTCTAAGAATAGATGCCATTACCAAGACCAGTAAAGGTATTCCACTTTAATTCCTTCTTATTTATATCCTCATTAAGGCTATTTTCTACCTTAAATTAATAGGTTTTTAGATAGGATAAAATGTAGGGATAGGCATGTGTATAAGGATTCAAAATTTCAAACCTAAGTAGAGGTCTTCAATGTATATTTGGACACTTTTCTTTTTTGTTGTACTTTAAGTGAATATCTTGTTTAAGTGGGTAGTTTTAAAGTCGTTTGCTATAAACGACTTTTAAAGTGGCTTACAACAAATGACTTTAAAAGTGGGGCACTTTTAAAGTCACTTATTGTAAATGACTTTAAAGTGGGGTACTTTTAAAATCTCTTGCTGTAAATGATCTTAAAAGTGGGGTACTTTTAAAGATGTTTGCTGTAAATGACTTTAAAAGTTGAGTACTTTTAAAGTTGCTTGCCTTAAATGACTTAAAAAGTTGGGTACTTTTAAAGTTGTCTACCTCAGACAACTTTAAAAGTGGGGTACTTTGGTACTTCTAAAGTCATTTTCTTCAAACAACTTTATAACTACCCCACTTTAAAAGTTGTTTACATCAAGCGACTTTAAAAGTACCCACTTAAGTGATCATTTTTCCCAACCCGACACACACAAAGAGAGGAGACTTGATGGGAAAAGATGGAGAACAAGGGGAAGATGAAGGAGAAGGAGAAGAGGGGGGAAAGAGAGAAGTGGGGAGTTGTCGTTCTTGCCAGAGAGTGGCCTTGCTCATCAGAGAAGATGCATCATGTGATGAGCAAAAGAAGAAGGGTTTTGGTGTCAGAGTTCGTAGGACATCGATGAAGGAAATGATTGTTTAGATCACTGATCCGAGCTAATCATCTCACTCAGCACGAAGAGCTTAACTTATGGGTAAGATTTGAGAAAACCCAAATCTTGATTTGAGTGGTTCAATGTACTTGTGATTCAATCATACATCTAAATATTCCTTTTAAACCTACAAGTGGTTCAAGTGTACATCTAAATCTTCTACAAGGTGAGTGTTTTGGGAGCACTAGGAACAACCTCTTATAAGCGTGGCTTACAACCAAGGATCATCACGTTATATAAGGAGTTATATGTAGATCTAACAGAGTATTTTCCAATGGTGTCAAGGGTTCATATGATTTTATCCTTCTTCAAGTTAATTATTAGGGTATCGTTCAGTAGTTACAGCATATGGTTGTAATGCAAATCTTTTGCACCTCTTAGGGGTCTTTTGAGTTAGATGTCCCCAACTATTTGAATAGAGGAGTGTAAGAAATTGTCCATAATGAAAGAATTAGCAAAACTAGAGGCCCAGTATAGTCTAGGGAATCTCAAGTGTAAGTAGCTAGAGATCCAACTAGAAGCTGATTTTGTCTCCACTATATAATTTAAATTTGTTATGAGCCTTTAAAAAAATCAATGTTTTTGGTGATCTTCTTCCATATGCTTGATCCTATAGAACACTCAATTGCATTTGCCTACCAAACTATATGGTGATTATGTCTCTGTGGTAAGAGTTTGCTGAAGACCATCATTATTCCCAAAAAATCTCCATAATCACTTGTACAAATTTGCTTTATTCATTTTCTCTAACCTTCTAACACCCAACCCATGTTCTTCTTTGGTACGCATACTTTTTTTCATTCAACTAGATCTAATTTGTTGGAATCATCTACACCTTTTCATAAGAATCTTCTACAAATTTGATTGATTTTTAAGATGGCAGTAGTTGGACACTTCAATATGGACATTTAGTAAAGTTGTATGTTTGATATAGATGATTTACCATGTGACTCTGCCACCCTTGGAGAGTTAAGCTCTCTTCCTAGATGAAAGCTTTTTAAGTATTCTTTTGGAAAAAGGTTCTAGAGTGATATTTTGGATTTGCTGGATGAGATAGGGAGACCTAAATTGGTGAATAGGAGTTGTACTACCTTGCAATTAAGATAGGTTGCAACGCTATCAAAAATATGTGAATAAGTATTTACACCCAAGATTTGTGATTAGATAAATTCATTTTTTGACTAGTTACCAATTTAAAACATCTAAGAATGGATTTAATTCTCAAGCCATGTGGTGGAGTCTCCTTTTTCTAATGTTGGGCACATAACCTACGAGCAAGCTCCAACCTTAATCACCCATATAAGAGGTTCTTCTCTCCTTGTGTGTGTGTGTGTGTGTGTTTCAAACTATGCCCTGATGTTTATTATTTTAAACCAAAACCCTTGGGAGTATATAAGATCTATTATAGGCTAGGTATAAAGAGTTGTCAAACTACATGGATGGAATAAATTTCTACCAAATCTTAAGGTTTTTTTTTTTTTTTTTAAATCTAGAACTAAAGTATAGTAAATAAAACTAAAACTAAGATGATAGAGAGTCACTTAGGAATTGTGAATCCACCAAAATAATCATGATAATGTTTCTCATTAATTGAAAACATGTATGAATTAAAAGCCTTATCTATAATTTAAAACTTCTGCTAAAGAAGGAACAAATATTATAATGGCATCATCATCATCAAGACCTTATCCCAATTAGGGGTCGGCCACATGAATCTTATTCCTCCATTCCACTCATTAAATACCATGGTTTCATTTAGTCCCAAAGTTTTTAAGTCTTTCCTCACCACTTCTATCCATGTTCTTTTGGGCCTCCCTCTTGCCCTTTTAGAACCTTCAACTTGTATTGCCTCACTCCTTCTAACTGGTGCCGTTGTTGGTCTCCTTTGAACATGTCCAAACCATCTAAGTGTAATTTCCCTCATCTTGGTACCTATTGGTGCTATCCCTAAATTTCCTCTAATATTTTCATTTCTAATTCTATCCTTTCTTGTCTTACCACTCATCCATCTCAACATCCTCATTTCTACGACACTCATCCTATGAGCATGATGTTCCTTAACTGCCCAACACTCTGATCCATAGAGCATGGCCGGCCTTATAGCCATCCTATAGAATTTTTCCTTTAGTTTGAGTGGCACCCGCTGATCACATAAAACACCCGATGCACATCTCCATTTGTTCCAACCCGCTTGGATTCTCTGGGTAACCTCCCTCTCAATCTCTCCACTCTCATGGATCACTGATCCTAAGTATCGAAAGTGGTCTCTCATGGAGACCTCTTGGTTATCAATCTTGACTGGTGTTCCACTCCTAGTCTCCTTGCTAAAATTACATTCCATATATTCTGTCTTACATTCCATATATTCTGGTGATCTATCTAAATTAGCATGAATTATTTACAAACTATAGGCATGACTCATCTAATCTTAACATAACCCATCCAAGAAAGCATTCACTTAGATATTAAAGATCATTTCATAAACATCTCATTTAAACTACAAGTGTTAGAATTGATACCAGATAAAAAAATCAAAATTGCTCTTCAAAGGAAATCTTATCATGAAAATTTTCATACATCAATTTCTAAACAAGAACTCACTAAAAATTATATGAGAAACATGAGCACTCATCTTTAGCTTTTTCCAATCTATAAGCTTTAAGCTGGTGGAGGTAAGGAGGTGTTTGGTGTTGTTGATGGATGCCTATAATAAATTGGTTGAGAAAATAAAAACTAATATATTTAAATAATTGCGTGAAGGAGGTTTGATGATAGTTTTATTATCCTTATATAATAATTCTCTATCCCAACCTCTCTATTGTATATCTCATTTATGGGTGGTGTTAAGTGTTCAATTTTGTTCAAAATATCCCTAATTTAGTATTTAATTAGAGCATCTAGACCATTAATTTTAAGATTTTACATAAAATACTTCATTTTAGCTTTAATTGGTCATCTAACCGTTGAATTGTAAAATTTAGTGGTTAGATGATTATTAAAGCTAATGAACGGTTCAGATGATTCTAATTGGGTCCTGTGCATTGCAGATTAATCGACTCAGGCGTGGATGCTCCAGATCGAATCAAGGATATCAGATGAAGAGGATGAAGTTTCATGGAAATCAGATGGAATTTGAAGAGTCCTAGGACAAGACAAAGTTGGAACAGAGTTCTAGCAAGACTAGGAAGCTAGTGGACCCCACTCTCTCTCTTATCTCTCTTTTTCCTCTCTTTTCTCCCTAGCCTCTCACACTCTCCTATCTCTCCTACACGTTTCTCCCTCTATCTCCCTCTCTCTTACTCTCCCCTCTCCTATCTCCCTTTCTTTTCTCTCACTCTTATCTCCCTTATCACACACATCTCCCTTTCTCTATCTCTTCTCCCTTTCTTTCACACTCACATCTCTCTCTCTCTCTCTCTCTCTCTCTCTCTCTCTCTCTCTCTCTCTCTCTCTCTCTCTCTCTCTCTCTCTCTCTCTCTCTCTCTCTCTCTTGTCCTTTTATACCCCATCTTCTCTCTATAGGGGAAGCTTCAGGAACGCCCGGGCAGGGCTGGGGTAGCTTGGCCAACTTACCATCTTCTCTCACCCTTGTCCTATTCCCCTCTATCCCCTCTTTTCTCTCAGGTTCTTCTCCTTTCCTCTCCCCTTCTCTCTCAACGCCCCTCTCTTCATCTTCTTTCCATCTTTTTTTCGTCTCTATCTCCACTTCTCCTCTCCAGCACCACTCATAGATACATTGCCCAACTCTTGCTCTCTCTATCTCACTCTCCTTCCTCTGCCTTCTCTCATCACTCTCTTTCTCTCTCGTCTGCATGCTCCCTTTCTCTCCCTCTTGTATCTGCTCATCCTCCTCTGCTCCACTAATAAAACCAGGATGGCCATAGGTGCGTGACACACCAACAAGCCTGGCACCATCTCTCTCTCTCTCTCTCTCTCTCTCTCTCTCTCTCTCTCTCTCTCTCTCTCTCTCTCTCTCTCTCTTGCGTTTTTTGCTCTTCCCTGTTTTCCAGCATACGCCTCTTATCTCCCAACTCTTTATCTTTCCTCTGCCTCTGCTCTGCAACTTCACCGCACCAAGCTAAAATAGCCCAGGGAGAGAAAATCCAAATCAGGTTTTCTCCCCATTCTTCTTCTCCTTCTTATCCCATCTTCTTCTTTTCTTCTCTTCTCCATCCTCTGGTTCCATCTTCTCTCGGATCCGGCATCTCTGTGTCATCGGACGTCCGGGTTTCCCTCCTTCTTCCCTCTTTCTCTTCCTTTCCTCCTTTTCTTCTTCTTCTTCTCCTTCCTCTTTTCGTTCCTCCTTCTTCCTTCTTCCTCCTTCTCTTCTGTTTTTCATCGCTTTCCTGGTTTTTTTCGTTAAAAACCAGAAACCCCAGAAAGTTACACATCTACCCTTGGCAGATCTTAGAAAATCCCAATGCATCCTCAATGTAATTCCATCTGGGTCCTTTGTCTGAAATTCCATCCATGTCCCCGATTTAATTCCAAATGTGTCCTCACTTTAATTACATATATGTCCTAGTTTTGTTTTATTCACATTTTGACTATTCAGGGACAGTGCAATTCAAGGACAGCGCAATCCAAGGACAAGCTTATCTAGGACGCCTTTTAGTTTTATTTTTTGTTGTCTTTTGAATAAATAATCGTGCAAACTGTAAAAATTGAATAAATTTGGATTTTAGTTTATTCTTAGTTTATTTTTAGTATAGTCTTTGTTTTTATTCTTTTATTAATTGAATTTTATTGAAAACTCCATTTTAAATCAAGTCCTCGTGGGATCGACCCATACTTGCATAAGCTACACTACAATAGCCCGTGCACTTGTAGTTAAACAATCAACAAGTTTTTGGCGCCGTTGCCGGGGACTTGCAATGGAGTTTTTATAAAATTTAATTAAAATCCAAAAAAATCAAAAATAAAAAAATAAATAAAAAAATAAAAAATTTAGAAATTGCATTTTAGGTATTCTTAGGTGCATCTTTAGGCATTTTGAGTGCATAACCATTTTATTTCTTGAATTCGGTACTAATTATTATTTTTCTTTTTCAGGAAATTGGAGTGGAGCTTCATCAATTAGATAGATTTTTCTTGCTTTCCTAGATTAGGAATTTTATTTTTGAGTGAATCTTGTCATAAGGCCCCTTTGTAATTTGCATTTTTAATTTCAATTTTTAAAGGGTTATAATAATACATGGCAAGTGTGGGATAAGGTGGCCCACACTTGACCTTCATCAAAAACCTCACTGTAAGTCTTCTCACTCATTTATTTTCTAGATTAGGGTTTGCATTTAGAATAATTTACATTGTTTGATAGTTAATTATATATAGAAAGCATATGTTATAATTGTTGCATTTTAGGATTTTGCATTAGTTTATTGCTTTCAATTGCATTTTAGGACACGTCTAATGCTTTAAGGTGGTTTATATGTTGATCAAATTGCCATGGTGCGTGAAAATTAATTAGTAAGGGCACCCTACCCCCACAAGATCAAGGGTAGATTTTATCACCACTCATTGGCTCACATAGGATAATCACCTCAAGCGTGCAACCCCACCATTCACATCAAATTAAAATCAATTAGAAGAGACCTATAGGATCATCACATGCTCGTAGGACCCTCTTAATAGGACACAATTTGCTGTCACTCTAGTGGCTTTTGATCACTGTGGTTATTGGGGGTTGTCTAATAGAGCCTCGCTCTTCCCCCACCTCCTATCAATGTTTGTGAGGTCTAAACACCTCCTTACACGAGGGTTGTATTAACCACTTTGGTTAGAACCTAACTGGTGAGCAGTAATCAATTCCTAAAGAGAGTAGGAGCGTTAGATCAGGCTAATTAAAAGCATTGTCCCCACAGAAAATAAAAAAAATCAAAATATCTATGCTTGCTAGCCTAAGGGGATTGCTTGATTGTATCCTTGATTATGCATCATTCTAGGCATTTAGGTTGCATCATTTAGGATAGTCTTTAAAAAAAAAACAAAAAACAAAAACAAAAACAAAAAACAAAACAAAACAAAAAGAAAAAGAAAAAAAAGAAAAGAAAAGAGAAGACATGATCAGTTGCACCTAATGAATAATTTAAACATTGATCAAAAGAGTAATTTAGACCCCAACATTAATAGAGAAGATATTTCCCCATGGAGAAACAATCCATTCTTTAATGATGATGAACCACCTTTCATCTTTGGTAATTATGATGTTTCCTCATGGACGAGCAATCCTCTCTTTAATGCTGATGATCCACTACCTCTATTTAATGATGATATATGTCAATGGAGGAATCATTCTCAACCACATGGAAATAGGAGAAAGGACCAACATAAAACACATGAGAATAATTGGCATAACCAAAATTCTTATGAGAAGACACTAAGATACTATTTGCAGCCTAATTATACCAGCACACTTTCATGTATACTTTTACCTCCAAATGCTGGTATGATTGACTTAAAGGTCGGAGTAATTCATTTGCTCCCCAAATTTTATGGGTTGGATAGTGAGAATCCTTACATGCATTTAAAAGAATTCGATGAAGTGTGCACGACTCAACATACACAAAATATTGAATTAGATATGGTAAGGCTCAAACTATTTTCTTTTTCCTTAAAAGAAAAAGCTAAGATGTGGTTTCATTCACTGCCATCAGGTTCCATACAATCATGGGAAGAAATGACTAGGAAGTTCTTGAATAAGTTCTTTCTTAGACATAAGACAAATGCTCTTCGTCGAAATATAATGAATTTTACCCAAATGAATAATGAAACTTTCTATCAATGCTGGGAAAGATTTAAGGAATTATTGTTAACTTGTCCACATCATGGATACTAACTTTGGCATATAATTAGCTTCTTTTATGAAGGACTTAAATCTGATATGCGTCAGTTTGTTGAAATGATGTGCAATGGTAATTTCTTAAACAAACAACCTGAGTTGGGCTAATTTAGAAAAAGTAGGTTTCTCAAACAAGCCTAAGTACACCACCACATCCTTTAGGGGAGAAATATATGCTACGACTGAAAAAGATGATATAAAAATAGCATCCCTAGATAGAATAGTTGAGGTGATGGAAATGGAGAAATGTCCCTCTAAGAAAGTCGAATAGGTGTGTGATATTTGTGAAAGTAATACACACCCCACTCAAGAATGTCCTATTGCACCTGCATTTTAGGATGCTCATCATGAATCAACACATTCTTATGAGCAATATTTTTCCCCATCTTTAGAGACATATAATTCTAAATGGAGTAATCATTCCACTTTTAGAAATGAATATAAGGCTAATGTCTCACAGAAGTCCCAACATCAACCCTATCACCATAAAGGACCATTTGCTCATGGACCTTACCTTCCTCCACATAAGAGGAAAGTGGAGGATAATTTCCATCAAGTCATGCGATAACAGGAGAAGAAAATTTCTCCAATTAAAGCCCAATTAAAAGAGAACATAAATTCCATGACCGAATTGAAGGACATGATGTCTCAAATGCTACATACTATTAATAAAGAGGAATGTCCTATTCCACCAAATGAATATCTTAATGATATGGATGTAGGAGACGAGATTAATTCTTCTTATAGACATGGAACAAATAAGGGTAGCTACCATTATTCATAATGGTAACATAATTGAGCAATCTGGACCTAAAAAGGCTGAAATAGTATCTAAACTGGTCAAAAAAAGAGATGAATTTATTGATCAAGAAAATGTCACACCCACTGAGCAATATGACATCCTTGCTCCATTTCCAAAAAGGTTGCATCAAACTCCTGCAATTGTCTCTAATTATGTGAAGCAGCTTGAAGATAAATTTATCTTGCCTTGTGATAAAATGAAAATTTTAAATTGCAAGATAAATTTATTCATCATTCCTTTTTAGAGGCCTGTCCAGCTTATTTTGTATGGGACCGAGGGAAGTTTCGAACTCTATAATGTTTTTCCTTTGAAAAATTTCCTTTGAAAATAAAGTATGTAGTGTAGGTTTTACTTTCTTATTTTTCTTTTTCAGATTTTTTTCTATATCTCTCAATTTTTTTGCTTTTCTCAATGGATTATCATCATCCTATTTTTTAAACATTGAGGACAATGTTTCTCTTAGGTTGGGGGGTGTAGAATTCTAGCAAATTCTAGTTTTTTTTATTATTTTTAGGTGTTTTCCTTGTTGTTCAAAAAAAAAAAAAATGAAAAATTTTAGGTCATTTCCTATACTATGATGAGAATTGGATTTTTTGAAGTATAATCTGGATAACTTTAGCTTATTAATAGAATTGAATATAATTAATTCATCATTTTACTCATTTTCTAAAGTATTCCATGAAAGTAAAGTCTCATATCACATCTGTACACGCAGTTGCATATAGATAATTTAGATTGATAAGTGATTATAACTTAGAAATTCTGAAGAAATTTAGTGGAGACCTATAACCTAAGTGAGTTTTAGAGCCATTCATTTTTTTTGACAGGTTATAAATATTCCTAATTTTCTTCAGCGTGCTTAAAGAAAATTGATCCCAAAATCTTAAATTTGGCTAATTACCTGAATAATTAGAATATTACCTTTAAAATTTTGGAAGTTCATTGAATTTGATAGATTATATGAAACCTAGAAAATGATTTAGGCCATCCTTATTGTTAACCTAGAAACATAAAGCCTACCCAGAAGTATTTTCACTGCTAGTCAGCCAAGTTGAGCCTTTTATATAAGGCCTTTTCTTTTGTCACCCAAATTACCTTTACCCATATTAACCCAGTATAAATTATCCCTTACCCATTTTTCTTTGAAAAATAAGTTAGAGAAGAATGACGAAATACCTTTTAGTTGCAAATTAAAGTAGAAAGTGAATATCAAGAAAAATTCTTCAAAGTGAGTCAAAAGTGTGAAAAGAAAGAAAAGTGAAAAAAGAAGAAGAGAAGTTTGAAGAATGCAAAGAAAAATAGAAAAAGAAATATTCACTTCATCAAAGAAAAGAAAGAATTTCCAACTTTAGTAGAAGACCTCTACTTATTTTTTGAAGAAACATTGAATATCCTTATACCCTTTCTTTGGTACCCTGTCCTAAGCCTATGTCTAGTCCCAGTTAAAGACCTATTGATTCTAGGAGGAATATAGTCTTGATGAGAAAATGAATGGATGGGATTAAAAGAGTGGTATTTCTAAATATTCAAAGGTAATGACATTTATTCCAAAGGGATCAAAATCATTAAATTCTTTATTAACTCCTGTTCTTCATGAGTATATGTGAGATATATTTGTTTTTATTGACTCTTCTCACATATTCAAAAGAGAGATATGATTTGAACCCTCTATCTGAGAGACTTTATTTCTGAGAGTATGTCATTAGTAAGGATTGGGGTCAAAACATATTTCAGATGGAGTTCAAAAGTTAGAAGTCTACTTAGAGATAAAGATTATTCTATGTGTGACTGCATATGCACATACTCACTCTGAGATCTGAGTTAGAATGGAATATTTTTAGCATATGGGTAAGGTTTTGAATTATTTAGTCATCTTTATTAGTTTGTTAAAGTTGATGGATTTATTTATTCTTTGGAGAAAAAAAAAAGAAAAAGAGATGATCTAAAAAATAAATTTTTTTGATCTGATTCTTCGCATCTTTTGCTAGGGATTAGCAAAATGCTGGTTGGGGGGTGTGTTAGGTGTTCAATTTTGGTCAAAATACCCCTAATTTAGTATTTAATTAGAGCATCTGGACCATTAATTTTAATATTTTACATAAAATATTTTATTTTAGCTTTAATTGGTCATCTAACCATTGAATTGTAAAATTTAGTGGTTAGATGATTATTAAAGCTAATGAACGGTTCAGATGATTCTAATTGGGTCCTATGCATTGCAGATTAATCGACTCATGCGTGGATGCTCCAGATCGAATCAAGGATATCAGATGAAGAGGATGAAGTTTCATGGAAATCAGATGGAATTTGAAGAGTCCTAGGACAGGACAAAGTTGGAACAGAGTTCTGGCAAGACCAGAAAGCTAGTGGACCCCACTCTCTCTCTTATCTCTCTTTTTCCTCTCTTTTCTCCCTAGCCTCTCACACTCTCCTATCTCTCCTACACGTTTCTCCCTCTATCTCCCTCTCTTTTTTCTCTCTCTTATCTCCCCTTATCACACACGTCTCCCTTTCTCTATCTCTTCTCCCTTTCTTTCACACTCACGTCTCTCTCTCTCTCTTGTCCTTTTATACCCCATCTTCTCTCTATAGGGGAAGCTTCGGTAAGGCCTGGGCAAGGCTAGGGTAGCTTGGCCAACTTACCATCTTCTCTCACCCTTGTCCTATTCCCCTCTATCCCCTCTTTTCTCTCAGGTTCTTCTTCTTTCCTCTCCCCTTCTCTCTCAACGCCCCCCCTTCATCTTCTTTCCATCTTTTTTTAGTCTCTATCTCCACTTCTCCTCTCCAGCACCACTCATAGATACACTGCCCAACTCTTGCTCTCTCTATCTCACTCTCCTTCCTCTACCTTCTCTCATCACTTTCTTTCTCTCTCATCTGCACGCTCCCTTTCTCTTCCTCTTGTATCTGCTCATCCTCCTCTGCTCCACTAACAAAGCCAGGCCAGCCATCGGTGCGTGACACACCAACAGGCCTGGCACCATCTCTCTCTCTTGCATTTTCTGCTCTTCCCTGTTTTCTGGCATACCCCTCTTCTCTCCCAACTCTTTATCTTTCCTTTGCCTCTGCTCTGCCACTTCACCGCACCAAGCTAAAACGGCCCAGGGAGAGAAAACCCAAATCGGGTTTTCTCCCCATTCTTCTTCTCCTTCTTATCCCATCTTCTTCTTTTCTTCTCTTCTCCATCCTCTAGTTCCCTCTTCTCTCGGATCTGGTGTCTCTTCGTCACCGGACGTCCTAGGGAAGGAAACCCAAAACGGGTTTCCCTCCTTCTTCCCTCTTTCTCTTCCTTTCCTCCTTTTCTTCTTCTTCTCCTTCCTCTTTTCCTTCCTCCTTCTTCCTCCTTCTCTTCCAGTTTTCATCATTTTCCTGGTTTTTTTTCCTTACATTGTCTCCTACATGGGGTATATGAACATATTTTCTTATAAAATATTTGACATTACATGTTATATTTTCATGGTATAGGTAATAATTATTTCTTTTATGCAGCTTCTTGAATGATGCAATTATCGTTTTTGAGGTTGAGGGTATGCTTTACCAATTCCTTAATCCCGACATCATTTGTGAAGAGAGGGAGCAATGGTCAATAGAGAGGCATGTTGATGATATTTTACTAGGCTTCTTTCGATGCTCTAAAGGACATGGCTTAATAATTCCCTACAATAGCAGGTAAGTTTTGATTTTCTTGTTTTCTTGCAAGAGAGGCTTGTTGATGATATTTTACTAGGCTTCTTTTGGTGCTCTAAAGGACATGGCTTAATAATTCCCTACAATAGTAGGCAAGTTTTTGATTATCTTGTTTTCTTGCAAGAGAGGTAGAGCAATGGTCGATAGAGAGGCGTGTTGATGATATTTTACTAGGCTTCTTTCGGTGCTCTAAAGGGCATGGCTTAATAATTCCCTACAATAGGAGATAAGTTTTGATTTTCTTGTTTTCTATGTGCATGGTCCTCGTAGAAATTACAAATAAATAAGCTTTTATTTTTTCATGTATTATGTGTAGATAAATAATTTGTTATTCATCTATAACGCATTTGAAATTTAAATTTGTAGAGCATGGTTAACATGGGTTAATCTAATCAAGACTATACAACCACTAAAACTCACTTGGAAGAATGTTAAGGTATAGAAAACAATTAATTACTTTATTTTACAACTAATTAACCACATTATTACAAATGATATTTATGGATTCTTTTGTTGTCCTTGTTGCATAGTGCCTTAGATAAACAGTCTGGCTACGAGTGTGGGTATTATATGCTAAGATACATGAGGACCCTAGTATGCGATGCTTTGGTGTCTCCCAATTAAGAAAGGTAAGACACTTTTACTTTTCATAATCTTATATTTTTCATAGATTTTTATGGATCCATTTTAAAGAATATGACCTGAATTAAATATGTTATATTACAAGCTGTTGTGCTTTCAGAGTAGGAAAACAAGAAGATTTACTCCAAAGTAAACCTCAATGAAATACTAAGTGAATGGGTTGAGTATGTATTGAGATTCAATTAGGACACTTGAAGTAGCTACATTATTGTAAAACACATGATAAAGTATTTTTTCATTCACTTGTATGTGTTCTTTTAGTTTTTATTAATTTCTTTGAAATATATATATTTATATATAAAATTTTTAAGCAATAAATGAGTGAAAACTTGGAGTATGGGAATAAATGATTATGAGATAGAGTTGTAAATGAAGTGAATATGAGAGTTGGTTTTCAATATACGCATTGAATTATATAACTTTTATTAAATGATGAATGAGGGTAACTTAGTGTGGAGTATGGGAGTTGTAAGTGAAGTGAATATGAGAGTTGGTTTTCAACATATTCATTGAATTACATAGCTTTTATGGAATGATGAATGAGGGTAACTTAGTGTGAATGTGAAAGTAAATGCAAATGTATATAGATTTACAAATGAAGTGAATGTGGATGTTGTAGTAAATGCATGTGTTGTGGTTTTTCAAGATAGATGTGGATGAATGATTAAGGATGAATTTGTCCATTTTGTACACAATGTGGAAGTAAATGTATGTTTGTTTTTCGTGTGTAAAAATATTGTAAGATCAGAAACAATATTGAATTGTATATAGGTGGTAGTGATTGGAATGTCAAAAATGAAAAAAAAGGACTTTCGAAGTCATTTAGCCCGAAATGAGTTCAAAAGTAGACCACTTTTGTAGTCATTTAGTTCTGGGCTACTTTTAAAGTCATTTAGGGCTAAACGACTTTAAAAATATACCACTTTTAAAGTCATTTAGAGATAAATGACTTTAAAAGTTGGATATTTTTGAAGTCGTTTAGACCTAAATGACTTTAAAAGTGGGGCACCATTGAAGTACTTTTGAAATCGTTTACATAAACAACTTCAAAAGTTCAATAATTTTAAAGTTGTTTATATAAATGACTTTAAAAGTCCTTTATTTTTAAAGTCGTTTATGTAAACGACTTTAAAAGTTGATGACTTTTAAAGTCGGCTCTATAGAAGTCGCTTTTTAACTAACTTCTATTATCACTTTTTACTGACTTTAAATTCTCCTATGTTGTAGTGTGTATATATGCACAGTAATGAAGTTATTAATGGTTTGAAATGATAGACACATAGTTTAACTAATTGCTACTTTGAATTTTAAAGTAATCATATGTTACTTGATTTGTTAGGTATGATGCAAAATTCGTGGATAACATACATACATACATACATACATACATACATACATACATACATACATACATACATACATACATACATACATGGATATGTGTGCTTATGATGCATTCCATGTGATGACTTATGGTCATGTGATTTTATCATTAGAAAATCCTTTCTTCAAATCATTGTATGTGTATGCCGTGATTTTAGTTTTGTATTATTGGATTATCTACTGAGTATGTCATATTCTCACCCTATTATTTTTATCTCAGGTTAGCTCGGAATGAATTAGAAAGAGATTAAGATTCTAAGAAGACCATTTGTTTATAAAAGAGGATAAGAAGTGAGGTAATTTAGAGTTTCATTAAGAAACTCAAAATATGTTTACTATTGGGTAATATTTTGATTTATATATGATGAAATTTGTAATTGTGCTATGTTTGATAAGTTCTGAGAATGTTAAATGTATTTAAAAAGGAGATAGAGTCTCCACTCATGTTTTAAAAATTCAATTGAATATTTATCAGGTGCTTCACATCACATGCGTTAAATGTCTTATGTTTGAAAAACAGAGGAAACTCTATCAAATTTTTGGTAGAAATGTAGCTCTCATTTGACCAAAAATTCTTATTTTGAGAAAAAAAAAAATGACACTTGGGGTTTCTATGATCAAGTTTAGAAAAAAATTCTTCTATTGTTATTTTATTTTTTAAAATATTTTCAATAGAGATTGATCTTGCTACGCAGATGTCTGTTATATTTAAATAATGTTATAAAAACCCAGGTCATCATAGTTGGTGTCAAAGCCCTAGGTCATGTCATTCATAGCCAATTACAAATGAAAAATCATGAATAGTCAATGGTGTTAGGAGAAATTTATGTTCTAGTGTAAGTAATTAGAGAGAATACTTACTTGAGATTACTACAGTTTGAAAGTAAATGTCACATTGAAGACATGGGTAATTAGAGTATAAGTACTCACTTAAAGTTGTGTACATGTGAAATTACAAAAATTCCACATAGAAGGAGGAGACATTTGACCCCTAGGAATAAGAATAATCCTACCAATTACTCTGAATAAGGAGCTCCAGCGATTGAGACTGTCTAGACCTTCATGCAACATGTAGGCCAGTTTTTACAAAATCAGCCACAAGGAGAAACAACAATTAGAATAGTGGCCTTAGATAAAGAAAATGAAAGAGCGAAAGCTTAATTGGAAAGATTCAAGAAGCTGGCCCCATCATTCTCTGGAGAGGATGAATCTTACTCAGTAAAGAAATTGATTTTTGGAGTAGAGAAGATCATGAAAGCAATGAAGATTTTAAAGAATAAAAAGGTAATAATGGCTACCTTTATCTTGATAGGAGAGGTGACCCTTTGGTGGGAAACAACTGAGAGAGTAAATGTTGAAGGAAAAATGTCATTCCTTGGGAAGAATTGAAAGGTGTCTTTTAATAAAAGTATTTCTCAAGGCATGTACAAAAATAAAAGGAGAAAGAATTCATGAACTTGGAGCAAGAATATTCTACAATAACACAATATGAGAACAAATTTACTTATCTTAGTAGATTTGCACCCACGGTATGTACCATAGAAGCCAAGGCTGCAAAGAAATTTGTTGTTGAATTAAACCCTGGTTTGAGAAATAGAGTTATATGGTTTCAGCCTAATACTATGGCAGGGGCAGTAGAGTTGGCCTCTCTTTTTGAGAAGGATTATCAGAGGACATTGGAAGACTAGCAGAAATGCAAAAAGTATACCAGCATAAGTGGGAATTTGAACAAAGGAAAATGACCAATACAATCCTCAAGAATCCATCATCCATGGAAGTGGCAATTTGACAACAGGAATAGGGCACTAGTATAAGAAACATGTTCGCGGTGCAAAAAATATCATCCAGGTAGATAGTGAAATAACATCAAGTGTTAGACTTGTAGAGAGATGGTGCACAGGTGCACCATCTAGAGAAAGAAAAAGAAGAAGAAACTCAAAGGAGCCAATGAAGAACTTGTTAAGATACCATTTGATACGAATTCTACACTTTCTTTCATATCATATGAGCTTACTTAAGCTGTAGATAGTATATTATAATTTAATATTCCTTATAGAATTCTATAATAGTTAGGTGAAATAAATTACACAAAGACATTTATAACAAGTTTTAGTTATGATTGGAGAGACGAATGGAGGCCAACTTAATCTTTTTGAAACATTTTGGAAAATTTTATATTATTTTAGGAATGGAATAGTTAATTGAACAACTAATGATCACAATGGGGATATAAAAGTTTCTTTTGATGATATAGAGAAGTAGTGATGTATTTTAGACTAAGCTAAGGCTTCAAAATGAGTATATATTACCTGTGTTGAGAAGATGGATAGATGCTTTACTAAGGAATGCGAGAGTATATATACTAAAGTGGAAATTTTGTAGTCTATATCAATTCCTTATGAAAAGGACTATGAATTATATATATACAATGGTGTTTGTAAAAAGAAAAAGCTACTACAAGAAATGGAGTACAAGTCATGGGAAACTAATCAATGAAATCTACAAGTGAAAACTTTCATCATTGACGTAAAGAGATGATAAGTGATAGTATTAAACTTAAATTATCAGTTTTAGAATTCCTTGAAAAAAATGTGAAGTGAAATGAGATATGGTGGGATGAATTTAATTACAAGTTAACTACTTTTGGAACTTTTACAAGATTTTAATGATGAAAAGATCATATGGAGGTAGACAAGAGAATAAGAGATTATTCTACATTATGAATGGAAAATAAAATACAAGAAATAAGGACATTATAAAAGAACAAGGGGTAATTCAATGAGGGAAATGATTATTGGGGAAGTGTGAATTAGGTTATACTACTCATGATTGAGGGATGATTGCTGTAGATTTGGAGATATTATTTATATGAACTGAAGTTACATAATAATGTTAATGACTTAATAAGTAAATGCCGAGTATTAGATAAGCCTCGTAAATTTTTAAGGTATGAAGTTGAGAATTATATAATTTTAAGTAGTTATAAGAACTTAAATTTATGATGAAATGAGGATTACTGGGATTGTTTGGAAGATAACATGAAAAGAATTTTGAGGGTGAAATTCCTATAGGGGGAGGAATGTAAATCCCCAATTTTTAAATATGAATTTAAGTAAATTTTGGATTATATTATATCAGGATAAAAAGAGATTATTGAACTTTCAATTTTTGGAGTTTTAGAAAATAAAATTGTATATATGTCAAATCAAGTTTTGGGGCATCCATATTTGGATTATTCTCAGAAAAATGATTCCAACAATAGTAAGTTTGCTAAAATCAGAGTTTGGATGAATAAGTTGTGATTTTTCTCACGAAGGGTAATTCAATAATTTCACTAGTGGGGCTCACTCACAGAAATCTAGGTTTAACAATCAATCTAAAAATCCAAAATTGATCTAAGCCGACCAAAACCAAAAATCATTATTTAGTCTAGATCATCAAACTTTTGGGGAATTTGCTTAATTCAGCAATTGAATCTCTAATCAAGTACATGTTGGAGAGATTGATGAAGACCAATCAACTTTTATTATATCATATTTAAAGAAATTGGTTGTGATCAAGCTAGGGAAGTAGATTTTATGTGTTTTTTAGTTAATTTTCTATCTTTTTTAATTTCGAATTCCCTAATAGATATGAATTTTTATTTTAGTCCACCTATGATAATCACCACAAGTGCACAACCTTACCTCTCAAATTAATTTAAAATTAATTAGACGAGACTTATAGAGGCTACCTCTTAATAGGAAGCAATCTATTACCACTCTAGTGCTTCTCAGTATTGTGATTATAGTTGGTGTCTTAAAATCCAAATGATTTTTTCATCCCTTCCATTGACATCAGTTGAGGTCTAAACACCTCCTGACACAAGGATTATATTAAACACCTTAGAGAAGAACCTAAGTGGTATGTAGTAATCAAATATGAAAGAGAGGGGGAGCACTAGATTAGGCTAATCTAAAAGCATCGTCCCCACACAAATTCAAAAAAATCAATATTGTTGCTTATTAGCTTTAAGATTATTTGATTACGCCCTTTGTTTGTGCATCATTCTAAGAAGTTAGGTTACATTATTTAGGTTAGTTTTACCAACTAAAGAGAAACACAAGAAAAAGAGAAAAAAAAAGGTTTATTGTATGCACTTTTGAAGATGAGACAAAATTAGAAGGTTAGTCAAGTACGACCAAAAACACAAAAAGCTAGATCAATCCACATCAATGACTGATCAACGATCAAAGGGTAATTCATCCCATGGTAGTCGAGCCCCTCCACTCATCATGAATGAGGACCCACCACCTCTAATGGATGATGAATATCAACCTCCACCAAGGAGGACTAGTCATCTACAAAACAAAGATTAGAGAAGAAATAATAATTGGGAGTGGGACCAATAGAGAATATGGGGATAATAATGATGGTTATCAAAACTTTCATGGCAGAACTTTAAAAGACTACCTTCAGCCTACATGCACCAGCATTCCATCTTGTGTTCTTCCTTAGAATGCTGGTGCTTTAGAATTAAAAATTGGAGTAATCGAATTACTTCCCAAATTCTATGGGTTAGATAGTGAAAGCCTTTACTTGTACCTTAAAGAATTTGATGAGGTATGCAATGCCCAAAGAACACAAAACATTGGTCGAGATACTATTAGGCTTAAACTTTTTCCTTTCTCTTTAAAGGAAAAAGCTAAAATGTGGTTTAATGCACTACCAGTGGGTTCTATAAGAACCTGTAATGAAATGACTAGGAATTCTTAAAAAAGTTTTTTCCTGTGCATAAAATAAATATACTTCATCATAAGATAATAAACTTTACTTAGAAGGATAAAGAATCATTCTATCAATGCTAGGAAAGGTTCAAGGATTCTTTATGCACTTGCCCACATCATGGCTATGAACCATGGTGCATTATCAGTTTCTTTTATGAGAACTTAATTTTGGCATGCACCAATTTGTAGAGATGATGTGCAATGACAACTTCCTAAACAAACAACCAGATGAGGCAGTGGAGTATTTGGAATGGCTAGCTGAAAGTGCGTAGACCTGGGCTGACTTAGAAAAAATAGAAAACATAGATAGACTAAGCCCACTACCAACCATGCTAGGGGAGGCATATATGCCATGTATGACAAATATGAAATCAATGCTAGAGTAGCATCCCTAGCTAGAAAAGTAGAAGCCATCGAAATGGAAAAGAAAAACTCAAATAAATAAGTACAAGTGTGTAACATCTATGAAAGTACTACCCATCTTACTCACAAATGTTCTTCCATTCTAACATTCCAACAGATACTTCATGATCATGCTAATACACTTGACACTTATGAAATACCCTTCTCCCCATACTCATAGACTTATAATCCCAATTGGAGAAACCATTATAATTTTAGTTGGAAAATGGATCTACTACCAATGTTTCACAACCAGGACCATATCAACCTCTCCAAAAAAACCAAGGACTTCTTGCCCTACCATACCAAACTCATCAACCTCCTTCTTCTAGACTTTGCTTTCCCCCATGCAAAAGGCCCATAGAGGATAATAAAAATCAACTCATTCAAAACCTGGATAGGAAAATTTCTCAATTAGAAGTCCAATTGAAACAAACCAATTACTTTGTTAATGAAATAAAAAATATGATGAGTCAATGGATGCAAAATACGAAAAAAGAGAAGTTTCCAGCTCAACCACAAGCAAACCCTAAAGGAGTACATGCAGTTAGCACTAATGCATCTGATGCATCATCTAACTCTACCATGGAACAAACTAAGGTTGTCACCATTCTTAGGAGAGGTAAAAAAATTGAGAAGGATAAGTGGTAAAAGATTGAACAGGTAGAAAAATCCACTAAAGTTAAAGAAAATTCTAATAAGAAGGACCCCACTTCACCTATTGACCCATGTCCTATCCTTGCTCCATTTCCTCAAAGGTTGCATCAAGCTCTAAAATCTACCTTTAATGATGAGATTTTAAAGATTTTCAAGCAAGTCAAGATCAACATATTGATCTTAAATGCAATAAAACAAATCTCATCATATGTTAAATTCTTAAAAGGCCTTTGCCCTATAAAAGGAAAACTAAATGTTCAAAATAAGGCATTTTTTTTATTAAACAAGTTAGTTCTATTCTTTAACATCATACACCACCATAATACAAGAATCCAGGTTGCCCCACTCTTACTTGAATTATTGGCAACTATAAGATTGATCAAGTTCTACTTGATTTGGGATCTATTGTGAACCTACTACTGTACTCAATATATGGATAGCTAGGTCTCGTCTCCTACACTCTAGCTAATTGATCATTTTGTGAAAATACTGAGAGGGGTAATAGAAGATATGCTTGTCTATGTAGAACAATTTTGTTTCCTTGTGGATTTTCTAGTTTTGGGTATACAATCGGTGGTGAATGAGAAGAATGAAATACTAGCCATCTTGGGACAACCATTTTTGGCTACATCCAATGCATTAATTAATTGTAGAAATGGTGTCATAAAATTGTCTTTTGATAATATGACATTAGAGCTAAGCATCTTTAACATTTGTAAGCAACCTGGTCAACCTACTGATGACTTGCACTATGTCAACATGATAAATTTAGTTGTGTAAGATCATTTTTAATCATCTTCCTTGTCGGACCCACTTGAGGCCTGTTTGACCCACTTTAATGAGTTTAATGAGGATGCATTAATAGATGAAGTTAATGCCCTCTTTGCTTCTATTCCTATCATGGATACAAAATAAAATAAAATGAAAACCTCATTTTAAGGAACTTCCACCAAGGGAATCCACTCCCCTTCTATCATTAGTAGAACCTCCTAAGCTTGAATTGAAATCTCTACTATCAGATTTAAAATATTCCTACTTAAGAGAAAAAGAGACTTTTCCTGTGATAATTTCCTCCCAATTAGAAAAATCTCAAAAGAAAAAGTTAATAGACACTTTAAAAGAACACAAAGGTGCTATAGGATGGAGCATATTTGATATAAAAGGTATTAACCCTTTAATATGTACCTATAAGATATATCTAGAGGATAAAGCTAAACCATGTCATCAAGTGCAAAGAAGGTTAAATCTTAATATGAAAGATGTGGTTAGAGCAAAAGTTCTTAAGTTGCTTGATGCAAGAATCATTTATCCCATAAGTGATAGTAAATGGGTAAGTCCTACTTAGGTAATTCCAAAGAAGTCTAGAGTGATAGTAATAACTAATGTCAACAATGAATTGATCCTTATTAGAGTTACCACTAGTTGGTGTGTGTGCATCGACTATAGAAAGTTGAATGTTGTCATAAGGAAGGACCATTTTCCTTTACCCTTTGTTGATCAGATGTTAGAAAGGGTTGTAGGACATTAGTACCATTGTTTTCTAGATGGTTATTCAGGGAATAACTAGATAGAAATTGTACTTGAGGATCAGGAAAAGACCACATTTACATATTCGTTTGGCACTTTTTCTTACAAAAGAATGCCATTTGGATTATGTAACACACCTACCACATTTCAATGCTGCATGTTGAGTATCTTTAGTGATATGGTAGAGAAAATCTTAGAGGTTTTCATGGACAACTTTTCTATTTTTGGTAATTCATTTGAAACATGCCATGAAAATCTAAGAAAAGTCTTAAGTCATTGTAAAGAAAACAACCCAGTGCTAAATTAGGAAAAATGTCATTTCATTCTTCCTAAGGGAATTGTCTTAGGTCACATAGTATCGTCAAAAGGTATAGAGGTAGATAGAGCCAAAGTTGACCTAATTACAAATCTACCCATCCCAAAATCTATTATGGACATTTGCTCTTACCTTGATCATGCAAGATTCTATAGGCGGTTTATTAGAGATTTTAGTGCATATCCAAACTATTGTATCACCTTCTCACAAAGGACACCCCTTTTGAGTGGATTGATGATTGTCAAGAAGCTTTTACAAAGTTGAAAGACAATTTGAACATTGCTCCTATCATGCAACCACCCAATTGGAATTTACCCTTTGAAATCATGTGTGATGATAGTGACTATGTTGTATGAACTGTATTAGGGCAGAGAAAAATCCATATGTCATCTATTATGCTAGTAGGACCCTAAATAGCACGCAAATGAACTATTCCACTATGAAGAAAGAACTCTTAGTAGTTGTCATTGCGTTGGCTAAATTTAAGAGTTACTTGGTTGGATCTAAAATAGTCATATTCATTGACCATTCGACCCTTAAGTATCTTCTTTCCAAGAAAGATGCTAAGCCTAAACTAAGTAGATGGATTATTTTACTGCAAGAGTTTGACATTGAAATAAAACATAAAAAAGGAGTAGAGAATGTTGTAGCTGATCATTTGTCCCGCTTAGTCCTAATAGAACCTTTAGATGAATTACAATTTAAGGACAATTTCCTTAATGAGTAACTTTTTCATGTTTCCCATCCTCCCTGGTTTGCTGATATTGAAAATTATTTAGTCACAGGGAAGATTCCTGAACATTAGAATAAATAAGAAAAGCAAAAATTCTTTTCCAATGTTAAGCATGACTTCTAGGATGATCTACACCTATTTAAGTACTTCCTAGATCAAATCATTAGGCAATGTGTATTTGACTTAGAGCAACATAGTGTCATCTCCTTTTTTCACTCAAAAATTTGTGGTGGATATTTTTTTACCCAGAAAATAACTGCAAAGATTTAGCAGTGTGATTTCTATTGGATGTCATTGTTTAAAGATACACATGTGCTTTGTAACTCATGTGAGCAATGTCAAAAGTTAGGAGGAATAAATCATAGGAATATGATGCCTCTGAACCCTATCCTTGTCATAGAAGTTTTTGATTGTTGGGGAATAGATTTTATGGGGCCATTCCCTCCTTTTGGCTACATTTATATCTTATTGGCAGTAGACTATGTTTTTAAATGGATTGAATGTATCCCGTACAGGCATAATGATCAGAAAATTATCCTTAAATTCTTATAATAATTTTTTTTTTCTTTTTATAGATTTGGGACCCCTTGAGCCATTATAAGTGAAAATGGTACACATTTTTGCAAAAAACAATTTGAAGCACTCATAAAAAAATATAATATTACACATAAAGTTGCAACACCATATCACCCACAAACAAGAGGACAAGTAGAAGTATCTAATTGGGCCATAATACAAATTCTTCAAAAGACTATTAATTTGGATAGTAAGGATTAGTCTCTTCGACTGATCGACGGGCTTTAGGCTTATAGGACTACACATTGCACCCCAATTGGTATATCTTCCTATAGTATTGTATACGATAAGGCATGCCATTTTCCTATGGAATTGGAACATAGAGCTTATTGGCTAATAAAGACCTTTAATTTCAACATAGATAAAGTAGGCTCACATAGAAAACTCCAACTTAATGAGTTGAAATTAGGTAAGAAGCTTATGGGAGTAATAGGATATATATAAAGAAAAGATGAAAGTTTTTCATGATAAAAACATAATAAGAAAATCCTTTACTCCAAACCAGAAGTTTTTCCTTTATAATTCTATGCTCCACCTATTTTTAGGTAAGCTTAGATCTCGATGGACCAGTCCATATATAGTAAAAGAAAATTTTTCATATGGGATCATCAAGATTGAGGATACTAGGACTAGACATTCTTTCAAAGTGAATGGTCAATGTTTAAAGCCTTTCCTAGAATATAAGAATCCAAAAGTTGAGTCCACAACTTTGGAGGATATTGTTTATCAAGATTGAGTGGATCAGATCCCTCTGTATTATCTTTTGTATTTTTTTCTTTTCATTGTTTTTTGCATTACCCATATTCATTTTAAGTCTTACTTTTTAAACATTGAGGACAATGTTCCTTTCAGGTTGGGGGTGTAGAATTCTAGAAAATTCTAATTTTTGTTAGTTTTTTCTTTTAATTTCAAAAAAATAAAAAACTTAAAAAAAATTTGATCCTAATTTTCTTTAGTGTGCTTAAAGAAAACTTAATCCTATCAATTTGTAAATTTGGCTAATTACCTTAATTATTAGAGTATTACCTTTAAAATTCTAGAAGTTCATTGAATTTGAATGATTATATGAAACCTAAAAAAGGATTTAGGCTATCCTTGTTGTTAAACTAGAGACATAAAGCCTACCCGTGAGTATTTTTACCACTAGTTAGCCAATTGGAGCCATTTATATAAGCTTTTTTTTTCCTCATCCAAATTACCTTTGCCCATATTAAACCAAAATAATATATCCATTTCCTATTTTCTTTGAAAGATAAGTTAGAGATGAATGATGATATACTTTTAGTTGCAATGAAAGTAGAAAAGTGAATTTCAAGAAAAGAAATGTTTTTCAAAGTGATTTAAAAGTGTTGAAAAGAAAGAAAAAGTACTAAAAAAAAGTTTGAATACTACAGAAAAGTGGAAAAAGAAATATTCACTTCAATACAAGTAAAGAAAGAATTGCAACTTTAGAAGACCTCTACTTACTTTTGAATCATGTTGAATACCCATTATACCCTTTCTTTTGGACCCTATCCTAAGCCTATGTTTTGTCCTAGTTGAAGACCTATTGATTTTAGGATGAATATAGTCTTGATGAGGATTTGAAAAGATAGGATTTAAAGAGTAATATTTCTAGAATTTCAAGGTAATGACATCTTATCCTTTCTAAAGGGATGAAAATAAAATTCCTTATCAACTTTAGTTCTTCATGAGTATATGTGAGATAAATTTTCTTTTATTGATTCTGCTCAAATGTTTAAAAAACAGAGATGATTTGAACCCTTTATTTAAACGATTCTATTTTTGAGTGTATGTCATTAGTAAGGATTGTGGTCAAAACATATTTCAGATGAAGTTCAAAAGTTAGAAGTGTACTTAGAGCCAAAGATTATTCTATATGTAGATTGTGCACTCATACACTCACTCTAAGATCTAAGCTAAAGTGGAATGTTTTTAGCATATGGGTACGGTTTTGGTTTCTTCATTCATTTTTATTATTATGCTAAAGATGATGATTTATTGAAGATAATTCTCTAAGGAAAAAGTGGGAGTTGACTTGAAAATAATTTTAAGAATTTTGTGAATTTTCTTTTTTGCATGTTGTGCTTAGGACTAGCAAAATGCTAGTTGAGGGATGTGTTAATTTTTAATTTTAGTTAAAATACCCCTAAGTTAGCATTCAATTGGATAATCTAACTGATCAATTTTATAATTTTTAGACAAAATATGAATTTTAGCTCCAATTGACCATCCAACCATTGATTTGCTAAATTTAATGGTAAATGATCATCATTGCTAATCAGAGGTGTAATGTTTGATTTTGATGATTCTAATCTAGTCTTATGTTTTGTACATCAACCAAATTGAAGGCATGGATAGCTCAGATCATATTTAATGTTGTAGATTAGCCCACAATTGATTAAGGAATTATTTTTATTTGATAAAGGGCAAAACTAAAGGAGGAATGGAAAGCTTCAAAATAGAGAGAGGAGTGGTAGTTTCCAACAGGAAAGTGGGGAAGAGTGGAAAATAGAATTAGGAGGATGAGATAGGCAACTTGAAAAGAGGAAGCTGTGGATATTTATGAAGGACCAAGCTGAGTAGAGGACTCCTCTTGAACGTAGCCGAAAGGAAATTGACTGCACTCCCTCTTACTTTCTCCTTTTCTCTTTCCTTCACCTCACAACACTGCTCTCTGTTTCACTCTCTCCCTAACCACCCATCTTCCCCATAATTGGAGAGAGAGAGACAGAGAGAGAGAGACAATGACCTGCACCTCTCTTCTTCTCACTCCCTTCTCTCTCTCTCTCTCTCCCTTATTCCTTCTCTGATTCTTTCCCTCGTTCCTTCTCTGCCTCTTTCCCTCTTTCCCTCTCTCCTCTTTTCTTATTCTCTTTCATTTCCTCCTCATCTTCTTTGTCTACCAGACCCTGATTAGCCTCGTAACCCATCTCTCCATGCTCCTATCTCCTTCTCAAATCCCTCTCCTTCTCTCTTGATTCCTTTCTCCCTTTGCTCCGACCTCTGTCTACACCTCTTCACCACACCCACATGAAGCCAACAACAACCCAAAGCTCATACACCTCTTCTCTCTTCCCCCTCTCTACCGTGTCCCTCTGTCAGAGAACCTTCACCATCTCCTTGCTCATCTTCTCTCTGTTTGTCAGAAATCCCAGCATCAATCCTTCCTCTGCCACACACCTACTCCAACTCAGGGAGCACTTGCCTGCTGCTTCTCACTCTCCTCTAGCCAGCATCTCTTCCTGTAATGACTCGGGTTTTTATAATCCTTTTTAAATGCAAAAGGCATTTACATAACAAGATCGATCTCTATTGAAAATAATTTTTGAAAATTAAATAACAGAGGAAGAACTTTTTTCTTTTAAATTCATTCTTAAAAATCTTAGGTGTCAATTTTCTTTTCGCAAAAGGATCATCAATGAAATGAGTGCTACATTTCTACCAAAAACCCAATAAAGTTTCCTCTATTTTTTTGGACATAAGACATTTAATGCATGTCATTGTGAAGTACCTAATAAACATTCATTTAAATTTTAAGCATAATGGGAGACTTCGTCTCCTTTTCAAAAACATCTAACGTGCAACATTCCCAAGACTTATTAGACACAACCCATTTATGAATTAAATCACATATAAGATTAGAATATCACCTAATAGTCAACATAGATTGAGTTTCTTAATGAAACTCTAGATTTGTCCACTACTTACCCCCTTTAATCAATAAGTGGTCTTCTAAGAATTTTAATCTCCTTTCTATTTCTTTCCCAGCTAACCTATGGTAAAAATGGTTGGGTGAGTATACAACATACTTAGTAGATAATCTAATAGTACAAAACTGAAATCACTGCATGCACATACAATGATTAGAAGAAAGGTTTTTCTAATAATAAATCACTTGGCCACAAGCCATCTCATGGAATGCATTATAAACACACCTATGCATGTATACATATGTATGTATATCATCCACAAAATATGCATCATACTTGACAAATCAAGTAACATCTGATTACTTTATAACTCATAGTAATTGGTTAAACTACATGTCCGTCATTTCAAACCACTAAATGTATTATATTTCAAATGACAAGCTCTACATGTAAAAACAAATCATAGACAGTAAAACAAATACCACAACACGTCTTTTGTCAACACCTATCAAGTATGAATCAGTATTTGATCATGTAAGATCACATAAATGCTCAATTCATATAACACATTAGTAAATTTGAGTAGAATAAGACCGTCGATTTAAAAGAATCAATACTTATTTTATTCATGACATAATCTAAAGAAAACTTGTTTTAACAATCAAAATATATATGTATATATAATACTATCAGCCTTCTCGGAGATGGGCTATTGTTGATTGTTTAACCGCAAGTGCACAGGCTATTGTAGTGTAGCTTATGCAAGTACGGGTCGATCCCATGCAGACTTGATTTAAAATGATGGAGTTTTCAATAAAATTTAATTAATAAAAGAATAAAAATAAATAATATACTAGAAATAAACTAAGAATAAACTAAAATCCAGATTTATTCAATTGTTTTAATTTACACAATTATTTATTCAAAAGAAAACAAAAAATGCAACTAAATCATCTGTCCTGGATAACACTATCCCTGGATAAGCAAGAATGAAGATAAGGTAAAACCAGAATAGCATAGGGACACAGTTGGTATTAAAATGGGGACACATTTGGAATTAAACTGGGGACCTAGATGGAATTTCTCAGATCTGCCAGGGCAATTTTTGGAATTTTCTCGGGGTTTTGTTTTTAAAGGAAAACCAGGAAAACGGTGGGGAGAAAACAGTAGAAGGGGGAAAACATAGAAGGAGGGAAAGAAGGAAGAAGGGAGAAGAAGAAGGAGAAGAAGAAGGAAGGAGAAAAGTGGGAATGCCAGAGAAAACCCAATCTAGGTTTTCTCTTCTGGGGTTGTCCGGTGAAGGAGATGGAGGGGAAACTGGCTGGTGAATAGATCAGTGTCTACCTTAGGCAGTGATCAAAGATGGTGAGATGGGGAAGATAGCAGAGGCAAGAGAGGAAGACAAGATTGGGAACTTTGTGTTGGGCAACCAATGTTGGTGGGACTGGGCAGCAGTAAGAAAAAATGGCTAGGACTTGGTCTGTTATGATGATGAAAGAAAGGTGCGGTGAAGAGGAGAAAATGAAGAGGGAGAGACACGAGAGAGAAGAGACTGGGTCTGTGAGAGAGATAACAGAGAGATGGAGATCAAGGGAGAAGGGTTGATTGATAGAGGAGGAAGGTGGGAGATGTGTTGGGGCTGGATTGTAGCAATGCGGACAAAGAAGGGACTAGAAGAGATGAAGAAGAACGTGAAGAGAGAGAGAGAGAGAGAGAGAGAGAGAGAGAGAGAGAGAGAGAGAGAGAGAGAGAGAGAGAGAGAGAGAGAGAGAGAGAGAGAGAGAGAGAGAGAGAGAATGGAAGATGGTGGGTTGTGGTTTGCTTCCCTAAATAGCCAAGAGGAGGCAGACGAGAGAATCAGGAGAGAGAGATGGGGGAGATAGCTGACCAAGGAGGTGAAGAGAAGAGAGAGTTGAGATGTGGAGAGGAGAGAAGGGAATGGAGAAGGTGAGGATCTTCCGCCCAGCCTAAAGATGAAGGTGGTAATGAGAGAGTCGTGTGAAGAGCAGAGAAAGAGAGAATGAGAGGGGGAATGAAGAGAGGAAGAAGAGGGAGAGAAGGGATGAGCTGACTGCCTCTTACGGCCAGCCACCACGGTCCAACCGGGCCTCTTTGGAAGAGTGGAGAATGGAGAGGTATATGAAGAAAGAGAGAAACAAGAGAGAGTGAGAGATGGAGGGAGACGTGTGAGATAGAGAGTGAAGAGAGATAGAGAGAAAAGAGATAAGTGGAAAAAGATAAGAAAGAGGGAAAAGAGAGATAAGAGAGAGAGTGGGGTCCATTAAAAGTCTAGACTTGCTAGAACTCTGAAAGTCTTAAACTTTGTCCTGTCTTAGGAGTCTTCAAATTCCATCTGTTTTCCATGAAACTTCATCCTCTCATCTAATATCCTTGATTCAATATGGAGCGTCCATGCCTAAGTTGATTAATCTGCAATGCACAAGATCCAGTTAGAATCATCTAAACCGTTCAGTATTCCTCTGATTAGCTTTAATGATCATCTGACCGTTAATTTTGCAATTCAACGATTGGATGGCCAATTAAAGCTAAAATAGAATATTTTATGTAAAATCTTAAAATTGATGGCCTAGATGCTCTAATTAAATACTAAATTAGGGGTATTTTGACCAAAATTGAACACTTAACAGCTACCCACAGTCACCCCCCATGGTTGTGTTTCATATGGAGGGAGATGGGCTACACACAATCAACCTCCTCAGAATGCGTCACTTCCATACACACAGAGGAGATAGGCTTCCCACAGTCACTCTGGTTATAGTCATGATAATGTCCTCTTTCCAAGAGATGGGTTCCCCACTGTCACTGGTCAAGGATTTGTTTCATACGAGGGGAGATGGGATACCCACAGGCAACCTCCTTAGAATGTGTCACTTTCATACACACAGAGGAGATGGCCTCGCCACAGTGACTCTAGTTTTTAGATATATTATCTACTTCGCAGGAGATGGCCTTGCCATAGTCAACTGCTCACAGCTTTTTCTTTCCATAGCAGGGAGATGGGCTACCCATAGTCACCACAAAAACATGTTGTTTCATACCTTATGCAAAACTATGCATTTTCAAGCATTCCTTGCAAAGTATGGAAATCATGCGTGTACAACCACAATCTTTCTCATGTCTCACAAGTAACATTTGAATGCTTTAAATTGAATGATTCATTCTTCTTTCCATAATTAGGTACGAAATATGAATTGAAAATCATATATAAATTTAAATGCATCATTTATAAGAAGCATCAGACATGGAACATGTGATAAATCATGGATCTACATGAATGTCATACACACACAAATAACATGCATATGTATCAAATCATTGGCATAACCAAACCATTCTAATTTGGAAGTAGTTCACAAACTATTTTCTCATTTTGAAATTCATTTAAAACATGGTAGTATCAAATTACCTACCTCCTTTGATGTGCTCCTCAATTTAGTTATCTCTCTTCTTCCATTCACTTATCAATCAATCCTTTTCGGTTGATATTCGAGAGTTAACCGATCTAATTTTTGACTAATCATAATAGATTACATAGGGGAATATATTGTCAATGCAATCCCAGATCCACCTTCCATTCACCACTTAGTGGTCCACAGTTTAGATTTTCATTTACCATCCCAATAACCCCATTGATAAGCAATCCAGATCTACAAGTTAAATCCAATAAGTCACAGTGATCTGACTTAGTATTTCAAGGTCTGATCCTACGTTCATAGCATTTAACTATAAACTTAGGATCATGATCATATATTCAAAAACCTTGATTTAATAATTTCTTTCATGATCCACATTGTTCGAGTGATTAGGTTGGTAGTTACGGGTTAAAGCTCATTAATTAGAACGTTAGACAAGCTACTAAAGTTCTGATTGCTGACTAAACAATGTGTGTAGCGGCAATTCAATGGTCCTCATTCAATCCATCAATGTCCTAATAATTAGTGCCCTAATCTCATTTGTAGAGTATGTTTACTAAATAAAGGTTAGGGTACATAACGGTGGTGTCTGATCACTAATCAAACAATGTCAAGTCCATATTCCTCTACTGTCCAATTGAATGGTTGAGAATATTTGATCAATTTCCAATTAAATTTCCAATTTCTTTCATATACTAGTAAATTCAGTGATCTAGAATTTGTTTGAATAGTAATAGATCAAATGATTAAGATTGTCTAATTTGCTTCACCCTTGGATCAACACATTTGATCCATTCTACATGAATTTCAGGTCACTAAACTTACTGATCATGTTTGATCATTGATTAGATGATATTAAACACCATTTTGATAGTACTGATGGTACAACTAAGATTTCCTGAGAAGTTTCCAGCCTAGATTGACTATCTTAGTCCAATTCGAGTTTTATCAGGCACTTATTTACCTATTCCTAGGCTTGGATTAAGAAATGGATGGCGGAATCACCCATAAAACCTAGATCTAGGATGAAATCATATGGATTTAACAAAATACATCAAATTGAGAATAAGGTTTTATAGATCTTACCTTTATAACATGTCTCTATGTTTCCTCCACCCTTGGATGAGCCGAATTGACCTTAATTTCCAATGAAACCCCTTTGATATCATTGTACACTAGTTTTCTCTTCTATCGATGGTCTAGATCATCACAAATCCCTCCATAACCATGGGGTTTTGGTTCTTGCTCATGTATTGAAGAGATCGATTAGTTCGAATTGACAATCTAAGCCGTCATCTTCTCTAGTGAACCCCTACATTTTTAGCGGACCCAAAAACCCTGTTTTTCTCTTCCACCGGTGTGGTATGGGTTTTCCAGCATGCAGACTCCCGCTCTCTCTCTTTTCTCTCCTTTCTTCTCTCCTCCCTCCTTCTTCACCTTCTTCTTCTTCTTCCCCTTCTCTCTTCTTCCCTCTCCCCATTAATTTTTTCCCCTATGTTGTCAGGTTCGGGAATAGACGGTTTATTCTTCAGTTCACTATGAACACTTGATTTAATGTTTATAAAAATTTCACTTTCTAGAAATCCAAAATAGGAAGTTCAATATTCACTTTTCATCCCTATTTAACATAACTCCAACATTTACTTAAATTAAGATTTAAAAATTAGGATGTTAGACTTCCATCCCAGCCACTCTTTGTTTCACCTTCCCCCCTTCATGGCAGCACCACCTCCCTCTGTCTTTCTCCTCCCCATCCCTTCCATCCAATCTCTCCCTGTTACTACTCCCAGGGGAAAACCCAGGTCAGGTTTCCCCTAGATTTCCCTATTTTCCCTTTTGCTTTCCATCTTCATCTCCCCTTGCATTGTTTTCCTCCTCTAATAAGTTTTTTCTAATTTAATTTCAAAACCAGTTTTTCTCTTAAATTCCATTTTTGCCCTTAGTTCTTTGTTTCTAATTCTATTTGCATCCTTTTCATCTTATTCCAATTTTTCTTTATCCCTATTCTACCTATCCAAGAACTCTCCAATCCAAGCTTGTTTATTTAAGTTTAACCAAATCAGTGGTTAACCTTAATAAATATGATCTCCTCTCTATTTCATGATTAGTTTCACATCATAATTCAAATTAGTTTCTAGATTTTGTTCTTAGGCCATCTCTTAGCTTATCAAATAATTCTAATCTTCAATCTAAATTCTAAAAATCGGTCTATGTTGAACAAAACCTAAAATCATTATTTAGTCTAAATCATCAAAATTTTGGTGATTTCCTAAATCCAGCAATTGGATCTCTAACTAAGGACATATTGGAGAGATTGATGAAGCCCTATTAACTTTTATGATATTAGATTTGAAGAATTGGCTGTGATAAAGCTAGGAAAGTAGATTTTATGTGTTTTTAGTTAATTTTCTATCTTTTTGAATTTGATATTCTGCAATATTCATCAGTTAAATAGTTTTAATTTTTTTTCACTGTAAGTTAATTTTTGTTATTTTCTTTACTTTTTGGATAATTAAATTTTATTTAAACTCCATCTTTTTTGGTCTCGTCCATGTGGGATCAACCTGTGCTTGCATCAACTACACTACAATGGCCCGTGCACTTGCGGTAAAACAATCAATAGTGAGTTTGCCTGCATATGTTGCAAATGGATTGTTGGTTGGTTTGCCTGCATGTGTTGCAAAGGGACCATCGGTTGGTCCACCTGCATGTGTTGCAAATGGACAATTGGTTAGTCCACTTACATGTGTTACAAAGGGACATTTGGCTGAGTCCGCCATGCTGTGTACATAAGGACTTGATTTATCACCTTCATAAGTGCAAAACAACTAGGTGATTTGCCATATATGGTTCATCTACCTAACATGTGTTGTCAAAAGACATTTTATGGCATTTGTTTTACCGTCCATGATTTGTTCTTACATGATGAGCTAGTTATTTGAAATACAATACATTTAGTGGATAAAATAGTCGAGGTGTATACATGCACACTAATGAAGTTATTAGTGGTTTGAAATGACTGACATGTAGTTTAACTGATTACTACTCTGAAGTTTAAAGTAATCTTATGTTACTTGATTTGTCTAGTATGATACTAATTTTGTGGATGATATATATATATATATATATATGTTTATATACATGCATATGTGTTCTTATGATGCTTTCCATGTGATGGCTTGTGGCCATGTGATTTTATCATTAGAAAAACCTTTCTTCAAATCATTTTATGTATATACTGTGATTTTGGTTTTGTAGTATTGGAGTATCTATTGAGCATGTCTTGTACTCACCCTATCATTTTTATCATAGGTCAGCTTGGAAAGAATTAGAAAGGAGATTAAGATTCTAAGAAGACCATTTGTTGATTAAAGAGGATAAGTAGTGAGGTAATCTAGAGTTGCATTAAGAAACTCAAAACATGTTGATTATTAGGTAATATTTTTATCTTATATGTGATGAAATTTGTAATTGTGCTATGTCTACAAAGTCCTTGGAATGTTAAATGTATTAAAAAAATAAGACAGAGTCTCCAATCATGTTTTAAAAATTCAAATGAATGTTTATCACCAAGAATCCTTGTTTTAAGAAAAGAAAAATGACACTCGTAGTTTCTATGAATGAGTTTAAAAGAAAAAAATTCTTTCATTGCTATTTTTTTTTTCTTTCTAAAATTGTTTTTAATAGAGATCTATCTCACTAAATGGATGTCTTTTACATTTGAAAAGTGTTATAAAAAACTGGGTCATCACAGTTGGTATCAGAGCCTAGGTTCACATCATTCACAATAAATTATAAATAAAAAATTACTAATAATTAATAATATTAAGAGAAATTTATGTTCTAGTGTAAGCAATTAGAGAGAATATTTAAATAGGATTAGCGTAGTTGGAAGTAGATGTCACATTAAAGACAAGGTTAACTAGAGTATAAGTACTCACATAGAGTCGTGGAAATGTGAAATTGTAGAAATGCCACACGAGGAGTAGACATTCGACCCTTAGGTATAAGAATAATCCTACCAACTACTCTGAACAAGGAGCTTTAGCAATTTAGACCGTCTAGACATTTATGCAACACATAGGCCAGTTTTTCCAAAACCAGCCACAAGGAGAAACAACAACTTGAACAGTGTCATCAGATAAAGCTGATGAAAAGTAGAAGCTCAATTTAAAATATTTAAAAAGCTGGACCCATCATTTTTGGAGAGGATGAATCTTGCTCAGTTGAGAAGTTGATTTTTGATGTAGAGAAGATCATGAAAGCAATGAAGATTTCAAAGAATAGAATGGTAGTAATGGCTACCTTTATCTTGATAGGAGAAGTAGTCTTTTGGTGGGAAACAACTGAGAGAGTAAATTTTGAAGGAAAAATATCATTCCTTGGGAAGAATTGAAAGCTGTCTTTTAAGAAAAGTATTTCTTAAGGCATGTACAAAAATAGAAGGAGAAAGAATTCATGAATTTGGAGCAAAGAAATTCTATGATAACAATATGAGAACAAATTTACTTGTCTTAGTAGATGTATACCCACGGTATGTACTATAGAGGCCAAGGTTATAAAGAAATTTGTTGTTGAATAAACCTTGGTTTGAGAAATAGAGTTATAGGGTTTCAACTTGATACTATGACCAAGCTAGTAGAGTCAGCTTCTCTTTTTGAGAAGCTTTATTAGAGGACATTGGATGATTGACATAAATGGAAAAGGATACTGACACAAGTGGGCATTTGAACAAAGGAAAATGACCAATACAGTCCTCAAGACCCATCATCTATAGAAGTGGCACTTTGACAATAGGAATAGGGCCTATTACATGAAACAAGTTTGCGGTGCAGAAAATATCATCCGCGCAGACAGTGCAATAGCATCAAGTGCTACACTTGTAGAGAGATGGGACACGTTACCATGCATTGTCCAGAGAAAGAGATGGAAGAAGAACCACAAAGGAATCAAACTCCTCCAAACCAAGCTCATGTACTGGCACAGACACTAGATACAAAGATTTATAAGGTAGACTTCATACACATTTAACATACTTGTTAAGATACCATTTGATATGAATTCTGCACTTCCTTTCATATCATACGAACTTACTTAAGGTGTATATAGTATATGTGTATAATTTAGTATTTTGTATAGAATTCTGTCATGGTTAGGTGAAATAAATTACATAAAGATATTTATAACAAGTTTTAGTTATGATTGGAGAGACAAATAGAGGCCAACTTAATATTTTTGAAACATTTTGGAAATTTCTATATTATTTCAAGCATAGATTGGTTAATTGAATAGCTAATGATCACAATGGGGATATAAAAGTTTCTTTTGATGAGTACATGTTACCTGTGTTGAGAAGATGGATAGATGCTTTACTAAGGAATGAGAGAGTGTATATACTAAAGAGGAAATTTTGTAGTCTATATCAATTCCTTATGAAAAGGACTTGAATTATATATATACAATGGTGTTTGTAAAAAACGAAAGCTACTACAAGAAATGGAGTACAAGTCACGGAAAACTAATAAATAGAAATCTACTAGTGAAAACTTTCATCATTGATGTAAAGAGATGATAAGTGATAGTATTAAACTTAAATTATTAGTTTTAGAATTCCTTGAAAAAAATGTGAAGTGAGATGAGATATGTTGGGATGAATTTAATTATGAGTTAACTAGTTTTGGAACTTTACCAACAAGGAATAGGTTAACCTTAAATTGAAGTTGGGAATTATGTAATTTTAAGTGGTTATAAGAACATAAATTTATGATAAAATGAGGATTTTTGGGACTGTTTGAAAGAGAACACGAAAAGTTTTTTGGGGACAAAAGTCCTTTAAGGGGGAATAATGTAACATCCCCAATTTTTAAATATTAATTTAAGTAAATTTTGGATTATATTAAATTAGGATATAAAGAGAATATTGAACTTTTAGTTTTTGGAGTTTTAGAAAATAAAACTATATAAATATCAAATCAAGTTTTGAGACTGCGTACCAGAAAAACCAGTTCACACTGGAGAATAGATGAAAGTGGGGGTTTTTGGGTTACTAGGAAAACTGAGCTCACCGGTGATGATAACTACTTGGATTGTTGATCTGACCCATTCACTTTCATCTACACAGGGGATGAAGTAAAATCCCATTCATTACCTAGCCATCTAAGGAGGAATGATGCGAGATCTAAGGGAGAACGGTGTCGCCAAAAAATTCAATGAATCTCGTCTTCTCTAGCGATGATTGGAGATTGTAAACAACACAAGGTGGGCCCTCATACGATTTCTCCAGTTTTTGTTCAATTTGTTTACTTAAAGTAGAAAAAACTAGGGTTTCTGTTGGGACATAAATGATCCATCCCTCAAGGTTTGATTAGACTGTTGATCACATCCCTAATTAAAGGATAGGGACTGTTAAGAGCTCTAATCATCATTTTCGAGTTCTAATCATCCATATGGATCTCAGACAAAGGATGATCTAATTCTTGAATCCATTCCATGGATGGAGGAAGATCTAGCCATCCATCTCATCCTTATATAATGGACAGAGATTGATAGAAACTCCAATCAATCTACAAGAGTTTTGATCTTCCATCTAAAGATTAGATATTTATGATCGAGGACCTAAATTGCATAAAAATTCTAAAATTAGAATCAAATGTTTACAATTCTAGAAAATTATAATGATCTAAGGTTGATTAGAGCCCCAATCAATTGATTAGAACTCCAATCAACCATTGGATTTCTATGATCTCAAACTAATTAGAATTGACGGTACTAATCAGTGGGTAAACTACAAGGAATTCTTGATCTAGATAAGGAAAATGATGGATCATTCCCTAATTGCAAATCCACCCCTCTAGTCAGTAGAAATTGTACCTGGATGATTTCATATAGTGAGTAGATGATACGAATTCTCATCCATGGGTGAGATGTAGTAAATCATGCCCAATATGACTTTTAGATGTATTAATTATCAACTAAAAACATGATGTGACCACTTCTAGCCATTGGATCAATGATCTAGATAATGAATGGTAGATCTGATAATGATCTAACCATATCTCTATATTTGACCTAGGAATAATAATAGTAAAGCGATTAACCACTAACTAATAATAGGTCGTAAATCTAATAGTTTCATATCTTTGCGATGACTTGAACTATTAAATCATAATGTAAATTCATTGGATGACCTGAAAGTGTATATTTAGACCTAGTAAACCTTTATTTCATTGATGAGTAGTGGTTGGTTGGACCTTGAATAACTTCATTTGAGTTCTGATCATTGACTAGAAATTAAAAGAAAACAAATTGACCAAAACATTGATTCATTGGCTAACAAGATTCAATGATGAAAGAAATGAAGATCCGACAATTTCTAACAGTGGGATCACTAGTCTAGAGGGTGAATATCAAATCATAATTGTGATCTAAGTTATATGAAATGATATTTGACATTAAAGAAACAAAGTTAAAATGGGATAAATGAAAATAATACGAGTTTTATATTGATTGGCTATTTAGATATTACTCAATACCAAATAAGGAGATTGATTCGATATGAGTTGCCATCCAAGCTAAGGTTGATACTACTGAAATCAGAGAGCATCATATGATAGTTTTTCAACTATTAATAGGTTAGAATGGTTTGATTATACCAATGATTTGATACATATATATGTTATTTGAGCGTATATGATCTTCATGTAGATCCATGATTTACATCTGTTCCTTATCTGATATTCTTATACATGAGGCATGTAAATTGATATATGATTTTAAATTCATGTTGCTTTACTTATAAGATATGAGAAAGATTATGAGAACAATTTTAGTTTAAAGTATTTAAATTTTTGATTTAATTGTGAGATATGAGAAAGATTGTGATTTGTATATGCATGATTTCCTTACTTTGAAAGGAGTGCTTGAAAATGCATCATTTTGCATAGGGTATGCACGTCATATGATGCAAATTTGAGACATATAAATATGAATATGAACTGATTTGGCTAGTTGAGCCATGCTTTGAGATGAATACTTAAGATTCATGGCTTTGCATAAAGCATGCATACTATTTTATACGATTTAAGATGTGTGATGTTGATCTTTTGATGGTGATTACCTATTTGGCTGGTCCACCTTGCTATGTGCATGAGAGACCATTGGTTAGTTCTCTTGCATGTGTTGTAAATGGACTGTTGGTTAATTCATTTGCATGTGTTGCAAATGGACCATTGGTTAGTCCATTTGCATGTGTTGCAAATGGACCGATAGTTAGTCTACCTATATTTGTTGCAAAGGGACCATTGGTTAGTCCTCTTCCATGTGTTGCAAATGAACCATTGGATAGTCCACTAGCATGTGTTGTAAATGGATTGTTGGTTAGTTTGCCTGCATGTATTGCGAAGGGTTCGTTAGTTAGTTTGCCTATGATTTTATCATAGAAAAGGCTTTCTTCAAATCATTGTATGTGTATGCCATGATTTTAGTTTTATAGTATTGGATTATCTACTAAATATGCCATATACTCACCCTATCAATTTTATCATAGTTCCATTTGAAAAGAATTGTAAAGAAGATTAATATTCTAAGAAGACCATTTGTTGATTAAAGAGGATACATAGTGAGGTAATCTTTAGTTTAATTGAGAAACTCAAATTATGTTTACTATTAGGTAATATTTTGATCTTATATGTGATAAAATTTGTAATTGGGTTGTATGTGATATATCCTGGGAATGTTAAATGTATTTAAAGAGGAGACCAAGTCTCCAATCATGTTTTAAAAATTCAAATGAATGTTTATTATGTATTTCGCGTCACATGCTTTAAATGTCTTATGTCCGAAAAATAGTGGAAACTCTGTTAGATTTTCTGTAGAAATGTAGTGCTCATTTCATCAAAAATCCTTGTTTTGAAAAAAGAAAAGAAAACTCGAAATTTCTATGTATGAGTTTAAAAGAAAAAGATTCTTCCATTGTTATTTGACTTTCTAAAATGGTTTTTAATAGAGTTCGATCTCGCTACATAGATGTCTTATATATTTAAAATGTGTAATAAAAAAGAGGGTCATCACATGGCTGGCCTTGGAGGGCTAGACGAGCCATGACCAGTTTTGTTGTGTTGCTCTTAAATGTTCGTACTATACTCTATGCACCTTGTTTTTCTGATCTTGCCTATGAAATTTACCTCACTTTAGGGTGCTTTCTCTTTCAAGGAGGCTTTCAATTCTGCAATATCAACTTTCATCACAAGTCCTCCCCATTGCTCATCTCTGCTCTTCTTGAGACTATTATAATCGTTAGCATTACATAAAAGTATTCCTCCCAGAGTCGTTGTTTCGACCTATCAGAGAACAATCAAGCCTTATTAGTCCTTACAAAGTTCAAATCCCCCTCCCCCCCCTCCCACTCTTATGAAAAATATGTCCTTTTGAGTTCCTCCTCCTCGTAGTTGGTCCTTCATTCAATTGCAAGTGTACGCCTCTTCTATGTTTGCATATACAAATCAAGAATAAAGATTGGTAAATTTTACAAAATAATTAACATATTTACGTCCAAATAGCATTTTTGGCTTTAAAACCAATAATCTCATGATAGACTTAGATTGCATCTAGTTCTAGGTTGTAGCCATATTTAGGACTTTCACTTACACACATACAAACAATTTGGGAATTAATTTACCATATAATACATGAGATTTTGAAACTAGAATTAGTGAAAAAATCCAAGGAAATTGAAGCAATCGAATAAATAGTGAGAAATGAAGAAAAGTCATGGAGAAAATGAAAATCCTACACGAACAAGGAAGGATAGACAAGTCCATGATTAAGAAGGCGATGAAGAACGGCTTGGCCAATATGGATGCCAATCCATTCTATATCCTTCATTGCCTTCACCATTTTTCCACTCTCTCACACCTATCACTTGTGGCTTCAATGCACAACTTTACCAAACTAGTTTTTAGCACTTTGGTCATTTCCATTTTTTCTATCTTTGATTATTTCTTGGGAGAGGGAAAGCAAGAAGATTGGTAAAGCTAGATTTTTCTTCTCTTAGTTGCCTTTTTCTATAGATCACCATCATATGAATGTAGATTGGTTACTTGTAGTTCAACCTACGAGCAAGAGGGGAAGGCAAAAGCAATCAATTATCTGAGAAAGTTAAAGAAGAAACTAGGGTTAGCAATTTAGCAATAGTCAATTTTATCATTTCACTACCCACTAAGGATATTAGAAGGAGAGCCTTGGCATAATGATTGAGTTGTAGCCATGTGACTTAGAGGTCATGGGTTCGAGGCATGGAAACAAAATATAAGGTAAGGCTACATACTATAGGCTCTTTTGTGGTCTGCCCTTCCTTGGACCTTGGTGCACCTAGTTGTCCCTTTTTATTACCCATTAATATATCCCATATTACCCTTCTTAAATGGGTGTCCATAGATAAATCCATACAGATTTCACAAGTCAGATTACTCTTATCGATTTATTATGCATATCATGTTCCTTAAATCAAATTCTCCTAATTTTAGTTGATAAATGGATAACTATGGATTTTAATACTTTTTACCGAATCTAATCGTAGCACATTATGTTGATTGATGTACCTCATTGTAATGCATGAGTTGCTTGTCCATCATGAAAAACCAAGCATGTGAATCACTTCAAAATAATATATGAGTTTAATGATTGCAATTACATATACAACTTCGATAGTTAGGATTGATCTAACATGGATCACTATGTTCAAAAGGAGTCTTTTGCTAATTACTGCACTCATTCTGATAGCATACACTAACACTTGGCAAATGAACTATTGAATGTTTCAAATTGAAACAATTTATATCAGATAGTTTTAAAACAAAAAGAGTATTTGTTCAGTTGTTGTTTTCTAGTTTTTAAGAGATTCTAGATTATTTCAATTTGAACTATAGTCTTTTGTCTTTTCTCCTTTTCTTTGGAAAACACAAGTTAACTTTAGTTCCACATTGGAAATGAAAAGGTTTTTTCTCCTCATAAACATTCTCTAATCAGCGCAGATTGTTTTAAAGGGCTCACTCTTGAGTCACCCTAAATTGTATTAATTTTGGATGTGACCCAATCCAAGCCCACCGTGATGAATAGTTCATAGGTTAAGGACATGAGTGTGATGGTAGACCTATTGGAGGAGGCCAGGAGATCAAGCCCATTGCTACAAAGGCAGCTCAACTCACCTAGGCCATTCCAACCTGTTGAAGGCCTCCAAAGAGAAGGACAAAGACGAAAGTTAGTTGCAGCTTTCCTTAGGGTTGACTAGGGTAGTTTCTAGGTGAACTTGTAAACCAACGCACCCTTATAAAACAATGCCCCCAACTTTTTCCTTGCACCCTTTGCTCCTCTCTCTTAGATCTCTCAATTTTCTGGCTTTGTTTCTCTAAAGTTTGTTTATGTAGAAACATTCTTTACTCTTTCTTCTCTTCTAGAGCTTTCCCAGTTACAGGCATTCACTCTTCCCAATTAAAGATGTTCACTATTTTATTTGTTTAAGATTTTGTGTATTATTATTCAAGAGTTCTTCTACCCAAAAAGTTGTTTGGTTTTTGAATTTCTAGTAAGACAAGACCTAAGTGTATTCTTCATTTAGTACTGTGGTTTCTAGATTTTTGAACTTGTGAAGTTCTTCTTAACTTTTTAGTTTCTCATTGAAAATTTAAATTCCTTATCGCTTTGATCTTGTTTTCTAAAGTGAATTGAGTTCTCATCTTGTTAACCTCCTTTTAATGATTTCACTATGATTTGAGGACAAACTTTTGCAAGACTTTGTTTTGAGGTATTCATTTTGGAGATAAAAGGTAAATATCAATCCTGGTCATACAATTGAATTGAGGTATAAGTAAGTTAGGCTTGGTTGAATCCCAAATACAGAGCTATCATATCATCATCATCATCCTCGTCATGACCATTTCTCAATTAGGGGTTAGCTAAATGTATCTTGTTCCTCCATTCCCCTCTATGAAGTATCATGGCTTCATTATGTCCCAAAGTTTTTAAATATTTTCTCACCTCTTCTATCCACATTCTTTTAGGCCTTCCCCTTGGCATTTTAGAACCTTTGACTTGCATTGCCTCACTCCTTCTCACTGGTACTATTTTCGATCTCTGATGGACATGTTCAAACCATCTAATTCTAATCTCCCTAATCTTGTTATCTATGGGCGCTACACATTAGTTTCCTCTAATGTTATCATTCCTAATTCCATCTTTCTTGTCTTGCCACTCATCCATCTCAACATCCTCATATCGGCTATATTCATCCTATTTACATGATGTTCCTTAACTACCCAATACCCTGATCCATAGAGCGTGGATGGGCTTGTAGCCATCCTATAGAATTTTCCTTTCAGTTTGCGTGGCACCTACTGATCACACAAAACTCCAGAGGTGCATCTCCATTTGTTCCAACCCAAATCCAACATTTGTTCCAACTCACTTGGATTCTCTGGGTAACCTCCCTTTCAATCTCTCAACTACTATGAATCATCAATGCTAAATATCGAAAGTGGTCTTTGAAGGGGACTTCTTGGTTTTCAATCTTTACTGGCACTCCATTCCAACTCCTCTCCGTGATAAAATTGCATTCTATATATTCTGGCTTAGTTCAAATAATTTTAAATCCTTTAAATTATAATTCTTCTCTCCATAACTCTAGGTTTACGTTTACCCCCTTCCTTGTCTCATCAATTAAAACTATATCATTTGTAAATAAAATGCACCATGGAATCTCCCAATGCAAATGTTTTGTTAAGTCATCCATAACCAACATGGAAAGATATGGGCTCAATATTGATCCTTGGTGCAATCCTACAATGATAGGAAAATCACCGGTCTCTCTGTTAATGGTCTTATGATTTGTTACCACTCCCTAACACATATATTTAATTATGTCTATATACCCCTATGAAACCCATTTCTCGCAAACCAATGTATTAACTCTCTAAGAACCCTATCATAAGATTTTGCTAAGTCAATAAGGACATATGGAGGTCCTTCTTCCTCTCCCTATATTTGTCTAGCAATTGTCCTAGTAGGAAAGTAGCTTCCATGGTAGATCTCCCAGGCATAAAACCAAAGTGGTTCTACGATCCACTCATCTCATGCCGTAGCCTCTTCTTAATCACTCTGTGGCTCATAAGTTTGATCCCCTATCAATTAGTGCAACTCGATGTGTCTCTTTTATTCTTATACAATTGTACAATAGAGCTCTTCCCTCATTCATTCAGCATTTTCATTAGTTTTGTAATCTTATTAAACAATTTTGTCAACCAACCTACTCTATATCTCCTATATGCTTCCTAACCTCCATTGGTATACCTTGAGGCTTCAAGGTCTTTCCTGATCTCATGTAACAACCCAAATTTTTATATTTAATTTTATGTGAATTTATAGAATTGAGTTTAGAAACACGAGGATTGAATTCCAACAAATGAGACTTTTATAGAAGTTAAACCAAGTGTTGAAACCTCCATATTTGGATTGTACATAGAAAAATAATTCCAATAATACTAAGTTTGATGAAATCAAAGTTAAAACAAATAAGTTGTGATTTTTCATGCGAAGGGTAATTTTGTAATTTTACCAAGTGGGCCCAAGTTGCAAAAAAAAGCTAAATTGGACAATCAAGAACTTAGAAAATCATCATGAATAACATTCATCTCTTTTGACTGTAATTGTGATGTAAAATAATAGAAACCTCATAATTCTAATTTTAGAAATTTAATAAAAATAAAATTTTTAATAATTAAATGAACAGGGATATTTTAATAATGGCACCCCACTCCCACTTAAGTGAATTGAAGAATAGACCCAATGGTTTGTTCTTGAACTCGACACACACACACACAAGAAAACCTGACAAAGAAAGAAGAAGAAAAGAGGAAGGCAAAAGGGAAGAAGAGAGAGAGAGAGAGAGAGAGAGAGAGAGAGAGAGAGAGAGAGAGAGAGAGAGAGAGAGAGAGAGAGAGAGAGAGAGAGAGGGAATATAAAGTAGTAGAGAGAGGTAGCAACATCCAAAAGCACTGGGCGACTGCCATTGAACTGGTGAAGCAAAGAAGGGCTCAGCTTTTTCCACCCATCGGAGAACAGATTTTCAAAACAAAATGATGAAGAAGATGAGTGATCCAAACCATCCATCTCATTCCCCACATAAAAATGATCATACCCACAAAAAATTATGAGGATCAAAATTGGTTTAGGTAGCCAGTTCATGTCTAGAACAATAGGTGTCACTATTTTCACAGACATAGAAAAGTGTGTCAAAGAAAGAGAAAAAAAAAGCATAAAATTAGTTGAAAAAAGATGATTAAAATCATTCATTTTCTTCCCCTCTATGTGTAAATAAAAACCCATTTTGTAGATTGAACATTGGGAGAGAAATGAGGAAGAATTGGAGTTGAGAAGGTGACACCGACAACTAGTGAACAATTCAGCCACTGTCAATTTTCTTAGGCATTTTCTAGCATCAAAGGACATAAAATATTGCAAAAAATTGGAGGGTTATGGGTGAGACCTCAATCTACATCCCCCCTCAAGAAAATTTTGATTTTGAAGAAAAATAGGCCACCGATGGCAACTCAGTATCTTATAGTGAAAAGAACAACCCTAGAATATTTTGGCCAAATCTATGCTATGGGAAGGTTGGATATTTGATCTGGAATCATCTGACCATCCAAATTTGATGTAATTTTGATGTGAGATTTGCAAGATCAAACCATTCATCTAGTTTCTTTCAACATCAGAAGCAAAACCTCTTAAGAAAATCAATGATTGGAGTTGATCTGAACTTGACATAAATGGACAGTAGTGATGAAGACAAATGATGATGTTCCAGTTGCAATTAGAGGCATTTAGCAACTACTTATAGCAATCATAGGTAAGATTATCACCAATCTTCACTGAGTTGCTTTAAATTTCAATTTGACTATTATATGATCCATAAAATTTAGAAAATTAGGATTCTACCATTGGATCAGTCTGAAACATCAAATCTAAATAATTGATTAGGAATCAATGGCATGGATTTGAGTATCTAGCATCTGATGGATGTAAAAGCACTAATCATGGTTAGAAATGTAGATCAACTTCCTAAGTGGCAGACATCGTGTGATTTAATGATTGATTGGTGACGTATTGTTAAAATCTAATGATTTTGGATTAACAGATGATCTGGCCATTGATCTTAATTAAATCTAAATATCTAAGTTTATATGATTGTATTAGGAACATACATTTTATGCACTGTATAGATTGAAATGTACATGGTTGATCATGGAAAGAGGACGATTAAGGTTGTGGAATTGATGAGCTCACCTTATGAGGTAGGTCATTTTGGATGACATGTATATGATCAAATACATGTTACAGATTAGAAATGCTTTACTCTTCATGGATGAAATGAATGATGTATATCTTGATGATGATGATAGTAAGCAATTACATTAGTATGTGAATATGATAGATATTTGAAGTATCCAAGATCATTGGTTTATAATTACTAACATTTGTATTTTATTTATGCATCTCATGGATTTAATCTCTCATTTGGATTTGGTGCCTGACCATGATTTGGTATTTCATCGCATTTTTATCTCTTTGCATGTAATAGAAGTTAATTCATGATTTGCACTCATGGGTTGTCGATTAGGGTGGCTTAAGAGGGTGGATGATGAGGGCAGTAGATGAGGGCAGGTGTAAGAGGTACTAGCAAGATCTAATTGCTTATGGTATGGTTGTGGATTAGGCTACGATGAATAGTGAGATATTTTTACATGCATGATTTGATTTGAGATTTGGTTTTTGACATTGATTTGCCCATGGTGAGCTGATACTATCTAGTTTTGGCATGAATTTGCTTATGGTGAGATGCTATGGTCTGATATGGATGTGGCATAGATTTGCTTATTATTGAATCGAAAAGTGATTCAATTATTTTATCATTTTATCACTAATTTATGCATACTGATAGCACATATTATCCTTTACATGGATATATTGTGATTTTACATGTATTGATATTATACATGGATAGATTAAATCCTAAATAGGATTTTTATTGGGCTAATTGCATCGCATATGTTTATAAAATGATCTAAGTGGATTATAAGTAGTTAGATGATGGGATGATTTGACATAGATTTGTCTTCATCATGAATTGATAGATTATGAAATAATTTGACATCAAAATTATCTACATTATTAGTTGATATATTATGAGATGGATTGACATGAAATTGTCTACATCATGAGTTGGTATATGATGAAATGATATGATATGAGATTACTTGAAATGATATTGAGATGTATGTAATATGAATGTTGTCGTATGGCTATGTCTATATGAATGGATTCTATTCCTATGGTTTGGATCTCCAATTTGCAAGTGGCATTATTTAAATTTCCAAACTCAATGTTCAAAACATCTACCAAGAAGCTTGCTGAGACCTTGTAAATTTGTTTACAATGTCTCAGGTTTGAAGAAATTGACTTGAAGTGAAAATAGCTCAAGGTAGATGGAACCTTGGATGAGGATAACAATAGTGTAAGATTGTGCTGCCAATATAAGTATATGACTCGACGTTGTCTAAGTCCTTACCCTTTTGTTCTCTTATTTTTGAAAGTTTAAACACATCCTTCTCACCTTCTCTTGATCCTAATCTATTATAGAGATAATCATACACCTTGTGTTTAGCCTCATTTACTATTCTCTTAGCAACCATTCTAGCATTCTTATATTGCTCAAAGTTTTCATTATTTCTAGTCCTTTGCCATACTTTAAAACACACCCATTTTTCTTTAATAACTTTTTGCATTTTTTCAGTCTACAACCAAGTTTTCTTTGCTAATTGCCTTTTACTTTTAAATACTCCTAGGAAATTTTTTGCTAGATTCTTAATAGACTCAGCCATATTAATACTCATGGTGTTTACTTCTATTTCAATGTTCCAGTTTCCTTCTACCATTAACTTGATTGTGAGTGAAGTTCCACAACTTAGTTTTTGGACACATAATAAGTTCATTTTCTTTCTTCTATCTTTTAATATAGATATCCATAACCATTCACCTATGTTGTGAAGTTAAACTCTCATTGGGTATCACCTTACAATCCTCACACATTGATCTTTCATTATTCCTAAGTAGAAAAAAGTCTATTTTGATTTTATAGAGTCAATTTTTAAATGTTATTAAGTGTTCATCTCTCTTTTAAATAATGTATTTTCCAAAGGTAGGCTATATGCCAAAGCAACATCGAGGATAGCTTCCTCCATCTCATTTCATTCTCTGATACCAAACCCTCCATGTAACCTATCATATCCTTCCTTTTCCTTCCCACTTGATTATTTCTATTCCTATAAATATCCCATATGTTGTTAAGTATTTCTTGTATGACTCCCTCCATATCTTTTAAGAACTATCTCTTGACTCTATCTTCTAACCCCACTTGCGGTGGGTATGCACTTATAACATTTATGATCTTCTCAACTAAAACAATTATTATTATTATAATTCTATTACTAATTCTTTTAATGTTTACAACTTTATCCACCATTATTCCTACACTATTTCTAATACTGTTCTTTCCTATGTACTAGAGCTTATACTCATCAATTTCTCTAGATTTGGCCCCTTTCCTCTTGATTTCTTGGACATAATAGATGTTGACTGTCCTAAATTTCATTGTATCTACTAATTCCAAGCTCTTACCTACCAATGTACCTATATTCTATGTAGTATTATGAATCTTATTCTCCTAAGCTAGGCTATTTACCCACTCACTTCTCGACCCCTGTGACATGAACCCATGCTTACTTTCCACTACACCTGAGTTCTAATGTAGCTCGATGTTTTTGAGGGAATTCTCCTACATCCCTTGCCCATTTTCCACTACACCAGGGATCCAATGTAGCATGTTGCTTGTAGGGGATGCCCTACCATTCTTTGCTCATTTTCCACTGCACTCAGGATTTGATGTAGCACATTGCTTACATGGGACACCCTAGCTTGAGGGAATGCCAATGATTAATTCATGTCATGGTAGGTTTACCATAAGTGAAGAAGTGAAAATAAATAAGAAATGAAAGAAACCTTCCACACAAAATTCTTGAATAATTATTAATTGAAAAATGTAGAATAATTGTAAAAATTAAGATATAGAAATAGGCGGGGATTTGAATTAAGGATACCAATAGATTGGATATGATTTGGTTACCATTATTCATATACATTGCAATGAACTTGAGGATATGGATTTGGATGGGAGTTGTAAAATTCCTATGCCATCCATTCCATATCTGTTCCATTGGGAGACACAATTCAGTTTTATACTTATTCGCAAATAGTGATGAAAATGAACAAAGGCTCTTTAGATTCACAAGGAACCAAAGAATGATGGCCAAGATTCACAAAACAAGGCTCTTTAGATTAATGCATAAAGTGATGTACATTTCTATATCATTTGAAGTTGGCTATTTCACTCTTTTCAATGGACTATAATATACATGACCTTAGGATTTCTCTAACAATCAAATTTTGATGGTAAATGATGTTTTAATTTTGGTTCCTGATGTCATACGTTCACTACTTTTATCCATTCTTTCTATAATACATCCATCATCAATCTTGACACTTGAAACACTCATCTTTTGTGCTAGAATACCAACATATGCCCTTTATAGCATAACTCTGCATGAACACTTTGAGATATAAAGCAGGCTATGGATGGCTAAAATGTAGAACTTAAACTATATAATATGGTCATAGAAAGATAAATTAAAGTAAGACATATCTTTTATCACACTAACATTCCATGATTTGAGAAATTTATTAATTAGTGACTCATAGAAGGTTTTTGCTTTCTCTGGTGATATAGCAACATGAAAATTTAGCTTGGCCCTAAGAATTCCATATAAAGTAACTTACTACCTAACCAAAAAAGCAATGAGAAAAAGAATTCAAAAGTCAAGTTATTGATCTAATGAGTAGAATTAGAACCCCAAAATCATTTTGTTTTCAACTATTCTAGTATTACTTCCTCCATTTGTAGCAACTAAGGTTTCTACAAAGAAAAAGATGGACAAAACCCCAAATCAAATTGTTTTTTTGTAATGTTGGTGGGTAAAGTTAAACTTAAAATGTAAATTATTAAATAATAAATGAATATATGAATTTAGCTATTTTTGTAATATAAATAATTGACATATAAATTAACTAATATACTTGATGTTAAGAATATAGGTTAATAAATATTTAGGGGTAATTTAGTCTTTTAAAAATTCACATTTTGGATCAGATAATCTATGGATACTAGCCTCATTTTGTATCCATTCCAAAAACATGTGGATACTTAAAGTCAATTTCATATCTATCGATAGATAAGAATTTCCATACCATATCCTATCCATTTGGTTAGGTTTAGTTTGGATAATGAATAATTTGTTCCAATTGGTAGCCCTATTACAACAGTTACCAAAGGTTGAGTATTCAAAAATGAAAATGAGTGAACAAGTAGGTGCTGACTACTATTATCTAACTTAGGACTAGTTTTGGTCCATTCTTTATTGGACATGCAAGAACAAGATTGCAGCCTATCAAAATAAGAAGTCCCAACAACATTGCAAATGTGGGAGATTGAAAGGATTACTTTTTCTTTTAAAATAGTTCATACTATTTGAAGCCCAAAACATTTTTATGGGTAGGTAAAGGAAAATTGGGTAAAAGAGAAACCTACTTTTCTTTATATTTATAGAAGCCTTGTAATATAGACCACTTTAAAGCCTTGTTCCTAGTCTGATGCCTAATGATACTTTAGTGAGCAAAAGGTGGTTTGTTGAAAACAAAGAAAATTGGTTGCTACATTTTGTGGGCGCAACCTTAAAACCCTTGATTTTATAATTATTCTTAGATTTTTCCAAAAAGAAATTTTAGATCTAGGTTCTACTTGATTCAATCTATGAAGCCCTTATATTTGGGAAAGATTTTATGGAAAATGAGTTCATATTTTTACCAAAAATTGTTAACTAGAAGGCTGGCCTTAAGGGGGGACTAGAGAGAAGATACGTACTTTTTGCAAATAATGGTTAGTGCCACAATTATTATTGATTTTGACTGTCCTTAAATCTTTGTTACAATTTTTCATAAAACATTATAATATATGTTGAGGGTCCCACATTGGACATCCATCTATGCATGTTAGAAGGAAGGACTTATGGTGCAAAACTATGGAATTGTTTAGGGACTAATCTACAGAAAATAGTTTAGGGGCTAAAGTTAACAAATTGATAGTTGAGGTTAGTAAATTGTAATTTTCCTTAAAAGAAATGTCTAATCTACTTATTTTCAAGAGAATCCTATTTTATATATCATATTTTATCCCTTTTCTTATATAAATTACCCAAATTGTTTAAAAGACAAGTGATGGGTGTTAAATGTTTTAGGAAACCATCAAATACCTTATCTCCAATTGCATCAAATTGATCATATTATAGAAACATAGCAGTAATAAAGTTAGGGTCATATGTAAAATCTGCTATTAGATTATAACATATCTAAAACCCCTATTTTATATTTATAACAAATTTTGTTACATTCTAGTGATTCAACTATTAAAATTCCTAATATCCCATGCCCTATATTGGTGGACTGGTGTATATCTTGGCAAGGTTGATCAAATTGTAGAAGGATACTTTATGTAATTGTCATATTAAGTAGAAATATTATTTAAAAGGAAAATAAAAGTATTTATATGTTGACTTTTTTTCCATTAAAGATTTTTATCAGAATCAAACTTGTTCCTATGAATTTCACACCACCCACACACTCACTCACACACTATCCTAAATCTAATCCATGAAAAAGGAGAAAGAAGTGCATAATTGTGTTATTGGATTTTTATAATACTTTTCAAGGTGATGCATGGAGTTTTGGACTTCTCTAACTTTGATGGTGATGACCAATGATCATTTTGGCATGTGTGGGCCATGATGTAGCATGGAAGGTGAAATTACTCTTTCAGGGGCAAAATTGGTGATTTTATGTATTTTTCATTTGTACCCTAGACTAGCAAAATGAAGAATTAACCCTAATTAGTGACAAGTGAGTAATTTCCAGGGATAAAACTTGCTAAAAATAGAGATATTTGTGTAATATTTCTATGTGTATTACTACGATGAAACATATTAGGTGTAGAATCATGTTAGAAAGTGTCTTATAATAGGATATAGAAACATGCTAAAAAAAATGTCTATATCATGGCATGAAATCTTCTTAGAAAATTTTCTCCAATGAAGCATGAAGAATATTGTAGAGAATGTCCATGATTAGGACATGAAAAATATGATAAAAAACAATCTATATCGTGGCATAACACATTCTAGAAAATTTCTAAAATAATGCATGAAAAGATGCTAGAAACAATCATATAAGTATGCATAATCTTACTTCTCATCTATTGTTTAAAATTACTCAAAGATCAAAACGTCATATACATAATATCATCAAAGAAAAATGTATTTTTCAAAATAATGCATGAAAGCATGCTAGAAACAATCATATAAGTGTGCATAATCTTAGTTCTCATCTATCATTTAATATTACTAGGAGATCAAAACTTCATATACATAATATCATCAAAGAAAAATGTATTTTTCAAATCCTTGAAACTCATAAAAAACTTAATAGTTCTAGAACCACCTACCTCTTTAACAATTTCACATAGTTTCTCTGTATTCTTCTAGCCTTTTTTTACTTATCCTTCATTCATTTTCCTTTTTTCATAGGCTACTTCTTAAAGCACAAGTAGGGTTCCTCTTTCTTTCTCTCTTCTTCTTCCTCTCTTTCTCTCTTCCATAATATCTAATTGGATGAAGGTCCCAATTAAACAAGAAACAAGTTGGAGATGATCTAATCCAAAAGAGAAAGAGACCATCACGTCTCATTAGATTAGATGTCTTGGTCTGGGAAGAGAGAGAGAGAGAGAGAGAGAGAGAGAGAGAGAGAGAGAGAGAGAGAGAGAGAGAGAGAGAGAGAGAGAGAGAGAGAGAGAGGAAGAAGTAGTAGACTCCTCCCCTTTTGACCACCTAGAAATATAGAAATAGATATAAGCTAGTGAAGGCATGTGAGAAGGAACATAGGAATAACTCAAGAGGAAACACAAGATATCTGATTATGACATAGGTAAACTAGGCTACCAAGTTTTCATACATTTTGAAAATTTTACTATATTTTCTAGCTCATGTCTTTTATTTTGAATAACGTAGATGCCATTGAATTACTAGTGCCTAAAGATGCATGGTAGAGATCATGTCTAGGACCTCATTTTCAACATCTAAGATTATGTTCCACTCATGTTTCGATCCACACCTTTATATATGGCGTATTATCAATTACTAATTGATCCTCACCTGAGTGAATCATCTTGCATACTTGTCAACCTAATAGTTTTTTATTTATACCATATACTTGTTTATACCCTAGGCAGCAATAGTATAAAATGTGGAGATTTTAAAATCAACCTTTGATGTGGTACATGATGGAATGTCTCCTACCATTTAGATTTAATATGGTTATGTCACGTAACTCCACCTATGTGGTTTTAGTTTTATATGGTTTTTTAGCAGCTAGTCCTAATCTTAACAAAAGGAGGAGAATTTGTGTCAGGTGCCAGCTGGTAAGTAAAACTTTTGGCAAACCCCATGCATGAACTAAATTTTGACATTCCCTCAAGCTGAGGTGTTTCCTGTTAGCAACACATTGCATCGGATCCCAAATATAGTGGAAAATGGACAAGGGCTACTAGGGCATTCCACCATAAGAGATATGCTGCATTGGATCCTAGGTACAGTGAAAAAGAGGCAAGGGATGCTAGAGTGTTCCATCAAAAGCAACATGTTGCATCAGAACCAGGTGAAGTGGAAAGTAGGCATGGGTTCCTGTGGTGTTAAAAAACTGTGTGGGCAAATAGATTAGCATAGGAGAATAAGATTTGAATCGCCACATGAAATATAGGCACATTGACAAGTACAAGTCTAGAGTTAGTAGATATGATGAAATGTAGGATAGTCAAGATCGCTTGTATTCAAGAAGCCAAATGGAAAGGAGCTAAAACTAGAGAAATCAATGGGTATAAGATCTAGTACATAGGAAAGGACAATAATAGGAATGGCGTATGAATAGTGGTAGATAGCTAATTAAAGGATAAAGTTGTTGACGATAAAACAACTAGTGAGAGAATTATACTCATAAATTTTTTAAAGTGGATTCCATGACTCATTTCACATGAGGGGATGGTGTTCTTTGGGCATGCATAGATTTAGTTGTATAGATGAGCTTTAATCTTAGCCTCCTTTACATATATATCGTGCACATGCCATGACTGTCTTTTATCATTGTATAGATTGATTTCTATTGTTACGATCATGCACACAATCTAGTAAGATGAAATCCATCCAATTAGAAGCATGTGCATGAGCCATTAGTCATGCAATGATTTTTATAGATGAGTTGCTGCTTATATGAGAAATTCATGATTATACATGTGTGCAAGATATGGTTTTACATTTATCTCTAGGAAGTTGGTTTAAATGTCTGCATGTAATTTGGATTGTGCATCGATCACTTGGCAGTTGGTTTAAACATGTGCACATGATATGGATTTGTTGTTTAGCATGTTGGGTAGTGGTTTTGATACATGATGTATACATTAAATTAAGTGTGTGCAGGATCCTTGCCTATGATATTATTAATGTGTTTGAATCATATAAGTTATGCCCATTTGGTTGTGGTTAAGAATGACACTTTGATTTTTTAATAACGTTATAACATGATTGATTATAGGAAATTTACTTGGCACCAAGCATGCACATGATCTTGTACTAGGGAATTTGTAATTGATTTCACACCAAAATTCCTATGTGCATTGGTGTAGCTTTAAAATTACTCACAAGTGCACGAATCAATGTAGTAATTGCCATGCTAGATAGGTCTATCCCATGAGAAATCTCATGGAATTTTCAATTGATTGGATCTAATTTATGTTTCTTTTCTTAGCCAAAGAAAAATGGTTTTGATTAAACTAGGAATTTAAACAATTTAGAATGAAAAACATGCATAAAATTTGAAACATGAAGTTAAAAAAACTTTCTAAAAATAAATATTTTCAATGGAATTAGAAAATTTCCTAACTAACATACATTCAATATAAGAAATTAATACAAAACTAGAATGATAATCTAGGGAACTTTACTTAAGGAAACTTGCTTAAAATGAAACTTTCCTAAACTAACTTCTTCCTAATCCTAAACTTTCTAAAAGTAAATATTTATAAAACCAAACAATGAAACTTTATAAAGCTAAATTAAGATGCAAATAACTAAACAAGTAATGTTAGACTCTCATGAAACAAGATAACAATAAACCACTTAAAGGGAAACTGCTCAATCACCATGCGCATGACACATGGTTCATGATTAAAGAAATGGCTGAAATGTAGGAATTAAAATCTTGCTAGCATGAGATCTGTCAAAAATAGTAACTAAACTATCTAAAAAGCTAAATAGGTTCATAAGAAATCAAATAATTAAAGTGTATGGACTACTGGAAATTTGCATGCAACATGAAAGGTAAAATTCTAGAAATATAGTGCTCATGAAACTTAAATCAAATGAGGCATGGACTGACATGCTACATGTGATTCATGGCTTGAAACACAATCATCAAATGAAAAATTTAATGAACTTTGAGCATGGAAATAACCAAGAGAAAATTTGCATGAATCATAAACTGTATTGGATGGAAATTGGTACATGCATTGTGCATATGTACATAAAGAACAATGCTAAAAATTGTGCACTATTCTAATGCCTAGAACTTGATTCAAAATAAAGGTTACTTATAGTCCAATAATCTCAAACTAATCTCTAATATCACACATGTGAAACCTAAAAAGAAATCAAAAGAGTACGAATAAGAAGATTGGATAGAAATCAACAAAAACTTGTCCTAAATCTAAATGAAAAACTAGGAAAAGATGAATGGGAAACAAAAAGATTCAAAGCTACTATCCTCTTGGCTGTCACTACAAAATGAAAGATAACTTTGATCTTGAAGAATAGGGGAAGAAAAGTACAAGAAGTTGAAGAAAGAAAGAGGAAACAAACAGAAACTATGTGTAGGGAATTAAACAACAAAAAAATCAATAAACAAGCAATGAAAGCAAGGAATTAAAACAAGATACCAACATGGAATTGAAGTGCAAAAACAAAGGAAACAAAGCAAGGAAAAGGTGTTGAAGACAAGGAAAAATGCTAATATGTTTAAGTCCAAAGCTATAAGAATTCCTCCAAGTTGATGTGCTTCATTTCAAGGAGTTAAAATCAACTCCCCTACTTGAACTAGGCATAGAATTCATGGGGTATTTGTAGAGCTTTTCTTTCTAATTTGATAATATCCTGTGACGACTCTGGTTTTCAAATAAAATTTTAAATACAAACTAATTTCTAAAGCAGGATCGATCCAATTTGAAATTTTTTTTTGTAAAATAGTGCAATGCAGCGGAAAATCTTTTCTTTCAAATTCACTTTGAAACACCCTGAGTGTCATTTTTCTTCCATCAAAAACAAGGATCCTCAGTGAAATGAGCACTCATTTCTACCAAAAATCCGGCAGAGTTTCCTCTATTTTTTGGACATATAACATTTAACGCATGTCATTGCGAAGTACTTGATAAACATTGTTGATAATTTTAAAATATAAATGGAGACTCTGTCTCCTTTTCATACCTCTAACAAAACAAAAAAAGTTTACCTCAAAACAACACACCCAGAACCTCCACAGAACAACTCAGTCATATAATTCTTCCAAATTTTCATAATTACATACAATGCAGTCTCTTCCTCATTTATAATATGATAACTTCAGTTGAAAGACCAATTCTTACCTGTCCTATTACAAAGTTTCCGTTGGCGCGCTTCTGTCAGTAAGCAACTCCTATTCCTTGGAAAGCCCTTGTTCTGAGAGACTATCAACATGCCAAATCTACTACTATTCTCTGTATCTGAGGCATTGCAAACCACAACAATGCCTCAACAAGCAATCGCTTGTTTAGGTGGAGTAAGATGCAATATTTTATATAAACGAAAATCATGATAATTATATATAGATCAATTTAGCAATGCTGAATCATGCAAACAACAATTCAATTATCATTTAACATTATCAAAATCATAAATCCATGCCAAGATGGAAGAAATACCAATGCATCAGTACAAAACACATTCTTTGAAAAGCAAAGTATGCAATCACATGTCAAACTCTTCAGTGGTCTAAACCCATGATTCCTATCTAGATCAACTCTTGGGTTGGAGCTGGATGTTATTTTCCATACTTTATATCATATCTAAGCTAATTCAGGGTTCAGGAATCCATCTGTGACTTCAAATCATTCATCTAACATCATAAGGCATCTATTTAAATAGTGACAGATCAGACGACCTAGATTATCCAATCTATTTCACTTCCAATTCACATAATTCTAATCATTCTATCATTTTTGATGATAAAGAACTCATCTGTGGTGTCTGATTGTCGATCCGATATCACGAGGTTACTATGTGAACAGTACCCGATCGGACGGCTAGGATTGTCTGATCGATTTTGAGCCTAGATTGACAATCTCAATTAAATTCTACTAACATTAGGCACCTAATTACTTATCCCTAAGCTTTGATTTAAAAATAGACGGTTGGATTATCCATAAAACCTAGATTTAGCATGAATGGTGTGGATTTAGCTAAAATCTCAAAATCAAGAATACTGTTTTGTAGATCTTACCTTCTAAATGCATTTTTGTACATTTTCCACCATTGGATTGGCTGGATTGGTTCAGATCAGTCACAAAACCTCCAATCTTAGCCGTGCGATGTTCCCCTCTTCAATTGACAGCCAAGATCATGTCGGATCCCCCAATAACCTTGGGGGTTTTGTTTGTCTCGTCGTGCTGGACAAAATGACTGGACGGATCATTGATCTGAGCCGGCATCGTCTCTAGCAACGACCTGGAATTCGGCGACCCAGCAAAACCCTCATTTTCCCTTCCATGCCTGCATGTAGCTCTCTCTCTCTCTCTCTCTCTCTCTCTCTCTCTCTCTCTCTCTCTCTCTCTCTCTCTCTCGGCGTCGTCTTCCTCCTCTTCTTTCTTCCTTTTTTTTTTTCTTCTTGTTCTTCGTCGATGCGGGAACAGACCTAACGTCTGTTTCTATATTTTGATCTGGGGGTGCCGATATCAATTTGGATCCCCTTCCTTATGTTTTTTTATTTTATTTTATTTTATTTTTTGAAATGTTACATATCTTATGTTAGGAAAAAGAAGAAGAAGAAGAATTAGAACTAGGAGTCAAGGTGGGACAGTTAAGTGGTGGTTGGAGATAGAAGATTAGAAGGTTAGGAGAGGTGGGTGAGTGGAATTTCTAATTATGAGCAAAGGAAAGGAGACTTGGTCTCTCTCTTGATTGGTCCACCAATGCATGCATATCTTAACATGTTGATTGTCACCCAAATTCCTTGTTAATTATCCCTTGAAATTCACTCTTTAGCATAGGATAATTGCTTCCAATTGTCCTGCAATCATGTGACTTCATGTGGCATGGCTTTCATATGGCTTGTTGGCTAACTTTGATGCTTGAATGGCTAATGCCTTTGGCTTCATGACTTGAATGCCTTAGATTTCTTAAGTTTCCTTATAAGACTAGGAAACTTCATGTATGGATCCAATTCCATGCAAAGGTGGTAAAATTGCATGGATTTTTTCATGGGCCCATCTTAGTCACCTTTCATGCTTTAAATTGCTTCCTTGGACTTCATTTGCTTGCCTTAAGATGATCTTGAACCTTGATTTAGATTGGAATGTTTACATGTAGGTCTTTGGCCATCTTTCAATCATGATCTTTAAATCTTATCCTTCTTAATCTCAGCTATTGGATCATCTTCTCAACATCTGCAAAGGAGTAAAAATCCTAATTAAATTCTAAAAAAAAATATGATTGTTCATATACTTAATTTGTATTAGCTTTTGAACCTACAAAATATTAAACATTTGAACTATTAGGTCAAAATGCATGTGTTATGAAATTGCCAAAAAACCCTAGAATAATGCTTATAATTTATAACACATGGACTACTAATTACCTTTTGTACAAAAGTGAACACTTATCACACCCCTCCACCAGTATTTTGCTAGTCTTGAGCAAAACATGTGACGAATCATGAAAACAAATTTTTTTCCATTTTCATAGGTACTAATAGTTGCATTTAGCATATCCAAGAAGTCTAACCCCTAGGTTACTTCTAGTGGATGAGTTAGGCCTTGTTAGAGTTTGCAATAAATATTCCCATAAAATTCAATATGGATAAGTTATTTATTTTATCATAGACAATCCTCTCCCATTAGTACTTTATTGGATGTATCAATTTAGTAAAGATGAAAGAAAAATTCTACAAGTTATTCTTATACCAAAGTCAATTTATGATAGTTATATTTGGGAGTGTAGTATGTGTACAACTACATAAGTCTGGACTTCTAAATAGATGTGCTTATAATCCATTGGAAAGATGTATTGGCCTCAAATTCTCACTAGTATACACTTAGGATTAAAGCTCTTAGAGAGAAGGGATCAAACAAAATTCACTCACTATGTGACCCAATTCAACAAGACTAATGGTTCATATAATCTTATGAGCACATCAGGGACAAAGGAATATGAACCCTAAGATTAGATGCCATTACCAAGACCAGTAAGGGTAGTTCAACTTAATTCCTTCCTATTTATATCCTCTTTAGGGCTATATTTCACCTTAAGATCAATAGGTCTTTATATAGGAAGAAATGCAAGCTTAGGACTGGTTTTGAAATAAAGGCAAAAAGGATTCAAAGTTTCAAATTTGAGTAGAGCTCTTCTATAACTATTGCTCAGCTTTCCTTTTCTTTAGAATGTAGTAAAGTGAATATCTTTTCTAATTTACCTTTTCCTCTTCTTTTTTATTTTTCTTAATATTCCTTTTTTATATTTTTTTACTTTTCTATGTATTTCTATTTTTTTTCTTTGAGGAAAGGCTTTTTCTTTGTAGATACTTTGACTTTTGTTCTTTTTCTAATTTTTCTACCATCTCTACTCATTTTTGAAAGATAGTTAATGGATATTTAAATTATGTTTTTGGAAAAAAATAGATGGGTTTTAAAAAGAAAAGGCTTACCAAGAGGCTCAAAAGGTTTCTTAAAATGCTATCAAATTCACTAAATGTTTAGGAAAGAAGGTTAGTACTCCTCATTGATTCTAGGGTATTGATCAAAACAAAGATAATGGGATCTCTCATAGTAATTATGCTAAATAAGGTATGGAATTACTTATAACCCTTACAAAAATAATAGTCAATAAAACTCACTTGGATATATTGATCTCCTCTAATTTTTCTTAAGGTCTTTAAGTCATAACTATTTATTAGTCTAGGCTACGCACTATGTGTAAATGTGTTCCAAGATTTAACTTTCATAAAACACTTCAAGACATGAATAAAATGCATAGTTAACTAAATGAATTTCTATTAAGAAGTTAACATGGAAGAAATACTAAGCTTCTAAAAATCCAATTCTCATCATAGTAAAGGAACTTTGACCTTAAAATCTTAAAAACTCAAAAAACTTTTTTTTTTTCAAAAATATACGAAAACTTAGAAATCTCATGCATATCTACACCCCCAAACCTGAAATAAACATTATCCCTAATGTTTTGGGGACAATACAAGAAATCTCATACAAGAGGACCTGTTATCCTAGCTAGGGTGAAGGACTTTCGTAGGATGTGTTTATCATGATTGCTTTTCATGCATTCTTTGTATATCTCGACTGACTCATATGCATCTTTCCAAAGTGAATCCAACTTGTTAGGTTGGAGTCTCCTGTGTTCTAGCAATATCTGGGTCAAAATTGTGCTTTTTAATGGCCCAATATGCTTTATTCTTAAGTTCTACTGGGAGGTGGCATGCATTCCATAGACCAAGCGATAGGGTGACATACCTATACGGGTCTTGTATGCAGTCCAGTAGGACCATAAAGCATCACTAAGTCTCAAAGACTAGTCTTTCCTATTTGGATTGACTTCCTTTTCTAAAATTAACTTCATTTCTGATAAGGAGTAACAATCCTATGAGTAACACTATGTTTCTTCATTAACTTCTTAAACACTATTACAAATTTTTTTACCCCCATCACTAATTATGGATATAGTAATACCAAAGCATGCAAATATATTTCTTTTAGAAACTTGATCACCAACCTATGGTCATTGGTCTTGCATGGTTGGCTTCTATCCATTTAAACACATAGTCCACACAAGGATGTATAGATAGCCAAAAGAGTTAGGAAAAGGTCCCATAAAATCAATGCCCCAAACATGAAAAGGCTCAATGATAAGAATGGGCCTTAGGGGCATCATATTTCATTTTCCTATGCTCCTTAACTATTGACATCTGCACATGTTATGTAGTAAGCATGTGAATCCCTGTAAATGGTGGGTCAATAAAACCACACTCCAAAATCTTTACAACTATCCTTCTGGAATAGAAATGGCCTTGCATGCATGGTCATGACAAAAGAAAATGACGTTATGCTATTCGTTATTAGGTATGCATATCCTAATGACCTGATTAGGACAATACTTTAACAAGTGTGGATAGTCTCATGTAATGTGTTTGACCTCACCAATGAATCTTTTCCTATCTTGTTTAGACCAGTGATTAGGAATTTGACCTGTGATAAGATAATTAACAATATCTGCATACTAAGGAAATTGAGATATGCCCAACAAGTGTTCATTTGGAAAGGTTTCTATTATAGGCGTATTCTCGCTAGTAGACTCCATAAGTAACTTGGATAAGTGGTCTGATAAAACATTTTTGGAACCTTTCTTATCTTGAATTTCCAAATCAAACTCTTATAGCAAAAGCATCCATCGAATTAGCCTAGGTTTAGTATCCTTCTTAAAAAGAAGGTATTCCAATGCTAAATGGTTCAAATAGACAATGTCCTTAGACCTTAGCAAGTAAGATCTAAATTTATCTAATGCAAAAATAACTGTATGAAACTCTTTTTCTATAGTGCAATAATTGAGTTGGACATCGTTGAGCATTTTGCTAGCATAAGATGTCACATGGGGGAGTATAGCAATACGTGCCCTAAAATAGCCTTGATCGCGTAGTCTAAAGCATCACATATTATTTAAAAATAGTGCATTCTAGTATAGTAGTCAAATAATAGATGTAGAAGTTAATGCAGCCTTTAGGTGCTCAAATACATTCATACAATCATCATCAAAGTCAAAATTTGTCTCTTTTATAAGTAAATTACATAGGGGCTTAGAATCTTACTAAAGTCCTTGATGAATCATCTGTAGAAACTAGCCTGACCAAAAAATGAGTGAATTTCCATCACTGTCCTTGGAGGAGGAAGGTTAGAGATTAAATCCACTTTGACTTTGTCTATTTCTATGCCATTGTGTGATATGATGTGACCTAAAATAATACCATTTTAAACCATAAAATGACTTTTTTCCCAATTTAACAAAATTCTTTTCCTGACACCTAGCAAGGACAAGTTTTAAATTGTTTAGGCATTCAGCAAATGAAGTACCAAACATGGAAACATTGTCCATAAGCACTACTAAGAACCTTTCCACTATATTCAAAAATATACTCAACCTGCACCTCTAAAAAGTACCTGGAGGATTACGAAATCCAAAAGGCATACAACGATAGGCAAAGGTCCCAAAAGGAGGTAAAGGTAGTCTTGTCCTAGTCCTCAGGTATTATGAGGATTTGGTTATAGCCAAAGTAACCATTAAGATAGTAATAACTATGATTGGCTAACTTTTCTAGCACTTGGTCAATAATGCAAAGGGGGAAAGTGGTATTTCCTCATGACTAAGTTCAATTATCAGTAATCTATAAAAACTATCTATCTGGTGGTCATGTCAGTGGGGACTAATTCCTTATACTCATTTTAGATTATAGTGACTTCAGACTTCTTGGGGACAACTTGAATTGCCTAACCTAAGTGTTGTCAAATATAGGGTAGATAACACCAATATCTTGGAGTTTTAGAACTTCGTCTCTCACTGCCTCTTTTGCCATGATTTTTGTTTCCCTAGATGGTTTATCATTCTCTTCTAGATGAATTCAATGCATGCACACAACAATACTAATCCCCTTGATGTTCACTATGGTCCATCCTAATGCTGTCTTATGTTTTATGAGGAAATTAAGAAGCTTACCTTCATGTTCTTTATCTAAATTTTTTCCATGTGGTTGAGAATGATTTCTCCATGGATGTATATTCTCATTAAATAGAGGTGGAGGATCATCAGCATTAAAGAGAGGATTGCTCATCCATGAGGAAACATCATCATTATCCAAGATGAAAGGTGGTTCATCATCATTAAAGAGGGGATTGTTTTGCCATGGGAAAATAGCTTCTTTGTTAATGCTGGGGTGTAAATCACCCTTTTGATCAATGTTTAGATTATTCATTAAATGCAATTGACCATGTCTTTCCTTTTTTTTGAGTTTTTTTTGTTTGTTTGGAAAACTAACTTAAATGATGCAACCCAGCTTCTAGAATGATGCGCAAACAAAGGGCACAATCAAATATACCTTTAGGCTAATAAGCAATAATATTCTAACTCTCTTGAATTTGCATGGGGACAAAGCTTTTAGATTAACCTAATCTAGTGCTCCTCCTCTCTTTTAGATTTGACTATTGCTTACCAGTTAGGTTCTGCTCTAAGGTGGTTAATACAATCCTCATGTAAGGAGGTGCTTAAACATCAACAAATGTCAATAGAAGGCATGAAAAAATCACTTGGATTTTATGACACCCACTATAACCACAGTGCTCAGAAGCCACTAGAGTAATAATAAATTATGTCTTAGTAAGAGGGTCCTACAAGCATGTGATGGCCCTATAGGTCTCTTCTAATTGATTTTAAGTTAATTTGAAAGATAGGGTCTTGTGGTGATTATCCTAGGTGAGCTAAGCAGAAGTGATAAAATCCACCCATAATCTTGTGGGGTCGAGTGCCCTTACTAACTAATTTTCACACTCCATGGTAGTTTGATCAATATATAAATCACCTTAAAGCATTAAACATGCCCTAAGAATGCAATTAAAAATAATAAAGTAATGCAAAACCCTACAAATGCAATAATTATAAAAAAAATGCTTTCTATATGCCATTACACTACCAAACAATGCAAAATTATTCTAAATGCAAACCCTAATCTAGAAAATAAAAGGAGTGGGGGAAACTTACAGTGGGTTTTTTTATTAAGATCAAGTGTGGGGCACTGTATCCCACACTTGCCCTATTATATACAACCCTTTTTAAAATTGGAATGGAAATTACAAATTACAAAGGGGCCTCACTACAAGATTCACTCAAAAGAAAGCAAAATCCTATTCTATGAAAGTAAGGAAATTTCTATTTTGATGAAGATCCACTTGCCAATTTCCATTACTTTCCAATTTGCTAAAAAAAAAGGATAGAAATAAAGACTAGATTGAGGAAATAGGGTGATTATGCACAAAGAAAATTGAAAAATGTACCCAAAATGCTAAAATACTGCAATTCTTAAAAATATATATATATATTTTTTTTTCTAATTTTTTTTGAAATTTTTGGATTTTCAATTAAATTTTATGAAAACTTTGTTGTGGGTCCTCGAAAACGGCATAAAAAACTTGTTAAATATTTTACTGCAAGTGCATGGGCTATTGTAGTATAGCTAATGCAAGTACGGGTCAAACCTATGAGGACTCGACTTAAAAGGTGGGAGTTTAAATAAAATTTAATTAAAAAATATTAGAAATGGAATCAAAGTTTAGATCTAATCAACAGCTAAAAATTACAAAATGTCTAGTTCTAGAATAAAGAAAATTACCAAATAACAAGAAAAATCTACATCCCCAGCTTAATCACAGTCAATTTCTTCAAATCTAGTACTTTTGGAGTTGATCTACCGTCATCAATGTCTTCATCATGTCCTTGATTAAAGATCTATCTATTGGGTTTATCAAATTCCTTAAAATTGTAAAGATCTGGAGTAAATGGTGATTTTGGGATTTAAACAGTCTAGACCACTTTATGGATTTTAAATTAAAGATTAGAGACATTAATTAAGTTTAAGGATGTTCTAAGAATGAAATCTAAAAGTTAATTGAAAATCAAAGAAGAAATAAAGGAGAAATTGAGAAATCTTAATGATTAAGGATAACTCATTGATTAGGTTAAGCCTTAATTGATTTGACTCGGATTGTGTAGTTCCTAAATAGATAAAATAAAGATAAAATAAAACACGAATAGAATAGGGACACAGATGGAATTAAAGCAGGGAGACAGATGGAATTAAATCAGAAAATGAAGGAGTAGAAAAGAAATGTTTCTGTTTTTCTAGCTTTTTAATAGAAACAAAGGGGAAGTCGATGGGAGGAAGAAGAGGACTATAGGGGAGGTAGAAAGAGTGGGAAAGAAGGGAATTTTGTCCAAACCCAAGTTGGGTTTTGATCCAAATTGATAATGGAACCTAAGGAATGAAAAAATTTGCAAAAAGAAAGGTGAAACTAAAGTGGAGATGGTACGGTGCTGGTATGAGAAGGAGATCGAGAGAGAGGAGAAAGACAAAGGGAATTCTAGCATCTAGCACAACTAGGTCAGCCGATACGTGATGCTGGTCTGGGCTATGGAAGAATAGAGGAGAGATAGAGATGAGGGTAGATGAATAGAAAGAGAAGGGAGGAATAGGGGACTGTCGGTGCTGTGGGTGGAGTCAACCGATGATGGGGGAAGAAATGGAGATGAAGGTGATAAGAAGGCTGATTCAAAATAGAGGTGTAGTTGGGTGAGTATGAGTAGAGAAACAAGAGAGGGATAGAGAGATGAAGTAGGGGACAATCGGGGTTGGTTTGCCGGTGCTGAGTAGACATACAGAGAGAGAGGAGGTCGGGTTTGGGTAGGAAGGAGAAAAAAGAGCTGGGTAGGTAGGTGGTAAGAGAGAAACAAGGAGATGGGGTAGGGCCGAAAGAGAGGGAGTAGGGTGCTGGTTGGGTGGTGAATGTAGAGAGAGTAGAGAGAGAATGAGAGAGGGATAGAGAGATGAAGCAGACAGAAAGATGGAGAAGCAGGGAGTTGGGAAAGAGAAGTTGGGCGAGAGAGAGAGAGAGAGTGATGGAGAGAAAGAAGAAAGGAGCTAGGAGTAGGGAAAGAGAGAACAAGGAGGATAGCAGAGGAGAGATAGAAAGTGGGAGAGAGAGGAAGGGAGAAGAAAGGGAAAGAGGGGGGAGTGACAGTTTCCTCTTGCAACCTCCAGCCAAATTAAGGAGAGACCTTGTGGTAACTGGTTTCCTCTTCTTTATAGACTTCTTTGATCTTCTAAATTCTACTTGTTTCCTTCTCTCATTGATTTCATTTTTGAATTATTTCCTTTTCTCTAATTATAATTCCTTTTCTTTTAGGAAACCATCCCATCTTGCCTGTTAATCCATGATGGGTGATCTACACCATTGAATCTCGATCTGAGCATCCAAGCCTCTTTTGGCTGATCTGCAAAATAGAAGATAACTGCATCACACATTTCTGGAATTGATGATGGCATTGGACATTGCTAGAAATGGACGTCCAAGAATGACCAAGATCTGATTATCGGGGTTTAACGCGTGTTGGGTATCCAGGACACTAAAATCTATAGAAAAGTAAAACTGGTCCACATGTATTAAAACATCCTCAACCAACCACATGGAATTTTCACTAATCTATCTGCTAACTGTAAGATGTTATTGATTGGTTTGAGGTCACCAAGCCCTATTTTCTCATAGACAAAGAATGATAACAAGTTAACAAGGGCACCTAAATCTAATAATGCCCTATTAATGACATGGTTTCCTATAATACAAGAAATGGTAGGACAACCTGGATCTCTAAACTTGGAAGGGTCTGATGTTGAATTAAAAAGCTCACCTACTCAGGGAGGAAGGCTTTCTTTTGCACATTAAGCTAGTGCTTTTGTGTGTAGAGCTCTTTAAGAAATTTGGTATAAGTAGGAATGACTTTGATAGCATTGTGTAGTAGAATATTTATTTGAACATGCTTAAACGTATCACTTATCTCATTAATATTGGTTCCTTCATTTTCCTTGTTTAATAACTAAGGGAATGGGGCTTTAGGCACCTAAGGTGCCTCCACTATAGGCTCACATGGAGTGGGAGGTTTCTGTATTTTCTAGTTCTCCTACATTTTAACTAGTTCATTCTCCTCTATAGTTTCCGTAGTCTACCCCACTTTGTCATTAACCTGAAGACCACTTGTAATGGTAGTTATGGACTTTACTTACACATGTGGTCTACTTAAAATTGAACCAATTTCAAATTGTCCCTTAGGGTTTGGAATTGACTGACTAAGAAACTATCACTTTCCTCTATCCTTAAATGTAGTAGACAATTGGCTCATTTGCATTTCTAATTTATCAATAGCTTGTGAGTTTGTAGTTGATCTCTGTTTACTCTCATTCTAGATATTGTGTAAGGACTTGTTAGTCACCTCTTGTTTCTTGAGGAGAAACTCTATATTGTCCTTAACTCATGGTTTCTTTGGTTGTTGAGGAAGTTGAAAACCAGGGGCTATAGAGGAATTGAAGCTTTAGGAAAGTTTTGTACAGGAAGGTTCATAGATGGACATCCTTGGTAATTGTTCTTTTACCATGACAAGTTAGGATGCTTAGCCTATCTTGGATTATAGGTCTCAGAGTATGAGTTATTGCTAGGATTGTGATATTGTTAAGTGTTTAATTTTGGTCAAAATTCCCCTAATTTAGCGTTCAATTAGATCATCTAACCGTTCAATTTTATAAAACTTAGCTTGATTTTGAATATAAATCCAATTAACCATCCAAACCTTAATTTGTCAAAATCAACGGTCAAATGATCATTAGAGCTCATTAGATGACTAATGTACGGTTCAGATGAGTCTAATTTAGTTTTTTCTTTTGCAGATCAACCAAAGGACGCATGGATGGCTGTGATTAAAAGATAACGGTGCAGATCATCTTAAAGGGCAATGGATGGACCAGATCCCTAGAAGGCGACTGAGCTAGGCGATCCCAAGTGGTGACCTAGCGAGGGCTACCGCCCACCCCAGAAACCTCTTTGCCTTCTCTTTCTCCTGTCCTATCTCTCTCTACCCCTACCGCATGGCTCTGACCTAGCTTCACCGGAGTCGACATCGGATTTCTCGGTATCCTTCTACCAGCCCATCTCCTTCTCTCTCTATCTGTTTGCACAACCCATTTCTCTGCATCACCGGACGGTCTTGGGGAAGAAAACCAAGAACGGGTTTTTCCCCAGTCCTCCTTCTTCCTTCCTTCTTCTCAATCCCCCTTCTTCTCTGAATCGCACGGCCCCGGGAGAGAAAACCCAACTCGGGTTTTCTCCCCATCTTCCTTCTCTTCCTCTTCCTCTCCTTCTTCTTCTCCTTCTTCTTCTCCCTTCTCCCTTCTTCCCCTTCTCTTCCGGTTTTCTCCTCTTCTTCCATCATTGTTTTCCTAGTTTTTTTCATTAAAAACCAGAAACCCCCAAAATTCCACATTTGCCCCTGGAAGATCCCAGTAATACCATCTGAGTCCCTATTTTAATTCCACTTCTGTCCTTTATCAGAAATTCCATTTGGGTCCCCAGTTTAATTCTATTTGAGTCCCCAATTTAATTCCAACTGGGTCCCTATTCTATTTACATCTATGTCCCGGTTCTGTTTTATCATCATTTTGACTATCCAGGGACAGTGCAATCCAGGACAGGCTTATCCCGGACTAATCATTTTGTTGCATTTTCTGTGTTTTTGGAATAAATAATTGTGTACATTGCAACAATTGAATAAATATAGATTTTATTTTATTGTTACTTGAATTTTGCTATTTTCTTTGTTTTGATTCTTTTATTAATTAGATTTTATTGAAACTCCATCATCTTAAATCAAGTCCTCGTGGGATCGACCCGTACTTGCATAAGCTACCCTACAATAGCCCGTGCACTTGTGGTAAAACAATCAACAAGTTTTTGGCGCCGTTGCCAGGGACTTGGAAAGGAGTTTTCATAAAATTTAATTAAAAATCCAAAAAAATAAAAACATCAGAAAATTTTTAAAAAATTAGAAAAATCCAAAAAAATACATAAAATTAGGAATTACAATTTTTAGCATTTTAGGTGCATTTTTCAATTATTTTTAGGGCATAATCACCTTGGTTCCTGAATTTGGTACTAATTTTTAATTTTATTTTTCAGGGAATTGGAAAGTGGAGGAATTGGGCAAGTGGATCTTCATCAAAATGGAAACTTCCCTGCTTTCCTAGAATAGGACTTTTTTTCTTTTCTTTTGAGTGAATCTTGTAGTGAGGATCCTTGTAAATTGCAATTTCCATTTTAAATTTTAAAGGGTTGTATAATACAGGGCAAGTGTGGGATAAGGTGGCCCACACTTGATCTTCATCAGAAACCCCACTGTGAGTTTCCTCACTCATTTATTTCCTAGATTAGGGTTTGTATTTAGAATAATTTGCATTGTTTGGTAATGTAACTCATATAGAAGCATTTTTTTATAATTGTTGCATTTTAGGATTTTGCATTAGTTTACTACTTTTAATTGCATTGTTAGGGCATGTTTAATGTTTTAAGGTGATTTATATGCTGATCGAATTGTCATAGTGTGTAAAAATTAATTAGTAAGGGCACCCTACCCCCATAAGATCAAGGGTGGATTTCATCACCACCTCTTGGCCCACTCAGGATAATCACCTCAAGCGCGCAAACCTTCCTTTCACGTTAATTTAAAATCAATTAGAAGAGACCTATAGGGCCATCACATGCTTGTAGGACTCTCTTAATAGGACGCGATTTACTGTCAGTCCAGTGGCTTTTGATCACTGTGGTTATTGGGGGTTACTTAATAGAGTCTTGCTCTTCCCCCACCTCCTATTGACGTTTGTTGAGGTCTAAACATCTCCTTACACGAGGGTTGTATTAACTACTTTGGACAGAACCCAATTGGTAAGCAGTAATCAACTCCTAAAGAGAGGAGGAGCGTTAGTCTAGGCTAATAAAAGGATCGTCCCCACAGAAAATCAAGAAAATCAAATATATTGCTGCTTATTAGCCTTAGAATTATTTGAGTGTGCCCTTTTGTTTGTGCATCATTCTAGAAGTTAGGTTGCATCATTTAGGTTAATTTTCTAAAAAAAAAAAAAGCGAAAAGAAGCTTCCCTTGTATGCACTTTTGGAGACGCGACAAAACTGGAAGGTTAGTCAAGTACGACAAAAAAGACATACAGCAAGATCAGGCCACATCTATGACTGATCAACGATCCAAGGGTAATTCACCCCATGGAAGTCAAGGGGCTCCACTCATCATGAATGAGGACCCACCACCCTTGATGGATGATGAATATCAACCTCCACCAAGGAGGAATAATCATCAACCAAATAGAGATTGGAGAAGACACAATAGGGAATGGGACCAACAGAGTGAACATGGGGATGATAATATTGAGGGTCATCAAAACTTTCGTGGTAGAACTTTAAAAGACTACCTTCAACCTACACGCACCAGCACACCATCCTGTGTAATTCTACCTCAAAATGATGGTTCGTTAGAATTAAAAATGGGAGTAATCCAATTACTTCCCAAATTCCATGGTCTAGATAGTGAGAGTCCTTATTTGCACCTTAAAGAATTTGATGAGGTATGTAGTACCCAACGAACACAAAATATAGGTCTAGATACTGTCAGGCTTAAACTTTTTCCTTTCTCTTTAAAGCAAAAAGCAAAAATGTGGTTTAATGCACTACCATCAGGTTCCATAAGAACCTGGAATGAAATGACTAGGGAATTCTTAAAGAAGTTTTTCCCTACCCATAAAACAAATACGCTTCGCCGCAAGATAATGAACTTTACCCAAAAGGATAAAGAATCATTCTATCAATGCTCGGAAAGGTTCAAAGAACTACAACTCACTTGCCCACATCATGGCTATGAACCATGGCGCATCATCAGCTTCTTTTATGAAGGACTAAATTCTGACATGCGACAGTTTGTAGAGATGATGTGTAATGGTAACTTTCTCAACAAACAACCAGATGAGGCGGAGGAGTATTTGGAATGGCTAGCTGAAAGTGCACAGACCTGGGCTGACTCAGAAAGAATAGAACATACAGATAGACCTAAGCCCAATAACACCCATGCTAGGGGAGGCATGTATGCTATGTCTGAAAAAGATGATATCAATGACAAAGTAGCATCCCTAGCAACAAAAGTAGAAGCCATAGAAATGGGAAAGAAAAACTCAAATAAGGAAGAACAAGTGTGTATCATTTGTGAAAGTACGTCACATCTTACTCAGGAATGTCCTACAATCCCTGCTTTTCAAGATGTACTTCATGATCAAGCTAATGCACTTAATATATATAAAAGACCTTTCTCCCCATATTCAGACACTTATAATCCCAACTGGAGAAACCATCCAAATTTTAGTTGGAAAAATGGACCTACTGCTAATGTTCCACAACCAGGACAATATCAACCTCATCAACAAAATCAAGGACTTCTTACCTTACCTTATCAAACTCATCAACCTCCTTCTGGACCTTACTTGCCCCCACCTAAAAGGCATGTTGAGGATAATCAAAACGTTCAAAACCAGGAAAGAAAATTTTCTCAATTAGAAAGTCAAATAAAACAAACCAACCAGTCCATGAATGAATTAAAAAACATGATGAGTCAAATGATGCAAAGTATGGAAAAAGGAAAGTTCCCAGCTCAACCACAAGCAAACCCTAAGGGAGTGCATGCGGTAAGCACTAATGCATCTGATGAAACATCTATCTCTATTTCACCTGTTGATCCATGTCCTATACCTGCTCCATTTCCTCAAAGGTTGCATCAAGCCCCAAAGTCTGCATCTAATGATGAGATTTTAGAGATTTTGAAGCAAGTCAAGATCAGCATACCGATCTTAGATGCTATAAAACAAATCCCATCCTATGCCAAATTCTTAAAAGACTTATGCACCATAAAGAGAAAATTGAATGTCCAGAAGAAGGCATTTTTGACTGAACATGTTAGTTCTATTCTTCAACGCCATACACCACCAAAGTACAAAGATCCTGGTTGCCCCACTCTTACTTGCATTATTGGCAACTACAAGATTAAACAAGCTCTTCTTGATTTAAGATCTAGTGTAAATCTATTACCATACTCGGTATACGAACAGTTAGGTCTGGGTGAACTAAAACCTACATCTACTACGCTCCAACTAGCTGATCGTTCTGTAAAAATACCGAGAGGGGTAATAGAGGATGTGTTAGTCCAGATAGAACAATTTTGCTTCCCTGTAGATTTTCTAGTTTTAGATACACAACCAGTGGTGAATGAGAAGAATGAAATATCAGTCATCTTGGGACGACCATTTTTGGCTACGTCCAATGCCTTAATCAACTATAGAAATGGTGTCATGAAACTGTCCTTTGGCAATATGACATTAGAGCTAAACATCTTTAACATTTGTAACCAACCTAGTGAAACTACTGATGATTTGCACAGTGTTAACATGATCAATTCAGTTGTACAAGATCAGTTTCAGTCGTCTTCCTTGTCGGACCCATTAGAGGCCTGTTTGGCCCATTTTCATGAGTTTAATGAGGATGCATTAATAGAGGAAGTTAATGCCCTCTTTGATTCTGTTTCTATCATGGATACAGAAAAATGGAAACCACATTTTGAGGAGCTTCCATTAAGTGAGATCACTTCCCTCCCATCATCTGTAAAATCCCTTACAAAGCCTGAAATCCTAAATAAGCCTTTTAATGTAGGATATGTACCTGATTGGGACCTACAACATTCATTTGAACAATCATTAGATAAGAAATTAGGCCCACCTAAGGTATTGCAAGTGCCAGTAGAACCGGACAAGAAAGAGTCCATTGATCTATTGTCCATACATCAACCGACTCTAAGGTACACACTAGAAGATAATCAGGATTTAAGCAAAACCGTGCCTCCTCTATTAATATCAGAACAATCTTTTAAGGAAGGGCAAAGTCAGCTTATGTCTCAATGTCAGGAAAATGTAAGGGAAAAAGAGGACCATCCATTTGGTTCAATAGAATTCAAATTTGCGGTAGTTTACATTGTTATAAAGATTCCACCACCTAAATTTTCAAGGTGGAGGAGTTATATTGATTACCGTAAAATTTTGAAGATTGGTGATCATCAAAGTGGTCTCATTCAATTTACATTCATGGTAGTTTACTCTGTTATAATTCTACCATCACCAAAATTTTCAAGGTGGATGAACTATATAGACTATCATGAGATTTTGAAGTGGCATGAGAAATCTTGCCATTTCATTATTGAAATAAGGAAGACTCAAAGATAAATAAGGATATGTCTGGCTGAAGACGTTAAACTTAGCGCTCACTGGGAGGCAACCCAGAGTTTTTCATTTTTGTTGTTTTTTGCATCACCCATATTCATTTTAGGTCCTACATTGTAAACATTGAGGACAATGTTTCTGTCAGGTTGGGGGGTGTAGAATTCTTGCAAATTCTAGTTTTCTTTTAGTTTTTAGGTGATTTTCCTTGTTTTTAAAAAACAAAAATGAAAAAAATGAAAATTGTTAGGTCATTTCCTACACTATGATGAGAATTGGATTTTCTGAAGTATAATCTAGATAACTTTAGCTTATTAATGGGATTGAATATGATTAATTCATCTTTTTACTCATTTTCTAAAGTATTCTATGAAAGCAAAGTCTCAGATTACATCTGTACATGTAGTTGCATATAGATAGTCTAGATTGATAAGTGGCTATAACTTAGACATCCTGAAGAAATTCAGTGGAGACCTATAACCTAAGTGAGTTTTTTTTGGAGCTATTCATCCTTTTTGAGAGGTTATAAATATTCCTAATTTTCTTCAGCATGCTTAAAGAAAATTGATCTCAAACTCTTAATTTTGGATAATTACCTGAATAATGAGAATATTACCTTTCAAATTCTAGAAGTTCATTGAATTTGATGGATTATAGGAAACCTAGAAAATGATTTAGGCCATCCTTGTTGTTAACCTAGAGACATAAAGCCTACCCATAAAGTATTGTTACCACTAGTTAGCCAACTTGAGCCTTTAATATAAGCCTTTTCTTTTGCCACCCAAATTATCCTTTACCCAGATTAACCCAATATAAATTATCCATTACCCATTTTCTTTGAAAAATAAGTTAAAGAAGAATGAAGAAATACCTTTTAGTTGCAATTGAAGTTGAAAAGTGCATATATGAAGAAAAGAAATATTCTTCAAAGTGAGTCAAAAGTACTGAAACAGAAAGAAAAGATTCTAAAAAAAAAAAAGTTTGAAGAATACAAAGAAAAATGAAAAAAAAAATTTCACTTTAGAAAAAAAAGCAAAGAAAAAGAATAATTGTCAACTTTAGTAGAAGACGTCTACTTAATTTTTGAAGAAACTTTGAATATCCTTATACCCTTTCTTTGGTACATTGTCCTAAGCCTATGTTTCATCCAGTTAAAGACCTATTGATTTTAGGAGAAATATAGTCTTGATGAGGAAATGAATGGATAGGATCTAAAAGGCTGGTATTTCTAAATATTCAAAGGTAATGGCATCCATTTCAAAGGGATCAAAACAAAGAAATTCCTTAGTAACTCCCATTTTTCATGAGTATATGTGAGATACTTTTGCTTTTATTAACTCTTCTCACATAATTAAAAGAGATATATGATTTGAACCCTCTATCTGAGAGATTCTGTTTCTGAGCGTATGTCATTAGGGAGGATTGAGGTCAAAACATATTTCGGATGGAGTTCAAAAGTTAGAAGTTTATTTAGAGATCAAGATGATTCTATATGTAAACTGTACATGTACACACTCACTCTGAGATTTGAGCTTAATTGGAATTATTTTGGCATATGGGTAGGGTTTTGAAATCTTTAGTCATTTTTATTAGTATGCTAAAGTTGATGTGATTTATTGAAGATAATTCTCTGAGGAAAAAGACTAGTTGACTTAAAAATAAAAAATAAAATTTGAAATCTTGAAATTTGGTTTTTCGCATGTTTTGCTCAGGACTAGCAAAATGCTGGTTGGGGGGTGTGTTAAGTGTTTAATTTTGGTCAAAATTTCCCTAATTTAGCGTTCAATTAGATCATCTAACCGTTCAATTTTACAAAACTTAGCTTGATTTTGAATATAAATCCAATTCACCATCCAAACCTTAATTTGTCAAAATCAACGGTCAAATGATCATTAGAGCTCATTAGATGACTAATGTACAGTTCAGATGAGTCTAATTTAGTTTTTTCTTTTGCAGATCAACCAAAGGACGCACGGATGGCTGTGATTAAAAGATAACGACGCAGATCATCTTAAAGGGCAATGGATGGACTAGATCACCCATGGAGATAGATGGAATAGAAATCATGGACAAAATGGAAAGAACATGTAAAGGGCAACCTTTCCCCCACTTCTCTTTCCTTTTCTTCCTCTTTCCCTTCCCCTTCTCTTTCCCTCCTTATTCTCTCTTTCCTTTCCCACTCCTTTTCTTTCTTTTCTTTTTCCTCCTTTTCCTTTTTCCTCTTTCTTTCCTTTTCTCTTTTCTTTCTTTTTCTTTATCCTTTTCCTTTTCCCTTTCTTTTTCTCTTTTCTTTCTTTCCTTCTCCTTTTTCCTTCTTTCCTTTTTCTTACTTTTTCCTTCTTTCCTTTTCTTTTTCCTTTCCTCATTCTCACATACCCAACTTCTTTTTCTCCCCCACTTCCCACTCTTCCTCTACTCTCTTTCCAAACCGTACCCACTTCTCCCTTCTCCTCCTCTTTCTCTCTTTTCATCCCAAGCTCTCTTTCTATCTCTCGCTCTCTCGTACTCTCCTTTTGCTATCTCCTTCTCCTATCTCAACTATCTCTATCCCACTCTCCATCTCTCCCCTTCGAGGTTGGAACCCAGCACTGCATCATTTTTTTCAGCACCTCTTCTCCTTGACATGCCAGCCCCTCTAGTTCTTCCCACTTCCCACTTTCCATTCCAAGCTCCATTGCCTGCTCTGCCTAAGCTCGGTCCTCTATGTCATCATTGATGCATCACCCCTCTGCCAGTCGTCTACTAGTCCCTCTTCCACTAGCGTCGTCTTCATTGTCGTTCCCAGTCCCTCCACTGCACAGAGTGGCATCTGTCCTCTATTCACCGGTGTCTGCCTAACTACTCTTCAATGCCTGAGTTCCACCCTCCATACCGCACCTCTGTTCTTCTCTCCCGCTCTTTCACCTTCTCCACAGTTACTCACGTACTATGCCCGTCTAGTCTCCTCCTTCTTCCCCGCTTCTTTTCTCTGTCTGGTTCCAGGAGGCGACTGAGCTAGGCGATCCCAAGTGGTGACCTAGCGAGGGCTACCGCCCACCCCAGAAACCTCTTTGCCTTCTCTTTCTCCCATCCTATCTCTCTCTACCCCTACCACATGGCTTTGACCTAGCTTCACCGAAGCCGACATCGGATTTCTCGGCATCCTTCTACCAGCCCATCTCCTTCTCTCTCTATTTGTTCGCACAACCCATTTCTCTGCATCACCGGATGGTCCTGGGGAAGAAAACCCAGAACGGGTTTTTCCCCAATCCTCCTTCTTCCTTCCTTCTTCTCAATCCCCCTTCTTCTCTGAATCACACGGCCCCGGGAGAGAAAATCCAACTCGGGTTTTCTCCCCATCTTCCTTCTCTTCCTCTCCTTCTTCTTCTCCTTCCTCTTCTCCCTTCTTCCTTCTTCCCCTTCTCTTCTGGTTTTCTCCTCTTCTTCCATCGTTGTTTTCCTGGTTTTTTTCGTTAAAAACCAGAAACCCCCGAAATTCCACATTTGCCCCTGGAAGATCCCAGTAATACCATATGATTCCCTATTTTAATTCCACTTCTGTCCTTTATCAGAAATTCCATTTGGGTCCCCTGTTTAATTCCATTTGAGTCCCCGATTTAATTCCAACTGGGTCCTTATTCTATTTACATCTATGTCCCGGTTCTGTTTTATCATCATTTTGACTATCCAGGGATAGTGCAATCCAGGACAGGCTTATCCAGGACTGATCATTTTGTTGCATTTTCTGTGTTTTTGGAATAAATAATTGTGTACATTGCAACAATTGAATAAATAAAGATTTTATTTTATTGTTAGTTGAATTTTGCTATATTCTTTGTTTTGATTCTTTTATTAATTAGATTTTATTGAAACTCTATCATTTTAAATCAAGTCCTTGTGGGATCGACCCGTACTTGCATAAGCTACCCTACAATAGCCCGTGCACTTGCAGTAAAACAATCAACAGATATGCATTCAGAGCATTTGCCTATTAGAAAAGATGTTCAATGTACAAACTATTAGATGGATAAGTTGTTGCTATATGTGTTATGCTAGAACAAATAGTACAAACCTCTTCTAGAGGTTTCATGAAGGCACTTCCATACATGAAGGCAGCAAGTTTGGCATTACTTTCCTAGAATATATTTTCTACCTTGTCCACTTGTCACACTAAGGAGTCAAATTTATAAGACATATCTATGGTTCATGGAGTGAAGGATGGCCAGATATTATGAATTAAAAGCTAAATAACATGAAAATTAACCAATCCACTCACTAAACTAACTAAAAATCTAAATTTGTTCCTAAGATTGCTGGACATTGCACATGAAACCTGAGATGAAAAATTCTAACAACATAACATGGTGTATATGGAACTCAAATCAAGTAAGGCATGGAAAGGAAATTAGAAAGCACTTTCCATGGGATATAACATTCAAGAATTGAAACTTCACTACTTGAATTATTCAGTAACGTTTCTCATCAAACAAGTTTATTCATTGACTTGAAAATACATCATAAAGTGGTGCACATGTACATAGGGAACAATGCTGAAAATTGTGCACTCTTCTCAAGCAGGATCTCAACTTCAAATGAAAGATTAAACATACTACAACAAACCCAATCTTAACTCAAATATCATGCATGTGAATTCAATAGGGAGAATTAAAGAGAAAGATGTAGGTAAGATGCAAAGAACAAGAAAATAGACAAGGAAAAATCACAGTGATCAAAGCAAGGAACAAGAGAACAATAAGAGGGAAACAAAAGAGTTTAAAGTTGCTATTCTCTGTGCGTTCACTACAAGAGGAAAATTAACTTGGACCTTGAAGGATTAAGCAAGAAAAACTAGAGAAGTATAAGCAAGATTAAAGGTAAGCTAGAAAGGAATTATGTGTATGGAAGTAAATCAAAGAACCAAAGAAGTGAGTAAGGTAACAAACCAATAAAGCAAGGTATTAAAGCAAGGAACTAAAACAAAGTACCAACCTAGAATTAAAGTGCAAGAATAAAGGAGAAGATTTGAATGAGGAATTCTTGGAAGACTAAAGAGATGCAACCAAAGGAAGGAGGCATGAAAAGCCCTAAGCTGCAAGTTGTATGGGGTGTGGAAGTCCTTTCTGGTGTTTATGATGATTTAAGATTCCAAATTTTCTAAAATTCTAGCCTAAGGAAGATAAGAAAGGAGTGATAAGGTTTAGGAAAGAGATAAGATCTAATATTATGAGATTTAGCTAGAAGGAAAGAGAATTGGGGTGATACATGGACAACTAAAGAAAGAGGTAAGGTGGGAGGAGCTACCTTTTTAGGGTGGTGTGTCTCCACAATTTTCCTATGCATGGAACCCTAGTAACAAGGTGAAAAGTATAGAAGGAAGAGTGAGGAAATATAATGAAGAGAGAGAAAAAGATGGAGGAATGGAATAGGAAGGTAGGTGGAAGATGAAATGGAAATTGCGAGTGGAATTCTCAAACAACCTAAAGAGGCAACTAGGTGGGAGGTGCCACTTTTTAGGGTGAGGTGTCTCCCACTTTGGTTTATGAAATGGAAACCCTAGGAGGTTGGAAGAAAGAAAAGAAAGAAAAAATGGAAAGAGATGGGTTTTCTCTTGATTGACCCACCTATGCACATCTTACAAAAATCCTTCTAATTATCTCTAGAAATTCACTATTTTGGCATGGATAATTGCTTGAAATATTCATCCAATCATATGGCTCCATGCGGCATGGATATCGTGGCTTGGTGGCTCATGATGGCTCCTTAATTGACGGCTTAGGTAGTCTATTCCCATGGTTTTAAGGCTTGAATGGTTTGTACCCAAGGTGGCTTTCATGGCTTACATGCATGGCTCCAATTCATAGAAACGAGATGAAATTGGATGGATTTAACTTGGGCCCATTCTAATCACCTTTAATGCTTCCAATTGCTTTCTTGCTTACCTTTGGATGATCTCGAACCTGATTAAGCTTTGGAATGTTGAAAATGGGTCCTGACTCTCTCTTTGATCTTGATCTTCAATCCTCATCTTACTTGACCTCGACCATTAGATCACTTTCTCAACACCTACAAAAGATGAAAAATCCTAATTAAATCCTAGAAAATTATGAAAATTCACATTCTTTGGATTAGCTCCTAGACCTACAAAATATCAAACTTTTGAATTATTAGGTAAAAAATGCACGTGTTCTAAATTCTAAAAAATCCTTAGAATAATGCTTATAGTTTATAACACATGGACTACTAGTTGGGTACTTTTTTATACAAAGCTAAACACTTATCAATGATTTTCCTACAAAGGGCATTGGTCTTATAGCTGGGGAAGAATTTGTTCAAAAGCTTTTTAGATAATTGGTCACATGTGATAATGGAACCAACCTCTAAAGAGTTCAGCCATGATTTGGCCTTTTCTTTCAATAAGAATGGAAACAACTTAAGTCTATTTGAAAATTTTAATATAATGCAAATATCAGGGAATTTGTTGATATGTAGGTATGAATCCTCTCTCTCTCTCTCTCTCTCTCTCTCTCTCTCTCTCTCTCTATATATATATATATATATATATATAATAAATTGGTGGGAGTAATTATATAAATGTTTGCTTAAGTTCAAAGTGGCATGCATTATTGGGTGGTAAGGTGACTGTTGAGTTTTTCGCAAGTGTACAAGTTATTGTAGTGCATCATGTGCAGGTATGGGTGAATCCCATAGGGACTCGCTTTAAGAATTTGGATTTTTAATAAAATTTATTTCTTCAAAAATTGAAATTAAATGAAAAAATTAAATAAAAGTGCAATCAAACTTCAGTTGTATTTAATTAATGAAAATTACAAAATCCAATTAAAAAAGAGAGTAATTTAACTAAAGAAACAAGAAAAATCTACTTCCCTAGATCGATTATCATCAATTTATTTAGATCTAGGCTCATAAACTTCAATCAACCTTTACCAATATCTTTCTGGTACTTTTGATTAATGATCCACTCGATGGATTAAGAAGATTCCAAAAACTTTGAGAGATTTGGGTTAGATAAAAATTTTGAGTTTTGGATGGTTTAGATCACTTTCTAGAGTTTAAATTAAAGATTATAGACATTAATCAAGCCAAGAGATGTCCTAAGAATGAAATCTAAAAATTAATTGAAAATATAATAAGAAAAAGAGGAGAAACAAAGAGTTCTTATTGATTAAGGCTAACCCATTGATTAGGATAAGCCTTAATTAATCTGGCTCGGATTGTATAGTTCCTGGATAAGCAGAATGAAGATAAAGCAAAACTGGAATGGAAACAGTGATACAGAGGGAATTAAAATGAAGGACATAGATGGAATTAAAGAGTATGTGTGATTGGTAGAATTGGAATTAAGGGAAAAATCAAATTTAAATGAAATAGAAATCGGAAACCCCCTAGGAAGAAGAGGAAGCTGGAGGAGGAGAAGAGGAGAGCATCTAGTGCGGTGATGGCTAGAGGCAGTGTCATCCAGTGAAAGCTAAGTGGTGGAGCAGATGGAGATGAGGGATCCGGCTAGTGTAGTGGAGAAGTCGGAGCTAAATGGTGATGCTAATAGAGCTGAAGAATAGGGGTCGAATACATCTGTCTTCTGAGCATGTCAGTCTATCTTCTAGGCATCAACTGGTAGTGGCTTGAAGAAGTCGGCATTGGAGATGCGACGGAGATGAAGAAGATGCTGGTGCTGGTGTGGAATGGATTGCAGAGGTGGAATGCTGATAGAGGGGGAGTGCCGGTGAGATGGAGCTACGGTGCTGGACCTAGACTGGATAACTAATGATGGAGTATCCATGGAGAGAAAAATGGTGATAGACGGGACTATCTAGTTGTAACAAACAAACCTGGGTTTGTGCCTGGCAATGCGGTATTGGAGTGGAGAATAGAGATTAGGGGAGATGTAGCAAACCGGTTGGAATGGGTTGCTGGCTTGGTTGATCTATCTGATTTGGGTCAGTCTATGTGGTGATAGGTAGAATGTGTCGACTGGCAGATGGGTGGATGGTGAAGGGTGTGGCCGGTGGAGAGGATTGGTGTCATCCAGTGCTGGTTGTTAGACAGTGCCAGGATGGAGTGAGAAAATGAAGGGATGGGTGATACTGGCTTGGGCAGAGAGAGCAGATGGCCGTGACGAATGACCTGTGCCAGTGGAGAAAGTAGCAGGGAAGGGAAGAAGGTGGTAGAAGGGCCTGAGAATGAGAAGAGGAATAGAGAAATAAATAGGAAACAATAAAAACAATGAACAAGGAATGGAAAGCAAAACAAAATAGTGAAAAAGGAAAGGAAAACAAAAAATTCCTAGAGAAGAGAAGAATGGGGGCTAGTCTTGCCTCCTAGTATCTAGCCCATGGGGGGGAAGAGAAGAGACAGTTTCCTCTTGCCACCCCCACCCAAAGGGGGGGGGGGGCGGGGGGGGGAAGAAAAGTGATGGTTTTCCTCCTCTTATATAATTACTCTATTTCCCCTTTTTAAAGATACCCCCCTAATTTCCTTCTAATTTTGGTTCCTCCACTTTAGAACTCTCTTTTCTTTTGTTGCTACTTTCCATTTCCCAATTGATTTCCTATTCTTCAACTAAAAGTAATTCCCTTTTAGGAACCCTTTCATCCTGCATGTTGATTCTTCATGGGTGATTTGAACTGTTCACTTTTGATCTGAGCCATCCTAGCTTCTTCTAGTTAATTTGCAAAATAAAAAACTAAATTAAAGTCATTTAAACCATAATTAAGCATATGATAAGCTCTGATGATCATCTGACCATTCATTTTGACAAATTACGGTTGGATGGTCAATTTGGACTAAAATTCCTATTTTATCTAGAAATCATCAAATTGATGAGGTAGAGGATCTAATTAAATGCTAAATTGGGGGTATTTTGACCAAAATTGAACACTTAACTCACCCCCAACCAACATTTTGGTAGTACTGAGAAAAACACGCAAAAATTTATTTTTTCAAAACCTGATAAAAGGTGCCACTTTTGTAGGTACTTATGATTGCATTTAGCACATGAAACAAGCCCTTGAACTCGTAGGCTACCCTTAGTGGACGAATTAGGATGCATGATGGTTTGCAGTGAATATACCCACAAAATTCAATAGGGTTGAGTCCCTTATTTTATTTCAGAGAATCCTCATTGATTAGCATTCTACTAGTTTCTCACAACCTAATAGAGAGGATTGAAACTTTTATACATCATACATATATTAAAGACATTTTATATGAGTTATTTCTCAGAGTGCATGTATGTGTACAACCACATAAATCTTAACTTCTAACTAGATATGCATAAATTCCATTAGAAATATATCTTGACCTCAAATCCTCACAGGTATACACTCATAAATAAAACTCTCAAATAAGGGGTTTAAACATATTTCTCTCATTATGTGACCAAATCCAATAAGCTAATGGTTCACATAAATCTTTTGAATGCTCATGAGATAATGGAAAGTGACCCCTAAGAGTGGATGTTATCACCAAGAATATTAGGGGGGGTTTACCTTAATTCCTTCTTTTTATCTCCTCTTCAAGGCTATGTTCCACCTAAGATCAATAGGTCTTTAACTAGGACTAAATCTAGGTTGAAGATAGGTTCAGAAAAGAAGGGTATAAGGATTTTAAAGGTTCAAAATTAAGTAGAGGTCTTCAATGAATATCTATTAGGACAACTTTTCTTTTGCATTGTACTTGAAGTGAATATCTCTTTCATATTTTTGTCTTTCTCTTTCGATTTTTTTTTTTTCTTTGGTATCTTTGGAAGAAAGACAACTAATTTCCACACTTCTTTGACATTTTGTCCTCTTTTTGTTTTCTAACTTTTTCTACTAATTCTACTCATTTTAATAATGGGTAATGGATATTTATTTTTCTAGCTTGTTCTGGGTTAAGGTAAATGGGGTTAAGAAAGAAAAGGCTTAATAATAGGCTCAAAGGGGCAACTAATGGTATGATATACTGGGTGGGCTTTAAACCCCTAGGTTGAGCAATAATGGCCTATATCATTACCTAAGTTTCCCAAAGCCTATCAAATTTAATAAATTTTCTAAAAATAAAGCTATTACGCCTATTTATTCTTGATGTTTAACCAAAGCAAGGATAATGGGATCACACTAGGCTATATACATTGAAGAATTGTGGAATTACTTATAACTCTCTAAAAGAAGTTAGTCTCCAAACTCACTGGGTTATAGGTCTCCACTGATTTTCCTCAGCGTCTCTAAGTCATCCCTCTCTATTAGTCTTGGCTATGTGCTGTGTGTAAATTGGTTTTTGAGAGTTGCCTTTCATAAAGTGCTTCAACACATGAATAATATGCAAAACTAATCGTATGCATTCTTATTAAGAGGTGAAAATAGTGGAGTTACTAAATTCTAAACATCTAGTTCTCATCACAGTAAGGGAACTATAGCTCAATATTTTATTTTATTTTTCAAAAGAAGTAAGAAAACTTAAGAAAATTCAAAATCTCTATGTGCATCTATCCCCCAATGTGAATGAAACATTGTCCTCAATGTTTGAAAAACATAGGATCTATATGATAATGAAAGGATGTAGAAGATGGAGATTTGAAAAACATCTGGGTTGCCTCCTAAGAAGTGCCAAGTCTATGTCTTCAGCCAGACATGGCCTAACCTAACTTTCTAAACCTAGAGCTAACTAGGTTAGCTGATTTGCCCTAATCTTAACCCTAAGATGAAATGGCAAGATTTCTCACATTACTTCAAAATCCCATGGTAATCTATATATTGCCTCCACCCTAAAATTTTTGGTGGTGGTGACATTAAAACAATGAAGACCACCACGATTTTTAATTGTGGGGAATCATATTGATGATCCCCCATCTTCAAAATTTCATGATAGTCAATATAATTCCTCCACCTTGAAAATTGAGGTGATGGTAACACAATGACTTCGTGTACTACCGTGCATTTTGTTAGACCATTTAGAGATGAATTGTCCTTTTCTTGACCAAATTGAGAGATAACAATGACTATTGTATTCAATTTATCGATTTCCTCTATTTCACTAACCTTATCCTGAACTAGGGTAATGAGCTAGAATGGACTCATTCTTTTCTTATTCTTCTGGCACATGCAAGATTTCAAATAGACCTAAATTATTATCTAATGGTGCTCAAATAAGGTCTGTAAGTCCCTACATTACAAGGCTCAAATGGAATGTTAGGCTCTGTAGGGAGTTCTACTCTAGTTTGCCATTGAGAAGTGTCCATCAAAGGCACGGTATTCAACAAATGATTCACCTCCTCAATAGATGTCTTCATCAAAGTCATAAAAATGAGCAGGAGGTTTTGGGTTGGATGTTTCTGAAGCTTTATTTTCTTCATCAATAAAAGTCTCTTCATCATAATAGTAACAAGGAGTAGGACATGGCTCAAGTAGATATGAGTTGGAGGTTTCTTAGGATGGTTGTGGACTTTGTGGCTCATAAGAAATTTTCATCCTATTATCAGTAATAAATGGCTCTTCATTATCGTTAATTTGTTTCATTTTCTCAGTCTTTTTCATAATTTCAGCAATGTTTCTATCAGTGTACTTTCTTATTGGTCTCATTTTCTCTTCCCATTCCTCCCATTGTCGTCTCATTTCCTCCATCCCATTTTCAAAGGAATCCATGGTATGATCCATTTTCTAGCAACATTGTTGCATATTCTCTTCTAATAATTTTTCTTCATTCTATAGAGGAAATGACCCATAGGGTTGGGTTTGTTGTGGCATTGGGGTACAAAAAAGGGGCTAACCAGGTTGAACCCATGATGATTGTCTCTAATAATCTGAATAATCATAGTGTTGAACAGGGTAGGACCATTGTGGTTCTTCCTAATATCGGTAATCCTGAGACCATGGTTGTTTGTAATGCCTAGCCCTTCCATTATAGTTTTAATAATTTGTTTTAGAATAAAAATACTAGGCTATGTGAATGCATTAGGTGCATCCACTGGTTCCTGATAGTATTCATTGTATGTGAAACTTGATGATGGTTATGAATAAGTAGGATAATGATGCTCAGAATATGTATTATTATGGTACTAAGGTTGTGGCATAGCTTACCTAGAAGCTAATATCCTAAGCAATTGACTTTCCATAATATTTAGCCTATCTATCTATATATCTAAGCTATGAAATCTATTCCCTTCTTGATAGGCTGTTATTCTCAAATTTGTATACAATGAAACAAATCATTGTATACAACAAATGAGGTTTTTTTTTTTTTTTTTTTTGAAGAAGCAAAACTAACCTATATGATGCAACCTAACTTCTAGAATGATGCACAAATAAAGGGCACAATCAAATAATCCTTAGACTAATAAGAAATATTTTGACTTTCTTGAATTTGTGTGGGGACAATGCTTTTAGATTAGCCTAATCTAGCGCTCCTCCTCTCTTTTAGATTTGACTATTGCTTACCAGTTAGGTTATGTGCTAGGGCGGTTAATACAATCCTCATGTAAGGAGGCGTTTATACCTCAACAAACGTCAACAAAAGGCGTGGGAAAATCACTTGGATTTTAAGACACCTACTATAACCACAGTGCTCAGAAGCCACTAGAGTGACAATAGATAGTGTCTTAGTAAGAGGGTCCTATGAGCATGTGATGGCCTTATAGGTCTTTTCTAATTGATTTTAGATTGATTTGAAAGATAGGGTTGTGTGCTTGAGGTGATTATCTTAGGTGGGTTAAGAAGTGGTGATAAAATCTACCCTTAATCTTGTGGGGTCAAGAGCCCTTACTAATTAATTTCCACTCTCTATGGCAGTTTGATCAACATATATATCACCTCAAAGCAATAAATGTACCCTAAGAATGCAATTAAAATAATAAACTAATGCAAAACCCTAAAAATGCAACAATTATCAAATATGCTTTTTATATGCAATTATTCTACCAAAGAATACAAAATTATTCTAAATGCAAACCCTAATCATGGAAATAAAAGAAGTGAGAGATACTGGCAGTGGGGTTTCTAATGAAGATCAAGTATGGGCCACCCTATCCCATACTTGCCCTGTATTATTCAACCCTTTTAAAATTAAAATGAAAATTGCAAATTACAAAGGAGCCTCACTATAAGATTCACTCAAAAGAAAAGGAAAATCCTATTGTAGGAAAGCAAGGAAATTTCTATTTTGATGAAGATCCACTTGCCAATTTCCTAAAAAAAAAAATTAGAAATAAGTACTAAATTCAAGAAACAGGGTAATTATGTAATAAGAAAATTGAAAAATGCACCAAAAACTTATTTTCTGTAAGTGCACAAGCTATTGTAGTGTTGCGTATGCAAGTACGGGTTGATCCCATAGGGACTCGCTTTAAGAATTTAGAGTTTTAATAAAATTTAATTCTTCAAAATTTAAAATTAAATAAAAGTACAATCAGACTTTAGATGTACTTAATCGGTGAAAATTATAGAAATCCAATTAAAAAAGAGAGCAATTTAATTAAAGAAATAAGAAAAATGTACTTCCCTACATCGATTATCATCAATTTCTTTATATCTGGGCACATAAACTTCAATCAACCTTCGTTAGTATCTTTCTAGTGCTTCTGATTGATGAAAGACATAGATGGAATTAAAGAGTAAGTGTGATGGGTAGAATTGGAATTAAGGAGAAAATTTTGATTTAAATGAAATAAAAATCAGAACCCCACTAAGGAAGAAGAGGAAGCTGGAGGAAGAGAAGAGAAGAACATCTAGTGTGGTAATGGCTAGAGGCAGTGTCATTAGGTGAAAGCTAGGTGGTGGAGCAAATGGAGATGAGGGATCTAGTTGGTGCGGTGGAGAAGCTGGAGCTGGATGGTGATGCCAATAGAGTTGGAGAATAAGGGACGATGACGTTTGTCTTTTGGGCATCGTCTGGCAGAGACTTGAAGAGGCCGACATTGGAGATGCATGAAGATGAAGAAGATGCTGGTGCTAGTGTAGAACGAACTGCAGAGGTGGAATGGCAATGGAGAGGGAGTGCCGGTGTGATGGAGCTGCAGTGCTAGACCTGGACTAGATGACCAGTGATGGAGTATCAGTGGAGGGAAAAATGGGGATAGACGGGACTATCCGACTGTAACAAACAAAGCTGGGTTCATGCCTAGCTGTGCGATACTAGAGTGGAGAACAGAGATATGGAGAGACGAAGCAAACCAGTAGGAATGGGTTGCTAGTTTAGTTGATCTATTTGATTTGGGCCAATCTGGGCAATGATAGGTAGAGTGCATCGACTGACAGATAGGTGGATGGTGAAGGGCGTGGCCAGTGGAGCAAAGAATGGTGGAGGGGATTGGTGTTGTCTGGTGCTAGTTGTTAGACAGTGCCGGTCTGGGTGATACCAGCTTGGGCAAAGAGAGCAGATGACCATGGCGGATGACTAATGCCAATGGAGAAAATAGCTGGGAAGGGAAGAAGCTGGTAGAAGGAGCTGGGAATGAGATGAGGAATAGAGAAAGAGATAGGAAACAACAAAAATGATGAACAAGGAATGGAAAGGAAAAGAAAATAGTCAAAAAGGAAAGGAAAATGAAAAACAACAAGAGAATAGAAGAATGGGGGGTGGTCTTGCCTCCTATAGTCCAGCCAAGGTGGGGAAAAGAGAAGAGACGGTTTCCTATTGCCATCTCCACCCAAGGGGGGGGGAAGAAAGTGACGGTTTTCCTCCTCTTATATAATCACTCTATTTCCTCTTTTCAAAGATACCCCCTAATTTCCTTTTAATTTTGGTTCCTCGACTTTGGAAACTTCTCCACTAACTCTTCTTTCTTTTGTTACAGGTTTCCATTTCGAAATTGATTTCCCATTCTTCAATTAAAACTAATTCCCTTTTAGGAAACCCTTCCATCTTGCATGTTGATTCTTGATAATTGATCTGAACCGTTCACTTTTGATTTGAGCCATCCTAGCTTCTTCTAGTTAATCTGCAAAATAAAAGGCTAAATTAGAGTCGTCTAAACCATGCATTAAGCATCTGATGATCATCTGATCATTAAGTTTGACAAATTACAGTTGGATGGTCAATTTGGGCTAAAATTCCCATTTTATCTAAAAATCATCAAATTGATGAGTTAGATGATCAAATTAAATGCTAAATTAGGGGTATTTTAACCAAAATTGAACACTTAATAGTGACACATGATGGGGTAACTGCAGTGGCACATAGATATATCTTATGGCATTGTGCTCAAACACAACTTGTGGGTCTACCATGGAGTTAGGAATTTGATTTCTCACCCCTTGTCTATGGGTATGTTCAATCTCTAGATCTAATGGTACTAACTCTGTGTTTTAAGATCTACGACTACGTGCACTAAAATGAAATCTTATTTAAATGATGCAACCTAACTCCAACTATGACTCCCAGCTCTATATGATGCACAATCAATCCTGATGGTTCACTATCGAGTTGTTTTGATAATCTTTGCAAATATATGGGGTGGTAGCTTTTAGACATAGATCTTGACATCTCCTCCTTTTATCCAAGCTCAACTACTACTTACCAATTAGGTTTTTCTCTAAAGTGGTTAATACAATTATCATGGAAGGAGGCGTCCAGACTTCAATAATCATTAGCGAAAGCGGTGGGAAAATCACTTGGATTTTTTATGCCCACTATAACCACAATGATCAAGAGCCACTAGAGTGAGAATAGATCTCCTCTTTCTAAATGACTTCTACGAGCTTGAAATAATAAATCTATTGCTTGATTTTAAATTAAGCTATTGAGGTTGGGATCGTGAACATTCAAAGAATTGATTTGATTACCTTTGTGGGTTAAGGATCTGGTGATGAAATCCATTCCTTATCTTATGAGGGTTGCTATGAGGCCCTTACTATCAATGTGACCATCAGCCATAGAATAATTAAACATACATTGCAATGCAAGGAAAGGAAAGGAAACTAATGCCAACACATATGTTATCTAACAAAGTAACCTTTGTTAAATAGGTACAATATAATGCAACAACCTTGAATAAGAAGAAACAACTATAATGAATGAGTTAAACTATATGAATTATGCCACCAACCAATGATGCAAATTATAGTAAATGCAACTACATAGAAAATAATAGAGAGTGAGAGAAGCTTAGAGTGGGGTTTGATGAAGGTCAAGCATTGACCACCATACCTGTTAAGTGTTTAATTTTGGAAAAACTACCCTTAATTTAGTAATTAATTAGACTATCGAATTCATCAATTTGATAATTTTCAAATAAAATATGAATTTTAACTTAAATTGACCATCCAACCATTATTTTGTCAAATTTAACAATCAAATGATCATATGAGCTAAGTAGATGCTAAATTTATGGTCTAGATGGCTCTAATCTAGTATGATATTTTGCGAACCAAACAGATCGTGGTTTGGATGGCTAATTCCATGGTGCATATCAGTTGGATTGGATATTAGGTGGCTCGAATTATGCTGATTAGTGTCAAATCAAAAGTCAATGGTGCAGATCACCCATCAAAGATTAATGGCGCAGATGGAATGATTTCTTAAAGAAAACTTTGTTTTTAAAGGAAAGCACAGAGAAAATTCAGAAAGCCCTAATAGTTAGAAGTCTCTAAGGAGGAAAGAAAGCTAGAAGGAAAGTGGAAGAAGGCAAATTAGAAGGCGGTGATCTTCGAAAAGAGGAAACCAACCACCACCACTCCTCTTTGGCTGGATCACCTAGGAGGTAGATTACCCCTCTATTTTCCATTCCTTTCTCTCTTTCATCCGCATCTTTCCCACTTCATCACTCCCTCCCTTTCTATTTTCTCTTAGGTTTCCTCCTACAAAGGGAAACTATCCCACCTATTTCTTCTCTCTCCCCAATGTTCCTCTCTTTTATATATTGCCCCCCCATGCCTTAGATTGTAGGAGGCTGCTACAAGTGAAGAACTGCAACAAACTGACCTCCCATTCTTCTCTTCTATTTTTATTTTTCATTTTCATTTCATGTTTGACTGTTTTCCTTTGCATTCTATTCATTTTGTTCATTGTTTTTCAATTTATTTTAATTGTTGTTCTCTTCTCCTCTCTAGCCCATAGTCTCTTCCTCCTCTGTTCACTACCCAGTTATCTCCACGTAGATTTTTTCCAATGAAAAACCAGTTTTCAACATCGTTTTACCTTTGCCTCATCTTCTCTTCCTCCTATGCTCACTAGACAGCCCAGCTGGCATCCCACTTTCACTAGCCAGTGAGTTTTTTTTTCCAAATCCTTATCGACATGCAACACCTAGCTTCCACCAGCGTCGTCAAGCCTTTCCTTCTCTCCATTCTGACCATAGCACCACTTTGGTCTTCGTTCCCCTTGACTGCACTGTACCATTCATTTGCTCCTCTCTTCCACCACACTAGTCTCCCACCTAACAGCCAAGGATACCCAACACGGCCTGGATCGACCCCCCTCCCATCACTGGCAAGCCTCTTTTGTTCTTCGTTGCATCGTCGTTTGCCTGAAGTAGATAGATTAGCCTTGACGGTTCCCTAGTCCACCACACACCGACCTTTGTTTCATCCTATCACTAGCAATCCCAATCACCAGCATCATCATCATTCCCCCTTCTCATTGTTCCATCACTTCATAGCATCAGCTGGCTTCAGCTTTCCCTGGTGTGATGTCTTTTTATGTTTTGTGGGGGAAAAGAAGGAACTTTTAGAGAAAATTTCAATTTTTCCCATAGTACAATAATGTCTATTGCATTTTCATCCTGTTACTGTTCTTATTTGTGTTCTATTCTATTCTTGTTTAGCTTATCTGTGTTTTTTATTATTCTATGATTAATCCAGGAACTTCCATCCCTATTTAACCAATTCATTGGTTCTACTTTAATCATATGATATATTCAATTTCTCATCTGTTTCACATCTAATTTTCAATCAATTTCTAGATCTTATTTTTAGGACATTTTATAGCTTATTTAACATTATTGATCTTCAATCTAAGATTCAAAAATCAGATCTAAGCCGTTAAACCCAAAATCCTTATCTAGATCAATTTTTTAAAAAATTTGGAGAATATGGCTAATTCATCTATTGGATCATTAATTAGAAGCACCAAGAAGGGATTGATAAGGTCAATCATGATTTAAGATATCAGATTTGAAGAAATTGACAATAGTAAATGTAGAGAAGTAGATTTTTCTTTTTTTCTTTTTTGTTAATTTCTTGCCTTTTTGAGTTGAACCTCTGTCATTTTCATGGATTAAATATATTTGAAGTTTGATTAAACTTTTATTTAATTTATACATTTAATTTTAATTTTTGAATAATTAATTTTTATTTAAATTCCAAACTATTAAAGCGAGTCCCTATGGGATCAACTTGTACTTACATACACTACACTACAATAACCTGTGCACCTGCAGTAAAATAATAAGATTTTAGTACCACTGCTAGGGATAAGCAACGGAGCTTTCATAAAATTTAATTAAAATTTTATAAAATCCCAAAATTATAAAAAATAATTTTTTTTAGGAATTGCATTATTTTAGAATTTTAAGTGCATTTTTCAATTTTCTGAGTGCATAATCACTCTATTTACGAAATTTGGTACTTCTATTTTTCTTTTTTAGGAAATTAGAAAGTAGAGGAAATTGGCAAGCAGAGCTTCATCAAATAAATAGAATTTTCTTGCTTTCCTAGAATGGGAATTTTCCTTTTTTGAGTGAATCTTGTAGTGAGGATCATTGTAACTTGCAATTTTAAATTCCAATTTGAAAAGGGTTGTGTTAAACAGGGCAAGTATGGGATAAGGTGGCCCACACTTGACCTTTATTAGAAACCCCACTATAAGTTTTACTCACTCCTTTTATTTCCTAGATTAGAATTTGCATTTAGAATAATTTTCCATTGTTTGGTATTGTAATTGCATATAGAAAGTAGATTTGACAATTGTTGCATTAGTTTGTAGTTTTAATTGCATTCATAGGGCACATTTATTGCTTTAAGGTGATTTATATGTTGATCGACCTGCCATAAAGTATGGAAATTAATTAGTAAGGGCACCCAGTCCCACAAGATCAAGGGTGGATTTCATCACTACTTCTTGGACCACTTAGGATCATCACCACAAATGCGTAGCCCTACCTTTCAAATTAATTTAAAATCAATTAGAAGAGACCTATAGGGCCATCACAGCCTCATAGGACCCTCTTACTAAGACGTGATCTATTGTCACTCTAGTGGCTTCTGAGAACTGTGGTTATATGGGTGTCTTAAAATCCAAGTATTTTCTCACACCTTCTGTTAACATTTGTTGAGGTCTAAATGCCTCCTTACATGAGAAATGTATTAACCACCTTAGCATAGAACCTAATTAGTAAGCAGTAGTCAAATTTGAAAGAAAGGAGAAGCATTTAATTGGGCTAATCTAAAAGCATTGACTCCATACAAATTCATGAAAGTCAAAATTTTGCTTCTTACTAGCCTAAGGGTTACTTGATTGTGCCCTTTGTTTGTGCATCACATAGAGTTAGAGTCAGCATTTAGATTAGGATATTTTAAATTAGGCGGGTTTATGCAAGGGTATCGATCTCAAAACTCAGAGCTAATACCTTTTGACTAAGAGATTCAACGCAACCAAAGACAAGAAGAAAGAAACCTAGTTCTTATCCCCATGGCTAAACCTCTAGCAGAGGTCAAGCACAAAAAAATTATAGATTTCTATGAGCCTCTACAGCCTAATACCCCATCCTACATAGCTTAACCTCCCACAAATGCCAACCACTTTGAGTTAAAGCTAGGAGTCATTCAATTACTCCCTACCTTTTATGGTTAAAATCGAGAAGACCCCTATTTACATATCACTGAGTTCCTTGATATTTGTGTCACATTTAAGTTTTGAAAATTTTCAAATGATTCTATTAGGCTTAGGCTATTCCCATTCTCACTTAAGGACAAAGCTAAGTTATGGCTTAATTCCTTGGAGGTAGGTTCTAGACATACATGGGACTCATTATTTAAGAATTTTTTGAACAAGTTCTTCCCTATTCACAAAACAAATGCCCTTCATAATGAAATTATCAATTTCCAACAAAAGGACAATGGATAATATTGTGAATGTGGGGAATGGTGGAATGAATTGTTGCAAAAATTCCCTCATCATGGTTTTGAGAAATGGCAGCTGGTTCAATACTTCTATGAGGCATTGATGCCTCAAAATAAACAAATGATAGATGTAGCGAGTGAAGGGACCCTCATGCTAAAGGATGAAAGTCAGGCATGGGAGTTCTTTCAAAGATTGGGTGATAATTCTTAGCAATGGGATTATTCAAATAGGAGAGAAAGAACCAACCAACCCACTAAGAAGGGGGGGGCTCTCTATGAGATAGGAGTGCATACTGATTTATCCCATAAACTTGACTCTGTAGTTGAAAAATTAGGTGGAAGAATGGACAAACTTGAAACCATGTTTGAAACTTTCATGGTTGCTACTTTATCCCGTAAACCTCCACAAGAGGTTTGAGCTATATGTTAGCCCAACCCATATCACCTCTTCTTGTCCATCAAATAGAGTGCTGAAAGACTATCTCGACCAAGTGAATGCATTGAATGCATATTGCCAAGCTAACAACAACCAATATTCTAAGACTTACAACCTTGGATGAGCTAGGCATCCTAATTTGCCTTGGTCAAAGAATATCCACCAAAGGGGAACATTTGTAAACCCCCCTATCCAAAACTTTCCTCTTAGGCCTACAGTTCCCCAGTAGCCACTTGGTTTCCAACAACCTGAACAACTAAAGAAACCATCTTTAGAAGATAGAATTGACAACATGTTTGCAAAATAGAATGAAGGAACAAAAAGGGCTTTGAACCAATTCTAGAATATCAATTCTTAAGCCCTATCCAAACTAGATATGCAGGAGAGCCAATTGATAGTTGAATTACATAATAGAGGAAAGGTTCAGTTCCCTAGCCAACCTATCCCCAACCCTAAGGGTCAATTTGAGATAGGGTCAAGTTCTCAAAATTAGAACCCTCATGAGCATGCCAAGTCTATAACCATCCTTAAGAGTAGTCATTAGATTGATAACAAAGTAGGGCAGGCTAAGGAATTGCAAAGGAGAAAAAGGCAACCAAAACACATGAGAAAGCCAAGAAAGCCAAGAAAGCCTCAACAAAGCCAAGAAAGCCAAGAAAGGAACAAATTTTAATGAGATAATGGTAGTGTTTAAACATGTACAAATCAATATTCCATTACTCAATGCTACGAAGGATAGTCCTTCTTATGCCAAATTTCTTAAAGAGCTTTGCACTACTAAGCGAAAGCTTAATGTGCAAAAGAAAGCCTTCCTCATCGAGCAGGTGAGCTTTTTAATTCAACACAACACCCCACCAAAATTTAGAGATCTAGGATGTCCTATGTTGTGTTTTCTGCAAGTGCACAAGCTATTGTAGTTTAGCGTATACAAGCATGGGTCAATCCCACAGGGACTCACTTTAAGAATTTGGAGTTTTAATAAAATTTAATTCTTTAAAAATTAAAATTAAATGACAAAAATTAACAAAAAGTGCAATCAGACTTCAGATGTATGTAATTAATGAAAATTACAGAGGTCCAATTAAAACAAATAGAAATTTAACTAAAAAAATAAGAAAATTTCAGTTCCCTAGAATGCTTATTATCAAATTCTTCAGATTTGGCCTCATATGCTTCAACACCTTCATCAATATCTTTCTAGTGCTTTTGCTTGATGATCCACTAGATGAATTAGGCATATTCCAAAAAATCTAAGAGATCTGGGTTAGATAAGAAATTTGAGATTTGGGCAGTTTAGATCACTTTCTAGAGTTCATATTAAAGATCAGAGATGTTAATCAAGCCAAGGGATGTCCTAAGAATGAAATTTGAAAGTTAATCAAAAATCTGATCTGAAATAAAGGAGAAATAAAGAAATTTTGTTATTAAGGCTAACCCGTTGATTAGGTTAAGCCTTAATCAATTCAACTCGGATTGTGTAATTCTTAGATAATAGAACATATACAAAGTAGAACAGGAATGGAAACAGGGACACAATTGGAATTAAAAAGGGGATTTAGCTGGAATTAACTCAAAACTACAAAGGGAAATTTTTGAATTAAATAAAAAAATTGATTAAAACAAAAAAAGAACAGGAAACCCAAGGGAGGAAGGTGGAGACTATGAAGATTGGGAGAAGGAGAAGAAGAGGAGGAGAAGGGAGGGGGAGAAAGAGAAAAACAGAGGAAACCCATGTCGAGTTTCCTTCTCTTAGCTGTCCAGCACTGGAGAAGTGAAGTTTGGCTGCCGGGTTGGAGACTGGGGGGCTGTGTTGGAGCATAGCTGGTGCTAGAGTAGGCAATGGAGAGAGTAGAGAGGATATCTAGGGTAGTTTGTCGATGCTGGAAGGTGTAGTGGAAGAAGCAGCCAGTGTCAAGTCTGGTGTAGTGTTGTGCTATTCAGAGGCCAGTGCGATGGAGAATTGGTCAGTCTGGGCTGGCAAAGACGACCTGGAGTGGCTTATGCGAGTCAGGTTCGAGCTCAGGCATTGAAGGAAAACTGGGTATACTGGGTGTCAGTTCTATCCTGGCTAACTGATGCCGATGGAGAAAGTAGATGGTAAAGGACTGAATAGAGGAAGGTGGAGAATAGAGGAAGGATCGGGAAATGGAGATGGTGCAAGCAGAGGAGTTGGGCTGATGGTGCGGATTGAGCAGAGGTGGAGAAGTGAAGGAAGGTAGAGACAAGCGATGGTGGTACTGGAAGTGGAGTCAACTAGTGACGTAGAGGCTGGGAACGATGCAATAAGGAAGCAATATGAGAAAGAGAGATAACTAGGTGCAACAGGTTGTGATGACAAAGGAAGAGAAATCGAGAGAGGGAGAGTGAGTGTGACAAGGGAAAACTGGAGAAAGGGGGATCAGGAAATTGACACATGAAACAGAGGATGGCTATGTGTGCATGAAAGATAGATCAAACAAAGAAGTGGGGTGTGGGGGAGAACAAAAAATGAGAGAGAGATTGAATGGAAGCCCAAGTGAAATGATGAAAAAAAACAAGCAAGTCTAAGGAAGCAAACTAAAAATAACGACCTTCCTCCTTTGGTTCCCATGGGTTCCCCTTTTATAAAGCTTTCCCCCCTTTAGTTCCCTTCTCCCCCACTTTCCCTATCCTTTAAGAGTTAGTTTCCTACTAGGAAACTTCCTCTTCATTCCAAAGCTTATCCATGTTCTCCTCTCCTTATTAGAACTCTTTTTCTTTTAGGAAACCATCCAATCTTGCCTTTTGAGTATCTGGTTCATCAATGCCCCCTTAGATAAGTTGCACAGTTGATTAGCTATTCAAACTTTGATATGTTTGATCTTCAAAATATAAGATTATATTAGAGTAATCTAATAGTACATTAAGCATGTGATTAGCTCGGTCAATTATCTGATAGTTAATTTTGACAATTTACTGTTGATGGTCAATTTGAGCTATAATTCATATTTTATGTAAAAATCATCAAATTGATGAGTTAGATTATCTAATTAAATACTAAAGAAGGGATCTTTTGGCCAAAATTAAACACTTAACATCCTATAATTTCTTGCATTATAGGAGATCATCATCATCATCATCATCATCATCATCATCATCATCATCATCATCATCATCATCATCATCATCATCAAGACCTTATCCCAATTAGGGGTCGGCCACATGAATCTTATTCCTCCATTCCACTTTATTAAATATCATGGCTTCATTTAGTCCCAAAGTTTTTAAATCTTTCCTCACCACTTTTATCCACGTTCTTTTGGGCCTTCCCCTTGCCCTTTTAGAACCTTCTACTTGTATTGCCTCACTCCTTCTAATCGGTGCCGTTGTTGGTCTCCTTTGAACATGTCCAAACCATCTAAGTCTAATCTCTCTCATCTTGTTACCTATTGGTGCTACCCCTACATTTTCTCTAATATTTTCATTTCTAATTCTATCCATTCTTGTCTTATCACTCATCCATCTCAACATCCTCATTTTTGCGATGCTCATTCTATGAGAATGATGTTCCTTAACTGCCCAACACTCTGATCCATAGAGCATGGCTGACCTTATAGCCATCTCATAGAATTTTCCTTTTAGTTTGAGTGGCACCTGTCGAACACATAAAACTCTAGATGCACATCTCCATTTGTTCCAACCTGCTTGGATTCTCTGGGTAACCTCGCTCTCAATCTCTCCACTCTCATGGATCAATGATCCTAAGTACCAAAAGAGGTCTTTCACGGGGACTTCTTGGTTATCAATCTTGACTAGTGTTCCACTCCTAATCTCCTTACTATAATTACATTCCATATATTCTGTCTTAGTTTGGCTAATTTTAAATCCTTTAGATTCTAATACTTCTCTCCCTAACTCTAGCTTTATGTTTACACCCTCCCATGTCTTATTAAGTAGAACGATATCATTTGCAAATAGCATGCACCAGCGCATCTCCTCGTGTAGATGTTTTGTCAACTCATCCATAACTAATGTAAAAAGGTATGGACTCAACGCCGATCCTTGGTGCAATCCTACAGTGAAAGGAAAATCACCAGTCATGTCACTAGTGGTCTTAACATTTGTTACTGCTCCCTCATACATATCTTTAATTATGTCTATATACCCCTGAGAAACCCCTTTAGCACCCAACACCCTCCATATTAACTCTCTAGGTGCTCTATCATAAGCCTTCTTTAAGTCGATAAAGACCATGTGGAGGTCTTTCCTCCTCTCCTTATATTTCTCTACTAATTGTCTTAGTAAGAAAATAGCTTCCATGGTAGACCTCCTAGGCATGAAACCAAACTGATTCTCCGATACACTTATTTCATGTCGTAGCCTCTTCTCAATCACTCTTTAAAAAAGTTTCATGGCGAGGCTCATAAGTTTGATCCCTCTATAATTAGTGCAGCTCTGAATGTCTCCTTTATTCTTATAGATTATTAGTACAATAGAGCTTTTCCTCCACTCATCAGGAATTTTCTTTGATTTTATAATCTTGTTAAACAACTTGGTCAACCAAACTACACCAATATCTCCCATATACATCCAAACCTCTATTGGTATACCATCAAGCCCCATGGCCTTTCTTGATTTCATCTTTTTCAAGGCCTCTTTTACTTCAGATATTCTAATCCTACGTTCATATCTATAATATCTAATGTTATTTAGATTTATAGTATTTTCAATCCCTATATTCTCAGAGCCATTGTCATTGAACAATTTTTGAATGTATGTTTCCCACCTTTGTTTGATCTCATCATCTTTGACTAATACCCTTTGATCATCGCATCTAATACACCTAACATGATCTAAGTCCTTCCTCGTTTGTTCTCTTACTTTTGCAAGTTTAAACACATCTTTCTCACCTTCTCTTGTTCCTCGTCTATTATAGAGCTCATCATATGCTTTAAGTTTAGCCTCACTTACTATTCTCTTAGTAATGTCTTTAGCATGCTTATATTGTTCATAGTTTCCATTATTTCTAATCTTATACCATGCTTTAAAATGCATCCATTTTTCTTTAATAACATTTTGCACTATTTCACTCCACCACCATGTTTCCTTTGCTAATAACCTTTTACCTTTAGATACTCCTAAGACATCTTTTGTCACTTTCTTAATGAACTCAACCATATTAGTCCACATGGTATTTACTTCTGTTTCATAGTTCCAATTTCCTTCTACCATCAACTTATTTTTGAATGAGGTTATTTTCTCCCCTTTTAAGTTCCACCACTTAGTTTTTGGATGTGTATTAAGTTCAGTTCTTTTACTCCATCTTTTGATATGGATATCCATAACCATTAACCTATGTTGTGAGGTTAAACTCTCACTGAGTATCACCTTACAATCCTTACATATAGATCATTCATTATTCCTAAGTAGAAAAAAGTCTATTTGGCTTTTATGAAGTCCACTTTTAAAGGTTATTAAGTGTTCATCCCTCTTCTTAAAGAGTGTATTTGCAATGGATAGTTTATATGACAAAGAAAAATCGAGGATATTCTCCCCCATCTCATTTCGTTCACCTGTACCATACCCTTCGTGTATTCTATCATATCCTTCCTTATCTTTTCCTACATGGCCATTTAAGTCTGCTCTTATAAATATCTCCTCAGTGTTGGGAATTTCTTGCATGACTCCCTCCATATCTTCCCAAAACTGTCTCTTGATTATATCTTATAACCCTACTTGTGGTGCATATGCACTTATAACATTTATAATCTACTCTCCTAGAATAATTTTTATTATTATAATTCTATCACTGATTCTTTTAACATCTACAACTTTATCCTTTAATTCCTCAGCCACTATTATTCCTACGCCATTTCTATTATTTTCCTTTCCTACGTATCATAATTTATACCCATCTATTTCTCTAGCTTTACCCCCTTTCCACTTGGTTTCTTAAATACAAGCGATGTTGACTCTCCTGTGTTTCATCGTATCTACTAACTCCAAACTCTTACCTATTAATGTCCCTATATTCCATGTAGAGATGCAAATCTTATATTTTGAAGATATCATATTTACTATTGCCTTTCTCAACCTCCATGGTATGAACCCATGTCCACTTTTCACTGCACCTGGGTTCTGATGTAGCGTGTCGCTTTTGAGGGGACGCTCTAGCAGCCCTTGCCTATTTTTCACTGCACTCGGGATCTGATGCAGTACGTCGCTTATGGGGAATGCCCTAGCTTAAGGGAATGTCAGTTTTCGATTCATGTCATGTTGGGGTTACTGTAGTTTTAAAAATCTGAAAATGATTTACATTTCTTCCTTACAAACTAATATACAAATGCATATTCATTTGCAAGCAGAAAAGAAATAACAAAATCATCTTCAGCTTCAACCTTACCGGCTGGCTACCTAACGCAAGGGTGGCCATATTTTAAGAAGCTGAAGATGATTTTTATTTCTTCTTCACAAACTAATATACAAATGCATATTCTTTTGTAAGAAATAAATAATAGAATCATCTTCAACTTTCCCCTTGCTGGCTGGCTCCTGACGCAAGATCATGTCATAAATAGGACATTACTTGACTTAGGGGCTAGTGTTAATCTATTGCCATATTCTATCTATGAGCAACTAGGCTTGGTGAGCTTAAGCCAACCAACACCACATTACAATTAGCTAATAGATTAATTAAGATTCCACATGGTATGGTTGAGGATGTGTTAATATAGGTAGACTAGTTTTGTTCCCTATCGATTTCATTGTCCTAAATACTTAGCCTATAGCAGACCCCAGTAGTTAGATCCCGATGATTCTTAGACGTCCATTCTTAGTGACGTCCAATGCAATCATAAATTGTAGAAATGGTGTATTACAATTATCCTTTGGCAATATGAAAGTTGTGCTTAATGTCTTTAATGGCAACTATCAACAATTAGATCTTCATGACTCTTACAATAAGATTGAAGATTTAATTCTAGAAGTTCTACCACCATTATCTACCTTTGATCCACTAGAGGCCTATCTTACACATTGTAAATTCAATTGTTAATGTCTAGCCGAAGATGTTAAACCTAGCACTTACTAGGAGGCAACCTAAGGTTTTAGAGTCTACATCACTCAATTTCTATATAGGATCCTATGTTTTCAAACATTGGGGACAATGTTTCATTCAGGTTGGGGGCTATAGATGCACATAGAGATTTTGAATTTTCATGAGTTTTCTTGATTCTTTTGAAAAAAAAAAAAAAGAAGATTTTTTAAGGAAGAGTTCCCTTACTATGATGAGAACTGAATGTTTAGAATTTAGTAATTCTACTATTTCCATCTCTTAATGGGAATGCATATGATTAGTTTTGTATATTATTCATGTCTTGAAGCATTTTATGAAAATTAATTCTCTAGAACCATTTACACACAAAATATAGTCAAGACTAATAGTGAGGTATGACTTAGAGACCCCAAGGAAAATCAGTGGAGACTTATAACCTAGTGAGTTTAGGGACTACTTTCTTTCAAAGAGTTATAAGTAATTCCAGAGTTCTCTTCATTGTACATAATTTTATGTGATCCTATTATCTTTGTTTTGGTTAACTATCAAGAATAAATAGGAGTAATAGCTTTCTTTTTGGAAAAATTATTAAATCTAATAGGCTTTAAGAAACCTAGGAAATGATATAGGTCATCCTTGCCCAGCCTAGAAATATAAAACCTACCCAGCATATCATACCACTAGTTAACCTCTTTGAGCTTATTATTAAGCCTTTTTCTTTCTTAACCCCATTTACCTTAACTTAGAACAAACTAGTAAAACAAAATATCCATTACCCATTGTCAAAATGAGTAGAGTTAGTAGAAAAATTTCAAAAAGAGGACAAAAATTCAAAGAAGGGTGAAAATTAACTATCTTTCTTCCAAAGAAGCCAAAGAAAAAGAAAAGTGAAAAGAAAGAACTAACAAAAAAAAATGAAAGAGAAAGACAAAAATATGAAAGAGATGTTCACTTCAAGTACAACTTAAAAGAAAAGTTGTCCTAACAAATATTCATTGAAGACCACTACTCAATTTTCAACCTTTGAAATCCTTATACCATTCTTCTCTAAACCTATCCTAAGCCCACATTTTATCCTAGTTAAAGACTTATTGATCTTAGGTGGAACATAACCTTAAAGAGGAGATAAAAAGAAAGAATGAAGGTAAAAGACTCCTAATATTCTTGGTGATAACATCCACTCTTAAGGATCATTTTCCTTTGTCTCATGAACATTTAAAGATTTATGTGAACCATTAGCTTATTGGATTCAGTCACATAATGAGATAAATATGTTTAAACCCTTATCTAAGAGTTTCATTTCTTATAGCATGCCTGTGAGGATTTGAGGTCAAAATATATTTCCAATGGAATTTAAGCATATCTGGTTAGAAGTCAAGATTTATGTGGCTATACACACACATGCACTTTGAGAAATAACTCAAATAAAATGTTTTTAATATGTGTATGATGTGTAAAATGGTCAATCTTCTCCATTAAGTTGTGAAAAACTAATAGATTCCTAATTAATGAGGATTCTCTGAGATAAAATAAGGGACTCAACCTTATTGAATTTTGTGGGTATATTCATTGCAAACCCTCACGAGGCCTAACTCATCCACTAAGGGTAACCTAGGGGCTCAAGGGCTTGTTGCATGTGCTAAATGCAATCATGGGTACCTACGAAAGTGGCACCTTGTATCAATTTTTGAAAAATAATTTTTCACATCTTTTGCTCACGATTAGCAAAATGCTAGTTGAGGGCGTGTTAAGTTTTTAATCTTGGCCAAAATACCCTTAATTTAGCACTTAATTAGATCATCTAACTCATCAATTTGATAATTTTTAGATAAAATGTGAATTTTAGCTTAAATTGACCATCCAACCATTAATTTGTCAAATTTAATGGTCAGATGATCAACTGAGCTGAGAAAATACTTAATGTATGGTTTAGATGACTCTAATCTAGTTTGATATTTTGTAGATCAAATTCGATGGCTCTAATCTATTTTCCAGATCCTCACTGACATGCACCACCTAGCTTCCATCAGCGTAGCTTGGCCTTTCTTTCTCTGCATTCTGACCACAGCACCGCTGGTTGTCATCCCCTTTCACTGCATCACACCATTTGTCTGCCTCTGCTCCACCACACCGATATCCCACCTAACAGCCAAGGGCACCCAGAATAGCCCGGATTGACCCCCCTCCCATCCTTGACAAGCCTCTTCAATTCTTCTCTACATTGTTGTCTTCCTGAAGTAGACAAATCGGCCTCGATGACTGCCTAGTCCACCATGCACTGGTCTTTGCTTCATCCTATCATCGACAATCCTAATCACTAGCATCGTCATCATTTCACCTTCTCCTTGTTCCATCACTTCACAGCACTGATCGACATCATCTTGCCTTGTTCTTGCGAGTTTTATGTTTTGTGGGAAAAAAGAAGGAACTTTCAGAGAAAATTTCAATTTTGCCCATAGTACAATAATTTCAATTACATTTTCATCTTGTTACTATTATTATTCGTGTTATGTTCTATTCTTGTTTAGCTTATCTGTGTTCTATGTCATTCTATGATTAAACTAGGAACTGTTATCCATCCTCGTTTAACCAATTCAATGGTTCTACTTTAATCATAGGATATCTTCAATTTCTCATTTATTTCACATTTGATTTTCAATCAACTTCCAAATCTTGTTTTTAAGACAATTTATAGCTTGTTTAGCATTCCTAATCTTCAATATGAGATTCAAAAATCACATCTAAGCCGTTAAATCCCAAAATCTTTATCTACATCAAATCTTTGAAAATTTGAAGAATCTGCGTAATTAATCCATTGGATCATTAATCAGAAGCACTAGGAAGGGATTGATGAAGGTTGATCAAGATTTAAGATAATAAATTTGAAGAAATTGACCATAATCAATTTAAGGAAGTAGATTTTTATTTTTTCTTTTGTTAATTTCCTATCTTTTTTAGTTGGACCTCTGTAATTTTCATTGCTTAAATATCTCTAAATTTGATTGCACTTTCATTTAATTTTTGAACAATTAAATTTTATTTAAACTCAAAGTTATTAAAGCAAGTCCCTATGGGATCAACACATACTTGCATATGCTACACTACAATAGCCCGTACACTTGCGATAAAACAACATTTCCCTACACTTGCCCTACATTATTACAACCCATTTAAAATGGAATAAAGAATTGCAAATTGCAATGGGGCCACACTACAAGTTTGCTGAAAAACCTTATATAAGAAAGTAAGGAAATCCTAATTAAGTTGATGAAGCTTTGGCCCACAGGATAACTGCTCCTTTTGCCAAATTCCCCTCTCACAAAATCAAAGAAACATGTCAATTTGTGAGGATTTAGAAAAATATGCAAGAATAATGCAAGAACTCTAATCTAATGCAACCTAAAACTATGACTAGAGATAAACAATCTAAAGAAAGATCCAACAACAAATCCTTTGCGATTCCCTACCAATGGCGCCAAAAACTTGGCCCATGTGCATATCCATTCTAAAAGAACTACTTATAATGCATTGATTTCCATTCTAAAAGAAGACACCTTATTGTAATGAGTGTGCACCATTAGATTTGAGTGATGAATCAAATTAATTTGGCCAAATGTTGTGATTTTTAAGTTAAACTGACAAGCACATGGATCGATTATAGTAAATTCATGTGGTGTAGGTCGAACTCACAAGGAATTGAATGGATTTGTGAGATTAGTGGGTCCTTACATAAACTACATTATCTAGACAAATAAAGGATTTTTTAACCTAAGCTAATGATTGAACTAAACGGAAACATAATGTGCATAACTTAGAAACTTTCTAAAAACAAAACTTTTCTAAATTAAGAAATTTTCTAAAATAAATTTTCTAAGCTAATAAAAAGAAACATTCTAAAACTAATTTTACATGCAACAACTTTGAACAATGATCAAAGAATCGAACACATAAACTAATCTAATTTACAAAACATGCAAATAAAGGAATAAAACATCTAGATAGGGTGCATGGACAATGGAAATATGCATATGGATCTAAGAAACTACAATGCATGAGATGCATATACTTAAACTAATGCATGGGATCTAAGAAAGAATTAATCATTAAACAAGAAAATTCTAATGGCACATACTTCAAGATCATGTGCATGAACCATGAGTTATGAGCATGGATCATGAGAGTGATTCATGTGAACTAGAATGCCATGTGATGTTTGAATGAGAATTGAAGATTACGCATGAACACTTGAATAAAAGATGCACAAGATTAAAAGCATCAAACTCAAGCATGAACATGAAATCAAAATATTTAAAAACTAGCATCAACTAAGGAAAAGTGTGCATAATGCATGAATGGTACATAGGAATTAAAGATGGAAAAAATGCATGCAACTAAGATGTAACTAAGCTAAAATTATGTGCATAAAATCTTGAATGAGAAATGCATGAGATTACACCAACATCAATGTTTATTGAATGAAAAGAGCACAAGTGTAGTGCAAGGTAGGTGCCCACCCTCCAATGGGTCCACGAACCCTTGCTAGAATCAATTACAACCCAAAAACACTTCTAATCTACCTTCTTCAAGGTCAATCAATTGCCAATCTCAACTAGCATGCATGTATTCCAAAAGAGATCTAAGGAAAATAAGTAAAACAATGAGAAAGAAAGAAAGGGATGGCTAAGAACTTAGGAAGATTTAAAGGCAAGTAACTTAATCTAATAACTTCATTCTCTTGGCTATCACTACAAGAGAATTGTAGTCTTTAGATTAAGGGTTCTAGGGAAACTAAACTATAAGCAAACAATCAAAGAAAGCAATCAAGTAAATAAAAATAATTCAAAACAACTAGGAAAATTTTCAAGCAAAGAAATAATAAAGAAAAGAACAAGGAAACAACCTATACAATAATTATTTTATTTTCCATAAAAACCTCCCAATTAGTTACCCGTGCATTGCAACTTATAGGGTAAATTTGGGTTTTTAGACCAAAATTCGTAACATGTGCATTTTTGACGTAATGAAGCAAAAGTTTGTTATTTTATAGGTCTATAGGTTAATCCAAGGTAATTATATGATTAGTCATATTTTTCTAGGATTTAATTAGATTTTTGTCTTCTGTAGGAAGAGATATGATGATCCAATGGCCGAGATCAATAAGGATGAAATTGAAGATCAAGATCAAAAGATTAAGTCAAAGCCTAAAATTCATCAATACAAAGGTCAAGATCATATTATGGTAATCAATAGATGATATCAAAGGAGCTAAAGGTGTCCAAAGTGGGCCTATGAAGTAAGCCATGTATTTCCACTAACTTTGCATTGAAGCCACTTAAGCCACCTTAGCCATATAAGCCAGAAGAGAAAGTGACAAGCTAAGGAATTCAAGCCAAACTATCTAAACCATTGAAACCAAGGGATGGAGCCAAGAAGGCTTCTAAAGTTAGCTATGAAGCCTAGCCAATAAAGCCTTCATAGTTGGTCATCTAAGCCCCCAAGCTAAGCTAAATGGAAAGGTAGGATTGGATGAAATTCAAGAGGATTATACATAATATTTTAAGGGATATTTTGAATATAATTAATGAAAATCCTATTAGGATAAATTGGCATATGGACTAATAGGATGAGAGCCTTCCAATTTTGATGTTTTTCTCACTTTTTCCCACCTTTATATCACTTTCCACCTCACCACCAAATACCACCACGAATTTGACTTTCTATTCAAGAGTCCTACCATTCCATAACTCTTTCACCTTCTTAAACCCCCATCCTAACCACCCAACCAATCCCAAGTCATTAGGAAATCATTTAACCAATCAAAAACCTCCATCTCACCTCACTTTCCTAAGTCTTTCCGCCACCACACTTTCCTCCCACCTTTTTTTCATCTTCCCATCTCTTTCCTACATTATCACCTAACTTGCCTTCCGAATTTGGAGGGCTTCCAATGATTTTTGAAGGGGGATACACCCCTTCCTAAAAAGACGGCATCTCCCACCTACTCCAACTCCTTAAGGCAGCCACCATCCCACCCACTTTCCTATTTGAAAGCCCTAACTTTTCCACTATCCTACGCATCCAAATTGAGAACTTATCATCCTTACCACAAAAACCCAAGAAAAAGAGAACATACACCCAAAGGAAAAAGATGCCTCCTCCATAGTTGAAGGAGACGTCCTCTTCCTAGCTCACCATTCTTACCCTTTCACTTGGTTTTTCTTAGATTTCTTTGTCTGCTATTCCTTTCCTAAGGTGTGAGACATCCCTTCAACCACTCCACATTGGGTTTTATGCTTTTCATGGTTAGTCATCTCACTTCTTCTCTTGTTTCCCTTAGTTTCTTGATCCTTTCATGCTAGTTTGAGTTGCATTACTTTCTCTTATTGTTCCTTGCCTTAGAAACTAAGATTCAAGGCTGGTTTTCCCTTGATATGACAGCCAGGGGAAATCATCTTGAATCTAGTTTTTTCCTTTACCTTTCATTACCTCTTGATTGTCTTTTATCTTCCATTGAAGTCAAGCTTTGTTTGTTTTGGTTTCCATTGAGTTTCAGCCTTGATTTATTGAGTTCCTTTGATTTTTGCCTTGTTATTCCATTAGAATTTCCCTTGAATTTCAAGAATGCTTATTGATGATTGATAGTTGGAACAATTGAAAAAGGATTAGCTTGTAGTTATGGGTGGGCTAAGATTGAGTGGACTACATTGTAATGGGATTTTAATTTCAAATGTGGATTGCATGTATGTGAGCTTCATGTTAATCGATTTTGATGCAATTCAATAAAGTTCATCGGAGTTTTTCATGTTGATATCTAGTAGTTAATAATTTACATCCTGGAATATTTTTCTTACATTAGAGTTGATTAGTTTGATGTTTTACACTTTCTATTGAATGAATGATTCAACTACTATGCCATTGGAATTTCTTTTCATAATTGGTTTTGTTTAATTTCTAGCACCTTGCACTTTATGGTCACTTGAATTTTCTATCAGCCAATTAGTTGTTTAGATTGCTTAGTTAATGTTAAAGTAAGATTGCATACATTAGGATTTGCAAAGTTATTGATTAATTAAGATTAAATTTGTTGGCTTCATTCATGATAGGAAAGTAGTTTAGTAGTGTTGATCTTAATTAGTTTGTTTGCATGTTGTGCTTAGAGTGTAGTTGTTAAAGTTTTTTTTTTCATAAGTTTAAGTGCTTTATTTAGAAGATTGAATGGTTAGGAAAGTAGTTGTTTAATACATATTTCCTTAGGTTAGTTGTTAATTCATGTCTAGGAAAGTTAATTTAGCAAAGTTGTTTAATTGCATTTTAGGAAAATTTCACATTAGGAAAGTTTTAGTTTAGAAAAATCAACAAATTAGAAAGTTTTAATTTAGAAAGTGCATATTTTTGGAAATTTTTTAATTTTGACAAGTTTCTAATTTTGGCATAATTTCCCATTCCATATGTTAATGTCCAATTTTAGATTAAGTTAAATATCTCTTAAATTTTGGCTAGGTTAAACAGTTTGATATAGGACCACTAGCATCACATTAGTTCAACTCCTCATGAGATTGACCTCACTAGCATGCTATATTGCAAATGATTTATGCACTTGTGAGTTTTAATTAGAATAAAAACACTAGATTTAGAAAAAGAGCCAAGGAAAGAAAGTAAGATTGACCCAATATGAGGCATGAAGGGTTAGAAGAAAGGGGCTCTACCATGGGAATGTAGTTGAGGAATTCAAGGAGGAAGGATGGATGGAGATGCCTCCTTTAAAGGATGGTGCAATCTCCCCTTCCAAAAGTCTCTTTTTTTTTTTCACATCAAACTCTATGTGTTTTATATGTTTTTGGGCACTTACTAATCTTATCCTAAGGAGGACATGAAGAGAGGAAATTTGAGGAGTCAAGATGAAGAAGAATCTAGGGCAACCATATAGGTGACTTACGTGGAGACAAGGTGTGAGACTCCTAATTTTTAGGATCTAGGCATGGAGATCCTTTCTCCTACATGTTTTTCATATGGAAAATAGGAAGAGAAGGTAAAGTGGGAAAGAGGAAAGAAAGTGGGAGATAAGCAGAGAGGAAAGTATATATGGCAGCCCTTGGATGAAGAGTGGATGGTGAGGATGATGAGAGAAAAAGAAAGAGATAGAAAAGAAATATTAAGATTAGAAGAAGTGATTGGTTGATCTAGAATGGAGTTAGGAATGTGAGAGAGTTTTAGAAAGATGGGAATCTTTAAGAAAGTAAAATTCGTGGTTGCGTTGTGTGGTGAGGTGGATAGTGAGAAAAAGTGCCACATAAGATTGAAAATGTGAAAATTAAGGAGGCGACTTCCTATTAGTCCATATGCATGCTTTCCCATTGATATTCACCCAAATATATTCTCATTATCCTCTTAAAAATCGCTTGCATATTTTCTTTAGATTCTCCTCCAATAATGTCCTTCTATGTACCTCAGCTTAAGTGGCTTGATGGCTTGCTTTGAGAGCTCATTTGGCTTGGCTTCATGGCTAGCTTTAGGGGCACTTTTGGCTTGGCTTAGTGTCTCAACCCCTTGGCTTTGATGGCTAGCTAGTCTCCTTAGATTGTCACCTTCTTCATGGCTTATATGTGGCTCGGTGTCTTGAGTAACTCCCATGCAAAGGTGATGGACTTGGCATGGCTTGTGCATGGGCCCACTTTAGTCACATTTGAATCTTCCAAGTCCATCTTTTGCTTGTCTTAAAACAATCTTGATCCTTGATCTCACTTTGGATTGATGATGTTTAGGTCTTGACTTGATCTTTTGATCTTGATCTTCAATTTTCATCTTGATCATTCTCGATCGTCAAATCATCATCTTAACTCCTACAAGCAGTCAAAGATGGTAATTTGACCACTATAATTTATAACATGAGCAACTAATTGGGTGATTTTTATACTAATTTGGACACTCATCGACAATCAATAGGCCATGAATGGATGTATTTTTGAATTATGTATACCTATAAGTAACATGTTATCAAGGATCCCAAGCATTGGTTCCTTCAATGATTGTGATCTCCTGATAAGGAGAGGATTTTGAGGCATGAAGCTTGTTAGGAGAGATTGATTTTATGATTTCAAATATTATTCATGGTTCTCATCAATTTTATTTTAAAAGTATTTTTGGAAGCTTCATAATTTTCTTTAGAAAGGTTAAGTTTTAACTTTCCAAAATATGGATTGAAAATTGTGTTTTTACATGCTAAATATGAATTTTAAAAATAATGATTTTTTCTGTGTTTTCGAAACACATGGAAAGTAAGATTGTTATCATGAGCTATTTTAAAGGGCATGGTGCATGTTTGAAATGTGAATTTTAATATGTTAAGGGTACTTACTAAATATAGTTTTGGAAAATCTTTAAAATGAATTATTTTTCAAATGTATTTTTTAAAATATTTGATATGTCAATTAAGATGGTAGGATTTTAATTATTAAAAGGAAATGATTTTAAAATCATATTTGATGATATTTTGGGCTAGATATTGGGTATAATGATAGCATTAATATGTAATTTTGGTAGGCAAAAGTGCCTAGTGGGATCTTATTGCTAAGGGGTTGTTGTATTGTTTGGCCTCCCAACCTCTGACCACTAAGGGTGGAATGGAATCCAAAGCCTAAAGTGACATTGATTCTTCTAGGCTATAGTGGGAATAAGGATTGCAAGTGATCATAGCTCCCCTTTGAGATATATTTGAGTGGCTCCATGAGGGTATAGTGGGTAGTCCTCTCTATGGTATGGGAGGCACATGATTTAGTGATTTGTTCATGAACATGGTGATCCCATGAGTTTTCTATTTTGTCTCTTGGGAAGTATGATAAAGGTTCTATGTAAGATGAGTACTCATGACCAAGTGGCAGACATATATACCAAGGTGTCATAAAGCACAGGATATTTGTAGGCTAGAGTGCCAATGTCATGGTTTTGCTAAGCTATTATGTTGAGATTTTGATAATCTTAATTTACATAATATTATGGAAATGTGATTGTCTATTCATATGAATAGATGATATATGAATACTTGTGAATGCAAAGCATGGAATGACTAAGGTATGATAGTTATGAGATTTATTACTTTGAAAATCATGTTTTCAAAACATATGCATGATGAAACAAAAATAAAACAAAATCACATCTTAGTTAATGTGCTAGGTGTGCTCTATACTTAAACAAAAATAAAACATGAAGATCCATTACAAAATGCATATGGGCAAGGAGAGGAGGACCTAGGCTTCCTCTTAAGAAGACAAAGTGAGAACCTACATATTTTAGAGATGCTTTCCTTTGGCAAATGACTATTCACTTATTAAGGCATAATGGTGCCAAGCCTCTATCTATAATGATGATTACATTAGCAATGTGGTTGTGACTTATTTGTATTGGGCTAATTATGTTATTTGAGATTATGTTAAAACTTGTATGGCTCAAACTTGAGCTTTTTTCTTTTAAAAGGCAAGTATTTGACTGGAAAAGCGCTTAGGTTTATAGAAAATGATGTTTTCAAGGAAAAGGACTTTTGATGTCTTGATTTTATAAAGGAGATTTTTAAAAAAAGGCACATCTCACCTTAGAAAACAAAATTTGAGAAAATCATTATTTACAAGCTTGGGTCACCACGGTGGTATTAGAGCCCATATTATGTCACCCATAACCAATTACTAGATAGAAAGTCATGATTAGTCAAAGGAAATAGAAAACATTACATCCTAGTGTGAGTAGCTAGAAAAACTACTCACATAGGATTTTACTATTATAAAATAGATGCCACCAAGGAGACATATAAAAGATGTTATTGATCTCTCAAATAGCTAATTCCTAAAATAAGGGAACATAGCTAGTAGTGTTATACAATAACTAATGCAATAGTTGGTGTAAATTTTGCAAAATTAACCCTAAGAAGCACTTGTTGGTGGGGCTAGAGTTCCAAGTGCAAATGCAAGCAAGCTTGATGGCCTACTTGACAAATTTAAGAGGATGGCTCTAACCTTCACTAGTGAGTATGAGCCAGATGTGGCTGAGACTTAGATCTTTGAAGTTGAAAAGGTCCTTTAGGGTATGTAGGTCCTAAAGGAGAAGAAGGTGGTCATGGCCCCACCTTTATGGTGTTGAGAGATAAATGTTCAATTTTGTATAAAAAAAATTTCAATTAGTAGTCCATATGTTATAAATTATAGGCATTATTCTAGAGTTTTTTTGAAAATTTGGAACACATACATTTATGACCTAATAATTCAAAAGTTTGATATTTTGCAAGTTCAGAGGCTATTCCAAAATAAATATGTGAATAATCATAATTTTCTAAGACTTAATTAGAGTTTTTGATGTTTTGTATGAATCATGATGATGATCCAATGGCCGAAATTTATTGAGATAAGAATTGAATATCATGGATAAAATCTCAAGTCAAGGCCTAAATATCATCAATCAAAAGCTTAATCAAGAATCAAGATCATCTGAGGGCATTAGTTGATTAGTTTCATGCATTCATTGTTAGCCTAGGTTGTATCCTAGTTCATACATACATTCATATTCCATTCATGCAGTTTAATTTACTTTGTTTCATGCATTTTTCATTTTTAAATAATGCAAACCATGTTAGGTTTTATTACATGCTTTGGTAGTTGAATCTTAATTTAGATTATTTATCTCTTTTCTAGGTTTGCATTAGATTAGGGTTTTTGTATCATTTTTATATTTATTACTAATTCCTCACAAATTGACCAAATCTTTTTTCTTTTAGTGGGAGGGGAATTTTGTAAAGGAGCAATGGCAATCCTGTGGACCAAAGCGTCATCAACATTTATTACTTTCCTAGATTAGGGTTTTTCTTTTCAAGTGAACTTATAGTGAGACCCCTTTGTAATTCACACTTTATCATTCAATTTTAAATGGGTTGTATTAATATAGCACAAGTGTGGGGTATGGTGGCCTACATTTAATCTTCATCAAAAACCCCATTATAAGTATCCTTCACTCGCCTTTTCTTTTTCTAATGTAGTTGCATTTAGTATAATTTGCATCCTTGATAGTAGTGTAACTCACATAGCTTAGGATCATTCATTATACTTGTTGCATTTTATTTAAGGTTGTTGCATTAGTTGTGCACCTATTTAACAAAGGTTATCCTAAGCTAGGCTATAACCAAGGGATAGGCTGCATGGTTATAATGTCCTATTTGTTAAGGTGTTTAACATTTTGTTAGATAGCATATATTCAGGCATTAGTTTTCTTTCATTATATTGCATTGCAAGATTAAGTGCTTTATGGCGGAGTGGATCATATTGTTAATAAGGGCCCCATAGGAACCCTCATATATTAAGGACTAGATTTCATCACCAGATCCTTGGCCCACCTTAGTAAATCAATCAAATTCATTGTATGCTTATGATCCTAGACCTTGAAGTATTAATTTAAAATCAAGTAGCAAGAAACTTAGGGTATCAAACTCATAGGAACATTTTAGGAGGATATCTATTATCACTCAAGTGGCTTATGAGCATCGTGGTTATAGTGGGTATTCAAAATCCAAGTGATTTTCCCACACTATTTGTTGATGTTGGTTGAGATTCAAATGCCTACTAACATGAGAATTGTATTAATCACTTTAGAGCAAAACCTAACTAGTAAGCAATATTTGAGTCTAAATAAAAGAAGGAACTATCTATATTTAGATATAAAAAAGCTACCACCCCACAAACTAATGAAGATCATCTAATGAGCTCGTTAGCAAGCTATTAGGATTGGTTGTGTGTCATTTAGTTATTGAAATTACTTTATGTCACATCATATAAATAGTGTTTTCCTTAGTCACATAAAAAATAAAAATAAAAAGTACTCATTCATTATATACAATGATTTGTTTTGTTGTATATAAAGTTGAGTACAATGGCCTATGAAGAAAGGGATGAAAAACTATTGTGCTACCATTTCACTCCTAAGACATTACAATATGAAGATAAGTATGAGGTAGGGATAAGATTTACTCCTAATCTATCAAAGAAATTTGACGCTATTGTGGATAGGATGAATAGTACACTAGATTGTTAATTATTTCAAGGCAAAATACTGAGTCATGTCAGCAACCTCAGTACAATAATGACTACACCTATTCTAGCCCACCACACCCCATTACTTCATGGCTATCAAGTTCCACCTACAATGGAAATTATCAGGAGTAAGTGGGTGTGCCCAGTGCATTCACACTCCTTAGAAATTATTATCCTAAGAGAGAATATAATTGATCGGCTAGGCATCATGAGAAACCAGTATCTCAATAGTAATAATCATATGAGGAAGAGCTATCATGGCCCCACCTTAATCAATCCTTCCATATCAGGCACAACCATATGGTTGCAACTTGATCAACCCCTTTCCTATACCATAATGCCACAACATTATGAACCTTTCAATTTGTTTCCTCCACAACAGGAGGAATAATCTTTAAAAGAGACTTAAAATATAGAAAATAGGTAACAAATTAGTGAAATGATAGATCAAAGCATTGCTGACTTTATAAAAAGGACTAAGGAAATTAAATAAATAAGGAAAATGGAATAGAACAGGATGAAAATATTTTATATTCCTCTTAAGCTCCTGAGCTTTTCACCATTCTTACCCATATAGTGATAATAATAATATGAAAATTGCATACAATCATTCTGAGCCACAAAATCCCCAACCATCCTTGCAAACCTCCAACCTACATCCACTCAAGTCATGTCTTGCTCATTTTTATGAATTTGATGAAGACACATGCATTGATGAAGGAAATGACTTAATAGATAATGCACCATTAATGGACACTTCTCAATGGCAAGCCATAGTAAGAACCCCTACAAATCTTGAGATTTACTTTGAGCCTTACAATGTAGAAGATGTAATCAAATGGGATCTACAAATTTTACTTGACCAAGCACTAGATAATAATGTAGGACCACCTAAATCTTACATGTTCCTATAGAAGAAGAAGAAGAAGAAAAAGAGTTAATTAATGTACTAACTATAAATCAACCAACTCTAGGGTGCACATTAGAAGATAATCAGGGTTTAGACCATCTCTCTGATTCCAGTAAAACTAGAACAATCTTTTAAGGAAATGCAAAGTTAGCTTAGACCCCACTTTTAGGAAATTGTAAGGGAGATGGAAGAAAAATGTGTTGATTACCATGTGTACCACTACTCCTCAATTTAGTGACAAAGGGGACCATTTATTTCAATATGGTCAAAAATAATTTAGATTCACAATGGTCTATTTAGTTAACATGTTACCACCGCCTCATACTTTGAGTGGAAAAATTATATTGATTATTATAAAATTTTGAAAATAGGGGATCATCAATTTCAATGTGGTCCTACCAAACTCAAAATCACAATGGTCTACTATGTCATATTGTTAACACCACTAAAATTTTCAAGGTGGAGAATGTATATAGACTACCATGAGATTCTAAAGTGGCATGAAAAGTTTTTGAAGTTCATTGTTAAAGTTAGGGAAAACTAGTTAGGTCTAGGACTGTAGTAGAGTACTTATAGAATATGTCTGACTAAAGACATTAAACTTAGCGCTCACTAGGAGACAGCCCAGAGTCTTTAGAGTCTCATAGTTCTATATTACCCATTCATCATATACGTGTCCTATCTTTCAAAACATTGAGGACAATGTTTAGATCAGGTTGGGGAGTGTAGATATGCATGAGATTTCTAAGTTTTTTATATTTTATTGAAAATCTAAAAAAAGATAAGTTCCTTTATAAAGATGAGAATTTATATTTTTTGAATATACAGCTACCTTTTGAACATTATTTTATTAATAGAGTTGCATACAATTAGTTCACTATTTTATTCCTTTTCTGAAGTGTTCCATGAAAAATTAAACTTGGAATATTAATTATACAAAATAGCTATATAGTTTAAGTTGAAGAGAACATATATCTTAGAAATCTTGAAAAAGATCTAAGGAGACTTAGAACCCAAGTGAAGTTAGAGCCATTCAACTTTCTGAGGGTTACGTATAGATTTAAGATTTTCTTTAGTGGATATTAGTTCTTAATTGGTTGCAATATTCTTCATCTTGATCAACTATTGAGAAATCACAAAATACTATACCATATATCCCTTAATTTTATCGTCATTTTAAATCATATGAACCCTAGGAAATGATAGAGGTCATCCTTGTTTAACCCACCCATTGAGCCTTTAAAATATAAGCCTTTTCTTTGTTGACCAAACAACTTTTACCGATATTGAACCCCTATAATATATCCATTACCCATTTGTTTTGGAAATATGTAGAGTAGATTGAAAAACAATGCAATTCAAGAGATGAACATCAAAAAGGTTAACAAGAAGTAAAAGTTCAAAAAGGTTACATATAAAGTCAAGTGAAAAAAAAAGAAAGATATCCAATGAAAAAGGAGAATATTCACTCTTGTGAGGAAAAATGAAAAAGTTGTGAATACATTGATAGAAGACATTTACATATTTTCCCAACAACTTTTGTTCACCTTTATAACTATTCGTTAGATAGCATTTACCTAAGCCTATGTTTCGTCCTAATAGAAGTCCTAAAATGGTCTTAGAAGTAGCATGACTTGGATATGGTTATGAATGAGTAGGGAATTTGATAGAGTATAACATTCTTAGTAGTTGATATCCTTTCATAAGACCATTATCCTTCTTTCTAAGTTATCATTCTTTTGTATGAAATATGTGAGATTTTAGGACTTAACGAGCAACATTCTACTCACATATTAACAAAAGATTTACACCTTTCTAAGTGACTTCTTCTAATTGATAAGTATATTATGTGACAATTGAAGTCAAAGCATACACTTGGACAGTAATTTAGGTTATATTTGACTTGAAAACTAACAATTATATTAGCTATACACATACTCACTTTTCAAAGTTTAATGAAATAATGGGATATCTTTAGCATAAGCTAGGATTTTGAACCTTTTTATTTATCTTTATTAGCTAGATAAAGTTATAGATTTAATATAAGCTAGATCAAAGAAAATTTTCTCAAACAAATAAAGGACATCCATAAATTTTTTGAGAAATTTGTGGATATATTTACTGTGAACCTTCACGAGGCTTAACTCGTCCACCAGGGATAACCTACGGATTTAAGAGCTTGTTGCATATGTTAAATACAATTGTGAGTATCTATGAAAATGGAAACCATTTTTTTTTTCATGAATTTTCACATGTTTTGCTTGAGACTAGTAAAACTCATGTTGAGGGTGTGACAAGTGTTAAAATTTGTATAAAAAAGTACTCATTTAGTAGTCCATGTATTATAAATAATAGGTAATATTTCAAAAATTTGTAACGCATGTATTTCTAACCTAATAATTTAAAAGTTTGATATTTTATAGGTTTAGAACTAATCCAATGTAAGTAACTAAATAATCATAATTTTTTAAGAATTAATTAGATTTTTGACCTTTTATAGGAATCGAGATGATGATCCAACAGTCGAGAATGATTGAGAAGAGGATTGAATATCAAGATTCAAATATCAAGCCAAGGCCTAAATGTCATCAATCCAAAGCTTAATAAAGGATCAAGATCATTTGAGGGCAAGGCAAAGAAGCAGTTGAAAGAGTTAAAGGTGATTAAAAGGGGCCCATGCACAAGGTATGCATTTCCACAATCTTTGCATGGGAGCCATTTAAACCACCTTAGCTAATAAGCCATGAGAGAAGTTGATAAGCTAAGGACAACAAGACAATCCATTAAAAAAAGAGTGTGACCATGAAGTCAAACCAAATGAGCCCTCAAAGTGAGCCAATCAAGTCACTTAAGCCAATGCTACATGGAGTGATACTATTGGAAGAGTATTTCACTTAATTATCCTAGGTTAAAAGTAGGTTTTTAAGAGGATAATTAGAAGATATTTGGGTGAAAATCAAAACAAGTTAACAAGTACATATGGACCAAAGAGAAGGATCCCTTTTCATTTTTCTTTCCCATCTTATCTCTCTCTCCACTCCACCTTTAATGCTTTCTAAGATTCTTTAGTAAGGGGAGACACAACCTTCCTAAAACTCCCATCCAACTCCACCTTCTCTCTCTCTCTCTCTCTCTCTCTCTCTCTCTCTCTCTCTCTCTCTCTCTCTCTCACTCTCTCTCTCTCTCCCTTCTTACCATCCCATGTGAAACACCTTACAAAAGGGAATTCCATGTCTAAATCTTAGAAAATAGGTGCCTCCCCCTAACTTAAGTTTTCCTACATTGCCACATTACTTCCTTACATCTTCCACTCACTTTCTTATTTCCAATTTCCACTTTATTATCCTAACCATCCATAGTTTTCCAATCTCATACCCACCTTACCTATCCCTTAGGTCACCTTAGAAAGAGCTAAACAAAAACTATATATATATATATATATATATATATCCATTAGGTTTCCATGCAAAACACATTAGAGAGGGGTAGATGCCTCTCTCCTAAAAAGTGAGCATCTCCCACCTTACCCCCATCTCAAGTCTTCAAAACATTTTCCATGGGAGCTGCCTCTCTTCTAGCCCTTCCATGCTTCTCTCTTCTTTTCTCCTTCAAGTTTAGGTTAGTTCTTTCCTTCAATTCCTTGATTGTTTGGCTTCCATTGTTGATTTGTTTTGTTCTTTGATTCCATGCTTTAGTTGTCACCTTGATTGCTCTACTTTCTTGATTGTGTTTTTAGTTTAGTTTCTTAAATCCTTGAATCTAAAGCCTACAAATCTCTTGTAGTGATAGCCAAAAGAGTATAGCCCTGAGATTAAGTTCTTTGCCCATCTTTCTCCTTAAGTTCCTTGTCCATGTCTTGCTTTCTTTCCCATCCTTTCCCCTTTGTTTTCCCATAAATCTCTCTTGGAATACATATGTGATTGTTGTTGATTGATTGTTAGATGATTAAAGAAGGTGTGGAGTTGTTTTTGGATTTAGGAAGTGTGCGCACACTCCTTAGAGGTTGTGCACCACACTTGCACACATTTTTAATTTAATTGGAGGAATTTTGTTTCAATGATAATTGTGCAATGTTCATGAATGTCTCATGTGTTTTAAATTTGGTTTTTTATGGCACTTAATATGTCTTTCCATGTGTTTTCATTCTATTTTATGACTGCATTTAGTTTTAACATGAACTACACTAAGGAACCATGCACACCACCCATGGATCATGTGCATGGTCTTGATATGCAGCCCTTAGAAACTTACTTGTTTTCCTTAGTTTTTTATGAATCAATTGATCAGTTTCATGCATTCCAAGTTAGCCTAAGTTGCATCCTAGTTCATACATACCTTCATGTTCCATTCATGCACTTTAATTTACTTTATTTTATGCACTTTCCATTTTTAAATCATGCATACCATGATAGTTTTTATTACATGCTTTGATTTCTTAGTTTAGGTCATATTTAGTTTTAATTGGTCATTGTCTAGGTTAATTTGCATGTCTAGGATGTTTTATATTGAGAAATTCTCCAATTCCATGCATGTTTAGTTTTCATGTTAATTTAATTTTTAGATTAGGATAAAAACCAACTCTTTTGGCTAGGTTAGATAATTTAAATAAAGATCCACCTTACACACAATTTGGAATCGACCTCACTTGCATGCAATTACTATAGTGATTTGTGTGCTTACTAGTAATTTTAAAGCATACACCATTGAGGCTAATACCTTGGGAAGAGTTCAAGACTATTTTTTTCTATAAGTATTTCCCTCCACACAAGAAGAAGAGCTCTTAAGCCTACAAATTGGTGACATGATGATCATCCAATACAAGAACAAGTTTAATAGACTTTGGAGGTTTGCACCCAAGGTATGTGCAAATGATGAGCAAGTGGTGGAGAAGTTCAAAATGTAACACCCCTAATGTTTGGTAAGGAAATTAAATAAATATTGAAATTGAGAATTTCAATGAAAATCAGGCTGGAATATTAGATTTACTAAAAATGCACTTCTCATAGAAGTGGAATCAAGGTTTAAGATATGTATAATTGAAAACATATGTGGGAAACCCTTCAAAATGACTGTAACTACGACAATTTCTGAATACAGATGAAAAATCCGTATTTTTCTTCATTTTAATGAATAAAAGGGCAAAATGGTAATTTCACAACTAACCAAGACTTGAGACATCAAAATCTGGAATGTACTTGGAAAAATGAATTCAACGCCACTAAGTACGCTCAATTCCGAGCCCGGGAGAATAAAACAAATTTTTCTCCATAAAAGGTCAATTTGGTCTTTTCACACATCCATGGGGGGCCCACAGGGGACCCACAAAGGGATCCAATGTCTAGAAGACAGCCCATCATTAGTCAAACCACTACCACCTGCTAGTGGAGAAGGAGGTGGTAGTGGGAATCCAAAGACAATTAAATAATCAAAAGAAATCAAAGTAATTATTTCAAGTAATCATGAAAAATTCAAAACACCTCTATAAATAGCTCATAAAAGTCCCAAAAAATTTTCCAATGACCCTGACGAGGTCCTCTATCATGTTCTAAAATCACAAATCCAGAAACCTCCCCAAAATTCGCCAATTCTCCTTTCTTCTTCTCTTGTTTCTTTTCCTGTGGGCGTGTCCACAGACGCACTTGGTGCTCCAGATTCAATGGAGTTGTCTGGCACGTCCCGAGATGCGTAGTCCTCAATGGGACTGGATTTCTGCCTAGAAAACACTATTTTAATTAGTCATCCATTTTAAACCATTGAAACTTCATCTTCACCGTTGGATGTAGTCGGAAAAGGGTTCTCTACAAAAGCCCTTTCGTTCCACAATGATCCATACCTTGGATCTCTAGATAATGCAAAATGAAGATAAGAAACGGTACTGTTTACCATCTCTGGTAATATCTTCACCAAATTCCAACCAATCTGGCTAATTACCAGAGATCTTGTACTGTTGGGAGTCTTCAAAATTGTGGGATCTTCAAAACCCCCATGGTCCCCCACATTATCTGGCAAAGGCAACGGAGTAATTTCATCTGTATATGAATTTTCGGCAAAAGCTAGGGTTTCTTATTTCTCCAGCATTTTTCTCCTTCTCTGGTGAACTACTCTTCCACAGACTGGCACAGGTAGCTGCACTTGCACCCCTCATTCATTTCCAGTAGGTATGGTAGGTTTTTCGGCCACCTGGAGAGCTCCCCAGCCATTGATCCGTTGGGAATGATGGATCTGGCATTGAGGGTTGAGATCTCCTCATCTCTGGCTCAGATCCAAATTCTGAGCCGTTGGATGATTTTCTAGGGCCCAAAAACCCCCATGAGATGAAATCTAGGCAATTAACTTAGATGGGTGGAGGAGATCCAGTCACAAGTGATCTAACGATCCAAATCTGGATCGTCTCGCCTGTAGCCGGTCACCTCTGCCCAACCACCTGGGATAGGCGATAACAAGAGCGGGATGCTGGTCGCCCCGTACCCGTAACCCAGATCTAATCTGGGTCGTCCATTTTGTTAACTGAAAACTTAAATCTACAATTCAGATCTTGATATGGCTTTGATTTTAGATTAGAAAACTTATATGGATTCCTTGTTACTTTATCTGGGTACTGAATGAATTATATTCATGTTTTAAATTGTAATTATATGTGTTATTTAGTAAAATCAGTACCCATGATACTAGATCATGGCCCAGATGACTTTAAAAGGAAACTCTGAACCAATGGATGCCTTCAAAGACCCCGTAAAACCCTAAGATCATGATTACAGTCATAATTGTGTTCATATATATGAAGTAATTGATAAAAAAATAGTATAGGTGAAATTTAGCCCGTAAAGGCTGAAATCTTAAAATATCAATTCCAATCTCAAATGAACTCCAAATTGAGATCGAAAAGTTTTGTTGGATTCATATTTATGAGAATAATCTACTAAAATAATAATATTACATTTTTAATTCATTAGAAATCCTGAGATTTAGAAGATAATGGTATTAATATGCTTGATCTACAAGATATGAAATGATCAAACCACTAATACCTTGTTGTATGGTGATTTTATAATATAATAAATAAAATTAGTGGCTTAAATGGAATTTATTAGGCAAATCTTAAGAGATCTAGCCTTAAGAGTTACTAAAATCTCCAAAAAAGAATAGTATCTCCAAGATCAAGATGATCCAGGATTATTGGACTGTATTGATATATTTTGATGATGATCTTGAGATAAGATCATATAGATTTATTAAATGGATGAAGAGATGGGCTAGATCAAGATCTATGCCCTAAAATGGTATAAAGTAACTTAAGATCTCCATGATCGGGTAGATCAAGGAAGATCAAATCAATGGATGAGATAAATCAATGATTTAATAATTAAAATACATTAATATGAAATGTTGTATCTAAAATAAATGAAGGATCAAGATCTAAACCCGAAAGAGATGAAAAATAAATATGGATCAATTAAGACCCTTGGATCATGATACCATGTTAGATTTCTATTTGAATTATTGAACATTATGATAATTGTCTTTTATTGCTTAGTTGAGTTAATTATAGAATTGTTTATGCTTTTATGCTTTAAATTTATGCTTTAATGCTTAAGTAATGAAAATTTCATGGAAATTGTAATTAAATGAAATTAGAATGGAAGGACATGGACATGGATATATAATAAGGACTTAATGTTAGTAAGGACCATAGTTAGTAGGATAATATAAGGAATATAAATTCCTTGGTCCAACTTAAGAGAATAATAAATCTCCATGAATGACATTTTAGTTCATGGATTTAATTAAAATCAATTAGAAAGAGTACTTGGGGTTAAATGCTCATAGGCACCTTATGAAAGGTTAAGTTAGGGTCAAGCTAGTGAATGATGGACATAGTGGTTAAGGGGGCTATCTAATAGAGCCACGCTCTCCCCCCACCTTCCCTTGACGTTTGTGAGGTTTAAATGCCTCCTTACATGAGGATTGAAGTAGCCACTTTGTGTTCAACCATTTAACTAGTAAGCCTTAGCCAATTGGACATAAGAGGAGCTTCTAGACTTAAAATGAAATAAGTTATCCTCAACCAATAAAACATTAATTGGCTGAGTAATAATAATAAGAGCATAAAATGTAGTAAATCATCTAATCCTAATAAAAATTATAATCAAGATAAGGATGATCAAACAAGATCCACAGGATCTTGAATGATCAAAAACAATAAGAATACTAATGTAGTATTGTATTACGTATGTAGGTATGGGTACGTAGAAGAACATAGATAGAGAATCCAAACCCTTGATCAAACATGATTCAAGGAAAGAGTAGGGTATCCCTTATAAGAATACATACTTGAATAGATAAATAACCTTATGCGTATGGTTTGACAGATGGATGAATCTCGACCATGATGGACATTGTGGAAGAATACACTTGAGAAGTATGAATCAAGATACTACTTTGAGGTAGGTGGATATACAAAGATATATTAGAGATTCATGTGTATACATACATGATTATCTGTCTAAGATCATAGACCTTCATTGTATAAGTATGCTTAGTACCTTAGCATAGTCATGATCCAAAATACATGATCCAAACAAGTGATCCAAAACACATGATCCAAACAAGTGATCCAAAAACATATGATCAAATTAAGTGATCTAACCAAATGATCAAACAAAGTGATCCAACACATGATCTAACCAAATGATTAAACAAAGTGATCCAACACGTGATCTAACCAAATGATCAAACCAAGCGATCTAACATCATAATCTAATCCACTGGATCTAATCTAATGATCAAGTCTAATGAGGTGAAAGTAATGAGATATGGATACTAAGGAAACCCTAAGAATAGGGTATGTACAATATTCCAGCCTTAGTTAAACAGACATATCGTCTGATACATACAATGTATTTTACATACAAGTATGGAGGCTTGTGATTTTGTTTTACATAGAGTTAAAGACTGGGGATGCTATGCTAGGGAAGTTATGAGGGTTTGGTCACCCACTTCCTGAAACTTATATGATGGATACCATACCCAAAGAGAGGTTAAATGTTGAGTGGGGCAATAATGGGAAGGCCCCACTGTGACAGCCATGGTCCACCCCATGAGGACATGGATTGATTATTCCACAGTTGGTGTCAATGGAAGATTATACAGTTATCCGGGCGTGCTGTACGGATTGAGACTATAAGCATAGTAATCCTAATATATTTTGCATTATGATGCACATATGATAGGCATAATGTAATGCCATGGCATGATGAGATGCAACTATATGAGTTCCTAGAAATTCCTGTATAAAGATTGGCTAAATACTAAATTCCTAAATGGAAGTATAGCCAAGGGAAGGAACAAATTTTGAGCAATCTTTAATATGTTAACTAATTTGTCACATATTAAATAAATATACTCTATGTATGAGAATGAGAAAATTTATGAATGGACACCATGATGAATGATGACTCAGGTATGTATTCTTATATTGATGAGCTAGTATATTTTTGTATCCCCTACCAAGCATATCTTGCTGAGGTATTGTACATGTTTCCATGTTTACAATACCTCAAGTATAGGGAAGGAGGGAATAAAGCTTGAAGACCTAGGAGAAAGACAGTAGAAGATTTGAAGAAAATAAGAAATCAAGGTATGTACTTGAAGATATGTAATTTTCTTTATTTGAGAGAGTACTGTATGAGTATTTTTAATCTAAGGTGAGGATTGAATTTTGGATTATGTAATTTTGGACAATGGGTTGTAACCTAATATAGGGTTATGTAAGAGTGAACTACTGGATGATTCCTGGTATTCAATGAAATGTTATTTTATATAAAATGGCCATGTATATTATGTATCTTCAAGTGAGACTTGGGGTTTGTTAAAAATGAATTTAAATGAAAAGAATTTCTACTATATTGTTTGCAAAATTATTTTTTTTACCATTTAAGGGCCCTTCCTTTGAACAAATGTATTATAAAATGTGTTTCAAAACCCGGGTTGTCATAGTTGGTATTAAAGTCATTCATCCAGTCACTCACAGCCCCAAAATGTCCAAAGTAATAATCCAAATTAGGATATATTAGAAAGAAGCTAAGTAGAATACTTAAATAGAATGTTGGGTTTTGAGCAGATGCCACCTAAAAGAAGAACAAGGCGGATAGCTCAAAGGCAGCCTGAGAATGTTATGGAAGGATTATCAGGCAATAGTTTGGAGGAAGTAATGACAAGAGTATTGAGGAACATTCTTCCTCAACTTATGCAACCTCAGGCTACTCCAAGGGAAGCACCAAGTCTTCAAGCTCGGGTCCAACCTGAGGTGGGACCCAATGCTCCTATTCCTAGACAAGAAACTTCTACCCCAGTACATGAGAACTCTTCACCGGCATCGAGTGGGGTAATGGAACCTTCACAACTAACACCTGAAAAGATAGATAAAATGGTGGAAAGGTTCCAGAAAATGGTGATCGGTTACAATGGCAAAGGAGAAGCTGAGAAGGCTGAAGAGTAGATTTATGAGGTGGAAAAGACCTTTAGCTTGTTGAGAGTTCCAGAAAACCTAAAGGTCAAGTTGGCCACCTACATTTTAAAGCAAGAAGCACCTTTCTAGCGAAGGTCAGCACAAAGAAATGTCTTCTCCAATTCTGAAGAAATCCCATGGGAAAGATTTAAAGAAGTTTTTAATGAGAAATATTTCCCCACACATGTACAATCCCGGAAGTAGAAGGAGTTCTTAGAGTTACGACAAGGAAGCCTTTTTGTGATGGACTATGAAAATAAGTTCATCCAGCTAAAGAGGTTCGCCAACCATATATGTAACATAGAAAGACATATGGTAAATCGTTTTATGGAAGGGTTACATCCAGGACTAAGAACGAAGGTGCTAGGGACTAAACCTACCACCATGGCTGAATGTGTTGAAATGGCATCTAAATTTGAAGAAGATTACAAAAGAAGCCAATTCACAAAATTTGGAGGAGGGAGCACCTCTCATCAAAAATCATTCAAAAAGGGCAAGAGACCCCCAAACAAATTTTGGCCTTTTAACAAACAAGGGAATTAAGCAAAAAGGAAACAATGCCCCATTTGTAGAACATATCATCCAAGGCATGCATGCCCTTGCGTGGCACCTCAACAACCACGACCCCCTATCAAATGTTACAAATGTGGTGAAATCGAGCATTTCTCAAATCAGTGTAACAAATCCTTCGCAATCTAGGGCGCAAAGCCTGAAAATGTATTGCGTCATCAAGAAAGGGTGTTCGCCATTACCGATGGAGAGGTGAGAACATCCAATGCAGTTATTGAAGGTACATTGTTAGTATCTCATCACCATGCCAAAGTACTGTTTGATTCGGGATCTACCCATTCTTTATATATTTGCATCTTGTATACAATTAAGAGAGGAGAAATTAGGATTCTATTTAGATGTAATGACACCAGTGGGGAAAACAATTAGATTACAGGAATATCTTTCAGATGTACCTGTGGAAGTGCAAGGAAGAAGAATGGGTATAGACCTTATTTTACTAAACATGGTAGATTATGATGTTATACTAGGTATGGATTGGCTGGAAAAACACAGAGTAATTATGGACTGCAGAAAAAAGAAACTTACTTGTAACACACCTGGAGAAGAAAAGCTAGTACTATAGGGAAAACCAAATGGCTCAGTCCACCCTATAGTATCAGCTATGAAGGCTACCAAATACGTGTCAAAAGGGTGTCTAGAATTTTTAGCAACTGTAGTTGCTTTGAATGTGGAACAGCCTAAAATAGAAGAAATTGACGTAGTCAGGGAATTCCAAGATGTGTTTCCTGAAGAACTTCCAGGTTTACCACCTCATAGGGAAATTGAGTTTACCATTGATTTGATTCTTGGTACAACTCCAATTTCTAAAGCACCTTATAGGATGGTCCCAGCTGAGTTGAGGGAATTGAAGAACCAACTTCAAGAATTGTTAGACAAAGGGTTTATCAGACCAAGTAGCTCACGATGGGGAGCACCTGTGATATTTGTGAAAAAGAAGGATGGGTCAATGAGGCTGTGCATCAATTATCAAATACTGAATAATGTGACAATAAAAAATAAATATCCTCTACCTCGCATTGATGATCGCTTTGATCAACTCCAATCTGTGAAGTTCTTTTACAAAATTAACCTTCGATCAGGATATCATCAGTTGCGTATTAAAGGTGAAGATATACCCAAAACTGCATTCAAAACCTGGTATGGACATTATGAATTTTTGGTGTTGGCTTTTGGGTTAACCAATGCTCCAGCTGTATTTATGGACTAAATGAATAGAATTTTGAAGGAATTTTTGGATAAATTTGTAATCGTATTCACTGACGACATACTCATTTATTCTACTAGTATACGGGAACATCAAGAACATTTAAGGATAGTGTTAAACACACTTAGAAAGCACAAACTATTTGGCAAATTTTCTAAGTGTAAATTTTGGTTGGAAAAAGTCAACTTTCTGGGGCATGTAATTTCTCAAGATGGAGTAGAAGTGGACCCAAGCAAGGTGGAAGCAGTAATGAATTGGGAGCAGCCAAAGACAGTAACTAAAATATGAAGTTTTCTAGGGTTAGTAGGGTATTATCATAGATTTATCCAAGGATTTTCTTGTCTAGCTCTTCCTTTGACTAGAAAAGGAGTGCAGTTTACTTGGACTGATGAATGTGAAAGGAGTTTCCAAGAGTTAAAGAAGAGATTAACTGCAACACCAGTATTGTCCTTGTTATCTAGGAGTGGAGGTTATGAAATATACTGTGATGCTTCAGGTAAGGGGTTAGGAAGTGTACTCATGCAAAATGGGAAGGTCATTGCTTATGCTTCACGACACCTAAAGAAGCATGAAGTGAACTACCTGGTACACGATCTAGAACTAGCGGCAATAGTGTTTGCCTTAAAATTTTGGCAACATTATTTGTATGGGGAGAAGTTCAATGCATCACTGATCACAAGAGCCTCAAGTATATTTTCACTCAGGCTGATTTGAATATACGACAAAGAAGGTGGATGGAATATCTTAAGGATTATGATTTTACAATTCAATACCATCCTAGAAAGGCTAATGTAGTGGCTGATGCACTAAGTAAACACACAAAGGTAGTGTTGGCTAATGTCACCATCAAGTCAGCTTTTGTTGAACAAATCTTAAAGGCCCAAGAGCGGGATGTAGCAATCCAAGCAATGTGTGAAAAGGCAGGGGTTAGTAGAGACTCAGCGAGGGGTATTCGGTTCGAAGGAAAACTTGTGGTTCCCTCAAGCTTGAGAAAAACACTACTACACAAGGCCCATCAATCAAAATTTTCCATACACCCTAGTGGAACAAAAATGTATCAGGATTTAAAAAGAAATTTTTTGTGGGAAGGTATGAAAAGAGATATAGGTGAATGTGTGGCTAAATGCTTAACTTGTCAACAAGTGAAGGCTGAGCATCAAAGACCAGCTTGGTTACTACAAACCTTGGACCTACCAGAATGGAAATGGGAACATATCACCATGGACTTTGTCGTGGGATTACCAAGGACTCAGGCAAGCCATGATATGATATGGGTAATAGTTGACAGACTAACCAAGTCGGCACATTTCCTTCCAATCAAACAAAACCAATTTGTTGACAGTCTAGCCCAGATATATGTAAAAGAAATAGTCAGCCTTCATGGGGTCCCACTCTCCATCATCTCAGATCGAGATGGAAGGTTTACATCAAGAAGCTGGAAGAGCATGCAACAAGCATTAGGAACATCACTAAAATTTAGTACAGCCTTTCATCCCCAAACTGATGGTCAGTTAGAAAGGACCATTCAAACCTTAGAAGACATGCTAAGGGCTTGTGCACTAGACTGGAGGGGTAGTTGGGATGAGCATCTTCCACTGATAGAGTTCACGTATAATAACAGTTTCCATGCAAGTATCAGTATGGCACCTTATGAAGCTTTATATGGACAACCATGTCGATCACCAACTTGTTGGGATGAAGTGGGAGAACGAAAGTGGATAAAATCAAAATTAGTGGAACAATGTACAGATAAGGTGAGAATAGTAAAGAAAAGATTGTTGGCCACTCACAGTCGTTAGAAAAGCTATGCAGATAAAAGACGACAAACCCTAGAATTCAAAGCAGGTGACCATGTGTTTCTGAAGGTTTCACCAATTAAGGGTGTGAGGAGATTCGGAAGTAAGGGAAAACTTAGTCCAAGATATGTTGGCCCTTTTGAAATTCTAGAAAGGGTTGGTTTGGTGGCTTACAAATTCTAGAAATGTTATTTTATATAAAATGGCAATGTATATTATGTATCTTCAAGTGAAACTTGGGATTTGTTAAAAATGAATTTAAATGAAAAGAATTTTCGTTGTATTGTTTGCGAAAATTTTTTTTTTACCATTTAAGGGCCCTTACTTTAAACAAATGTATTATAAAATGTGTTTCAAAAACCCAGGTTGTCATACAAAAATAGACTTATAGTTAGATTGAGAACAAAGTTTTGGGAGTTTGACCTAAGACCATGGCAGAGGCATTGGAGATGGCTCTGTATTTGAATAAGATTTCAATAGAGCTAATGTGGAAAGCAAAAAAAAAGAAAGAAAAGAACTGTAGCTTAGAAGGAAAGTATAGCAAGGGAAAGAGAGCCTCATAGTCTTCAAGTTCTTAAGCCCCATAGAAATGCCTATCCAATAACTAGGGTAGAGCACCAAAGTCCTGCCACTACTCTTGATGCAAAAAAAACCACTCAGGCAAACCTTGTGGTGGACCAAGATCCAAATGTTATGGCTGTGGAGAGGTAGTGCACGTTGCTAAGTAATGCCTTAAGAAGAAGAGGGAAGAAGAAAACTAAGGAAAGCAACCTTTGAGCAGCCAAGGGTGAGTCTTCATCATTACTAGTGGATAAGCACACATTGCTAAGTAATGCCTTAAGAAGAAGAGGGAAGGAGAAAACTAAGGAAAGCAGTCTGCGAGCAACCAAGGGTGGGTCTTTACCATTACCAATGGATAAGCATAGTTTTCTAATGCAGTGGTGAAAGGTACACTACTTATCCATGATAGACTTCCTAAATTATTGTTTGATCCCAGCTCTACTCATCTTTCATTTCAAATTACTTTACATCGTGTATGGATAATTGGATTCAAAACTTGTAGACTTCTTTGAAAGTAATGATTCAATGGGTGAGTCCCTATACACATAGCAATTTCGTCATAATGTACCCATAGTGATAGAAAATAGGCAAAATGAATACCAATTTGGTCCTCCTAGACATGACAGACTTTGGTGTCATACTAGGGATGGTTTGGTTGGATCTACATTAGGCAACCAAAGATTGTCGTAAGAAGAGGATCACCTTAATGATCTAAGAGAGGTGACAATTTCATTTCAAGGGAGGTAACATTATTAGGAGCATGTATTATATCTACAATAGAGGTGGCTAACACATTGCTAGGATTCAAGCCTTTTTTGGTTAAAGTAGAGGTTGTAGAGGTTACTAAGCCTAAGCTGGAGGAGATGGTTGTGGTTTGGGGCTTTCCTGATTTACTTCTCAAGGAGTTGCTAGGATTACCACTTAAGTGGGAGATAGATTTTACCATTAACCTGAAACTGAGTAGAGCTCCTATCTCTAAGGTGTCATACAAGATAGCCCCAACAAAATTGATGGAGATAAAGGAGAAATTACATGAGTTGCTATACAAAATGTTTATTAAACCCAGTATGTCACTTGGGGAGAACCAGTCCTCTTTGTAAAGACAAAGGATATGTTGATGAGACTTCATACCAACTATAGAAATGCTTAATAAGGTCACTAAGAAGAACATATATTCTCTACCCTATATCCATGACTTGTTTGATCAACTGCAGTCAGCCAAAGTATTCTCTAAGATTGATCTAAGGTTTGGATATCACCAGTTCAGGGTTGGTGAAGAAGAAATCCAAAAGATTGCTTTTAGAATCATATATGGGCTTATGATTTTAGAGTTATGCCATTTGGGTTAACAAATACCCTAGTTGTTTTACAGATTTGATCAACAAGTGCTGAAGACCTTTGTGGACAAATATTTCATTGTGTTCGTGGATACTATTTTGATGCATTCAGTGTTATGAAGAACACAGGGAACACTTGTACACAGTATTTAACACACCCAAAGAACATGTATTGTACACTAAGTTTTGCAATTGTAATTCTAGTTAAGAAGTGCATAGGTTCTTAGGATCATCACTGATTTATATACTACTTTTCATCTTTAGACAAATGGTCGATCTGAGAGTGATCTAAACTCTAGAGGATATATTGAGAGCATGCATGATTGGCTAGAAGGAAGTCTATTAATGAAACCAAATTTGCATAGATGGTTATATTGAGTGTCTGTTAACTTTCTATCCAGAGTTATTTTATTTATAAAAATATTGTCATTTAATGGATGTCCATATTTAATAACCTAGGGACAGTCTTAACTGTAGAAGAGTTGAGAGCTAAGATCATAGTAAGAATTATATCAAGTGACATCTTAGATCAATGGCTAAGATGGACAATCAAGGATGTTTGATCCTAGAGAATGATGAATGACTGAGATATAAGGAGAATCATTTTATCCTAGATGAGGGAATGAATAGCTGAGATTAGATCTAGACATGTGGAGTTACTTTAGGAAAATGAAACCACTATGGAACCTGAATGAGAGATAAAAATCACATCCCACTTATTATGGTAATAGAAGATACATGATGAGCTACAAAATATGGAAAACATGTCCAACCCTCAAGAAGCTTGGTGATTGGACCACCTAACATAAGGATTGGGATCGACAGCTTAGGTGGCCATCTAGATCCAAAAATTTAGCTCCACAGTACATCCATGATAAGAGATGTAGTGGACTGCCAAGGGAAAGAATGTAATGGCTTGAAATTTTACACTCTATAAATGTATTTAATTGCAAATGTTTATCAATGAAACCAAGTTTGCTTAGATGCTTAATCACATCTGACTTAATATGGTGACATAAGATACACAATGAGCTACAGAAGATTAAAAGCACATCCAACTCCCAAGGGGCTTGGAACATGATTGGACCACCTTGCATAAGGATTTTGATGGGATGCCTAAGTGGCCATCAAGATTTAAAAATTTAGCTCCACACAAAGTCCATGATAAGCAACATGGTTGACTAATAAGGGAAAGAAGTAACCATGAAAGAAAGATAGAAAGAGAAGAAGGACAAGAGAGAAAGAGAAGAAGGGAAAGAGAGGGAGAGCCAGAGAAAGGAAGAGAAGAGAACAAGAAGAAGAGGGAAAGAGAAGGAGAGGAAGAGAAGAGGAGAGATTGTAGTTGGTGAAGAACTACAACTAGAAGATTTTTAGAAGTGAAAACCAATGTAGGATAGAGGAAAACTGAGGAGAGATTCACGGGTTAGGGAGTAGGACTTCCTATAATGGGTTTCTAACCTTTTTACCCAAAAAACAATAGATTGCTAGATGTTTCTTTAGGAATTAATGAATATTTATAATACTATTATACATATTCACATGATTGCCTTTTATAGGTTTTAAATTAGATGTAAACAATGAGTTTGATCTCATTTACATGAGTTTTTGTTGATTGATTAAGTATGAAATTCAAACGTGTTTTATTGACTAATTTAGCACAAATTTCAGACTTGTTTGTTAATTTATTTTCTGCATGCTTTTTAAGTCATCCATCACTGGTTTAAAGATGATCGAAGAATGCATAGATAACTTGTTTATGCATGTCTTTAGTTTCAAATGTGAGAAGGTAACCTGTAGTTAACTATGTTTCAAGCTATGAATGAAATCCTTGCATTATTCAATTGTTACCTACTTAGTTATGTGACTACTATGTATCTATCTAAGATATGAAACTAGTTAAGAATCAAGGAGATCCATGACCATATAATGATTCTACAAAAGAATGGACAAAACCAATTCATAATTGATGGAATCAGTACTATTCTCTAGATTATATGCAATAAACAAGCCAATTAATAGATGTCCTAAACATCTCGATATGGGTATAGTGAAACCAGTAAACTAATGATCCAAACTATGATTTTGTGCTCTATTGAATTGATGTTATAAATCATGATTAAAACAAGACTGATGTTGACTAATAATCAAAAAATTAGAATGACAAAGTACTACATAAACTTGCTACAAAACTCCACTCAAAACCAATAAACACTCCTCTAAACCATCCATTCATTTACTTGTGAAATCAGTCACAAATCATGATAGCAATAGTCAAACAACTAAGAAAGGCATAGTCTAAAGTCATTAGAAAATGCCACTTTATCTCTAGTAACCTGCATCTCCAAAATTTTGTTCCTAAAACACCATTCATCTGTTGGAAACTAGTCTGATAATAGTGGTTAGATTTGCTACAAAACTTGCTACTAAACCTACTGCTATACTTGTTACAAAACCACTATTAAACCTACTACTAATAGTGGCATAACTTGCTACAAAAGTTAATCAATTCCTGCTATAAAATCACTATGATTTATTGCTATAAATCAATGTAAAACCATGGATTTATGGCTACAAATCAAATCCTAACCACAATTATTCACATTACAAAATAGTCCATAGCCTTGGACATTCTCTACTAGACATTGACAGTCCAAGAGTTAATCAAGAAACCATAATGTTTTTCCCTTGCACCTTGTCTCAAAACTATAAAGAAGCTAGCAACATTAGTCAATAGGCACCTAAACTTACCTTATGAAATAAGTTCATACCATGTATAGCTTTTAGACATTGGTTACAAGGAAACAACCAAATCTAAATGTGCTAATTACACCCTAAAAACTTGACGCTGAACCAATTAATAGAAGAAAGAACTACAGACCACTTTCCCTCATTGATACTCAATACTAAAACTGAATTCCAGTACAAAAATAATCCAAAGATGAGTAGATAGGACTTATAATCTAAAAGAAACCAAACACAAAAGTGAGTCAGGTGCCTCACCTAAGTGAAACTATCCAAGACAAAAATGGAAAATTCTTTGATGCTTAACTAAACTAGTGAATTACTTAGCAAAAATTAATCCAAACTACTTGCAAACATAATATAAAGTAGATGAATTGTAAATCAGAGATTAACATTAATAGATTTGAGAATTAGATGGACAAAAGGAAGAAATGCTTTCTTTTACTTCTCATGTGCATGTTTTGTAAGCTTTACAAATCCTTGTGATTTCAAATATATATATATATATATATATTCCAATAATGAATATTGAAATAATGCTTTGAGCACTCATATTATTTATGCTTTTCACATTCTGAAATTTGAACCAGTATTGAGATATCATATTTTCACCTAATGAGATGCTAGATTTTGTCCTTGTAAGGTTATAAGGAATTATGCGTCAAGGATGTAAACAATACGTATGATTTTATACAACATATGATAATCATCCTATGTTTATAAATTTTATATGACTCATGATAGTTCTCTAGAGGGTATAGGTGCAACTCATGATAGTTATCTAGAAGGCTATAAGTGTAACAACTAAGATTTTTTTAAATTGTTTTTCATGTATTCATTTGGAAATGGTCAAGATCCTAAGGATTTTTTAAAAATATTTATAAAACATACCATATATACAAGTTTCCAAAATTGCTTGCCAAACCCGAATGTCACTTAAAAATTTTCACATATAACCAAAATAAGCACAAAATAGTGAGTACTACTAGGACTCACTAGTCATAGCCCAAACAATAGAATTCAACCACACATTCCATATAAAATAACTCTTGACATTCAATTACATGTTTATCAACAACTCCTAAATGTTAATAAAAAATTAATTATTACAATTAAACTAACTTCCAAAAGGTTCTACATCCTTCTATTTCTTCTGATTTAAAAATCTTCTTTCTCACCAAAGTTGACTAACTCCTCATGCTTCACCTAAATGTTTTTAGCATAAGTACAAACACAATACAAATTTCCTAAACTAGTCCAAAATTTTGGAAATGTGTGCATGTAGGATAAGATAGCTTAATGATTAAATCATTCAATATCAAATTCAACAATTAACAAATCAACTTACTATAAACTAAATTTCTAGAAAATGTAACAAACATCTAGAAATAATCAAGTTATAATATATAATATGACTGCTTGGTAGTATTCGTCTTTCCACATGGCCTTATCGGCAATTAGTCTGTACCCTTGAGGATGACCAACATGTTAGTGCATGCCTATATATCTAAATGGTCTACTATACATGCAAATGGATAACTCTCTAGCTTTGTTCGACTGTGTATACCATACGGTCTAACCACCAACTCTAATGGGGCCACCAAATTTGGATGAAAGTATTCTTCCATGAAACATACTAGCATAATAATTGCACTACTCTCCGGCAGGTACCTTATTCGGAGGTCAATGGCCAATTTGAATGGTCCCAACATAATTCCATTAGGGTCTCATATCTCTCAGGATGACTATCAAAAGTCATAAAATCATAGATATTGGACAACTATCATAAATTATATGCAATTAATATACGTCATTAGCACCCTTGGTGCATGGATTGAAATCACATCCTTATAAGGTCAAAATCACTATCTATCCCATTTCCATTTTGATAATACTAAAAGCATTTAAATAGAATGCAAAATGTGCATAAGTACTCAAATTTGTGCACAAAATCTAGTACAAATAAACATAATATTTCCACACAACATACTTTTTCAAAACTTAGGAAAATGCCAATCTTTTCAAATACAAATCATGTTTCAAATCACAGCTATGCATTGATCAAAGAGAGAAAATCAAATCCATGAAAAACATAACTATGTGTTAAATTTTGATATTTCTACAAAAATTTGGCAGAGCCTCCTCAGGTTAGTGGATATTGTGCATTTAATGCATGCAACGTGATACACTTGATAATCCATCATTTCATTTTTCAATGTGTGTGTGTGTGTGTGTAATCACTCTCTCAAAAGTTTAGTAAAAAATACATTAAAGTCATATGTGTATATCATGGATAGATGTCTCAAATTCTAAATCAAGCATGTGCCAAAATTATATAAGAATTCATGAGCATTTGACCATAGAGTTAGGTATTTAAATTCAAAGAAACACAAATCAATAATAGATCAATGATTTTCATATTTTGAAGAGAAAGATGTGATCTAACTTAAGAGATCTCTTATGCTACATGTTGTTCTTCTCTTTCTATGGCATGGACCCCAACTCTTTAGCTTTTCCACAACAATCTACTGTTGATCTGATAAATGGATTAAGAAAACAATGAATTAACTTTCTGATCATAAATCTCTAAATTAGACTCCAAATAGGTGACCAGATGATCACCGATCCATCATCCAAAACTACAACTCATATTGATCTATTATTCTAAATCATCTAAACTTGCGGATTAACATTTCTAGTAAAAGATTATGGTTTGAGAACACTTGATCAATTAATCTATTCTCAAATTATGTGGATTTGAGCATGGATTGAGAAAATTCATTGATCAATAATTAGATTTCATTTTTTTTAGATCACATATCATACATATCAAACATTATCAGCCATTGATCTGGTCATATTTGACGTTAGTTAGGTATAAAGTCTTTGATCCATCATTTTAGACTATGGATCACCGAATGTAGATGTAGGAAACATAGATCTATAGTTTGATATAGATTTGAACTATTAGATTTAGTAGATCATAGCATTAAGTTAATCAAACATATAGACATACCATCAGAGCATGTTTCCAATGTTTGAATTTTATAGATCACAAGCCATCAACTCAGATTATCACTGACATGTGAGTTGTATGCTTAGATTCATAGATCATCAATTACTAATCATAGATTGAGCTCAGATATGACTTAGGATGGTCAAATGATCTTATTTCTAACTTCAGTATATCCTAGTACATAGATCAGGCAAAGATGAGCAAGATCCACATTCTTTATTCATTCATGAGGGGTTGCCAATGATGACTGGCCGTCAGTGAAGAAGATGATTGGATACAATTGTCCTCAATAACCTTTTCAAGCTTAAAACACTAAAAAAGATGGGGAAATTGTAGATCATGGTTTACCTTCATTTTCATTGAATTTGAAGCTTTTTTTTTTTGTCTTTTATCACCCAAAAATTGGAGAAAACAATCACAATCCTCAGAAAATAGCATAGTTGCTACAAATTTAAATTTTCATCAAAATCTTCATAGAAATTGATTGATTTTCATTATAGATAGTAGATCTAAGTTGTATTTTTATTTTTTTATTTTTTACTCATATTGTATATAAAACATTTTTTATCATAGATTTCTAATGAAATTATGTCAGGTCATTTTCTAACTCATTAGAGATGATGATCTTCACAGTTTCCTTCAAGTAGTCAGACACAATAGGGAAAAGTGTTATTGTCATCTTTTTCATTGCTGAAATTTGACGTTAATAGTGCCTTGTTAGAATAGAGAGAAAGGGAGATAGCTGGTTCAAAAATAAGCTATTTTATCCTCTTATGTTCTTCGGTTAGGGGGTGCCATTATCAATTTCAACCCCACTTATTGAAATACATTATTTTTTTCATAATTACTATTTTCCTAATCCAAAATATTGTCATTCATTGTTATAATGATGTAAGACAAGATTTCCACTAAAATTCTTGGGTGGGACCAATGAGTAAAATTAGTAAAATAGCCTTTTGGGGTGTCATTATCAATTTTGAACCTCATGTTGGCAATATTTGAAATTTATCATGTGAACTCTGATTTTAGTGTTCATAATGTCATTGGAAATCTCTTTTCAAGTACATTCAACATATTAAGGTTTCAAATGTCAATTTTATATCTTTCAAAAGTTCATTTCTTTGGAACCCAAAATACAATCCAAATCCACATTACATTACAGTTAAAATTTATAAAAATTACATGAAATAGAATAAAAAATTAGGGTCTTTACATTCTTTCCTCATAGAAATTTCCTCCTAAGACAATTTCAAGAATATCTCTAAAAACCTCTACCTCATCTCACAATTCCTCAACCAAATGGTATTGCACAAAACCTTGACCAATGGAAAGGTCATATTCCTTAGTGTCTTCTCTTTTTTCATTCAGAATCAATATTGCTTTCTCCTTGAAAATGAGGTTAGGCTGTAACTCTATTGGGATATACTCAAGTACGTGTTCTGGATCTAGAATGTATTTTCATAATATAGACACATGAAATACATTGTGCATTTCAGATAGCAATGGTGGTAAGCTAGTATATCATTACCCAACCAATCCTTTCCTAGATCTCAAATGGACCTATGAGTCTAGGGCTTAAGTTTCCTTTCACATTGAAAGTCATTACTCTTTTCATTGGTGAGACCTTCAAAAAGATAGGATCCCCAACTTTAGATTCTAAATCTCTAAACCCTTATCTATGTATCTCTTTTGTTGGCTATGTGCTGTTAGAAGTAAATTTTGAATCAGATTCTCTACACATTATTCTATCACTTCCAACTTCATAAATTGGAATTCTCCAACATCATTCCAACAAGTTGGTGTGCAACAAAGGTGGCCATACAATGCCTCATAGGGTGCCATTCCAATGCTAGAGTGGTAGCTATTGTGGTGGGAAAACTTGACAATAAGAGGGTATTCATCACAATTTTCCTTCCATTCCAATGTATACGCTCTTAACATATCCTACAGAGTCTGGATGGTCTTTTCCAATTATCCATTAGTTTGAGGATGAAAAGTAGTATTGAACCTGAGAAAATTTCACAATCCATTTTTTTATACTCTGACAAAAGTGAGAGGTGAACCTGTTATCTCTATCTGAAATGATGTTTAGTGGTACTTCATGCAAACTCACTATCTCCTTAATATACAACTTGGTCTAACTATCTAGTGATTGCTTTGTTGAATCAAAAGTAAATATTTATACTTAGTCAATCGATCCACAATTACCCAAATTATATTGTGTCCACCATATGTTCAGAGTAGTCCAAAATAAAAGCCAGGGTAATGTGGAGCCATTTTCATTCTAGAAGCTCTAGAGTTTACAATAACCCTATCGATCTTTAATACTTTGCTTTCACCTTTTGACATGTTAGACACTATGCAAGAGACACCGAGCAGCACAATCATTGATGTCTCGTTTCATGCCTTGCCAATAGAAGTTCCTCTTCAAATCTTGATACATTTTAGTACCTCAAGGATGGATGGTGGATTTTGAATTGGGTACCTCATGTAATAATTCTATCTCAATTATGTTTTTAGAAGCACCACAAGACTCCCTGGGAAATGCACACTTCATTTGCAACTTTAAAGAAACCAAACATTTTGGTCATTACTTTATTCCTCACAATCCTTTTGAGACTGCAAGACTTAATCCACAAAAGTTGATTGTACAGACATGTTAGTAATCAATCCATTTGCCTTCCTACTCGAGGCATAGCCCCAACATTTGCCTTTCTAGGATGATATTAAATTGTGAAGTCATAATCCTTTAAATTTTCCATCCAATGCTATTGCCTTATATGGAGATGATTTTGAGATAAAATGCTCTTAAGGCTCTTATGATTAGTAAAGACCTCAAATTTCTCTCCATAAATATGTCTTAGAATCTTTAAAGTGAAGACAATAGCAAGCTCAAAATCATGTATGGGATAATTTAATTCATGGTTCTTCCACTGCTTGGATGCATATGCAATTAATTTTCCATGTTGCATCAATACACACCTAAATCCACTACCAGATGCGTCATTAAAATCCTCCACTTTCTATTAGAATGAAAAAATAGGAGCTATGGTGAACCTTTTCTTTAGCTCCTAAAAAATTTACTCACATTATTCAGTCCACACAAATTTCTATTCTTCTTGGTCAATTTGGTCCATGGTATAGAAATGTAGGAGAATTCTTCAATAAATCTTTGATAATATCCAACCAAACTGAGGAACCTGCAAATTTTAGTCACAATCTTATGTCTCTCCTAGTCAATAATTACTTATACCTTCTTCTAATCAATAGCCATACCATTCATCAAAATGACATTAATAAGGAATTGGACTTGATCAAGCTAGAACTCCCACTTGGAGAATTTTGTGTATGACTACTAAGTCTGGAGTGTTCTCAACATAATCCACAAGTGTTCTTGATGTTCTTCTTGGTTATTAGAGTATATTAGGATATCATGAAGAAATAAAATGAAAAATTTGTCAAGATATTCTTCAAATACAGTGTTCATGAGGTCCATAAATTTTGCACTCATTAATCCAAATGGCATCCCAAGAAATTCATAATGGCATCTGAATGTTGTTTTAGGAATGTCATCATCTGGTATTCTCAATTGATAATAACTAGATCTCATATCAATTTTAAAAAATAACTTGGCTGATTATAATTGATCAAAGAGGTCATCAGTGTGAGGCAATGTGTATATGTTTTTAATAGTAACCCCATTTAATAATCAAAAGACTATGCATAGGGAAACCGTATGGTCTAACCACCAGCTCCCATGAGGGAACTGGATCTAGATGGAAGTATTTTTTCCATTATATATACTCTGATAATAATAGCCTTACATTTGAATCCTCCTAGCATAGTGATATTAAGGTCCCATAGCCCTCAGGTTGTAATAACCCCAATTTTTGTTAATTGATTGAGAAAATCAATTTAGTTTGAATTTTCAGAAATTCTAGGCTCGAATATTAGGTTATTGGAAATTCTCTTTATATAGAGATTAAAACATGATTTAAAACTTATAAATTATGAATGTACTTGAAAAACTGATCAAAATTACACTAAGTACGTTCAATTCCAAGTTAAAATGAAAAATCTTTAATTTTCTCTATTATTACGAATAAAAGGGTAAAATGGTATTTTTACCCATAATCGAGATCTAAGACTTCAATATTTAGAATGTGGTTGGAAATACAATTCCAACGCTACTAAGTATACTCAATTCCGAGTTCAGGAGAATAAAACGAATATTTCTCCATAAAAGGGCAAAGTGGTCCTTCCATACCTCCGTGGGGCCCACAAATGAATCCAATAGCCAAAAAACATGTAATGAGTGGTCAAAACACTTTCAGCTGATAGTGGTGAAGGAGGTGGTAGTAGGGGATCCAATGTTAATTTCATATTCAAAAGAATTAAAACATAATTATTATATGTAATTATGAAAAATTCAAAAACATCTATAAATACACCCCCAAAAATCCTCCAAAAATATTCATAAAAATTACCACAAAATTATCTTGCTTCCCTTGAAAAAACATATCCAAACTCATTCCTAAATTTCCCAAATTTCCAAAAATCTCTCTTTCACTTTCTCTCTCCTCTGTCTCGATTGGAACAAGAGACCTAAATTCAATTATGCACTCTGTTCCAAATCAAATCTTACTAATCCCACCATTCGTATTGTTCTAGACCATCTTATCTACATAACTCCTAAAGAAATTTCAAGATCCAACTGTGCAATCAAAAGGAAATCACAAAAGAAGCAATTATTGGGCGATCTTATCATCAGTGGGTTATTTCTTTAAAATTAGACTTCAAAACTTAAGTTTTCTCCAATCAAGTAGGTGGAAACTCTTCCCATACTTATTTCATGTTATTTTATATAATTTTTATTCTTTTGAAATTAGTTTTAGGTTAAAAATTATAAAAAATCAAGTAAAGACAAGAACCCTTCATTTCTATATGATGGAGGGTCCAGATGGAAAATTTGAGCATCCAATCGATCTAGAAGAACCCAAAACCCCTAAGGTAGAATTTTCATGAAATTTAATCAAGTTTTGAGCCTATGTTTGAAGAGGAATTGATTGGACGGTTCAAAATCCACTATCTGATCTTCTTAATAAGATCAACTCCTAGAATGCCACAGCAAAATGCCACACAAAAACGTGCCATGCGGGAGTGTCTCTGCGTGCGTGCTCTGTGTGCGACGACGTTCTGATGGAACATCTGTGCGACAGCAATAGTCCCAAGGGAGCGCATTTCAACTTGCATCCTAATAATGGGAGCGTGGTGACCGCTCCACCTAACCAGACCCGCTTCGCCCGAACAATCTGGGCTGTTCATTCTAATGGGCCTAGTTCAAATCTGGACCCTCAAAACGACTATGAATTTCAAAGTTCAATTATAGAGTCATCTGAACTCCAAATTAAGATCAGAAAGAAGCAATGGAAAGCTTGTAATGTCTATTTTCTTATGAAATTATAAAATTGATAAAAATATTCAAGAAACTTTCTATTTTAAGGAATTAAGCTTCTAATTTTTATGATCTTCAAGATATGAGATGATCAAATCTTGGGGATCTAATGTAATGATGAAATAATGTTGAAATAAATTGATATTTATGATTTATTTGGACAGATCTAAGATAAAATGAGAAATCTACCCTTTGTGGTAGAAAAACCCTAAAAATACAAAGGGACCCACTTGGTCAATCAAATCAAGCATGATCAGACCCTTTAGATGGGTTGTATGAATGGAATTATGATGAAATCCAGTGAGATCATGGATTAATTATGACAAAAATAAGTGGGTATGACCTTTGGATCTTAATGGAGTAAAAACCCTAAATGTAATTAAAACCCTTGATCTAAAGAAAAATACCTAAGACCTAATGGTTTAATCGTAAGTAAAAGTTTTTAATAAACTTAATTTAATTAATTTAGCTATCTTTTATTTGATAGTAGAATTGTAACTGTGATTATGTTATAAATTAGGAAGCATGATAGTGTAATTCTTCAATTTTAGCATGCTATGATCTAATTTATCTTAGTTTGTTATTAGGTTATTATAAGAGGTTGGTAATTTAATTATCTTAGGGCCATGTTAGTTTGAATTTTATATTTTAACGTGATTCCATTACTAGTAAAATTTCATGTATTTCATAACTTAGGATCCATGTTAGTATATCAGAGTATAAATGCCCTTAGAATGATACAGATGTACAATTCTCTTATGATTTAAAGTGTATGATTATTTGAATTGTCAAAATATAGTATAAGCATCTTAATTTTCTTTAAGTTAGTAGATATAATTGTTTATTTAGTGATTATGTCTCAATATTCATAAATTACCAAAAATAGAATCTAATGAAATATAGAGATTCATAGACAATTAAGATGAGTGAATGACTTGGACTTAATATTAGTAAGGGCTATAGTTAGTAGGATAATATAAGGATTATCAAATCCTTAGCCCAAACTAGGAGAATAATAAACCCCATGAATGACATTTTAAATGTTCATGGATTTAATTAAAATTAAAATAGAAAGAGTACTTAGGGTTAAAATGCTCATAGGAACCTTATGAAAGGTTGAGCTAAGGTTACTCTACTGAATGTTGAACATGGTGGTTAAGGGGGTTGTCTGATAGAGCCTTGCTCCTCCCCTACCTTTTGTTGATGTTTGTGAGGTCTAAACGCCTCCTTACACGAGGAGTGAAGTAACCACTTTATGTTTAGCCATTCAACTAGTAAGCCTTAATCAATTGGAAGTAAGAGGAGTTGTCTAGACTTAGGATGAAATAAGCTATCTTCAACAAGTAAAACATTAATTGGTTGAATAATAATAATAAGAGCATAAAAGGTTAGTAAATTATCTAACCCTAATAAAAATTGTAAGTAAGCTAAGGATGATCAAACAAGATCCATGGGATCTTGATTGATCAAATATGATTCAAGGAAGAGAACCAAGATCCTCCTCCTTAAGGAGGATCAAACAACTAAACTTAGATCAAAGAAGAACCAGATGATAAAAGATCTAAGCCCTTGATCTTTATCAACAAGTATAAATTATTGATCAAAGGATCTATGAAAGATTAAGATCAAAGAAAGGAATACATAAAGACTTAGAATAGAAAATACTTAGATATGAAAGATTAGAAGATCATTCTAACCATTAGATCTATTGATCAATAGGATAGACATTATCTAAGGAAGATAGATCATGATAGGACAAGAGATCTAGATCCTTTATATCAAAGGACAAGATTAAACAAAGAATATAAATAGGATAAAAAATATAGGATTATTCAAATTGTATAAACATTGACAATATATATGGATTTACAGATTACATATGTCAGTCAGGATCATGGAAGATCTAAAGAGATGGATCATTACTTGAAGGTAGGAAGATTTTATGAATGCATCTACATGAGATATACATGTTGAATACATGATCTTATGTCTAGAAATGTTGACAAGTGTAATGTAAATACTTTGTATAAAATCCCTTGAAAACCCTTATGATCCAACCAAAATACATATGAAATGCTTAAGTTAGAATTGAGGAATACCCTAAATGAATAGGGAACTAGAAGATATTCCAGCCTTAAGTAAATAGACAAATTGTCTGGTATGTATGAGAATTACTTTATGGGAATGCCGCTACTGTGACAGCCATGGTCCCCCCATATAGATATGGATATTGTGATTTCCACCAAGGTTGGTATAGTTGGATTATTAGGCAATTATCTGAGCATGCTAGTACATATTATGGCTGCATGCATAGTAGTCCTTTGAGTATTTTATATTATGATGCATGGCATAGTAGGATGCCTTATGATATGACATAATGAGATGCCGATACTGCCCAAATAAGGAAATATTTTTCCAGCAGAGTTTGGATGTTTTATCAACTCAATCTGTCTAAGTGTGACTATTGATGCTTGAGATATTAACTATTTTTTATGGTTTTGACCGTATATATATATATATATACAAAGTATACAGTATATATGTAAGAATGTACATATATGACGAAGTAAAGAGATAGAGCCATGAGTATGAATAATGAGATTATGAATTATTATGATTATATTGTCAAATTATTATGCTTCTTGAATCCCCTACCAAGCATAGCTTGCTGAGATATTATAAATGTTTGAAGGTTTACAATATCTCAGATACAGAGAAGGAGAACTATGAGCTCAAGACTCAAGAAGACTTGGAAGAAAAATCAATCAAGGTATATCCCTTGAAGACATGTATTTTTATTGGAGAGCATTCTATTGTATTAAGAGTTTTTATTGTATGGTGAGCTTTGAAATTTGGATTATTTAATTTGGACAAATATTGTATTGATACCTGAGCTGTACTATGAACCACTGGATGGATTCTAGATTTAATAAAAGTATATTCCTTCAATGGAATTTTTTCTTTGACAAGATTTCTACTTATGTTATGTATGAAGTGATGACTTGGGTTTTTCAAAACAAGTTCTAAAGAAAAGAATTTATGTTACTTTGTTTTGTAAAAAAAATTTACTATAAGGCCCTACCTTTGAAAAATGTATTACAAAATGTGTTACAAAAACCTAGGTAGACTATGATGAGTCCTAAAATTTAATAGATATTGGATGGCTATCATGAGTCATATATAATCCATACATGCCATTCTCACCTTTAGTGCACATATTCAAATCATATACCCTTATAGGGTTAAAATACGAATCATGTTTTAGATCATGGCTATGCATCAAATGCATGATAATTCATATACGTACGTCATCTATAGATGCATCAATTCGTAAATTGAGAGTGTGCCCAAATCATATTAGAATTCTTGAACCATGGAGTTATGCATTCAAATTGAAAGAAATATTGATTGATTACAAATCAATAATTTGCATGTTTTGAAAAGATATCTATGATTTATGGTCATAGATTATGGTATGAGAACACTTGATCAATTAGTCCTTCGTCAGATTATGTGGATCTAAGCACGTGCTTGTGAAAATTCATGGATCCACAATTAGATTTGATTGTACAGATCATAAATCATACTAATAGATCATCATCATCCATTGGTCTAGGCAAATTTGACATTAGTTAGGTATAAAGTCTTCAATCCATCATTCTAAATTGTGGATCATCAAATCTAGGTGCAAAACACATAGATCTATGGTTTGATTTGGATTTCAATGATCAGATTTAATATATAGCAATACTAAGATAATCAAATCTATAAGTATACTTTCTTATCATATTTCCAAAGTTTGAATTTTATAGATTGTGAACCATCAATTGTGGATCGGTGAATCACCAATCTATGAGTTCTATGCTTAGATTCATAGATCATGACTCACCAATCATGGATCAAGATTAGATCTAACTTAGGACAATCAAATGATATTAGAGATCACTTATGTCTATCCTAATGTGTAGATTGGGTAAAGATGACCTAGATTTGCATTTTTCTTCTCATTCATGGGGGTCATCAAAGAAGATGACCAGAGATGGTCATCCCCAGTGGCCTTTTGAGGCTTGAAATACAAAAGGAAAAGGGGAAAATTGTTGATTAGGGGTTTAATTTGTTCTCACTTAAGTAGGAGGTGTTTCATTTCTTAAGGGTTGCTAGAGAAGATATGATTGTCTCTGATGACCTTTTGAGGCTCAAAACACACAAAAAAAGGGGGAAAATTGTAGATCAGGGTTTACCTTTGTTCCCATTGAAGTTGGAGGTGTTTTGTCATTGTTTAATGCTAAAAAATTGGGAAAACTATCACAGTCACCAAAAAAACTAATTTTTAATCCAAATCTCCATAGAAATTGATCTATGTTTATAGTAGAGTATAAATTTGAGTTGCATTTTGAGTTTTTCTTCTAATTCTCCATCAAACATGTGGAGTCATTTTCTGACTAGTAAGAGACTACAATCTTCATGTTTTCCTTCAATCATTTGTTCATAGCAAGGAAAACGGGTATCATACTCCCCCTTGCCAATGAAATTCAACATTAATGGAGAGAGAGAGAGAGAGAGAGAGAGAGAGAGAGAGAGAGAACCAATTGAATGGTCAGTTGACTAGATTCTCATTCAAATTCTCAAGTGGGCTCAACGACTATAATTAGTTTAGGGATGTCATTATCAATTTTAAACGCTCAATTCACCATATTTAAAACTTCTCATCTGAACTCTAATTTCAACATTTTTATTGTTATTGAAAAGCTCTTTAAGTATATCTAGATATTGAGGTTTCAATGGATAATTTTGTATCTTTCAAGAGTTCAATTCCTCAAAACCCAAAATGAAATCCATATTCACATTTCATTACAATTAAAATTTATAAAATTTACATGAAATAGAATTGAAACTTAGGGTTGTAGCACCCTTCCCTCATAGAAATTTTGTCCTTGAAAATTTTAAGACAATTTTGAAAACAACTCTGGAAATCTATCCCTCATCTCACTCTCTGCCTCCTAAGTGGCTTCGTCAATCAAAAGATATTGCCCCAGATCATTGACCAATGGAATGTTCTTGTTCCAAAGTGTCTTCCCTTTTTGATTTAGAATTCCTATTGATTCCATCTTGAAAGTGAGATCATTTTGTAACTCTACTAAGACTTGCTGAAGCATGCATGTTGGATCTAGAATGTATTTTCATAACTTGGAGACATGAAATACATTTTACACTTCAAATAATTGTGGTGGTAAAGCTAGTCAATACACTACCCGACCAATCCATTCATAGATCTCGAATAGACCCATAAGTCTAGGGATTAATTTCTCTTTCACACCAAATCTCATTACTCCTTTCATTGGTGAGACCATTAGAATGATATGATCCCCAACTTTAAATTCTAATTCTCTATACCTTCTATCTACATAGTTCTTTTGTCGGCTATGTGCTGGTAGAAGTTGTTTGTTAATTAGTCTCACTTTCTTCAAACATTATTATATCAAATTTGTCTTCACAAATGCCATTCTCCTACATCATTCTAGCATGTTGGTGTGCAACAAGGGAGGCCATACAATGCCTCATGGGGTGCCATTCTAATATTTGAATGGTAGTTGTTGTTGTAGGTAATATGGGCAAGAGGAAGGTATTCATCCTAATTTTCCCTTCCATTCCAATGTACAAGCTCTTAACATATCCTCCAATCTCTAGATGATACCTTTCAACCATCCATCAATCTTTGGATGAAACTAGTACTAAGTCTTGAAGAAGTATCCAATCATTCTTATACACTGCCAAAGTGAGAGGTGAATCTGCTATCTCTTTTTGAAATGAAGATCAGTGGTTCTCCATGCAGACTCACTATCTCCTTAATATACAACTTGGTCAAACTCTCCAATGACTTGTTTTCCCGAATCAAAGGAAATGTACAGACTTAGTCAATCAATCCACAATTACTCAAATCATATCATGCCCACTAAATGTTTGGGGCAATTGCACATCAAAATCCATGGTAACATTGTCCCATTTTCATTCCAAAAGCTTTAGAGTTTGCAACAGCCTTGTCGGTCTTTGATGTTCTGCTTTCAACTTTTCACATTTTAAACATCACACAACACAATTGCCAAAGTCTAGTGTCATGCCTTACTATCCGAAGTTCCTCTTCAAATCTTGATACATTGTACTACCTCCACGATGAATCGTGTATTTTGAATTGTGTGCCTCCTGTAACAATTCCTATTCTAGGTTTATTGTTGATAGAACATGGTGATGAATAAGTATCTTTTATTCTTGATAGGTGTTGCACTCAATTAGTTTTGATTAGTTAAAATCTTTTCAAGGATGGATTTGAAATGAGTATTTCAAAGATGGTATTCATAACTTGATGTGAACACTATTACTTTAGTGTAATGTGGTTTGGGTTAACAAATGCGGTGGCAAATATTCCAAGTAGAAAAAAGAAAGGAATCATTGGAAATGTGTCTGTACGATCACCTTTTGTGCTATGGGTTATATAAGATCAAAAGGATTGTGAGGAGACTCAAGCACTGAGTGAGAAAATTGATTTCTCCAAAGGTGAGGAAGAGATGTATGCTTCCAAGGTTGATTTGTGGTTCCAACAGTTATAGGATTGAGATAGAATATACTACAAGAGGCATACATTTCAAAGTAAACTACGCATCCTATAGGCTCAGAGATGTATTTAGCCTTAAAGAAAAGATTCTAGTGGAATCGCATGAAGAGGGACATAAGTGATTGTGTGGCATGATATCTAACTTGCCATAATGTAAAGGCTAAACATTGAAGGCCAGCAAGGCTATTGCTATAATATATTCAATATTGAAATTCTATTATAATTATAAATAAAAAAAAGGTATTTTTCTTTTTCTCCAATATCTTACTTCATTTTAATTAAGACTAAGTGGTGGATATACACTATAACAACAAGTGAGAAAACCTAAGTTAGTTCATTGACTAGCTTGGAAAGCTAGGTAATGCCCTAAGACTATGTATTCAGAAGTTAGTAAGGGATAAATAGAATGATGAAGTAAGTGTGGGTCACTAAGGACAATGAACTAGAAGGATACGTAGTCTATTCCCATAGCTAGGTATAAGGTGTTGGATGGTCCTAAGGATAATTCGGATAAGTCTAATTGAAAGAAATACATGATATATGTGTATTAAATAGAAGGACATACAGTATATAACATATAGATAATAACATATGTTGAGGGTAGTATACAAAGAATGTGGTACATCCAAATTGAATCTTATACAATGAAACATATAGATTTACTTAACATAACATAGAATATATTATTTATGCTAGAAATGATGATTAAGTGATGATGCTGGCTTATGTCATGCATGGGAACAAGATACATGGGTTAGAGTGCGCAATGGAGGCTTAAGCAACCTAAGCATAGATAAGAACAATGGAATCTATTTCTTTTAACTTATGTGATGATGGGAACTAATCCTGCTAAGAAAAATGGAATCTAAGTAACACACACACACACACACATAGGAATTACATTACATATAAGTGGGATGGAGACCTATCATATAGGATATATCATCTAAAGTGCATAGCCTAAGTATTATGACATAAGACAAAGGACTTAAACTTTTCTCAATGCAGGTATTGATGAGAATCCAATTTTGTATGAAAAAGTACTCAATTAGTAGTCTATGTGTTATAAATTATAATCTTATTTCTAGGGTTGTTTAGAAAATTTATAATAGATGAATTTTTAAGCTAATGATTTAAAAGTTTGATATTTTACAGGTTCAGGAGCTAACCTAGAGTGATTATGTAAATTTTCATAAATTCTTAGTATTTAATTAGATTTTGATCTTTTGTAAGTATTGAGATGATGATCCAATGGCTAGGATCAATCAAGATGTGAATTTATGATCAAGATCAAGTAAAGGTTCATGATCATTCTAAGTCAAGAAAATGACTTCAAGGAAGCAATTGGAAGAATCAAAGGTGATTAGAATAGGCCCATGCAAAATCCATACAATTCTATCACCTTTGTATGAAGTAAAACCATGGAAGCCACTCAAGCCATTCAAGCATTTATATTATGAAGAATGGATTTTCAAGAAGATAATTAGAAGGAAGTTGGATGAAAATCAAACATGTAAGATAGCATGCATAGATGGACAAATGGGAGAAGAACCTTAACTTTTAATCTTTCTTTTTCTTCATTTCTTTATTTTCTCTTTATCTCCCCATATTTCCTTATCTTTCCCTCTCTTTCCTACCCTTCCACATGAAATATCTTTTAAGGAAGGGAGTTCCATGCCAATTCCTTGAAAAAGTTGTGCCTCCATCCCTTAAGGTTTCCATGTTTCATAGATTCAACCACCTTCTACCCACTTTCCTCGAGTCCTATTTCTAATTTCCCTCCTATCTTTCCCTAACCTTATCTCATCTTTCCCCTTTATGTAAAATAGAATTCTAGAGACATAGGAAGCGCAAACATCCATAAAAAGCCAAGGGGTTTTCATGCATAAGTTCTAAGGAGTTCCATGCCCCCCTTAGGGCTGGCCCTCCATGTAAGGATTCTCCCGCCTCCTTCAAGGTGATCCCCACTTCTTCAAGTTCAAAACTTCCTCTAGTTTGCTGCACTTAATTTCTAGGTTGGTCTTCATTGCTTGTTTCTTTTCTTGTTTAGTTGCTTTGATTCCTTATTTCATGCATTCCTTTCCTTGAGTTGGTTCCTTGTCTTCCTTGTTTATTTGCCTCTAATTTTAAGCTTTAGATCCTTGTATTCAAGGGCCACAAATCTCTTGTAGTGACATCCAAGAGATAGTAACCCTTGGATCAAGTTAATTGTTCCTTGAAATCTTTAGATTCCTCACCTTTCCATTGTTTTCTTTCTCATCTTTTTACTCTTTTCTCCTTTAGTTCTCTTTGGGATAACATGCTTATCATTCTTGTAAGTTTAATCACAATAGATTGAAGTTGATACTTTCTATTTACATGATATGTATAGTGCGCATCTTGCTCTTAAGATTCCATTACTTATGCGCCTATTTTTGTGTGGATTTCACTTCAATAAAGTTACACTATTACTCTGTCCATGGATCTTTTAAGTGCTTTACATCTTATTTTTTTCATGGTTGTTATTCATGCATTTCATGCTTATCTCCATGCACACAACTCCATGGATCATGTGCATGGTTTTGATATATGTTTCTCTTGATAAGTTGTTTGTTTCATTATTATTTCTTGCCTAGATTTCTATGCATTAGTTTAAATTAGGTTTGTACATTCCACTCTAGTTTAATTTATGCATTCATTCCATTTCAACCCCATGTGCACCATGCTATTGATTGTTCCCAAGTTTTGAATGTTTGTAGATTAGTTTACCTCATGTTTAGGTTTCCTTGGTTAGAATTTAAGTTTTAGTGCATCTTTAGTTTAGTTTTAGTTAGTTTCTAATTATAGTTTTTAAAAAGTTTTCATGCTTCTAATTCCATGCATGTTTGCTTTTTCCTGTCATTTAAATTCCTAGTTTAAATCAAATCCAATCGTTCTTTGGCTAGGATAAGTGGTTTAAATAAAATCCAATTGACATAATAAATTGTGACATTTCTTGTGAGATCGACCTCACTTGTGTACATCTGCTACAATTTATTCATGTGTTTGCAAGTAATTTTAAAGCTACGCCAACTTTTTAGTGCCATTGCTAGGGAGTCACAATGGATTTGTGATTGGATATTTGTTTAGATTGTTTATCTCTAGACATAGTATTAGGTTTCATTAGATTATGGTTTTTTCATCATTCTTGCATATTTTGGTAATTCATCAAAATATTGACATATTTCTTTGTTTTTGTGTGAGGGGAATTTGGTAAAATATGTGGCAGTGATCTAATGGGCCAAAGCTTCATTGGATTAGATAGGATTTTATTGCTTTCTTAGATTAGGGTATTATTTTTGGAGGACTTATAGTAAGGCTCCACTATAATCTTAATTTCAATTATTTATTTTAAATGGGTTGTAATAATATAGGCCAAGTGTGGGGTATGGTGGCCCACACTTGATCTTCAACAAAAGCCCCACTATAAGTTTTTCTCACTCTCTTTTATTTTCCTAATGTAGATGCATTTAGTGTAATTTGCATTGTAGATGGTAGTGCAATTTATATAGTTTAGGGTCATTCATTTTAACTTGTTGCATATTATTTAGGGTTGTTGCATTTAACAAAGATTAGTCCAAGCTCATCTATAATGAAGGCATAGGTTATCTGGTTATAGTTTCTTGTCTGTTAAGGTGTGGACCCTTTGTTAGATAGCATATATGTAGGTATTATATTCATTTCTTTGTAATTGTATTGCACGTTTAATTACTTTATGGTGGATGTTAACATTGATAGTAAGGTCCCCGTAGTAACCCTCATAAGATAAAGACTAGAGTTCACCACCAGATTTGTAGCCCACCTAGGTAATCAATTCAGTTCCTTGTATGTTTGCAATCCCAATCCTTAAACCTTAATTTAAAATCAAGTAGCAAGAGACTTAGGGTTTCAAGCTTGTTGGACCCTTTTGAAGGAGTAGATCTAATGTCACTCCAGTGGCTTCAGATCATCGTGGTTTAGCTTCAAAAGTAACTAAATAAGGGCTTTATATGCCTAGGTGTATTGCTATGGGGAACCTTGGTTCTATTTGTAAAGAAGAAGGATAGTTCCCTATGGCTTTGCATCAACTACAAGTGGCTGAATGGAGTTACAGTGAAGAATAGATATCCCTTTCCTTGTATCAACAACTTATTCGACTAATTATAGTTAGGTAGTGTTCTCCAAGGTTGAACTGAGGATTGGTTATCATCAACTAAGGATATGCCATGAGGCTATCTCTGAGAGTTCCTTTCGGACTTGTTGTGGTCTCTACAACTTCCTGGTGATACTATTGAGGTCGACAAATAAGCCAGTAGCCTTTATGGACCTAATGAACTGAGTATTCAAGTTTGTCATTGTCTTTGTCAATGATATCTTTGTTTACTCTAGTAGTACAGAGAAGCACAGAGCAGTTCAAGATAGTGTTGAAGCAAAGTTATCAAAATGAGAGTTCTGGTTAGATGAGATCCATTTCCTTGGCTATGTCATATCCAAGGATTGCATTGTTGTAGATCTGATGGAGGTTAAATCAATTTATCTGTCAGAGAAGCCTAAGACCATGATTGAGGTGCACAGTTTTCTCAGTCTAATAGGCTATTATCAACAATTTATTAAGGGCTTTTCTCATATTGTACAACCATTGACTACTTTGATGAAGAAGGATTGGAAGTTTACTTAGATGGATGAGTGTGAGAAGAGCATTTAGGAGCTGAAGGGGAGATCGATATTGGCACCCATCTTGTACTTACCAGAAGGAAGTGGTGGTTTTGTAGTGTACAATAATGCACTCCTTATGCAAAATGGAAAGGTGATTACATACACCTCGAGGTAGCTTAAGAAGTATGAGTTGAATTACTCTTCCCATGACATAGAGCTGGCTATAGTTGTTTTCACAATTAAGATATGGAGCACTAATTGTATGGCAAGAGATTCGATGTATTCACCGATCACAAGATCTTGAAGTATCTTTTCTCATAAAGAGCTTCTATATCAGGTAGAGACCATCATTGGAGTACATTAAGGACTTTGACTTTACTAACCAGTATCACCTGGGCAAGGCAAATGTTGTTCTAGATACCCTAAGTCGGAAGTCGAATGGTATGATCTCCAACATTACAATTGTCTCAACTTTCCTAAATTAGATTATGCATGCACAAATATCATGTACTAAGACATAGAAATACACTGGAAGAGATTGTTTTGAGAAGGGACGCATGGTGGTGTAAGGTTCCAAGAGAGACTTGTTGTGCCAGTTAGTGTGGGGTTGAGGTAAGAGCTATTGAAGGCAGCACATCATTCTAAGTTTACCATGCATCCAAGGGTACAAAGATGTATCAAGACTTGAAGAGACACTTCTTTGATAGGGAATGAAGAATGATATTCGCCATTGTGTAGCTAAGTGCATCACTGTAACACCCTGGGTTTTTAAGACAATTTTTTTATAATAATAATAATAATAATAACATTTTTAATAAGAGCATTTGGGATCCCATGAGAAAAGTTTTATTTATCATTTTACTAAAACATCTCTTAAAAACTCTGGGTGTTATTTTTCCTTTCTCAAAATGTCACATATATAATTTAAAACATAAATAAAATTTAATGATAATAGATTTAAAACAATACTCATATCAATCAACGTCAAATGAATCGGCGCCTTTATTTTGAATCAAATAAATATCCAAAACACAATAATAATGTGGCCCAGGGTCTATCCATCATAACATCCCATATAAATGTCCAACATATGTCTAAACATCTAAATCAAATCCATAAAATAAAAGTATACTGTCCATAATTAAATTCAAATGGTAGTCCTGTTTATTTACTCATGTCACTATCTAAAATTCTAGGTAAAAGGATCTCCTGCAGCTCTCACGATTTCTCAACGGCCTTGCCTTTCCTGTTATCGCGCTCGAGATCCAAGGAATTGCAAAACAAAGCAATGCCTTAGCAAGCTATCGTTTGTGTAGGTACATAGACAATTAATGAAATAAAATGAAATAAACGAATAACAGTACTGATAAAATAAAAAGTCTATCATCTATGAAGATAAAAGTATCATAAGTCATGCCAACATAATGCCAATTTATCCCATATACTAAGACATGCATTTCACAGAGTTAAAACATGACATGAATCAATGTAAATGAGCATACAATAAGAATAAGGGCACCCTAAGGTAATGGGTCCCACAACATCACACTAATATCACTGATCATGAGTACTCATAGCCAACCTCTGAGTGTCGTCACACCTAAGCATACCATCCATAATCATGCTCATCATACACACACATATAATAAGAATATGAGTCGTCATGCCGTAGTGCCAACCCTCCATGGGTCTCAACCACCGCCGCTCTTCGTCGACACCATAATGGGAGACTTAGCGTTTGTCCCCATGGAAAGGCCCAGACCGGTAGTGTGGACTATCCATGTTACCAAACCCCTACAGAATGCCATCTATGAGCAGGTGTCTATCATATCACAATATCATTACATCACAATCTCGAAGGGTGGGTGGCCGGCCCTGTCCGTCCTAGCATGATGCCCACCGGGTGAAAGCACCCGTCATAAAACATAGAAATACAGAAATTATGTGTATGCCAAAACCCAAGAGCACGCGTAGCTCAAAATCCCCAAGGCACGCCCCTCATCCCGGGGTTAGCCTCTAAAAGGACCAGCTAATAAGCCTCTATTCTTATTTCCACGCAAATTCATGCATTTCAAATATATAAGAAGAAAGAAGTCTCTATTTAAGCATAAATAAATAATATCATGCTCATAAAAACATTTGTCATGGGTTTATTCAATAAAAGATTTCAATTTGTAATAATCATAATGTACTATGAGTCTCATGAAATCAACGGCTAATAATAAATGCAATTTAAAACACAATCACTGATGATGCTATGTTTATGCATGGTTTTAAAATCAAGGCAAAGCATTAATTGTTGTCACCTACCTCAACGTGAGATCACTTAGCTTGCTAATAAATCCCCTTAACTAGTATGTTCAACTGCACCTGTTCATGTCACATCACTATTTTAAAAAATTTCTAAATTAAAAGTGGTTTGCACTAGCGGCACCCTTTTTTATTATGGCTTACTCGGGCGCCATGGGGAAGCACGCATGTTCGACGCGCATTCGAGATGCACCGTGTGAGTCTTGGTTACCGGGACGCACTGTGTGTGCGTCTCTGTCGCCAGGACGCACCGCATGTGCGTCACCGTCGCCAAGACGCACAGCGTGTCCCGCATGCTAGCGACAGCACCTGTTGGCGCTTACGTGTGCCGGATGCCACGTGTGCATGTGAAGATGCGCGCCCATCATGCATCTTCATCGTGCGTTCCTGGGGTGTGTCCTAGTGTCAGCGTAGGGCACCGACGCCCTTGACGTCGCTGGAGAAGACGACCGTATTTCGGTCCTCCCCGGCAGGCCTACAAGTGTCCAAATCACATGGTTTTTAAGGCATTTTGTTCAGAAATTTGTCTAGTTTCTATTTCTATTATATTTTTGCATTGATTTCTCCAAAAAATATGGTTTTTATGTGATTTTTTTCACGTTCCTAAATTTCCCCATAGGTACTATTTTTCAAGTTTTTTGGAGAAACCAGCCATTAGATCTCTCCCAAATTTAAAGGGTTTGTTCTTGGGTCTATCATGCACTAGATGGATGGTCCGATTTGTAAAAAAATGTGATTTATTCCATGAAATCATGCCCAACAGTAGCATGCACAAGGTTCCTAGGAAAAATTTTGTTTTTCCTGGATTTCCTGATTTCCATGCGTTTTCCCTTGCTATTTCCTTACACATGTAACATGAAAAGAGAAGGTTTATGGCTTACCTCTAACATTGGGTGTTGCTTGATGTTTGTCGGAGCCCTACTCGCATGAAAAATGTGGATTTACAGAGGCAAGGGTTTAGGAGAAACAATGGCGCGATGATGAGAGATTAGAGGCTGATAGAGGAGCAGACTAGACTAGGAAGTTATGTTTGGGAATGAAGAATGAACTTCTTCCCTTATTACGCCTTCTCTCTGACGATTTCTCTCGTGAAATCATCGAATCTGATAGAGGTAAGGTAGACAGGGGTGCCAATATCAATCTAGGCCCCTGTGTTTTTTGCTCTGCCAAATTACCAAACTGCCCTTAAACTTCAACGGCTCATAACTTCTTCGTTTGAGCTCCGTTTTTCGCGTTCTTTATGTCATTTGAAAGCTATTGATGAGTAATTTCTAATTTTTTACGTTTTTAGGACCAAATTCCATGGATACAATTTTTTAATTTATTTAATCTCTTTAATAATTTACTAATTTGAGCTAAAATTGAGGATATTACATCCTTCCCACCTTATAAAATTGAAATTTCGCTACATACCTCTATGTGAATAACTCTGGGTGGATTCTTTGCATCTCTTCTTCTGTTTCCTAGGTAGCCTCTTGTAATGAATGATGCTGCCAAAGGACTTTGACTAATGTAATAGCTTTATTCCTTAACTCCTTGACTTTTGTATCCAGTATGCGCACAGGTCTTTCTTCAAATGTCATATCAGGCTATAATTCTCTTAGGATCTGCTCTAATACATGTGAGGGATCTGGCACGTATTTTCTCAGCATGGAAACATGGAAGACGTCATGTACATTTGCTAACTGTGGTGGTAAGGCTAGTTGATATGCTACGGACCCAACTCTGCATAAAATCTCAAAAGGTCCAATGTACCTGGGGCTAAGCTTCCCTTTGTTTCCAAACCTCAACACCCCTTTCATAGGAAAAACTTTCAAGAATACATGCTCAACTTCAAAGAATTATAAGTCTTTTTGCCTCTTATCTGCATAACTTTTCTATCGACTGTGAGCTGTCAATAATCTCTTTTAAATGAGTTGGACTTTCTCTGCACACTCTTCCAGTAACTTAGACTTCACTACGTGTCTTTCTCCTACATCACTCCAACATAAGGGTGATCGAGAAGGTCTGCCATAAAGTGCCTCGTATGGAGCCATGCCAATACTAGCGTGATGACTATTATTATAGGCAAATTCCACCAATGGTAAATGATATTCCCAGCTACCCTTCCAATCCATAACACAAGATTGTAGCATATCCTCAATAGTCTGGATGGTCCTCTCGCTCTATCCGTCTGTCTAAGGATGGAATGCTGTGCTAAATTTTAATCTCGATCCTAACGCTTCTTGCACGCTCTTCTAGTATTTTGAGGTAAACCGAGTATCTCGATCTGATATAATTGTCAAGGGAACTCCATGTAGACTTATGATCTCCTTCACATATAATTTTGCTAAACTATCCACGGTCTGATTCTGTCTGATAGGAAGGAAATGAGCGGACTTGGTCAACCTGTCCACAACAACCCATATCATGTCGTGGCCGCTGACGGTCCTCGGGAGACCCACAATAAAGTCCATGGTGATATGATCCCACTTCCATTCAGGAAGGTCCAGTGTCTAAAGTAGTCCTGATGGACGCTGATGCTCAGCCTTGACCTGTTGACACGTCAAACACTGTGCAACGCACTCTCCAACATCCTTCTTCATACCATTCCACTAGAAATGCCTCTTGAGATCCTGATACATCTTCGTACCTCCAGGATGAATTTTATATGGGGACTGGCGTGCTTCTTGAAGTAACTCATGCCTCAATTCATCATTTGCCAGTACTACCAACCTTCCTTTAAATCTGACGCCTCCATCTAGTCCCCTCGAAAAATCTGCCTTATCTGTCAGATCCTGTGTCTCTTTATCTTTGTCCTATGCCTCTAAGATCCTGTCAAAGAACTTAGACCGAGTCGACAAATTAACAATCATTACTCCAAACTTCCTACTCAGGGCATTTGCAATGATGTTAGCCTTCCCAGGATAGTACTGTATGGTGAAATCGAAGTCCTTGAGATACTCCATCCATCTATGTTGCCTCATGTTCAAGTCACTCTAAGTAAAGAAGTACTTGAGGCTCTTATGATCAGTGAATACCTCAAATCTCTCACCATAAAGATAATGTCTCCAGGACTTCAATGCAAATACCACTGCTGCTAACTCCAAATCATGTGTTGGGTAATTTACCTCATGTGTCTTCAACTGTCTTGACGCATAAGCAATTACCTTCCCATGTTGCATCAACACTGCTCCTAATCCCTTGCCAAAGCATTGCAATAAACCACATAACCACCTGTACCTGATGGTAAGGTCAATACTGGAGTGGTAGTAAGTCTCCTCTTGAGCTCTTGGAAGCTCTCCTCGTAAGCCTCGATCCATACAAATTGAGTGTCTTTCCTGGTCAATGGTAACGCAATCTTAGAGAATCCCTCTATGAAACGACGATAGTATCCTGACAAACCTAGAAAACTGCATATCTCAGTCACTGTCTTAGTCCTTTTCCCAATGTAGTACTGCCTCAACTTTCCCTGGATCCACGACCACTCCATCTTTAAATACGATGTGGCCTAAGAACTACACCTGGTCTAACCAAAAATCACACTTACTAAACTTGGCATACAACTGATGTCAACAAAGTGTGTCCAATACTATGTGGAGATGCTCTCTATGTGCCTCATGACTAGGAGAATAAATCAAGATGTCATCTACGCATACAATCACGAACTTATCCAAATAAGCTCAAAAAACACAGTTCATTAGATCCATGAACACTGTTGGTGCGTTCGTCAATCCAAATGGCATCACTAAGAACTCATAATGACCATAGGGACAACTAAAAGCAGTCTTCGAGATATCCTCTTCTCTTACCCTCAGCTGATGATATCCTGACCTCAAATCTATCTTGGAGAACACTTGTGCTGATTGGAACTGATCAAACAAATCATCTATGCATGGCAAGGGGTATCGGTTCTTTATAGTAACACTATTTAACAACTGATAGTCAATGCATAGTCTCTATGATCCGTCCTTTTTCTTCACGAAAAGGACTGGTGCTCCCCATGGTGATCCACTCGGCCTGATGAAGCCCTTATCCAATAACTCTTGCAACTGCACTTTAAGCTCTCTCAACTCTGCTAGAGCTATTCTGTATGGTGCCTTAGAGATAGGCCATGTACCTGGCACCAAGTCAATGGTAAAGTCAATCTCCCTACTTAGCGGCAATTCTGGTAACTCGTCATGAAAGACATCAGCAAATTCAGGGACAACATCAATCTCATCAAGCCGTGGTTGCTCCTTGTCCACAACCGTCACATACGCAAGGAATGTGCTACACCCTCGTGCATTAAAATTATGCCGCCTTCATAGCAGAAATGATGCATGTACCTGACTGATCTTTCCTACCCTGGAACACTATTTCTGGTTGCCCATGTATAAGAAAAGTGACCCACTTCTTTCGGTAGTCTACCATAGCCCAATAGTTGGTTAACCAATCCATTCCAAGAATAATATTGTAGTCTACCATGTCTAGTACGATGAAGTTAGTGTCCATACTCACGCCTGATATCTCTACAAGTATTTCTCTAAGATATTCGATAGTCTCTATTGTCTCCCCCACAGGTGTCATAATATCTAATCCAAATGCTAATTTGTGCACACATACATCAAGGCAAGATGCAAAAATACATGATATAAAAGAATGTGTAGACCCTGTGTCAAAAAGAACCTTGGCATGTCGATTTAAGACTAGAAGAGTACCTTCAACGACCTGGTGTGATGCCTGTGCCTGTCCTAATGTGATGGCAAATACTCATCCCTGGCTATGTGGTGCGATAGCTACCTTTGTACCTACCCCGATCTGCCTCTCTCCCTGCCCCTTAGGACAGTCTTTAATGAAATGGCCTACGTCTCCATAGTTGAAACACCGGTATGGCTGTCTCTGGAAAGGTGCATGGTACTGTCACTATGGTTGAGGCTACCTCTGATGCTGTGGCCTGTCAGATCTATTGCACCCTCGCCTAGGGTGCTAACCCTTGCACCTATCACATCTCTTCCTCTCTATATCTCTCTTAAACTTGGCCTGCGGTGGATGACTTGATGCACCATGTGTCTGCATAGCACCAAATGGTCTCTTGCCCTTAAAGGGCTGGTACGCACCCCCTCTAGTCCTGAGGGAATTCTTCTCATGCATGGAAGCCATGTCAGCAACATCTCGCATTGAAGTGGGTCGCGAAGAAATCACCCGATCTCTTAGCCAAGGTGTCAACCCATCCACAAATCTGTCTGTTGCCTCCTTGTCTGAGGCAAGCGTGTGAGGTGCAAACCTCCTCAGTCATGTAAATCGATTCAGATACTGCTGAACCATCATGTTTCTCTACTCCAAGGTGGCAAACTCCTTCTTCAATGACTGCTTTGCATGGGATGGAAAGTATTGAGTGTCGAAAGCCTATTTAAAGGTTGCTCATGTTATCGTCTCAGTAGGATCTGGTCGGGTAAGTGTAAAGGTCTACCACCAGAAGCATGCCTCACCCTTCAGTAGGTAGGCGGCTACTCTAACTTGATCCTCTGGTGCAATCTTCATAGCGTCAAATGTCCTTTCAGCCTCAAATAGCCATCGTTCAGCCTCCTCAGTGTCACCATCACCATAAAAGGGTTGCACCATCTTTTGAAATCTCTCTAATAGCTTATTTGTCTTCTCATAATCACTAGAGCATCGCCCTCAGCGGTCTTAGGTGCGGGTGGTTCCAGTACTGGTTGGGACGAATGAACTGACGAGACCATAGGTGCCACTTGAGGTGGTGGAATAGGGCTAGGGTTAACAGCGTGAACAGCAGCCCTAACCTACTGCTGTATGAGTGGTACTAGCCCTGACATTAATCGATTCAATAAGTCGACATCTCGATCCCCCTGATCAGAGGACTTAGCAGGTGGGGCAACTGGTGTAGCAGGGGTAGACCTTGTCCTTCTTCAAGGAGCCATTTGTCAAAATTTTTAAATATTACTAAATGTAAGTTCCTCTCTTAGTGTCTCTCTCTCTACTACAATTTATGGACTGTTACTCACATATAAATGGACATTTGCAAAGATTATGATGGACTAAATTGGGCTCTGATACCAACTTGTAACACCCCGGGTTTTTAAGACATTTTTTTATAATAATAATAATAATAATAGCACTTTTAATAAGAGCATTTGGGATCCTATGAGAAAAGTTTTATTTATCATTTTACTAAAACATCTCTTAAAAACTCCGAGTGTTATTTTTCCTTTCTCAAAATGTCACATATATAATTTAAAACATAAATAAAATTTTATGATAATAGATTTAAAACAATACTCATATCAATCATCGTCAAATGAATCGACGCCTTTATTTTGAATCAAATAAATATCCAAAACACAATAATAATATGGCCCAGCGTCTATCCATCACAACATCCCATATAAATGCTCAACATATGTCTAAACGTCTCAATCAAATCCATAAAATAAAAGTATACAGCCCATAATTAAATTCAAATGGTAGTCTTGTTTATTTACTCACGTCACTATCTAAAATTCTAGGTAAAAGGATCTCCTTTAGTTCTCACGATTTCTCAACGGCCTTGCCTTTCCTGTTATCACGCTCGAGATCTAAGGCATTGTAAAACAAAGCAATGCCTCAGCAAGCTATCGCTTGTGTAGGTACATAGACAATTAATGAAATAAACGAATAACAATACTGCTAAAATAAAAAGTCTATCATCTATGAAGATAAAAGTATCATAAGTCATGCCAACATAATGCCAATTTATTCCATATAATAAGACATGCATTTCACGGAGTTAAAACATGACATGAATTAATGTAAATGAGCATATAATAAGAATAAGGGCACCCTAAGGTAATGGGTCCCACAACATCGCACTAATATCACTTATCATGAGTACTTATAGCCAACCTCTAAGTGTCGTCACACCCAGGCATACCATCCATAACCATGCTCATCATACACGCACACATAATAAGAATATGGGCCGTCATGCCGTAGTGCCAACCCTCCATGGGTCTCAAGCACCGCCGCTCTCCGTCGACACCATAATGGGAGACTTAGCGTCTGTCCCCATGGAAAGGCCCAGACCGATAGTGTGGACTATCCATGTTACCAAACCCCTACAGAATGTCATCTATGAGCAGGTGTTTATCATATCACAATATCATTACATCACAATCTCGAAGGGTGGGTGGCCGGCCCTATCCGTCCTAGCATGACGCCCACCGGGTGAAAGCACCCGTCATAAAACATAGAAATACAGAAATTATGTGTATGCCAAAACCCAAGAGCACACGTAACTCGAAATCCCCGAGGCACGCCCCTCACCCCGGGGTTAGCCTCTAAAAGGACCAGCTAACAAGCCTCTATTCTTATTTCCATGCAAATTCATGCATTTCAAATATATAATAAGAAAGAAGTCTCTATTTAAGCATAAATAAATAATATCATGCTCATAAAAACATTTGTCATGGGTTTATTCAATAAAAGATTTCAATTTGTAATAATCATAATGTACTATGAGTCTCATGAAATCAACGGCTAATAATAAATGCAATTTAAAACACAATCACTGATGATGCTATGTTTATGCATGGTTTTAAAATCAAGTCAAAGCATTAATTGTTGTCACCTACCTCAACGTGAGATCACTTAGCTTGCTAATAAATCCCCTTAACTGGTATGTTCAACTACACCTGTTCATGTCACATCACTATTTTAAAATTTTTCTAAATTAAAAGTGGTCATTTATAAGTTTTTAAGTTAAAACTAGGTCCGCGTCGTCGATACGGTCACAACGCCTCTTTCGGATTGTGATTTGGACTCTTATAGCTCCCAAAAATCAAGTTTTAAGTGCATATATACGTAAAATGGGGCCTGACCGACCACCATAAGTGGTTTACACCAGCGACACCATTTTTATACCAGTTTATACCAGCTTACTCGAGTGCCACGGGGATGTACGCATGCATGAAGCGCATTGGGGACGCGTTGCATGCGTTTCTGTCACCAGAACACACCGCGTGTGTGTCACCATCGCTAAGACGCACAGCGCGTCCCGCGTGCTAGCGGCAGGTGTCCAAATCACATGGTTTTTGAGGCATTTTGTTCAGAATTTTGTCTAGTTTCCATTTTTATTATCTTTTTGTATTGATTTCTCCAAAAACTATAGTTTTTATGAAATTTTCTCCACGTTCCTAAATTTCCCCATAGGTACAAATTTTCACATTTTTTGGAGAAACTAGCCGTTGGATCTCTCCCAAATTTAAATGGTTTGTTCTTGGGTCTATCATGCACTAGATGGTCTAATTTGTAAAAAAATGTGGTTTCATCTATGAAATCATGCCCCAACAGTAGCGTGCGTAGGGTTCCCAGGAAAAATTTTGTTTTTCCTGGATTTCCTAATTTCCATGCATTTTTCCTTGCTATTTCCTTATACATGTAACATGAAAAGAGAAGGTTTATGGCTTACCTCTAACGCTGGGTGACGGTTGATGTTTACTGGAGCCCTACTTGCTGAAAAAGTGGAGATTTACAAAGGCAAGGGTTTAGGAGAAACAATGGCACGATGGTGAGAGATTAGAGGCTGATTGAGGAGTAGACTAGATTAGGAAGTTGAGTTTGGGAATGAGGAATGAACCTCTTCCCTTATTACGCCTTCTCTTTGACGATTTCTCCAGCGAAATCGTTGGATTTGGTAGAGGTAAGGTAGACAGGGGTGCCAATATCAATCTAGGCCCCTGTGTTTTTTGCTCTATCAAATTACCAAACTGCCCTTAAACTTCAACGGCTCATAACTTCTGCGTTTGAACTCCGTTTTTCGCGTTCTTTATGTTGTTTGAAAGTTATCGATGAGTACTTTCTTTTTTTTTAAAGTTTTTAGGACCAACTTCCATGGATAAAATTTATTTATTTATTATTTAATTTCTTTAATAATTTACTAATTTGAGCTAAAATTGAGGATATTACAATCACTCTTTTGCAAGTGAAGGTGGACCACTAAAGACCTACAAGGTTATTGTAGACTATTTAGCTTCTCAAGTGGAAGTGGAGCACATGACCATGGACTTTGTGGTTGGATGCTATTGTGGATTGACATACTATGCTAGTACATTTTCTACTGATTAGATAGAAGCAGTCACTTATGAATCAGGCAAAGTTGTAAATGAAGGAGATTGTAAGCATGCATTCATGCATACACTTGCCACCATTTCAGATCCTAATAGCAGGTATACATCTCCCTTGAATTGAAGTGTATAGGAGGGTTTAGGTAGCTCTATCTAATTTAGCACTACTTTTCATTAGTAGTCTGATGTGCAATTTGAGATGACTATTCAGACATTTGACAACATGTTGCAATCCTGTGCACTATGCTGGAAGAGTTGTTGGGAGGCACTATATGGTAGGCCATGTTGCACACCTATATGTTGGAGTGATGTGGAGAGAGGTAGTTCATCAATTCAAAGCAAATCAAGTAGTGGGCCAAGAAGATTACATTGGTTTAGAAGCATTTGTTGGTAGCTCAGAGTAGGTAGAAAACTTATGTTGACTTTAGGAGATGAGACTTAGAGTTTTAGGTTGGTGACCACGTTTTCGTAAAGGTAGAGCCAACTAGAGGAGTGATGAGGTGTGGCATCAAGGGAAAAATGAGCCTTATTTATGTGGGTCCATTTGAGATTTTGGAGTGAACTGGTAGATTTTCCTACTGTATAGCACTACCACCTTAGCTATTAGAGGTTCACGGTGTGTTTCATGTGTCTATGCTAGAGAAGTACATGCCGAATCACACGCACATCCAGCATCATTTACTGGTAGAACTTCAACCAGATCTCACATTTTAGAGGCAATTGGTATGGATTTTGGATAGGAAGGAGAAGGCTTTGATAACCAAGATGATCTCTCTCATCAAAGTTTTGTCACAATATCATTCGCATGAGGAAGCCACATGATAGGTAGTGAGCGAGAGGCAACAAAGATTCTCAGATTTTTTTTTCCACTTGATGCACTTCTATAATTTCAAGATAAAAATTTCCGCAAGGGAGGAAGAGTGTAATATATGAAATATTGTAATTCTATTATAATTATAAAAATGGGGTTTTTTCTTTTTCTTTATATCTAAGATCTTATATCAATTTATTTAAGACTAAGTGGTGGATATACACTATAATGTGAAGTGAGAAAACCTAAATTAGTTCATTGATTGGCTTGGAAAGCTAGGTAATGTGCTTAGATTATGTATGGAGAAGTTAAGCAAGGGGTAAATACAATGATGAAGTAAGTGTAGGTCACTAAAGGACAATGAAGTAGAAGGATAGATAGTCTAATCCCCTAGCTAGGTCTGTGTTGGATGGGCCTAATGATAATTAGACTATCTAATTGAAAGACTTACATGATATTTGTATTAAGTAGAAGGGCATACAATATATAACATATAGATAATATGTTAGGATAGTATACAATGAATGTGGTACATCCAAATTGAATCTTATAAAGTGAAACATATAGATTTACTTAAGGTAACATAGTTATGATGATTGGGTGATGATGTTGGCTTATGCCATGCATGGGAAGAAGAAACATGGGCTAGAGTGTAGAATGGAGGCTAAGCAACCTAAGCCTAGATAAGAACAGTGGAATCTATTTCTTTTAACTTATGTGATGATGGGAGCGAATCCTGATTAAGAACAATGGATTTTATTTAATACACACATGTACACATATATAGGAATGACATAACATATAATAAGTGGGATGGAGGCCTATCTTATAGGATATAGCATCTAAAGTGCATAGCATAAATATTATGTTACAATACAGCAAGGACTTAAGCTTATCTCATAAGAGGTATAATAAGAGAAAATTTATGTTATAGTATGGGATGAGAGCTATTATCATAAGAGATATGATATAGGAATAACAAAGCATTAGTGGAAGCAAGATAATGGGATTTAGGAAAATATGCAATGATGCAAGTGGACAACAATACATATGCAATGGATTATGCATGGGGCTGCCATACGTATGGAAGGGACGATACATGGGACAGCTCCCATTGCATGGAATAAGGATCAACATGTGGAAAGGGATTCCATGCAATAGGGCAGCTGGCCATGAAGCAATGTTGGCATCCAAGGGCTAGAAAAGTTCATGGTTTGGGGTTTGAAATCTCACCAAACCCACAAATTCTCAGAATAGAGATAACCAAGTAGAGGGGGCATTTGGGAACTTCTCTAACTTGGTCAACATGCTAGCATCTATAAAATTGAAAAAATCAGTTTTGGTTTTGGGCTCATTAGGGATGTTATGTAAGGCTAAAAAGATCTTATTCTTCCACCATTTTTAGTGCTTGATGGTGCTAGTTAACATATCATAGCATGATTTCATGATGTAAGACTAATGTCTAAAGTGGATGTAATAGCAATGAAGATTCTATGGAGAATTTTGCTTAAAAAAGGGTGCCATTTTTAGGTGTGAAAATAGCATCACTTTGAGTTGTTATTTGGTTGATTCTCTATAATATGAAAACATAATTTTGGATGGTTAACTTGATGCCTCAAAGAATGACCTCTTACCAGATATCTAGTATTTGAATAAGTTAGATGGAAATTAAAATCCCAGGGACATTGGCCATGAATTTGATGCCACTTTCAATAGAGATTTGATGTCATTTTCAACTGATATGTGGATGTTGGGTGGAGTGATAGATTTTAACGAAAGGAATCATGTGGAAAGGAGCATGAAAAGGCACCATTCCTAGCCCAGATTTTAGTGTAGGATTTGGGCTAGATTCATGCCCTATATTGGATGAATGATTGAAGTGAATCTCTTGAAAGTTTTACATACTTTTAACCCCTATTAAGTTAACTTAAGAATGGATAGAATGAATGATAGAAATCTAGTGGTTTTACTATGTCTTTAAGGATCACCAAGTGGAAATCATTTTCTGCGCACTCTTCAAAAATGATACCTAAATATTCCTAAAAGAAGTGAACTTGAGCGACAAAAAAAGCCATGGGATTTTCACTAAGTTCTTTGTAACTTATTCTTCCCCCAATAAGTTCAGCAAGGAATGTATCTACTTGGCTATCTAAAAGCTATTGCTTTTCTGGTCCTTTGAAGCATAAATAATAGGTAGTTAAATGGAAAAAATGGACAGTTACAAAAGGCTAGAATCATATAAATTTTGAGAGCCATTTAACTACTGCTATGATAAGTGAAGAAGTGAATAATGTTAGGTCAAACATAGAATATTAAGTGGTGATAATAAGCTCTAAGTGTTCGCTTAGGTTGTGGAGGAATTCATACACTACAACAAGCCATGGGAGTGTACTACAAATCACCAAGTATAGGATAGGTGTACCCAACACCATGGACTATTTCAGTGAGTAAATTTCTATAGAAATGATACCACATAATACAGAAATTACCAAAAAGCATAGTGGTATTAAAATTGTAAAAATAGGTGACTTACCCTTCTATTTGACTTCACTTGGGCTTAGAATTCTAGGCACATCCTAGGTGAGTAATATGGACATAATTACATTGTTAGTTAGGAGCACCTTGATGACAATTTTCCACCAAAGGATAACCCTTACATAAGTGACTCTAGGACCTACATTAAGGTTAAGTATGAAAAAAATATGACCATGACTTAGGGCCTTAAAGAGAGTAAGCCAAGTCCAATAAGTGGCACACATGGTCTAAGGACTAAACACCTTAGAACACATGATGATAATGAAGCGACAAATGAATGAAATGGTGTACAAATGCCATGGAAATGCCATATGAGATTATATGCATATGCTATGGGAATACCACATAAAGTGACATATATATTCTATCGAAACACTATGTATAGGGGGCTTTTAAAGTCCGTTAAAGGTGATAATTGAAGTCACTTAATACATGACTTTATAGGGTCAACTTGGAAAGCCAATAACTTTTAAAGTCGTTTAGGTAAACGACTTTAAAAATCAAGGACCTTTGAAGTCGCTTAAAAAACAACTTCAAAAGTCACAAACTTTTGAAGTATTTTAGTCTAAGTGACTCCAAAAGTGTTGGACTTTTGTAGTCATTTAGGCTAAGTGGCTTTAAAAGTCACAAACAATTGAAGTCGTTTAGGGCTAAACAACTTCAAATCTAAATGACTTCAATTGTTTATGACTTTTGAAGTCACTTAAACTAAATGACTTCAAAAGTCCAACACTTTTAAAGTTGCTTAGCCTAAGTGACTTCAAAAGTCTAATACTTTTGAAGTCGCTTAGCCTTAAATGATATAAAAAGTGCAACACTTTTGAAGTCACTTAGACTAAACAACTTCAAAAGTTGTGACATTTGAAGTCGCTTAGCCTAAACGACTTCAAAAGTCTTTATTTTATTTTTTTCATTTTTTACATCCAAATAACACCACATGTATACATTGAATAACGAGCATCCACTATAACATCCACATCTATGTTGATACGCTTGATGAGAGAGAGAGAGAGAGAGAGAGAGAGAGAGAGAGAGAGAGAGACATCCACATCTATGTTGATACGCTTGATGAGAGAGAGAGAGAGAGAGAGAGAGAGAGAGTTGCTACTTTGAATCTCTCACTAGAGATCCACTAAATAGAGGATTTTTTGCCTCTAGAGTGGAGTGAAATAGAGAGATGCATTGAAGGGGAGTGAGAGAGGTGATAGAAACATTGTTGAGTAGAGCTGCTACTTTGAATCTCTCATCGGAGATAACTACTAAACAAATGATTTTTTGCCTCTAGAGTGGATTAAAATAGAGAGATGCATTGAAAGGGAGTGAGAGAAGGGGAGCTTTGGCGCAACGGTAAAAGTTGTTGTCAGGTGACCTTGAGGTCACGGTTTCAAGACGTGGAATCAGCCTTTTGCAAAATGCAAAGTAAGGCTGCCTACTATAGACCCTTGTGGTCTGCCCCTTTCCCAAACAACACATAGGCAGGAGCTTCGTTCATGCCCTTATTGAAAGGGAGTGAGAGAGGTGAGATATTGAGAGATACATTGTCTATGGAGTACATACTTTTCTGATAAAAATGCGGTTTTGTAAAATGTAGTCGCTGGACTGCACACTCTTTTATAAACTTTTCGTGGATTTAAACCTTGTAAGGAAAAATGTATTGTTACGAAATTTACAACAAAACAGTCCATAATTATGTAGAAAAAAGACAGTACTTTGGACGGTAGAGTCATCCATGATTTTATGAAACATCAAAGGCTGGAGAAATCATACTAACTATTTGAGTAACTAACGGTATGTCCGCTCATCTGAGAGGGAAGCGTCACCCCGAAACTTCGCGTGCTCGTTCCTAAAAGATAAACAATAGGAATCCTAGCCGGACGCTGAAAAGTATGCGGCTTCAGTACGCCACCACATCGGCCCCACTTTTAGAGGATCTGTTCCATTCAGTTTGTTCCGCCTGCTCTAATCAGCATATTCGAGTTCATAAGCATTGAGCTCTACTATAAACTGTAGTTGCAACAGTTATAACTTGGAAGCCACGAGGGCATATCCTAACTCATCCAATGATCGCAGTGTCTAGATAGCCGTGGCATTTGAACCTTTTCATCCAAAAGCATTTTCAGATCCCTAAAAAACCGAGTCCGGCAATCTCAGTGAACGGGGAGGATTTACCCAACCACCAGAGCTCTTGCCATTGGCGGAATAATCATAAGGAAACTGCTGATTGGTCCACCTCAATTTCCGTGACCTCTTCGTTTATCGCTTGCCTGGTTCGGACTTGAAACGTTCTATAATATACAGTTGATGGAAACAATGCCCGTTAGATCTCACCCCCGAGGAAAAGAGCATTTAAAGGAACCCCTTGCATCCATTTCGTTCTTACTTCAAATTCCTTTTCTGCCAAGGAAGAGAAGAAGAAAAGCGAGGGAAAAACCCTAAATTTTCTACCATGGAACGATCATGGAAAGATCGGCGCTCTCTCATGTTGCTACTGCTCGTATTATCAGATACTTCTCGCTGTTCTTAATTTGATCTATTTCCTCTCATAAGAGCTCTTCTGTATCTCTCTTCCTTGTGATCGACCCTTAGAAATTCTACATCTTCTTCAGTTCAGCTCGAATGTGGGTTCTTTGGTTTACTGATTGTCTTTCGGATTCGCAACTCTGTCGATCCGGTCAAATTTCTCTGTGAAACGGAAGTTTTCAAACAGATCGGCTATAGATCTTCCATTTAATTATATTTTCATTTCAATTGGTGAATGAATAGATCTGATCTGTTTGTGTAGTTCTCGTTGATTTAATGATTGTTTTCTAAGCTCGGGAATACTTGAAAAAAGAACATGTTTATTATTACCAGATGATTTTTTCTGGAGATGGAGGCGATAATTTGTGGTTAATGCGTGATAGATCTGCTTGAATTTTTGTGTCTTTTACTGATTTGTGGATTGTAGATGCGAAGTCGTTAAGTAAGAAGCTGAACTTCTGCAGTGGAAAAAGCTAGAAATCTGTCACTGTGTTAGAACTTATAGTTGACATCATAATGGATCTGCTTCTCTAACACTTTATTTCTTGTTAATAAATCACTAAAGAAGCTTTTACTTTCTGAAACCTTGGCAAATATATCTTCCTAATTATCCAGGGCGATGATGTCTGTTTGTATTCTATAATATTTTTGGGAACAACTAAGGTGAATATTCTATTCATAATTTACAGTACCATCACGATTTCTAAGGTGGAATTGATGATCTAATTCCAGAGATTTCTTGCTGGCTAAATCTCAAATCGAGATATTTACCATGGGATTTTCTCGTTTAATAGCAGGGGATTTTTTCTGCTTTTGGGTTGAGGTGGAAAAAATTAGGAAGTTTCTGTTCCATAATATTTTGTTTGTTTCTTATTCTAATTATAAAAATGTGTGGTGGTTGTGTCACTGGGAAGCAAGGTTAGCTACACTTATTGATGCCTATTCTGAGCTTTCTTTGTTTGCTGCCTCTGTTTGAGGGATGTTTTCGAATTTTTGCTTGTATATACTTTTTATTCTCATTTGATTATCAAATTGATGGATATTGAGTGATTTTTTCATGGTCTCCATGGTGGAAGGAACTGATACCATTTTATAAAAAATAATTGATGATTCTGATTTATTCATGTTTCAAATGCTGTTTGTTTACAGTATCCTTTTATAATAAGTCATAAATGATTTTGGATAGAAATATTGTTTTCCTTCTACAAATTTCTTAGTAAGATATTTGTAAGACTTCCATCCTTTTTTTTTTTGGGGGTCAAACATCTAAAGTATTAGAAGGGAAGCCTTGGCGCAATGGTAAAGTTGTATTCGTGTGACCTTGAGATCAAGGGTTCAAGGCATGGAAACAGCCTCTTGCAAAAATGCAAGGTAAGGTTGTGTACTATAGACTCTTGTGGTCTGACCCTTCTCCGGACCCGCATAAGCAGGAGCTTTGTGCACTAGAGCTGCCTTTAAACATATAACGTATTATAGTTGCTGGCGGCCTTTGTAGCTAATGTTACTGGGCTTTGGGTCTTTGGTGGCTTTCTATCCTGTAGTTTGTGTCATTCTGCTGATATGAAATTGGATTTTCGCTTTCCTCTCAGGATGCTTATTTGCATTCACCATTGCAAAAGAAGTGGCTACCAAGTTGGGGACAGTCATTGGGATTGACCTTGGTACAACCTATTCATGTGTTGGTGTTTACAAGAATGGTCATGTAGAAATCATAGCGAATGACCAAGGAAACCGTATCACTCCATCTTGGGTGGCTTTTACAGATAATGAGAGATTGATTGGTGAGGTAGCCAAGAACCAGGCGGCTGTCAATGCTGAAAGAACTATTTTTGATGTTAAGAGGCTCATTGGAAGAAAGTGAGATCTCTTGTTGTTTCGTTTGTTCCATCTGAATATGCTATCCATATATGTCTAATTTAACAGGAAGTATGCCTATTGAAACCCTGATTAATCCGTCTTGCAGGTTTGATGATAAAGAGGTTCAGAAAGACATGAAGCTTGTTCCCTACAAGATTGTTAACAAAGATGGAAAGCCTTATATTCAAGTCAAAATTAAGGATGGAGAGACCAAAGTGTTTAGCCCCGAGGAGATCAGTGCCATGGTTCTGACTAAAATGAAAGATACAGCTGAAGCATTCCTTGGAAAGAAAATTAAAGATGCTGTTGTTACTGTTCCTGGTAAAAGGAAATTCTGCCTTAGATATGAAATTTGTTTCCATTATTACGCTACTGCTCAAGTTGTTGATATGTTATATTTACTTTATTCTCTTTTATGTTTTCTGCAGCATACTTTAATGATGCCCAGAGGCAGGCTACCAAGGATGCTGGTGTCATTGCCGGTCTAAATGTGGTAAGAATTATTAATGAACCAACTGCTGCAGCCATTGCCTATGGTTTGGATAAAAAAGGTGGAGAAAAGAACATCCTTGTCTTTGACCTTGGTGGTGGAACATTCGATGTTAGTATCTTGACAATTGATAATGGGGTTTTTGAGGTTCTAGCCACAAATGGAGAGTGCCTCTTTTGTCTGCTAGTCATTTTCTTTAGAGTGCCTAGGCTGAGAAACTTCAGGTCAGTTATGGGCATTTTCATATAAACTATCTAAAGAAGTTGACTTTCTGCTCTTGAAACAAGAAAAACTCGGTCTAATATTCTATATGTGAAAAGTTGCAAACTTTGTATGATTTTTCATAAAATCAAATGCATTTCAAGTAAAAATGCCAGGAAGCAACGTTTGTACCAAGGTGGGTTTTGTTCCCTGTGTCGAGTTTCTAGGCTATCAAACCTTTGCTCCCATGGGTTTTCTGGTGGATTATGCTTCTTCTGACAGGAACCTGTCTCAACTGGTCAAATTGGATATCAGAAATATGTTTTAAACACAAATGGGCAATTGATTAGCACCTGTTTTACTAGTTGAAGTTTCAATATGTTGCAAACATGCATAGAGGCAAATGATGTTAATCAACTGCTTGTATGTTAACTCTGAAGAGCAATTCGTCAACACCTTAATTTCTTACTCTCCTGCAGGTGAAGACTTTGATCAGAGAGTCATGGAGTACTTCATCAAACTGATAAAAAAGAAACATGGAAAGGACATCAGCAAGGACAACAGAGCTCTAGGAAAGCTTAGATGTGAATGCGAGCGTGCCAAGAGGGCACTGAGTAGTCAGCACCAAGTCCGGGTGGAGATTGAATCCCTGCATGAGGGCTTGGATTTCTCTGAACCACTTACCCGTGCACGCTTTGAAGAACTGAACAATGATCTGTTCAGAAAGACCATGGGACCGGTGAAGAAGGCCATGGAAGATGCTGGATTGGAGAAGAGGCAAATTGATGAGATTGTTCTTGTTGGAGGAAGCACAAGAATTCCTAAGGTTCAACAGCTCCTCAAAGATTACTTTGATGGGAAGGAACCCAACAAGGGGGTGAATCCTGATGAGGCTGTTGCTTATGGCGCCGCTGTCCAAGGAAGTATCTTAAGTGGAGAGGGTGGTGAAGAGACGAAAGGTATACATTTCTTTTCTACCTACCTCCAAGAAAAAGTGACTGAGACTGCATAAATGAACACAGGATGTAATACCAATGTGTCTCTCGTCTTGCAGTATCACAGTATAATTTGATTAATTGGATACTTCTGTTCTATCGTCAAAGAAGGTGCTGATTCCTACATACTATGATCCAGTGCTTGGTGGTGTATCTTGGCCATTGTGCTTTCACTGCCTTTATTTGTGCTGCTGAGTATAAATCATCTTTGGGTGCGTTTCAATAGCTTTTTTTCCAGTGACTGATAATTGCATTTACTTAATGGATGCAGACATACTTCTTTTGGATGTTGCACCTCTAACTCTTGGTATTGAGACCGTTGGTGGAGTGGTGACAAAACTGATTCCTAGGAACACTGTCATCCCAAAAAAGAAATCTCAAGTCTTCACTACTTACCAGGACCAGCAAACAACTGTCTCTATTCAGGTACTGTAGAATTTTTAATGTGTTATGCACATTTGTAGCAATGCTATATCAGCTTTGCACTGATATCTTTGCTCTTTTTCTTTCTTACTTTCTCTTTTTTTGAAAGTTGATGTCTTTATTCTTTTAGGCATGCGATTTATCTGTTGCCATACTTCTTTTCTGTGACGTTTTGTAAACATCAAAGCTTTGCAGAACTGGACTGTTCTCATGCGTTTTGTTACTGGATGGCATTGTTCAGGTGTTTGAGGGTGAGAGGAGTTTGACAAAGGATTGTAGGGAGCTAGGAAAATTTGATCTCTCAGGAATTCCTCCAGCTCCAAGGTTACATCTTGTGGCTTTGTCAGAAAAATTTATTCTGTTTTCTCTCTACTTCATTTTTTAAGGAAAAATATGTGTTACTCATCAAGTCTGCTTCAGTAAAGCCACCCAAGTCTCCGTGGATTTTTAACAAAGTTCAATCATTTTTGTGTTTGAACAGGGGCACTCCTCAGATTGAAGTCACATTCGAAGTAGATGCAAACGGTATCTTAAATGTCAAGGCTGAGGACGAGGGAACTGGGCGATCAGAAAAGATCACAATCACCAATGACAAGGGTCGGCTGAGTCAAGAGGAGATTGATCGCATGGTCCGCGAGGCAGAAGAGTTTGCGGAGGAGGACAAGAAGGTAAAGGAGAGGATTGATGCCCGGAACAGCTTGGAGACATTTATAATATGAAGAACCAGATCAACGACAAGGACAAGCTTGCTGACAAGTTGGAATCTGAGGAGAAGGAGAAGATTGAGACTGTAGTGAAGGAGGCCCTTGAGTGGCTTGATGATAACCATACTGCAGACAAGGAAGACTATGATGAGAAGCTCAAGGAGATGGAGGCTATCTGTAACCCAATCGTCGCAGCTGTCTATCAGAGATCTGGTGGGGCCCCTGGTGGTGCTGGGTCAAGTGACGAAGACGATTCCCATGATGAACTTTAGGAATTCCAGTAATTTCGTCACGCATATGCGAGAACTCTAACACTGGCCTCATGAAAGAGGAGACAAGTGGAGGCACAGGGGAAAGAGGTTGGATCCCTTGCCCCAACTCTGTTAGAAAATTTCTATCCTATTTTTGAAAGGTAAAGAAAATTTTCCAGCAGGCCTGTAATGTATTTTCCGGGGAACCTTTTCTGAGTTATATTTTTCTATCACTGTTATGTCCAGTGATCCTTTATTTGACAACAATATACTTGGGCTTTTTTCTACAACATAAATCCGTTCCGGCTATATGATTTTGCGCCTGTTGATTAGGATCTCGACGGGGGCATCGGCTTAGCATATGGTTCTTCCTGGTTCATACTTTTCATAAATCCGTTCCGGCTATATGATTTTGCGCCTGTTGATTAGGATCTCGACGGGGGCATCGGCTTAGCATATGGTTCTTCCTGGTTCATACTTTTCATCTTGGTTTAACCACAATCGTATGAGTAAGGTCATTTGATTATCCTTGAGTTACAGGCGTAAGACCTATAAAATGAATGTTCTGAATCAAGTCCAGATTTACTCTTGCAAGAGTGTAGAATGGTGATCTTTTTCCCAGTTCGAATGGGCAATGCAAATCAAGACCTAAGAATGAGTAGGCAAATTCAGGGTTGCGGGTCGACGGCGTTCATTAGGCTGAAACACCCGCCTTTACTATTCTCTTTCAGCACAGCTGCCCGAATTTCAACCCGTAGGAAGACCTAAGGGATGAGTTGTAAGTGGTATTAATAACGCGTGTAGGGGCAAATTTGATACATGGTACTCTTTTTAGCCAAGCTTTTCTATGGCACCCGACCTGGACTACGATTTAATATAGAACGCTGGCACGGGAAAGAGAACCAAGTGGCATATGCGAGGGAAAAACTGAATTTTCACCAATTTCCCAGTTATTAAATCTGAAATTTCAACAATTTCTCGGTCGTGCCTTATTGTTGAAGATAATAAGAAAAGCGGGACCTCTAGCTGATCCTAAATTACAGCAGCGAGTAAGCTGTATTTGGAAAGACAATTGCTCTGTCCTGTTGCTATTCATTATTCTGGCAGTGTTACTTTTAGTACTCATTTCAGGTTGTAATTATCTTACACGGATGAATTCAATGTTTGAATCAAAACCAAATATTCTATAATGTGTATGACTCTTTCAGATTGCACGGAGTCACAAATATTACGTACGACTCTTGGCTCCGGTTTGCATGTGGTCAGTTCGCAAGTAGCCCTCAAAGTTAGGTCTGTTGCTAGTAGCCCTCAAAGTTAGGGAAAAGTCTACGCGAACTGTTAATTGGAGGGCATTGTGAGGAGACGAATCCGGTCCATTAATCAGAACTGCAACTGGAAGATGAGCCCTAAACGGTTTTCCTTTTCCATGTCTTGTTTCCTGCCTATTTTGAAGAGACAATCTATATTCTCAAGCTCCTTTAGGTTGGCATAGTCTTTAGGATGACCTGTACAAGGAGTAGGCATATCCCGCTAAGTTAATGTAGGTCCAGTTAATAAAAGTGATGAACACCATGTTGGCCTTTCTTGTCCAACCGATTTCCCAATCAGGTGACTTCCTCCATAGCTTCTGTTTTGAGAAGTTTTTGTGATTCCCAAAAACTCTGCAGGAATTAAAAATAGAAGAATCTTTTTTGTTGATCGAGAAATAAATTCAAGAAATGATAAATCCATCAAAACCTCCAGTTGGCTGGTCATTTCTGGAACTAGTTGTTGGATTTGTGTTTAAGTTAAGGGGACTGTATTCCCACGTTGATTATGAAATTCTGAATGATGATTTTGTTTTGAGTTAAAAGGGACTAATAATCCCACATTGCTTAAGAAAGAGGGACTAGAGAAGAGGAACTCCTATATAAGGAAGTGAAACCCTAGTTCATTCCTTGCACTAAATCTTCTCTTCCCCGACATTTTCTGTTCTCTCTCTCTCCCTCTCTCTAGAGTTTGTTAGCTTTGTGCATTACTCCATTCTTTTCTAGGTATTAGGCTCTAGAGGCTTGTTGGGTGCACATTTGTAACTTTGATTGATGTCTTTTTAGCTCTCTTCTAGGTGCTAGGCTTTAGAGTTTTATTAGGTGTGAATTTTGCATCTTGACTTTGGCACTTCTTTAGCTTATTTAAAGGTATAGGATATTTATTGGATAAGCATTTTGCAATCTATATCCATGATCTCTTATGGGTGTTAGGCTTCAAATATTTATTGTGTGCGCATTTTTGTAGCTCAAGTTTGATGCCTTAGCTTATTTTAAAAATATTGGATATTTATTGGGTGGTGTTTTGCAAGCCATATCCATAATCTCTTCTGAGCGTAGGCCTATATTTCAGATCTATCAGGCAATGCAATATATGTGATTTACATGGCATTCAAATTTTGGAGACAAAAGTTGAAACAGATTATGATAGTGCAAATTAGTTGAGGTACTTATTGAGTCTGGTTTGGATGAATTTTTTAAATAGAGATATCACATGCCTTTCACTTATTGGGAGGTTTCAACGATCTTAAAGAAGCACATTTTGACATGTGTCTCTAAGCCAAGGTTCATCAGATTGACTTTGTACAAGTTTTCAATGTTTTCAACAGTTCAAAGATAGGTTTTATCCATGGATCCTTTGAACCTAGCAATTGGAGGAAGTATGAATCCCTATAACTCCTAAGATGATGGCTTAAGTTTAGCTTCTTTTGAATTTCTACTATCATGATTTCATGCATCCTAAAAACTAACAGTTTCAAAAATTTGATGAGAGAGAGTTTCTAATTAAGGAACTAAAATGTGATATATAACACAAGATTAGTGAAAATCTCAGATTACTTGTGATTGCTATGTTAAAGAAAGAACATTTTCTAATTATTACATTTTAATTGAATAAAACAAAATTTTAGAAATTTTAGTTTTTAAGATCTAAGAATTTTAGAAATTTATAAACACTAAACTAAGCATTGAAACCTCTATATTTAAGTTGTACTTGGAAAAAGTGTTAAGCATTTAATTTTGGCTAAAAGACCCCTAGTTTAGCATTCAATTAGAGAATCTAACCATTCAAAAGTACAAAATTTAGCTTGATTTTAAATTTAGCTCAAATTGACCATCCAAACCTTAATTTTTCAAAATCAATGATCAGATGATCATTAGAGCTTATTAGATGATTAATGTGTGATTTAGATGATTCTAATTTAGTCTTTTATTTTGCAGATCAACTAAAGGAGGGTTGGATTGCTCGGATTTAATCTCAATGGTGCAGAGTGGTTGAAGATAAATAAGGTAATGGAAGAGGTTTCCTAATAGAAAAGGAGTCCTAAAAGGTAGAAGAGTCCTAAAAGGAAGAGGAGTCCTAAAAGAAAGAAGAATCCTAAATGGCAAGAAGAGGAGTTTCCTAATAGGAATCTACCTCTTCAAGGAAAGAGTTAGAGGAAGAGTAGGAAAGGAAAAAGGTTATAAAGAGGGGAAACCGTAGGAGTGGGGGGGGGGGGGGGTTTGTTTTTTTTTTTTTTGAGAGTTTTGAGTTTTTGAGGAGTGTACCATTTTCTTTAACTTTGCTTGTTCCCTTTGTTTGCATTCACTTGCCCTCTCTTTGCCTCACATCTCACGCACAACACTCCCCATCTTCTTTTGTTTTTGTTCAACTCATCTTCCCTATTTGTCCACATCATTCCAACTCCCCCACCACCAATCAACCAGTCTAGCTTTACTCCACTGGTTTCACCCCTGCTTATATTCATCGTCACTGCCCAAAGTCTACTTTCTCATACCAACTTGACGTCCAGAAGCTTGGACGTCGTCTTTCCCAGACATCCAGATCAAGGACGTTGCCTGCTTCTATTCAGCCACCACTTTCCTCCATTCACTGCACGGGCTCAGTCCACCTCTGTTTTCTTCATCATCCTCACGCACCATCTAATCATCGGCCCAGGCTCCTCTGCTACACAACATTTTTACAGCAGGCTTCCCTGCTTGTTGTGACCGGGAGTTCCCTAGCCACATCTTTCCAATGGACAGCACCCATCACTGGTCATTTTCATCATCTCCATGCACCTCTTTACTGGATGGTACCAGACGATCTCCCCACTAGCTCTGACATTTTTCTCTCCTCTAGACATCCCGGAGATGGAAACCCAAAACGGGTTTCTCTCGCGTCATCATTCTCCCTCTCTTTTCTCCTCTAGCTCCATCTCCTTCTCCTCTAGTCCTCTTTCTCATTGGGGTTGGTCTGGTTTTTTCCTTAAAAAACTATATTTTTTTATAAAATTCCCTTTTGCCCTTATTTCTTTAATTAAAATTACATGTCTGTTTTCTTTAATTACATTTGTGTCCTCTTTTTATTTACATATGTATCCCCATTTTATTTACATCTATGTCCTTGTTCTATTCAAGTTTTATTTTATCCATCTTTTGACGGCGTTATTCAGGGACAGTGCTATTCACAGACAGTGTAATTCAGGGATGTTTAATTAGTTTTATTTTATGCTTTCTGGACTTGAAATTTATGTAAATTGCATCAATTGAATAAAGCTGAATAGTTAGTTTAATTCTATTATTTTCTTCAAGTTTTAAATAATTAAATTTTGTTTAAACTCCTTATTTTTAAAGAGAGTCCCTGTGGGATCGACCCACATTTGCATAGCTATACTACAATAGCCCATGCACTTGCGAAAAACATCAAAAAGGATTCCAAGGACACTAATAGATGAAAAAGTTTTGAATATTGTAAACAGGGGCTACAAAATTGATTAAGATACCCCTAAGGGCATTTTGGTTATTTCAATAAGTAGCCCCACTCATAAGTTAGAAATCCAACGCTAGTATGACTTGTCACAATAGAGTATGATGATGTCACTAACTAGATTTGATGTTGTTCTCAATAAGGGAAACAACATTATTATGATTAAAAGATTAAAATATCATCATCACTATCAAGACCTTATTTCGATTAGGGGTCACCACATGAATCTTTTTCCTCCATTCCACTTTATTATGTGTTATGGCTTTATTTAATCCCAAAGTTTTTAAATATTTTTTCACCACTTCTATCCATGTTCTTTTAGGCCTTCCCCTTGCCCTTTTGAAACTTTGACTTGGATTGTCTCACTCCTTCTAACTGGTACCATTTCTGATTTTTGTTGGACATGTCCAAATCATCTAAGTCTAATCTCCCTCATCTTATCACCTATTGGTGCTACTCCTAAGTTTTCTCTAATATTTTCATTTCTAATTCTATCCTTTCTTGTCTTGCCACTCATCCATCTCAATATGCACATTTCGACAATGCTCATCCTATGGATATGTTGTTCCTTAACTTCCCAACACTTTGATCCACAAAGCATGGATGTCCTTATAGCAATGCTATAGAATTTTCCTTTTAGTTTGAGTGGCAACTGCCAGTCACACAAAACTCCAATGGTGCATCTCCATTTGTTCCAACTAACTTCGATTCTTTGGGTAACCTCCCCCTCAATCTCTCCAATGTCATGAAATATTGATTCTAGGTATCGAAAGTGATCTTTTAAGGGGACTTCTTGGTTATCAATCTTTACTAGTGCTTCAGTCCCGCTCTTCTTCTTGCTAAACTTGCATTCCATTTACTCTATCTTAGTTTGTATAATTGTAAATCCTTTAGATTCTAATGCATCTCTTTATAACTCTAACTTTGTGTTTACACCCTCCCTCATCTTTTCAATCAAATCTATATCATCAGCAAATTACTTGCACCATGGATTCTCCTAGTGCAAATGTTTTGTTAACTCATCTATAACCAAAGTAAAAAAGTATGGGCTCAATGCTGATCCTTGGTACAATCCTATAGTGATAGAACAATCATTGATTTCTCTATTAGTGGTCTTAATGTTTGTTAATACTCCCTCATATATATCCTTAATTATGCTTATATACTCCCATGAAACCCCTTTCTTGGCCAAAATCCACCATATTAACTCTCTAAGGACCCTATCACAAACTTTTTCTATGTCAATAAAGACCATGTGGAGGTCCTTCCTCCTCTCTCTATATTTCTCTATCAATTTTCTAGGTGGAAAAACAGCTTCCATTGTAGATCTCCCAGTCATGAAACCAAACTGGTTCTTTGATACACTCATCTCATTTCATAACCTCTTCTCAATCACTCTTTCAGAAAGTTTCTTGGTATGACTCATAACTTTGATTCCTTGATAATTAATGCAAATCTCTACGTTTCCTTTATTCTTATAAATTGGTACAATAGAGCTCTTCCTCCATTCATCTGACATTTTTTTTTACAATCTTATTAAATATTTTTGTCAACCAAACTACTGTAGCATCTCCCATATACTTTCAAACCTCTATTGGTATACAATCAAGCTGTAGGGCATTTCCTAATTTCATCCTTTTCCAGGTCTCTTTCACTTTGGGTATTCTAATCCTGCAGTCATATTTATAATGTCCAATGTTATTTGGGTGTATGGTACTTTTGATCCCTATATTCTCAGGGTATTTGACATTTAGTACTTTTTTAAAGTAACTTTTCCACCTTTGTTACCTTTTTGTCATCACTTCTAATGCACTTAATGAACTTAAGGAAGCTACTTAGAAAGAAAGCATTCTTAATTTAGAACTTTCCTAAACTAAAACTTTTTTAAAATAGAAATTACTAGAACTCAAAAAGGAAAACTTTCTAAACCTAAAATAGCATAAAAATAACTAAATTAAGTACTATAACACAAGATCTAACAACTAAATTAATGAAACTTCAAAGGAGAAACAGATTTAGAACCATGCACATGGTTGCATGATTTTGAAGCCCTAAAGATGATAAAAAATAATGCATCTATAGTGAGTTACTATGCAAACTAATTATGGGATCTAATAAACAAAATGAAAATCTACCAAGGATTTAGGAAAATAAGGTGTTTTGATGGCTGAAATTAAAGCATAAATTAAGGAAAAATTAGTCTTCAGATTTCAGTACATAAGAATAGTCAATAAATCTAGCATTAGAAAGCTATTGAAACATACACTTTATGTGGGTAAACAACCCAGATCTCAAGTACTTTGACAAAATAAATAAATTATAACAAGAATTTCCAAAGAATATTGCATCATATCCAATTCATAAAAAAAAAAAATATACACATAAAACTGTTAATAAAATATGAAAATTGCGCACTGTTCAACAACATAAAACCTAATCTAAACTACAAAATTTTTTTAATCTAATGTTCACAATCTAAAGTATAATGACATACAAAGAAAACCCATAAAGGAATTTGAGAGAAAAGAAGGCTAAGTGGGTGAACTAAGGAAGGAAATTAACCTAAAACTAAGGTGTGATAAGGTGAAAAACTTAAATTTTAAGAGGGAAAATCAAAGTTCTAAGCTAGCTCTTCTCTTGGATTTCACTACTAGAGATGAGATAACTTCAATATTAAAGGAATAACAAAGAAAAATAAATATAATTGGGGTAAAGAAAGAAGGAGAAGCTAGATGGAAATGAAGGTGCATAACTAGAACTCAAAACAGTGAAAACTAAAGCAATGAAAACTAAATCACAACAAGCAAACTACAACCCGAATTAGAGAGCAAATAACTAAGACAATAACTAGAAATTTAAAGGAAGAAAAGCATCTAAGAAATTCCAAAGTCCAGCAGCAAATGACACCAAAGGAGAGCTTGATTTCTAGGTGTCTCACCAACCTCTACTTGGAAAATTCATATTAAACATGGGCTATATTTAGATGAGTGGGTTCCTAACTTAGGAAGGGGTTAAACCATAAGGAAAGTGACCCTAGGGTTAGGGTATTAAATGAATAAGGTTAAGTGGAACATGAATTAGCAAGATGATTTCATAAACATGATATAAGAGAGAGATAAGAAGCATAGGCTAGTTGGTTTGTAGTTGTGAAAAGGGGGTATGCCTCTTTTTCCTAGAAGGAAAGTGGAGCTCTTTCCCTTATAATCTTGTGATGTATGGTTGAGGGAAAGTTAAGGAATAAGATTTAAGAAAAATGAAGAAAGATATAGGGTTTTGAAGTTATTTGAAATTGAAGTAGACCTAAGGTTTCCTAAATAGGAAACCACTTGATCACTAATTATGAAAGAGGGGTGTCTCCCTCCTCTAACTTGTAGCCCTAGGTCAACTGAATGGAAAAAGTGTGGGAGATGGAGTTGGAAAGTAGGGTTTCTCTTTTGATGGATCCACCAATGCATAGTCATCTTACCTTTTACATAATTCTCTCAAATCTTCTAATTAAACCTTGAAAATCCAAAATTAGAAAGTGGATGGTTGTTTGAATTCTCCTCTAATTGTATAACTCCATGTGGCATTTAGCTTAATTAGCTTATGTGGTTCAATTTGAGGGCTTATTTGGCTTGGCTTCATAGCTCACACCCTTGGCTTTAATGGCTTGGCTTGAATCCTTAGCTTGCTTCAATGACTCCCATGCAAAGGTAGTAGAAATGCATGGCTTGCTTCATAGGCCCATTTTAGTCATCCTTAGCTATTCTAATTGCTTCCATTGATCCATCATCTTACCTTGATATGATCTTGGACCTTATTTACTTTGAAATGTTAAAATTTAGGCCTCAACTTGATCTTTTAATCTTAATCTTTAATTTTCATCTCAATAAATCTTGGCCTTTGCATCATGTCTCGAAGACCTACAAAAGGTGAAAAGCCCTAATTAAATCCTAAAAATATAATAATTTATATACTTACTCTAGACTAGCCTATGATCCTTCAAAATATTACATTTTTGAATTATTATGTCAGAAATGCATATGTTATAAAATTCTGGCCAAAAACCCTAATTTAACATTATAAGTTATAAAACATGGGCAATTAATTGGGTACTTTTTATACAAAACTGAACTCATCACACCCCCCCAACCCAAACTAGTATTTTGCTTGTTTTGAGGAAAAACATGTAAAAGATGATGAAAACAAAAATGGCTGCTGCTTTCATAGGTACTTAAGATCATTTAGCACATGCAATAAGCCCTTAAACCCCTAGTTTGCCCCTAGTGGATGAGTTAAGCCTCATAAGGGTTTGTAATGAATATAACCACAAAATTCTATAATGCTAAGTTCCTTTATTTATCTCAAAGAATTCTCATCCATTAATACTCTACCAGCTTTAACAACTTAATAAAGATGAATGAGAAAGTCCACAAATTACCCACATACCAAACCCATTTTATTCCAATTTTTTCTCGGAGTGCACTGCGTGTATAGCTACATAAATCAGGACTTTTAAATAGATATGCTTATTACTCCCTTAGATAGATGTCTTGACCTCAAATTTTCATTGGTATACACTCATAATTAAAGCTCCTAGAGAAATGGAGTCAAACAAATATTCTCTCGCTATGTGACCAACTCCAAAGATGCTAATGGTTCGCATAACTTTGTAAGCACTGATGAGACAAAGAATATGATCCCTTAGAATAGATGCCACTACCAAGACCAGTAGAAATAGTTTACGTTAATTCCCATATGTTTATATCCTCATCAAGGTTATGTTCCTCCTAAGATCAATAGGTCTTTAAATAGGACGAAACGTAGGCTTGGGTAGGGTTCTGAAAAGAAGGGTATAAAGATTCAAAGTTTCAAATATGATTAGAGTTCTTCAATGAATATTGTTTAGATAACTTTCCTTTTGGTTGTACTTGAAGTGAATTTTTATCTCTTTTCTCAACTTCTACTTCTCTTTTCACTTTTTCCTAATTGATTTTACTTGATTTTTCCTTGTTCTTCAGGAAAGGAACACTTTTCTTTGTACTTTTGATATTTTTCACTTCTTTGAGTTTTATCTTTTTTCTAAACTCTTTACCATCTCTACTCATATTTGAAAAGTAGGTAATGAATAGTCATACTGGGATTTCTTTGGGTTATGGTAAATAAGGTTTTAAAAAGAAAAGTCTTACAAAAAAGGCTCAAAGGTCTAACTAGTGGTATAATGTTCTGGGTAGGCTTTATGTTTTTGGGTTATAAAAGGATGGCATATATCATTTTATAGGTTTCTTATAACCTATTTGAGTTAATAAATATTTGGGAAACAAAGTTAGTACTCCTTTTTGAATTTTGGCATTTTGACCAAAACAAAGAACATTGGGATCTTCCAAATTTGATGTATGCAGAAGAAAATAAGGTATTACTTATAACCCTTAGAAAAAATGACAATCCCTAATATGTACTTGGGTATAAAGGCTTCCACTAATTTCCTCAGGGCCTTTAAATTATAATCATCTATCTGTTTAGAACTATGCGCTGTGTGTAAATATATTTAGAGATTTAACTTTTATAAAACACTTTAAGACATGAATAAAATGCAAAATTAACTGCATGTATTTCTACTAAGAAGTTAAAGTAGTGGAAATATCAATCTTTAGACAATCCAATTCTCATCATAGTAAAAGATCTTTGACTTTGAAAACTTAGAAAAATTCAAAAATTTTTTTTAAAGAAAAACTCAAAGCTCTCATGCATATCTACACCCTCCAACCGAAACTAAACATTGTCCTCAATGTTTTGAAATATAGGACACTTATATGATAAATGAGTGATGTAGAACAATGAGACTCTAAAATCTTGGGTTGCCTCCTAGTGAGGGCTAAGTTTAACTTCTTCAGCCAGACTAGACTAACTAATCTACTCTAAACCTAATTAATTAACATAATCCTAACTCTAATAATGGAAGAATTTCTCACTCCATGTCAAAATTTCATAGTAGTCATTATACAACCTCCACCTAGATAGTTTTGGTGGTGGTAACAATATGACATAGTAGACCACTGCGATTTTAAATTTTGTGAGATCATAGTGAAATTGAGGATCTCCCATTCTTAGAATTTCATGGTAGTCAATAAATATTCTCCACCTTGAAATATGATGCACTGGTAACTTGATAGAATAAAAGACCACTATGAAGTTTGTTGGACCATATTGAAATGAATGGTCCCCTTTTTCAACAAATTGAAGGATAATGGGGCCCATAGTAATTAGTACATATTTTTCCTCCTCCCTTATATTTTCATAGAACTGGGGTATAAGCTGACTCTGCACTTCACTAAAAGGTTTTTCTTGATCTAATGGAGGTAGGATTGGGCTAAAACCCTTAGTATCTTATAATGTGTACCTTAGAGCTAGTTAATGTTTATCTAGAATATCAATTTACTCTTCTTCTTCCTGTTCTTCAAACACATGTAAGATTTTAGGTGAACCTATATTGTTATTTGGTATTTAATCAAATAAAGTACATCTTCTATACTGCAAGGCTCAAATTGAGCTTTAGGAAGTGTAGAGGTTTGTACTCAGTCTTGCCATTAAGAAGTGCTCACTACAGGCTTCGTATTTAAAATTTCATTCTCTTCAATGGATGTCTCATTATCATAATCAGAAAAAGGAGTAAGACATGACTTTGAGTGGAACTGGGTTGGAGGATTCCAAGGATGGTTGGAAATTGAGTGGAACAGGGATGTTGAAGGCGAGATTAAGAGGGAGAATGAGAGGTTTTAGAAAAATAGGAGATAAATTAAGCAAATGATGATCAAAGGACTAGGGAAGAAAGAAAGCAAAGACAAAACCCAAAAATCCAATACTCCAAAGAGACTCCCCTTCCCACTCATATGGCTCCCCTCTTTATATTTTTTTTCTTCCTTATTTTTCTCCAACAAGCTCCTCTTATCCCTATCTAGGACTCTTCCACCTAAGAATTTTGAGAAAATTATGATTTGGATGGTCAATCAAGCTAAATTTTGCAATTTGGACGGTTAGATGATCTAATTGAATGCTAAACTAGGGGTCTTTTAGTCAAAATTAGAAACATAACACACTCCCAACCAGCATTTTTCTAGTCCCGAGCAAAACATGCAGACAACTATTTTACAAAACTTGTACAAAATGCCACTTTCGTAGGTACTCGCGATTGCATTTAGCACATGCAACAAGCCCTTGAACCCTTAGCTTAACCCTAGTGGACGAGTTAGGCCTCATGAGGGTTTGCAGTGAATATACCCACAAAATTCAATAAAGTAGAGTTCCTTATTTTATCTTAGAGAATCCTCATTTATTAGCAAATTGACTAGTTTTTCACAACTTAATGAAGAGGATTTGACAAATTTACACATCATACATATATTAAAGACATTTTATTTGAGCTGTTTCTTAGAGTGCATATGTGTGTGTATAGCCACATAAATCTCGACTTCTAATTGGATATGCTTACATTCCATTGGAAATATGTCTTGACCTCAAATCCTCACAGGTATAGGCTCAGAAAGAAAACTCTCAAATAAGGGGTTTAAACATGTTTCTCTCATTATTTGAACGAATCCAATAAGATGATGGTTCACATAATTCTTTTTAACGCTCATGAGACAAAGGAAGGTGATCCATAAGAGTGGATGTTAACACCAAGAATATTAGGGGTCTTTTACTTTAATTCTTTCTTTTTATCTCCTCTTTAAGGCTATGTCCACCTAAGATTAATAGGTCTTTAACTAGGACGAAATGTAGGCTTAGGACAGGTTTAGAAAAGAAAGGTATAAAGAATTCAAAGGCTCAAAATTGAGTAGATGTCTTCAGTGAATATCTACTAGGACAACTTTTCTTTTTAGGTTTGTACTTGAAGTGAATTTCTTTTTCAAATTTTGGTCTTTCTTTTTCAAAATTTTTTTTCTTCACTTTTCTTTGGAAGAAAGATAACTACTTTTTATCACTTCTTTGACTTTTTGTCCTATTTTTGATTTTTTTGTCTACTCATTTTGAAGATGGATAATGGTCTTTATTTTATTGGGTTATTATCGTTAAGGTGAATGGGGTTAAGAAAGAAAAGGCTTAATAACATGCTCAAAATGCTAACTAGTGGTATATTATATTGGGTAGGCTTTATATCTATGGGCTAAGCAAGGATGGTCTATATCATTTCCTAAGTTTCCTAAAGCCTATCAGATTCAATAAATTTCTAGAATTAAAGCTATTACTCCTATTTATTCTTGATGTTTAACCAAAACAATGATAACAAGATCACACTAATGTATGTACGCTGAAGAAATTGTGGAATTACTTATAACTCTCTAAAAAGAAGATAGTCTCAAACTCTCATTAGGTTATAAGTCTCCACTAGTTTTCCTTAGGGTCTCTAAGTCATATCTCTATATTAGTCTAGATTATGAGTTATGTGTAAATGGTTTTTCGAGAATTAACTTTCATAAAATGCTTCAACACATGAATGACATGGAAAACTAATCAAATGCCTTCCCATTAAGAGGTGAAAATAGTATATTTACTAAATCTCGAATATTCAGTTCTCATCATAGTAAGGGAACTCTACTTTAAAAACTTTTTTTGTTTTAAAAAAAAAATTCACTCTTTTTTTTTCAAGAAAACTCAAAATCTTTAGTGTATCTATACCCCCCAACCAGAATGAAACATTGTCCCTAATGCTTGAAAACATAGGATTCTATATGAAAGTTGAGAGATGTAGACTCTAAACCTTTGGGTTGCCTCCCAATAAGCGCTAAGTTTAACTTCTTTAGCTAGACATTTCCTAACCTAACTTTCTAAACCTAGAGTTAACTAGGCCAACTTTATTTATCCTAATCCCAACCTTAAGGTGACATGGTGAGAATTTTCACGCCACTTCAAAATTTCACGGTAATCTATATATGGCCTCCACCTTGAAATTCTAGGTGGTGATATGAATATAATACAGTAGATCACTGCAATTATAAAAGTAGTGGGACCATATTGATGATCCTCCATCTTTAAGATTTCACGATAGTCAATATAATTGCTCCACCTCGAAAATTGAGGTGAGGGTAACTCAATGATTGCATGAACTACTGTGTATTTCCTTGGACCATATGGTGACAAACAGTCCTTGTCTTGACCAAGTTGAGGGATAATGATAACCATTCTATTCAGTTTATCTTTTTCCTCTATGTCCCTATCATTGTCCTGAATTAGGGTAATAACCTGATTCTGCCCTTCTCTAATAGGTTGTTCTTGTATTACTAGAGGCAGGGACAAAGTTTGGCTTAAACCCTAGTTATCTTTGGATGTGTACCCTAAAGTAGGTTGATGCATATCAACTGACTCTGCTTCTACCTATTTGATAAGCACATGTACGGTAGCAATCAGGCCTATATTATCTGATGTTTGTTCAAATAAGGCTGCTAGGTTCCAATCAGGTACATCTTCTACATTAAAAGGTGCAATTTGAATTTCATGCATTATAGGAGGATATACTCTGGCTTGCCATCGAGAAGTGTCCATTAGAGGTACAATATCCAACAACTCAAGCATCTCCTCAATAGATGTGTTGCCTCAGAGTCATACAAATAGGTGGGACATGCATCTAGAGGATCAAGGTTGGATTTTGCTAAAGCTTTATTCTCTTCATCAATGGAAGTCTCTTCATTATCAGAATCAGGACATGGCTCAAGTATATCGAAGTTGGAGATTTCTAAGGATGTTTGTAAACTTTGTGACTCATAAGGATCATAGGAAATTTCCATCATAGTGTAAAAAATACCTAGCTCTATAGTATATTTTATATTATCCCTAATTTGTTTCAGTTTTTCCTCAAATTCTTCCGTCCCTTGTTTTATTTCCTCAGCGAAATCCTCCATCATTTGTCTTATTTCCTTATTCCCTTGTGCTATGAGTTCACACATATGCTGCATATTTTCTTCTTATAGTGGTTCTTCTTGTAGAGGAAATGACTCATAGGGTTGGTGTTGATGTGGCATTGGAGTACTGAAAAAGGACTAAGCAGGCTGAACACATGATGGCTGACCCTGATATTCTGAATAATCATGGTAGTATTGACTAGGGTGAGACCATTGTCGTTCTTCCTGATATTGGTAATCCTGAGACCATGGTTGTTCATGATGCCTAGCCCACCCATTGGAATTTATCTCAGAATAAAAATTACTAAGGTATGTGAATGCATTAGGTGCATCCACTGGATCCTGGTAGTATTCATTGTATGTGGAGCTTGATGAGGGCCAGGAATGAGTGGAATAGGGATGCTCAGAATAGGTATAGTCATTATGGTATTGAGGTTGTGACGCAACTTGCTTAGAAGCTATTAACCGAAGCAATTGACTTTCCATAAGATCTAACCGATCCATCTATGCATCTAATCTATGAAATCTAGCCCCTTCTTGAAAGGCTCTCCCTCCCCCCCCCCTCTCTCTCTCTCTAACCTAAATGATGCAACCTAACTTCCTAGAAAGATGAACAAACAAAGGACACAATATAATCCCTGAGGCTAATAAGCAGCATATTGATTTTCTTGAAATTGTGAGGGGACAATGCTTTAATTAGCCTAATCTAGTGCTCCTCCTCTCCTTTAGACTTGATTATTGCTTACCAGTTAGGTTCTTCACAAGGTGGTTAATACAACCCTTGTGTAAGGAGGCATTTAGACCTCACAAATGTCAACATGAGGTGAGGGAAGAGGGAGGCTCTATTAGACAACCCTCAATAACCACAGTGCTCAAAAGCCACTGGGGTAACAATAAATTGCATCTTAATAATACGGTCCTATGAGCATGTGATGGCCCTATAGGTCTCTTCTAATCTATTTTAATTTAAATTGAAGGGTAAGGTAGCGCACTTGAGGTGATTATCCTAGGTGGGCCAAGGAGTGGTGATAAAATCCACCCTTGATCTTATAGGGGTAGGGTGCCCTTACTAATGAATTCCACACTCTATGGTAGATCAATCAACATATATATTACCTTAAAGCAGTAATTGTGTCCTAAAATGCAATGAAAAGTAATAAACTAATGCAAAAACCTAAAAATGCAACAATTATAAGAGGATGCTTTCTATATGATTTATACTACCAACCAATGCAAATTTACTCTCAATGCAAACCCTAATCTAGGAATTTAAATGAATGAGGAAACTTACAGTGGGGTTTCTAATGAAGATCAAGTGTGGGCCACCTTATCCCACACTTGCCTTGTATTATACAACCCTTTAAAATAGAAAATGTAATTTACAAGGATCCTCACTACAAGTTTCACTCAAAAGAAAAAAAAAATCCTAATCTAGGAAAGAGGGAAAATTTTTCATGTTGATGAAGATTTTCTTGCCAATTTTCTCCACTTTCCTGTTTTCCTGAAAAAGAAAAATGGAAATAAGTACCAGTTTTCAGGAAATTAGGTGGTTATGCACTAAAAAAATTAAATATGCACCTATAAATGATTAAAATACAATTCCAAATATATTTTTATTTTTTGGATTTTTTAATTAAATTTTATAAAAACTCCTTTGCAAGTCCACAACAACGGCTCCAAAAACTTGTTGATGTTTTTCGCAAGTGCACGGGCTATTGTAGTATAGTCATGCAAATATAGGTCGATCCCATGGGGACTTGCTTTAATTGGAGTTTTTAATAAAATTTAATTATTTAAAACTAAAAGAAAATAACAAAAGTAGCCTAACTATTCAGATTTATTCAAATGATGCACTTTACATAACTTTCAATTCCAGAAAACATAAAATAAAACTAATCAAACATCCCTGAATCACACTGTCCATGGATAGCATTGTCCTTGGATAACACTGTCAAAAGATGGATAAAATAAAGCTTAAATGGAACAGGGACACAAATGTAAATAAAATTGGGATACAGATGTAATTAAATAGGGGACACTTATGTAATTAATGGAAATGAACAAAAATGTCATTATATTTAAACAGGAAGGGCAAAATTGGAATTTAATTAAAAAATATGGTTTTAACAAAAACCAGACCTAACCCCATGAAGAAGAACGCCGGTGGAGAAGGAGATGGAGTCGGAGGAGAAAAGAAAAGGAAAGGAACGCGTGAGGAAAACCTGCTTCGGGTTTCCTTCTTCAGACCATTCGGTGAAGAGAAAAACGTCAGATCCTATGGAAACGATGGAGCACAAGAGGATGGAAAAAAAAAAAAAAAAAAAACGACACCTGGGCGTCGACTGGTTCTCTAGCTGTGCGGTGGTGCTATAATGGGAAAATTGGTGATGAGGAGAAGGGATGTGCTAGACTGGACCTAAATGGTTCTACGACGAAGAACAAAGGACAGAGTGGAAAGGGGGAAACGATGCCTAGTGCTGTGTTGGGTTGGAGAACAGGAGAAGCTAGGGCGTTGACCGGTCTAGTCAATGCCTCAATGAACAGAGGAATAAGGAGATGGAGATGGGGGCTCGGTGATGGCAAGGGAAAGAGGATACGGTAATGGGTTTGGTGGTGCTAGGCTAGGGAGGCGCGACTGGTGTGCTGGAAATCTAAGCGGTACTGGGTAAGTGAGAAGAGAAAGCTGAGAGAGGGACTGGGGTGTTTTCTGGTCTGGTGCGTGGATGACAGATGAAGAAAGTGATGGAAGTGAAAGAGATGAGGGGGGATGAGCAGGGAGAGATAGAGAAGGTGAGGTGTGTGCATGTGTGTGTGTGAGAGAGAGAGAGAGAGAGAGAGGGATGGTGATCGAAAAGGAGATTGGGAGTGAGAGGAGGCAGGCTGGGTTGAAGAGAACCTAGGCGTGATGGAGATGAAGCCTCGGGTAGAGAAGGCAGTGGAGGCTATATCTAACATTCCAACAGGGATGTTGAAGGAGAGATTAAGAGGGAGAATGAGAGGTTTTAGAAAAACAGGAGATAAATTAAACAAATGATGATCAAAGGATTAGGGAAGAAAGAAAGCAAAGACAAAACCCAAAAATCCATTACTCCAAAGAGACTCCCCTTCCCACTCATATGTTTCCCCTCTTTATATTTTTTTCTTCCTTATTTTTCTCCAACAAACTCCTCTTATCCCTATCTAGGACTCTTCGACTTAAGAATCCTCTTTCAATTAGGACCCTTCTTCTTGATCTCCACTTGATCTGCATCATTGAAATTAGATTTGATCCATCCAACCCTCCTTTAGTTGATCTGCAAAATAAAAGATTAATTTAGAATCATCAAAATCGTACATTAATCCTCTAGTAAGCTCTAACCGTTGATTTTGAGAAAATTATGATTTGGATGTCAATCAAGCTAAATTTTACAATTTGAATGGTTAGATGATCTAATTGAATGCTAAACTAGGGGTCTTTTAGTCAAAATTAGAAACATAACAGGCTTAAACCCTTAGTATCTTATAATGTGTACCTTAGAGCTAGTTAATGTTTATCTAGAATAGCAACTTACTCTTCTTCTTCCTGTTCTTCAAACGCATGTAAGATTTTAGGTGAACCTATACTGTTATTTGGTATTTAATCAAATAAAGTACATCTTCTATACTGCAAGGCTCAAATTGAGTTTTAGGAAGTGTAGAGGTTTGTACTCAGTATTGCCATTAAGAAGTGCTCACTACAGGCTTCGTATTTAAAATTTCATTCTCTTCAATGGATGTCTCATTATCATAATCAAAAAAAGGAGTAAGACATGACTTTGAGTGGAACTGGGTTGGAGGATTCCAAGGATGGCTAGAAATCTTGTAACTCAAAATGATCATATGGAAGTCCCATCCTTATAATTCTTTCAATGTTTCTATCAGTATTATCCCTTATTGGTTTCATTTTCTCCTCCCTTTCATAAAATTAAGCCATAAATTTATTGTGTTCTAGTCGATTTTTCTCAAGCAATCATTGAGTCTCTTCACTAAGTTGGATCTTTTCTAATGATTCTTCATACTCATATGACTCATATTGTTGTGGCATCAAGGTATTGGAAAGGTTTGTTCAGGTTGGAACCATGATGGTTGTGCTTGGTATTCTTGATATAAGAGGATTGCTCAGGGTGGGACCATGATGGTTCTTCTTGATATTGATAATCCTGAGACCATGGTTGTTTAATGATAAGTGTTTAATTTTGCATATAAACCACCTAGTTAGTTACCCATGTGATACAATTTATAGGGGTAAATTAAGGTTTTTAGACCAAAATGTGTAACCCATGCATGTTTGACCTAATGAAGCAAAATTTGTTATTTTGTAGGTCCAAAAGCTAATCCCAGGTAAATATGTAATTAATATGGTTCAGACTCATATGGCTCATATTGTTGTGGCATTAAGGTACTGGAAAAGTTTGTTCAGGTTAGAACCATGATGGTTGTCCCTAGTATTCTTGATATTCATAATAGGATTGACTAGGGTAGGACCATGATGGTTCTTCCTGATATTGATAATCCTAAGACCATGATTGTTTATTGATAAGTGTTTAATTTTACATAAAAATAGCCTAATTAGTTACCCATGTGTTACAATTTATAGGGGTAAATTAAGATTTTTAGACCAAAATTTCTAACACATGCATGCTTAAACTAATGAAGAAAATTTTGTTATTTTGTAGGTCCAAAACCTAATCCAAGGTAATTATGTGATTAATATGACTCATAATGTTATGGTATCAAGTTATTAGAAAGGTTTATTCAGGTTGGAACCATGATGGTTGTCCCTGGTATTCTTGATATAAGAGGGATTGATCAAGGTGGGACCATGATGGTTCTTCCTAATATTGATAATCCTGAGACTATGGTTGTTCAATGATAAGTGTTTAATTTTGCATAGAAACCACCCAGTTAATTACCCATGTGTTACAATTTATAAGGGTAAATTAGGGTTTTTAGGCTAAAATGTGTAACACATGCATGTTTGACCTAATGAAACAAAATTTGTTATTTTTTAGGTTTAGAAGTTAATTGTAATGACTCAAAAATTTCACTCTATTTTTTCATAACTTTTACTAAATTGATAAAAATTGACTAAATAGTAAAATTATATATATATAATTAACTATATTAAATGTTCTATTTTAATTAAAATATGAAACAAAGGAATTTGTGAGAAAAATTAGCATCATTAGATTCTACACTCGAAATGGAATGCAACGCTTCAAAGAACACTGAAAACGGAGTTCGTATGAAAAAATTATAAGCTTTGAAAGGCAAAGGGCAGTTTGGTAATTTGAACTTAAAAATGAGAAAGATTGAAAACGCAGGGGGTCATTTTGATAACGACACCCCTGGTTGTCCCCTACCTCCAGCCACCAACCTAAAAACACCACCGCTATAAGGCAGCACCGAAAAAATAGCGGCACCGCCTTCCCACGCCTATAAAATTCCTCCACTCCCCCTCTCCCATCAATGCATTTTTCCATCCTAAATCCCTCTCTTTGTGTTCCGGCAACAAGGGATTTCAGCCCTGATCGGAGCTTCAGTCGGGCATCCATGGGGGGCTCTCAGGTATGATCTTTCTCTTCTCTCCTTCCCTCTCTTCTTCCCCTTCATTTTTCCCCCAGAATCTGGTTGGATCTGGTCTCACCCGCGATGAATTGCTAGTGAAACTAGTGGGCGGCAGATCCACCACCTGGGTAGCTTGGATGCGAAATCTGAGCTGCCCATTGCATTTGTGGGACCCCAAAACCCCAGGATACCAAGGATAGTCCATGCATCATGGCATCCTGGCCATTGATCCAGGGCGGGGATATTTGGACGGTCCAGATTGAGCCGTTCCATCCAGGTCGCCCCGCACACGCCAAAGACGCACTTGCATAACGCGCAACCAGGACGTACGCCCTGGGGTGTCCTTAGAGAACCGTACGCCCTGGGGTGTCCTTAGAGAACCGGTCGTGCGGGTGTGGTCGTGGTTTGACGAGGACGTGCACGCGTCTTGGGAACCGTGATGCGCGGGCCCTACGCGAACGATTATAGGTCATCCATTGATGCACGACATTAAAAACGCAATTAAGGAGGCTATATAACTCCGATTGACAATCCGAAAGAACCGTTGCATTCGTTTTGACGACGTGGACCTAATAAGATTATGAAAATTAGGATCAGAGAACTATTTTATATGACTATAGTTAAAAACCATAGAAATCTTATAGATCGGCAAGATCAAAGATGATCAAAACTCATAGATTGATCCATTTGATATATTAGGAGATCGATATACTTAGATCAACCTTAAATTACATAAATTAACCCTTAGAAACCCACAAATCAGAGATCTATAACCTATAGTATAGATTTAGCCGTTGATTTGTAAACTAGGAAATAATATTTGGATTGTTATTTCCAAATAATATTCAGGACTTCACCAAGGTACGCTAGGACTCTCATTGGAGAGGAACACGAGTTAAGTGAAAGCTAATTGACAATAGTTGAGGTAGGTAGTCTGATACTACTAAGTTTTCAAATGTATTCCAAACTCTAGATGATTTACTTGGCTTTATTACCGTATTTAGTATGCTTTTTGAGATATGATGTTCTTATATGAGCATGCGTAATTGTCTTCATGAATTATGGACTTGAATGGGGCCACTGGCATGAACAGATGTTATGCATCGTTTGCATGTTCTAAAAATCCTTGCATAAATTACATGATTTACAATGACCAAGATTTGGATTCTTATATATATATATATATATGTATGTATATATGCTTTTTGGGCTATTGAGCCTAGTGGGCACTATGCTGAGAGATTATTATGTACGGGGTTGGCCTCCCAGCCTCCACCACCAAAGGGTGGATGGTATCGCTGCGAAAAATGGCATTGTCCCTTCCTCGACTATTGTGGTAAACAGGGACGACCACTGGAGGTGTTCATGGCACCCTTTTCGAGGATAGCCATAGTCGCCGTGGAGGCTATGGTGGGTAGGTCTCTAGATACTAAAGCCACATGATTCCAGCTATGTGCTGATCATGAGCACAGTGACCCTATGATTTTAGTGTTATCGATGTGCATATAGCATTGAGATGGTTGTATACGAGTACTCATGACTAGTCGACTTGGTGTGTTCGCCGAAAGACCATGTGCATGATACTTATAATGAGGCTAGCATCTTCTTTGAATGAGGACTATTTTAAGAGTTTCATGATTATTATATTTGACTCGTTGGTTTGATGCGTTTGCCAAGGTCTTCTTACATGGATTTATTGATTTCTACTATATGATTTAAGTCATAATTATATCATTGAATACTAGATTTTGGTAAAGGAATCCATTGTTGAAACTACATCAATGAGCTTACATTTTATGCACAAATATGCTTATTTACACAAAAAGGAATCACTAATGTTTTACATAAAAACTCCTTGAATTATGCATGTTGCGTGATGAGTTTTCAAAATAGTAGCATCAGATCACCTACTGAGTATGAGGAATACTCACCCAAATATATCATTTTTATAGATTAGCTCCAAAAGGATTAGAACAAGTATTAGAAAATGTTATTACTATGCTCAAGAGAATGAAGAGCAACAAGTATAAAGGTAAGTGTATGATCTACCTTTTGGAGATGTACCTATAATTATTATAGTTAGGTTGTGAGCTGTGACTAGATAGACCTGAGAAATATTTATGATTTTTCTTTATTCTTCAAAATTCCTTGTCCATCTTGAAAGAAAATGACACTCGGGGTTTTCAAAATGAATTAAAAAAAAAGAGAGAAGATTTTTCCGCTGCATCTCATTGTTTTTCTAAAAGTGTTTTCAAATAGGGATCAATCCCGCCTTAGGAATTAGTTTTGCATTTAAAAATGCATGCGAAAAATCAAGACGTCACACTAATCCAAGGTAAATATGTAATAAATATGGCTGAGACTCATATAGCTCATATGGTTGTGGCATCAAGGTACTAGGAAGGTTTGTTTAGGTTTGAACCATGATGGTTGTCCATAGTATTCATGATATTCATAATAAGATTGATTAGGGTGGGACCATGATGGCTCTTCCTCATATTGATAATATTGAGACCATGGTTGTTCATTGATAAGTGTTTAATTTGGCATAAAAACCACCCAATTAGTTACTGTGACGACCTTGGTTTTATAACACTTTTTAAATACAAAAGATATTTACATAGCTAGCTCAATCTCTAATAAAAATTATTTTTAAAAAGTAAACGACAACAGAAGAATCATTTCTTTTAAATTCACTTTGAAGAAAAAAGAAACCCGATTGTCATATTGTTTTCTCAAAACAAAGATTTTCAGTGGAATGAGAGCTCATTTCTACCAAAAATTTGGTAGAGTTTCCTTTGTTTTTTGAACATATGACATTTATCCACAGCACAACCTAGTCACATAAGTCTTCCAAACTCCCATAATTACATACAATGCAGTCTCTTACTCATTTCTAATACAATAACTTCACTTCAAAAAAACCAATTCTTACTTGTCTTCGTTAAAAGCTTCTGTTGGTGTGCTCCTGTCAGTAGATAGCTCCTATTCCTTGTGAGTCCTCTGTTCTAAGATATTGTCAACATGCCAAACCTGCTACTATTCTCTGTATCTGAGGCAATGCAAACCAAAGCAATGCCTCAGCAAGCAATCACTTGTGTAGGTGGAATAAGATGCAATTATACATAAAATAATAATAATTTACCATATAGATCAATTGTTCATATTGCATCACACAAAACTATAATAATTTACAATGTACTCTGAAATATGTCAAGCATTTACCACACTAATGAATTCATAATACATTCCACATAACAAAAATACATTTGAGACATAATTTCAGTAGACTACTGATAAGAAAGAAATCTCGGTGCACCATACCAAAATAACTTTTCCTTAAATCACAAAGTATGCAAATGCATGCCCTTGTTGTCCGTTTTTTGGGAGATGGGCTACCCACAATCATCGGTCAAGGATTTGTTTCATACGGAGGGAGATGGGCTACCCATAGTTGACCTCCTCTGAATGCATTCTTCCATGATCAAAGTACACATTAGACACAATATTGCCCTCTTTGGTGGAGATGGGCTATCCACATTCACACCTTGAGGATCTAGTCTAGCTAGGGGATGGGCTACCCACAGTCATTGGTCTAGAACATGTCTTGTCATGAACAAACAAATGAATTGAAGCATCATAATATAAAATGTGCTTATACATGAGCAGTTTAAACATGATTCAATTTCAGCATGCACATTCATCTTATTTTTTGCATAAACTGAAAAGACTTATTTCAATGGTTGAAATTCATAGACAAATACATATATTGAGAAAATCTTAGCAATCTTAATTCCACCTACCCAAATGCGCTCTTCTAGTTCACTAACATGAATACTTTATTCAATTCACATACGTGCTCCCAATCAGTTACGCCTACATAAAATACAAAAACACATTCAGATATGCAATTCTAGGACTTCTCTTAGCTTTTCTAGTATGAAAGCTCCCTCGTAGTCCCTAGCACTAGTCATCACAAGGTGAAGTGATAGTGCTTATTTCTATGCTAAGGGTATTTCATTAGCTATTGGTTGATAGCTAATTGAATGACCAATGATTATTGGATTTCTAATCCATGCCATTGGCCCTAGATTGGCCATCTACCATTCATCTTAAGTAACTGTAAGTTTTTTTCATTGTCCAATGGCCTTATCTTGTATTTTTTTTTAGTACCTTAACTTATTAAAGGTTAGGGTACAGCATGGTGGCATCTGATCACCAATCAGAAGTGGCCAAGTCCATATAACTCTACTATCTGATTGGACGGTTTAGGTTCTTCGATCAATTTCCATCTAAATCTTCAATTTATGCCATATCCTAGTAAATTCAATGTTTTAAAATGCATCCATGGCATCTGATCATCGATCAGACGTCAAGAAGTCACTGTGTGAATAGTGATAGATCGGACGGTTGAGATTGTCCAATTGATTTTCAGCCTAGATTGACAATCTCAGTTAGATCCAGGTTACATTAGTCTTTATTTACCTATCCCTAAGTTTTGATTTGAAAATGGACGGTTGGATCATCATAAGAACCTTGATATAGCATGAATAGTATGGATCTAGATAAAATCTCAAAACCACGAGTTGGGTTTTGTAAATCTTACCTCTTGGATACATCTTCATGCTTTTCCCATCCCTGGATGAGTCAGATTGGCTCCAGTTTTCGATGAAACCCTTCGATCAACGTAGTGTGCACTGCTCCCCTCTGATCGACGATCCAAATCATCTCGGATCTCCCAATAAACTTTGGGGTTTTCTTCATTTTGTCATGCTGGACAACATGACTGGCTTGGATCACTGATCCGAACCAGTGTCATCTCTGGCGGTGACCTGTAAATTCAGCAGACCAATAAACCCCCATTTCTGCTTCGCCAGCAAGCCTACCTCCTACAACGGCCTGCTTCTCTCTCTCTCTCTCTCTCTCTCTCTCTCTCTCTCTCTCTCTCTCTCTCTCTCTCTCTCTCTCTCTCTCCTTGTCCCTTCTCCTCTTCTTCCCTTTCTTCTTCTCCTTTCTTCCTCTCCTTCTTTTTGTTCTTCTTCCCCGGTTTCTCCCACTCTGTCGGGTTGCCCATGTATTTCAAGTTCGGGAACAGACCTAGTATGTTCTCAATTCACTTAAGTGGGGGAGGGTGCCAGTATCAAATACGGCCCCCTATCTTAAGGCAATCTTTTCTTCTTCTTCTTATTTTTACAAAAATACCCCTCATATTCAAATATCCATATCTCCTCCATCCAAACTATGATTTTTGCAAACTTAATGTTGTTTGAATCGTCTTTTCTAGTACTATCCAATTATAGAGGTTTCAATACTAGATTAGATATCTATCTGGTCTTTCATTTATAAAACTCCAAAATATGAAATTTAATATGTTCTTTTTATCCTAATTTAATATTTTCCAAGATTCACTCAATTTGACATTTAAAATTTTGGGATGTTACATTCTTCCATCCTTATATGAATTTCGTCCTCGAAATTCTTTCCATGTTATTCTTTAAACACCTAAAAATATCCCCATATCACAAGATAACTAATCATGTCAACAATACCAGCATCAATGTCTATAAGTAGACAATTTCACACCATTTCATCTCCTTATATGCCAATTTACATATAATTCGATAAATGGAAAACCATTTCATATTAAACAACTCATAATTTAATTAGAACGTGTCATAACTACATATAACGTAGTTAATAAATCAAACTCTCATTAGGAGTTATTTATTTGGGTAGAACTTTATTATTGATAAAATCACCATATCAATAACGTCAAAGCATCCTAGTTCACCAATAGGCAAATCTATACCGAAACTATTATAGGGCATATCAACTCACCCATAATCAATCATTTACCAAATCAAAACCAGAGCATATAGCTCACCAACAAGCAATCATATGCTAGTCAAAACCAGATCATATTAACTCACCATTAGGCACACTATGCCAATGAAAACCAATCTGTAACATGATCATATTGTAAGCACCTAGAAGCTTGCCACCAAGAAGCCTACCTGTAACTCTCACACCCGCCCTCATTGGCTACTCACAAGTATAGATCATAAATTAAATTCTGATTACCCGTAAGAGAATAATCTCATATAATATTATACATCACTAATATCTTGGTGAAACAAAGTTACTCGGCGCTAGCTGTTCATAAGACTAAGGAACTATAAACCTCAATCACCAGTTTGGCTAATCTTAGCCCAACACAATCTCAATAAACTACCTCTCTATCATTCAAGCTATTGCAATAAAAGGGAATTCACTTCCTCTGACCATAATTTATGTTATAGATGTTTGCAACAAATGATGAGTCCTTAGATATTCTAAATTAATGCACAAGGATTTCTTGCACTCCTCTCTGTTCATCCAAATAACATTTGAAAGTTCAACCCATCATATCCATACATTTTTCCAGTGTGTTGGTTCCACTCATTGGTACCATCCAAAACTCATAACAATCATAACAAGTTCTAAAAATATCTTAAAGATGTCATACTCAGAATCCTAGGCTAGTTATAACCACACCTTAATTCAATCTCCACAAACACCATGCACCATCTTGATTTGATCAAATAAATCGTCAATATAAGATTAAGAATATCGGTTCTCTACTAAGGTACTATCAAACAAATGACAATCCATGCATAGAAATAAAGTTCTGTCTTTCTTCTCATGAAGAAGATTAATGCACTTGATGAAGACCCATTAGGCCTATTAATATCCTTATTAAAAGTTCATATAGCTGGAGCTTTTCCAACTCAGTTGGGCATCCCATATGGCATTCTAGGTAAATAATACTATACATGATGCCAAATCCACTTCGAAATCATTTTCTTGTGCCAATATCATGAAAACTCCTCAAACAAGACTGTGAACTCTTGCACCTCATCTTTGTGCTAAGTTTGTGACCACTAACTATCCTCCATTATCATAAAAACAAGAATAAAACATGGCACCATTTGAAAAAGTACCACACTACCTTCAAGGTAGGATTAGCCAATCCATCCCAAAGATGACATCATAATCCACTATATCAAGTAGGATGAGATCATCGTTCATCATCTCTCTCTTATTAGGTTCATAGGTAGCTCTTAAAAGTACTCATTAGCTTCTAATAACTTTCCTGTTGAAGTCATAATATCCAACCAAAAGGATAACACATCCAGGCACGTCTAAGTAGGATGCCATAACACAAAATGAAAGAATGATTGGGTCCTAGATCAAGGAGGATCATAACATGCCTACCAACAATTAGGAAAATACTCTCCACCATTTGGTTTGAAGCCCGTGCTTGCCTCGAAGTAATAGTAGAAACTCATCAATGCTAATGTGGGGCCATCACTTCCCTGATCCCAATGTCAAACTATCTTGACTTGTTGTCCTCTAGAACAGCCTCTGAAGAAATGTACTAACTCTCCATAGTCAACCATCTGAAAGATTTCCGCTGTAATGATGACTGCTAATACTATTGCCACTATTGTGGTATCTACTATAAGACATAACTGTTTAGGTGCTTGTCCTTGCAAGTAACACACCTCTTCAGCCTGTAAACCCATTCAAATATTGTTAAGCTGCTTGATCTCTTTGCTTTAAAGTAGTCAACTCTCTCTCTCTCTCTCTCTCTCTCTCTCTCTCTCTCTCTCTCTCTCTCTCTCTCTCTCTCTCTCTCTCTCTCTCTCTCTATGTGTGTGTGTGTCTGTATCACCAGTTACCCCTTAGGCGAAGATAACTATCATTACTGGCCTTTCCAAGAGCCTTCTATATAAATGTTTCATCAATAGAGGAACATGTCCTCTCAAATGACCATCATTAGAATCCTCATAATTACAATTTTAGTATCTTCACTGCCACAATTTCATTTCTTGTAACTAATGAATTATTTCATGGTCATATTAGTCAAAATCAATTGCAACTCTATTAATCTCACATCCAATGAAATTGATCTTTCATAATAACCTTCATTATTAGGAATCACAATATCATATCCATCCATGTTGAATGTAAATCAATCGTGATTAATTTCATTTTATCTTTCTCCCTAGTTGATTCATTACATAAGCATCACTATTTAATAATTATTCTTGTAAAATAGCTATCATGTCTTCTAGGCAATATGCATTTCAAATCATAATTAGAACTCTCACGATAATTCAAAAACATTCTCTTCTCGCAAATTTTGGCCATTAGTATTTTTATATGCACAAGAACTCATTAATTTTCATCTCATAGCTCAAAAATTCATATATAAAAATGCTATGACCTTATTTCATCAAATTTTCCATGATTTTCACCATCCTACAATTTATTCGCCAAATAAATCCACTTTCAAATTTAGATTAATATAATACTTCTTTAACTCTCTCGAGTTCTCATTAATTGTAATCATTCTTGATCCTTCATTAGTATTCTCATACTGTTGTTATTACCATAATTTTTAGGACTTTTCAAAAGTTCATACACTATAATGACTCCAATTTTGTAACATTAAAATCCCAAGTTAGCCACGAAAAGTTCACTTTTTGGAAATAAGGGTATTTTGGTCATTTCACTATTCACCTTAACTGAACCTAGAAATTTGGTACTAAAAATGGTACCATTAGGTGCATATCAGAAAAAGGAATCCAACAAGACCAAAATCACCCAAAACGGAGTTAAAATGAGCAAGTTATGGCCCTTTGAAGTTCAGGGGCAAAAATATAATTTTTACTAAAAAATGGATTTAGCCTGCAAAACACAGGGGCCCGTTTGATACGGGCACCCCTCATCTTCAACCTCCTAGAGGGTTCTAGAACGGTGGTGATTGGAGGAGAAATCACCACCATTCTGGAGGTTTCTCCACCGCCATTCAAGGGCGGTGAGAGCCCCCTCCAAAACCATCTTATAGCTCTATAAATAGAGCTCTTGGGCACCTCTAATGGCAGCCCAAAAGCTTGGGAAAAACCCATTTTGGAGAAGCAACCAAGAGGAGAAACATGATATATATATATATATATATGATACTTTCGACTTAGATTATGTGATTTTCTTAAATCGTCAATATTCCAATTCGATGATGGTTTTTAATCTCGATATTGAACTTGAGTATTCAGACATGCACATGTTTTGAAAGAGCATATGATTTTAAACATCTCATGCATTCTAAAACTAGTAGTGATGGATTCCTACTGAGTATAGTATATACTCACCCAATCCTCAACATTTTTCAAACACAAAGTAAACACTTAAGGGCAAGGAATGCTTGTGACAAAAGACAACCAGACTAAGTGCAAGTAAGTAAACCCCTACCTTATCTTTCAATGTGACTTGATTGTAGTTACTCTCTATAGCTGAGGTTGTGACTAACACTTTCTTGGGAATAATGTTGATTTAAAACTTTGCCATGGCTAGATAATTGGAAAATGTGTTTTATCACTCGGGGTTTTATACAAAAGATTGTTTTCCAAAACAAAAAAAGATTTTCATGCATTTCATACTTATAAAACAAGAGATCTTGCCTTTTTATCAAATTTGCATCATATAAAAACCCGGGTCGTCACATGCACACTATTAAGTTTTCAAAAGTTCATACACACTGTCAAGTTAGAACTTGAACATATTCATTAAGTTTCTGTATTCATGCTTCAATTCTCCACTCATTTGCTTTTCTTTCTTATCATTCAGTAATCATCATTATAAAATAGTTGTCATATAATCTAAGCATTATGTGTCTCCAATTCATGACTAGAACTCTCAAGAATCATTTAAGTAAACATTTACCTCTCAATGATTACCGACTATTAGTATTTCTGTATATATAAGGAATAACTCGTTTTCATTCCTTCGATCAATAATTCATTTGCATAAGTAGATCAACTGCTACTAATTTTCCTAATACTAAAATTTATCCATGGAATATATCCTCAACATACACAGATTAATGTTGTAATTCTATTAATTTTTCCTAAGTTCTCTTCCATTGTGATTATTCTCTGCCCTCTTTCCACTATAATCAAAATATTATTGTACAATAGTCATCATAATCCTCAAAGGTTTATATGCACCGTTAAAATTAAAACTTGGATCCTCTAAAGGTCGCCCCATGTGAATAGATCTACCTCTGATAAAGTTTTCATTCAAAAATACTAATTTTGTACTCTTATACTAGCGTTCCTTACTCTAAGAACTATACTAATCTCGTAAGAGTACTCTTCTTACTCATTCCAGGACTAAACATCTTTTGTCTTCTTAGAACTTGCCAACCCTCATGGGACATATCTATTGTTGTTACTGCTACATTACCTAACTGAGGTTTGGCATCATGTTGGCCATGAAGTCCATCATCTAACTCCCCTGGTCAAATGCCTTGGCAGAGGGGTTTGTTGTTCTCTAACTCATCCTCTTAGGTGGCATTTTTTCCCTTCATCACAAGATCCTTTTATGAGTTATTCCCAAACTCATTAATCATAACATCTTGCTTTTGAGACTGCTTAAGACTTACTCAATGTGACTAGTTGTGAGTGGACTGCACCTAGGCTCTGATACCAACTGTGACGACCCAGGTTTTATAACACTTTTTAAATAAAAAAGATATTTACATAGTGATCTCTATCTCTAATAAAAATCAATTTTAAAAATTAAACAACAGCAGAAGAATCTTTTTCCTTTAAATTCACTTTGAAAAATAAAACCCTGAGTGTTATATTCTTTTCTCAAAACAAGGATTTTTGGTGAAATGAGTGCTCATTTCTACTAAAAATCTGGCAGAGTTTCCTCTATTTTTTGGACATATGACATTTAACACATGTCATTGCAAAGTACCTGATAAACATTCATTGACCATTTTAAAATATAATTGGAGACTCTGTCTCCTTTTCATACAACTAACAGAATGAAAAAAATTACTAAAACAAGACACACCCAGAACCTCCACAGCACAACCTAGTCACATAAGTCTTCCAAACTCCCATAATTACATACAATTTAGTCTCTTACTCATTTCTGATACAATAACTTCACTTCAAAAAAACCAATTCTCACCTATCCTCGTTAAAAGCTTTTGTTGGTGTGCTCCTGTCAGTACGCAGCTCTTATTCATTGGGAGTCCTCTATTTTGAGATATTATCAACATGCCAAACCTGCTACTATTCTCTGTATTTGAGGCATTGGAAACCAAAGCAATGCCTTAGCAAGAAATTGCTTATGTTGGTAGAATAAGATGTAATTATACACAACAAAATCATAATTTACCATATAGATGATTTGTTCATACTGCATAATGCAAAACTATAATCATTTACAATGTCATCTGAAATATGTCAAGTATTTCCACAGTAATGAATTCATAATACATTCCACATAACAAAAATCCATTTGAGAAATAATTTCAGCAAACTACTAATAAGAAAGAAATCTTAGTGCACCATACCAAAATAACTTTTCCTTAAATCACAAAGTATGCAAATACATGCCCTTATTGTCCATTTTCAAGGAGATGGGCTACCCATAGTCACCAATCATGGCTTTGTAGCATACAAATGGGCTACCCACATTCGGCCTCCTCAGAACTTGTCAGAACACTATCAACCATCCGGGAGATGGGCTACCCACAGTCACTGGCCATGGCTTATATTTTTGCCAAGAGATGGGCTACCCACAGTCACTAGCTACAGTCATAATATAATGCTCTTCCTGGGAGATGGGCTACACATAGTCGACCTCCTTTGAACATGTCCTTCCATGATCAAAGTACACACTAGACACAATATTGTCCTCTTTAGTAGAGATGGGCTACCCACACTCACGCCTCGAGGATCTATTCTAGCCAGGAGATGGGCTACCACAGTCACTGGTCTAGAACGTGTCTTGTCATGAACAAACAATCGGGCCCATGAAGTAAGCCATGCATTTCTACCACCATTTCATGGAAGCCACTTCAGCTACCTTATCCATATAAGCCATGAGAGAAGGTGGCAAGTTGAGGAATTAAAGCTAGCCATGAAGCCTAGCCAAAGGAGCCTTCAAAGTTAGCCATCTAAGCCATCAAGCTAAGGTAAATGGAAGGCTAGGGTTGGAGGGGATTCGAGAGGATTATCCATCAGATTTTAAGGGATATTTTGCAGATAATTAAGGAAAATATCATTAGGATAAGTTGGCATATGGACCAATAGCATGAGATCCTTCCAATTTTGATGTTTTTCTTACTTTTCCAACCTTTTTATCACTTTCTACCTTACCACCAAAGACCACCACGAATTTGACTTTCCATTCAAGATTCCTACCATCACATAACACTTCCCACCTTCTTAGACTCCCATCCTAACCACCCAACCAATCCCAAATCCTTGGGGAATTAATTAGCCAATCAAAAACCTCCATCTCACCTCACTTTTCTAAGTCTTTCCGACACCCCACTTTCCTCCCTCCTTTTCGTCTTCGCATCTCTTTCCTACCTTATCACCTCACCTACCTTCCTAATTTGGAGGGATGAGTTTTTTGAAGGGGGGAGACATCCCTCCCTAAAAGAGAGGCATCTCCCACCTACTTCACATCAAAACGGAAGCCACCTTATCCCCATTGTTTCTTATTTGAAAGTCGTAGCCTTCCCCCAATCCTAACCATCCAAATTGAAAAGATTTCATCCCCACCACACCTTGTTCTTAGAGTACCCTAGAAAAAAAGGAAAACAAGTATAAAACTCTACAAAAACCTATGTTGAGACACACTTCTAGACTTAGGAAAAAAGAAACATCTCCTTCGTTTTAAGGAGATGCCCTCTTTGTGTAACGACCCGACTTTTCTCATGCATTTTTAAATGCAATATCTAATTTCCTAAGGTGGGATGCATCCCTATTTGAAAACCATTTTATAAAAACCATGCAATGCAATGGAAAACCTTTTAGTTTTAAACTCATTTTGAAAACCCTGAGTGTCATTTGCTTTCACAACAACCAAGGTAGTTTTTGAAAAGCCTTAGAAATCATAAGTGTTTTTCCCCAGATCTATCCACTCACAGCACACAGCCCAACTGTAATTAAATACAAATACATGTCCAAAGGGTAGAGAGTTTACTCACATGTATAGTTGTCTCCTTCGTTTATTCACTTGCTCGTAGCACTAATATAGATGTCCTCAACTCGTGGATGGAATTATCCTGAAAAATGTTAAGGATAGGGTGAGTATATACTATACTCAGTAGGAGCCTATCACTACTAGTTTTATAATGCATGAGATGTTTTAAAATCATATGCTCTTTCAAAACATGTGCATGTTTGAATACTCAAGTTCAATATCGATATAAAAATCCGTTGTCAAACTGAAATACTAACGATTTAAAGGATCACATAATCCAAAATTGAAAGTATCATTAACATATATATATATCATAACATTATGATATGCATAAGATGCTTCATTGAATCCAGCTCATGGATATCTAGTATGGTATGGTCGACCAACCTCATATCATGCCATATGCAATGCAAATAAGTCCATAAACCATAGGGTCCAACTATGCCCACGACCTCACCACCGTGTGGGCCCCGGGTACCTGAGGACACTTGGTCATAGCCTCAACGGGGCCTATGACACGTCTTCGTCGTAAATCATGCAATTTATGCAATCGATTGCAAAACATGCATGCAATGCATAAAATTTGCTCATGCTAGTATTGCCTTCAAAGTCATAACTCTGCCTAGAAGCCTACCAGCCTAGAAGCCTTGTCAGCTCTCTCTGCCCCGCCCTCGTCGACCTGCCCTCATCGGTCAAGGCTACACTTATCATGCAATCTATGCATGTAGCACATGTCTTGGCAATATATGCGCAATGTATTTTTCAAAACCTATCCTCTTTGGGTCCCTCACAACTGCCTGGCCCTCACAACTGCCTACCCAGCGTCTTTTGGTAACCCTCAAGGACATGCAATCTTTCAAAAACTCAATGCTCACAAATCATACAATATATGCATTTTTTTGCAAACCATATCTATGCATAATGTATATGCAATTATTGGTCAAATATATATATGCATAAAGCATTTATCATAAGGATGCTGAATTAAGTCATGCTAAACAAGTCATATACTTAAAACATGTATTCTCAAAACAATCATGGCTCTTTTAAAAAGTCTAGTAGCGATAGAGCACCTACGTCAAAGTCTCCTGGAGTCACGTCCTTTATCGCTTAACCCGTCCTCGGGTCTCATTTATAAAATCCTGGGTAGCCTAAGGACGCCCTTTTTCTGGTGGGGCGGCTCCTCCTTTCCGCCTAAAAACCCTTGGCTGCTGGAAACTCGAAGAAGGGGAAAACCCCATTGCCAAGACCGGAGAGAAGAGAGGGGAATGGGGAGACAGGAATGGCTGACCTGACTTGGGCCTGGCCATTGCCGGAAAACTCAGAGAGATGGGTTTGAGACGGTTTTCCGGTTTTGCCGGAAACACCAGTCTCAAACGACTGGAAAAAACCCGTTTTGAAGAGGGGGGAAGATGAGGTTTTTATAGAGGAATGAAAGGTTGTGCCCCTCAATGGCGGTGCCGCCATTTTCCCTGGTGTATTCTAGAGAAATCGTGAAAAAATGAGTTTCTGCGAGGGTCTAGAGGTTGAAGACGACAGGGGGTGCCGTTATCAAAACGCCCCTGCGTTTTTCATCCTTTTTCTTTTTTTCGTCTTTCTGTTTTATTTCCAGAAATACCCCTATCTTTAAACGGCTGTAACTTCCTCATACGAACTTCGTTTTGGGTGATTTTTGAGGCGTTGGATTCCATTTTTTGAGTAGAATCTAATGGTACTAAGTTCCCTCAAAAATTCCTTCATTTACTATTTTAAATAAAGTGAAACATTTAACTCAGTTTATTTCCTATAGAATGTTCAATTTTCGTTAAAAATAGTGTAAATTGCTCGGGCATTACATTATTACCCCCTTAAAAGAATTTCATCCTCGAAATTCCATAAATTATCATCTTCAAGATATTTTGTCCCTTAGATAACTTTCGGTGAATGCATTCTCTCCTTAGGAATCAAATCTAGGCTCATCCTCAATTTATCATTTTTTTATTGTTCCTTCTACAAGGCCTTACCTATAAGGGCCGCTTTCGCTGCGTACTCTGATGCACACTCTTATACGTGCCAGTTTAACCATAGCAGTTTCTAGCTGTAATTCATCTATCTTGAAATCCTTAGATGCCCATACTTTTCTCATCGTGTATAGGATAGTCTCCTCGTAGGATCATGCTTCTATATTCATGTATAAATTACTCCATACTTCTTTGAGATCATATGATCTTATTTCTCCTATTTTGAATATCATAGGATAATCCCTTTTTCTTTTTATCTTTCATCTAATGATCTCTTCATCATCCATATCTCCTTCTAATGGTTGGTTATATGTCATTAGTAAGAGTCCAAAAATTTACCTTCTTTCCATTGTGTCTAACTTTGCTTCTTATCTTTCATATTTGTCCCTAAGATACTTCAATAACTGACATGGTATCATGTGATCTACAGCCAAACCCTTGATTAACTTTGAATTTCAACTATCTGTCATTTTCCATATGTGACTTATTCCTCGATCAAAGTTACATTCAAAATAAAATCATGAAAGCCAATTAGTAGCTTCTTCCATCGAGGACCTTATCATATACTGAAAGTAAATGTCCTAACTCCATATCCAGTTTCATAATTATTGAATTCATTAAATGCTTTCCTCTGTGAAGATTTTATCCAAACTCAAGTCGATTCATCATCATGGGTCAAATGTTCTTGTCCAGAGGCCTATCTCACTATTCACATCAATTTGTCATTAGGATTTTCAATAATGTTCCTATTCATGCAAAGCAAAAAGTCTCTTATTCATAACTGAGTACCCTTACTAGGTCATGATTGAATCCTTCATCATCCTCTTTTGTCCTTTCTTTTCTTGATGGTTTTCTTTGTAACCTTTCAGTCCAAAAGTTCCATACCTAATCCAGTAGGGTTAGTCCTTAGGAAATTCCTTCAATTGATTTTTCGTACTTAGTATATGCTCATAACAACTAACTATTTGTCTAATGGCAACGTAACATTAAATCTTCACCTTATAGTGTGCTAGCATCTCACCTTTTCTCCTTCTATCCTCTGTGTCAATATATTGTGTAATCTTTTATCAAGGCTTTATAGTCAACCATGCAGTCTATATTGTCAGGAGGTATCCTCATAAGTAGTGATTTTCTCAATTCCTCAAATTTTATCCTTCAAGTGCCTCCTCATACTTTGCTTTAGCAGTTCTCATTCAATAACTACTTCATCAAGTTATGCTGAAGCTATTAAATCATCAAATTTGAAAAACACTCAGGTAAGCATGGAATATTTTTGTAGACATATAGAAAGACTTTATTCGATTACCTGTTGATCTCTTTCCAGATATCTCTTTATCATAAGCTCAGGGGTCTCCAAATTGATCAGTACTTATCTACCTTTCTTTTTAATCCAAGTCGGTAGTAATTTCTTCACCTTGTCATGGTAGCCATTAAGGTTTGGAAAAATCTTTCATATTAGTTTAGATCACTTATTATTTTTGCTCCTATCTCAGTTGCAATTGTCCTCATCAACTGACCTCATACCCTCAAATGACTTAGTTTAACAAGTACTTCTTTCAAGGAAAACTCAAGTCTAAATACTTATAATATTCCTCTGAGTATATAACTTTGACTACTAACTCATAAATACTAACATACTTGATTAATTAGGGTGGGATACCTTTATTTAGTCAACAGTACTCTAAAGGTAATGACTAAATAATGGTCTTAAGATTTTTGATAGTCCAATCTATGATAGCAAGGCCTCAATTTGATCCTTGATGGTACCTTACTTGCTAAATGGACAAGTCATCGTTCCCGGCTTAATTCCTTTTTCAATATACTTTATTGGCGAGGTGGGATATTACCAAATTTTCCTTTTTATGGATTATATCCATCGGTGTTCCTCATAAGCTAATGGATCTAATAATTGATATCAAACCATTTGTAGAATTTAATTTCTAGTTGGTCACCATTCCTCTTCGAAATTTCTTGTCGCATAAGCTCCTGAAATTCGATACTCTACTCAAAGTCTTAAACCCCATATGCTTTCTCTCTTTTATACTCTTTTACAATAAGATCACCAACTCATCTAGTATTATTCCTTTGCATTTGTTTGATCTACCTTCCTATGGGATTCAAGATGATAGAATTCTATGAATCTATTCTTTCCTTAATAAAGTCATGACCTTTTTCTTTTGAATATTCAATACATCTCTATCTCTTTCTTTCTTTTCTTCAAAATTCTCATTTTTGTCTACCTAGATCAATGTCTTCATGTGCTTTGTTGCATATAATCGATACTGCATCTACTCCTTAACAGATATGATAAACTGAATGCTTCTCTAAGAAATTCTAAACTGTCTTAAGATCATTGAAATCCTCAATTGCCTATAGCCTCAATAAAATTCATACAATGTCTTAATAATGGTATTGACGTTTTGGTCATGCCATGCTTCTCTTACAAGTTCATGTTAGGATCAATCTATTATTATACTTAGTATTTTCATCAAAATCTTTTGACAACTGGTCGAATTCATTTCCCTATCATATTTGTGTTATGTTTCTCTTAATCACATGATATGTCACTTGTATACATCTTCTAATTTGATCCATAATACGCAGGTAGTTGTTATTCAATCTCACTTCACTCCTCATGAGACTCCAATTAAGGTATCCAAAATTGAGCTAAGTCCTTTCGGATCCATACCTTTATGATCTAATACGAGTCACAGTTATCTTCTAATATCATCTTGCATTCTCATCCCTCTTAGATTATCATCAAAATCTTCTCAAAGTCTGTTTTTTACATCCCTTATCATACTCCTATCAAATCCCTTGTGATAGTGTGCTCATATTCTGATATTCTTTATGATGGTAAGATAGCCATCTAGGTTTTCCAATCTTATCACCTTTGATGAGATTACTTTATTGCAGGTCAGAACTATCTACTAACAAGTCCACTAACATCTTACTTCATCATTCTCATCATAATATAATCCATATATGAGTTTTCATATTTGCACCTTACAACAATCCTTAATCCTTAAGTCGTCTTAGACTAGATTTTAGATAAGGGTTGCACTATCCTTTGCCTAATTATTTGTTAAACCAAGCTGTGTTTCACCTATTTATTTATGGTGAAATGCCTTGAGCATCAATATGCTAGTCCTCAAATATAAGTAGTCATCTCTACTTCTTCAATTTATACTACTTCTTCTTGATTTTCTTGATTGTCTATGACCCTTGGACATGATGGACTGGCTGTGAAAGGATAAAACCTAGGCTCTGATACCAACTGTAATGACCCAGGTTTTCTCATGCATTTTTAAATGCAATATCTAATTTCCTAAGGCGGGATGCATCCCTATTTGAAAACCATTTTATAAAAACCATGCAATGTAGCGAAAAACCTTTTAGTTTTAAACTCATTTTGAAAACCCCGAGTGTCATTTGCTTTCACAACAACCAAGGTAGTTTTTGAAAAGCCTTAGAAATCATAAGTGTTTTTCCCCAGATCTATCCACTCACAGTACACAGCCCAACTGTAATTAAATACAAATACATGTCCAAAGGGTAGAGAGTTTACTCACATGTATAGTTGTCTCCTTTGTTTATTCACTTGCTTGTAGCACTAATATAGATGTCCTCTACTCATGGATGGAATTATCCTAAAAAATGTTAAGGCTAGGGTGAGTATATACTATACTCAGTAGGAGCTATCACTACTAGTTTTATAATGCATGAGATTTTTTAAAATCATATGCTCTTTCAAAACATGTGCATGTCTGAATACTCAAGTTCAATATCGATATAAAAATCCATTGTCAAACTGAAATACTAACGATTTAAAGGATCACATAATCCAAAATTGAAAGTATCATATACATATATATCATAACATTATGATATGCATAAGATGCTTCATTGAATCCAACTCATGGATATTTAGTATGGTATGGTCGACCAACTTCATATCATGCCATATGCAATGCAAATAAGTCCATAAACCATAGGGTCCAACTATGCCCACAACCTCACCACCGTGTGGTCCCCGGGTACCTGAGGACACTCGGTCATAGCCTTAACGGGGCCTATGACACATCTTTGTTGTAAATCATGCAATTTATGCAATCGATTGCAAAACATGCATGCAATGCATAAAATCTGCTCATGCTAGTATTGCATTCAAAGTCATAACCCTGCCTAGAAGCCTGACAGCTTAGAAGCCTGCTAGCCTAGAAGCCTTGTCAACTCTCTCTGGCCCGCCCTCGTCGGCCCGCCCTCATCGGTCAAGGCTACACTTATCATGCAATCTATGCATGTAGCACATGTCTTGGCAATATATGCACAATGTATTTTTCAAAACCTGTCCTCTTTGGGTCCCTCACAACTGCCTACCCAGTGTCTTTTGGGAACTCCAGCGTCTTTTGATAACCCTCAAGGACATGCAATCTTTCAAAAACTCAATGCTCACAAATCATACAATATATGCATTTATGTGCAAACCATATCTATGCATAATGTATATGCAATTATTGGTAAAACATATATATGCATAAAGCATTTATCATAAGGATGCTGAATTAAGTCATGCTAAACAAGTCATATACTTAAAACATGTATTCTCAAAACAATCATGGCTCTTTTAAAAAGTCTAGTAGCGATAGAGCACCTACCTCAAAGTCTCTTAGAGTCACGTCCTTTATCGCTTAATCCGTCCCCGAGTCTCATTTATAAACTCCTAGGTAGCCTGGGGATGCCCTTTTCCAGGTGGTGTGGCTCCTCCTTTCCACCTGAAAACCCTTGGCTGCTGGAAACTCGAAGAAGGGGAAAACCCCATTGCCAAGACCAAAGAGAAGGGAGGGGAATGGGGAGACGGGAATGGCTGGCCTGACTTGGGCCTGGCCATTGTCGAAAAACTCAGAGAGATGGGTTCCCGGTTTTGCAGGAAACCCCTGTCTCAAACGACTGGAAAAAACCCGTTTTGAAGTGGGGGGAAGATGGGGTTTTTATAGAGGAATGAAAGGCGATGCCCCTCAATGGTGGTGTCGCCATTTTCCCTGGTGTATTCTAGAGAAATCGTGAAAAAACGAGTTTCTGCGAGGGTCTAGAGGTTGAAGATGACAGGGGGTGCCGTTATCAAAACGTCCCCTACGTTTTTCATCCTTTTTCATTTTTTCGTTTTTCAGTTTTATTTTCAGAAATACCCCTATCTTTAAACAGCTGTAACTTCCTCATACGAACTCCGTTTTGGGTGATTTTTGAGGCGTTGGATTCCATTTTTCGAGTAGAATCTAATGGTACTAAGTTCTTTCACAAATTCCTTAGTTTAATATTTTAAATAAAGTGAAACATTTAACTCAGTTTATTTCCTATAGAATGTTCAATTTTCGTTAAAAATAGTGTAAATTGCTCGGGCATTACACTTTGTAAGCCCCTCTCTTCACTGCCTTGCTTTGTTTTGTGGATCTCCTTCGAGTGCTGCTTTTTTTCTTAGGGTGTGAGACTTCTCTCTAAGCCATGTTACATATGGTTTCAGGGGGTTTGCTTCAGCTTGCAAGGTTGGTTCTCCTCTTTTATTCTTTTGTTTGATCTTAGAGTTTTTATGCTAGCTTTTGTCCTACTTTCTTTTGTTGTTTTCTTGTTTTTAAAACTAAGATTCAAGGATGATTTTCCCTTGAGATGACAGCCAAGGAAATCATCTTGAATCTAATTTTCCCTTTTCCTTTCATAGCTTTTGAGTTCTCTTTTAAGTTTCCATTGATTTCCAGCCTTGCTTCCTTGAGTTCATGTGAGTTTTACCTTATTATTTCATAAGATTTTGCCTCGATTTCAAGTATGCTTAGTCATGATTGATTATTGGAACAATTAAAGAAGGATTTTCTTGTAATTAAGGAGTTATTAAATATTAAGCAAACTTCATTGTAATAGAATTTACATTTTAGGTTTGGATTACATGTATGGGACACCATGTTGAGGAATGTTTGATGAGATTCAATAAACATATTTGGAATTTCAATTCATAAGTATGTCCAGCAGTTAATGAACATTGTCATTGAATGTTTCATTACATTAGAAGTGAGTAATTCCATGTTTTACATGTTCTATTCATTGAATAATTCAATTACTATGATGCTGGAACTTCTTTTCATGAAGTATTCATGTTAATTTCCAGCACTGTACAACTCATGTTCACTTGATGTTTTAAGATCCCAACTAGATTGTAGATAGGTAATTAATGTTAGAAGAAGATCTCATGCTTAGGTTTCCAAAGTAGTTAATTAAATCCACTCCTATCCAATGGATCATGCATACCATTTCATGGTCACATGCATGATACTTGGGTAGATTTCCTTTCATTATTTGTTAAGTGATTGTTCCTTCGTCATTCTTTGAATTTATTGCTTCTATAATCAAGTGTGGAAAGCAAATTTCAATTCATGTTGAAATTATATATGATGTCCATAAGTGATGTGCATGTTTTGAATGAATTAAAGGAATGAACTCCATTTTAGTTGTTTTCTTTAGGTGTCACAATGTTTTTGTAGTGTTCCATACTTTAGGTTATCTTCCTCTAGTCTAGGTTTAGGGTGCATTAGATTAGGGTTTTTTTATTTATTTTTGCAATCGGTGCTATTTTCCTCATATTGAGCATTTTTCTTTTATTATTATTTTTTTGTGTGAAGGAAATCGGCAAAGGTGTGGCTCCAATCTTGTGGGGCATGGCTTTTTTATCTTAGATTAGGCTTTATTGCTTTCTTAGATTAGGATTTGAGTAGAACTTGTATTGAGGCCCATTATAATTTGCAAATTCTTATTTATTTAATTTAAAATGGATTGTAATAAAACAAGGCAAGTGTGGGGTGTGGTGACCCACACTTGATCATCATCGGACCCCTCACTATGATCATCTCTCACTTAAATTTTAATTTTTAGGATAATTTGCTTTTAGTATAATTTTGAATTTGGGTGGTAGAATAAGTCATGTAAATTAGGATCATTCATTAATAATTGTTGTATCTTTACTTAGGACTATTGCATTAGTTGTATACCTATTTAACAAAGGTTAGCTTGAGCTCCACTATAACCAAAGCATAGGCTGCATGGTTATAGTGCCTGTTTATTAAGGTGCTTGACCCTTTGTTAAGTAGCATATAGATATGCATTAGTTTGCTTTTTGTTCTACATTGCATATTTAAATGCTTTATGGTATAAAGGAATTAATGCTAGTAAGGTCACCACAAAAACCCTTATAAGATAAGGACTAGATTTCATCATTAGTTCCCGGGCCCACTTAGGAATTAGTTAATATCCTTATATGTCACAATCCCAACCCTTGAATTTAAATTTAAAATCAAGTAGAAAGAGACATAGGGTATCAAGCTCATAGGACCCTTTTAGAATGATTTGTTCTATTGTCACTCCAGTGGCTTCTAAGAACTATGGTTATAATGGGTGTCTTAAAATCCAAGTGATTTTCCACACGTTTCGTTGACGTTAGTTGAGGTCTAAATGCAAAGATAATCAAAACACTACTCAATTGGTGGATATTAGGTGCACATCATGTAGATTTGGATTTAGCAGATAGATTAGGACATTTAGTGTAGGATAGTTTATGCAAAGGCGTCGATCTCAAAACTTAGAGTTAATATCTTTCAACCTAGAGATTCAATGCAACCCTAGACAAGGGGAAAGAAACCAAGTTCCTATCCACATGGTTGAATCACTAGCAGAAGTTGAGCATAAAGCTATTAGAGACTTCTATATGCCATTACAACTCAACATCCCATCCTGCATAGCTTTACCTCCTACAATTGTAGATCACTTTGAGTTAAAGCTAGGAGTCATACAATTGCTCTCCACTTTTTGTGGGCGAGACTGAGAAGATCCATACCTACATATCAAGGAGTTTTTCAATATTTGCACCACATTTAGGTTTTGAAAATTTTTAGATGATTCTATTAGGCTTAGACTATTCCCATTCTTACTCAAGGATAAAGCCAAATCATGGCTTAATTCCTTAGAGTAGGGTCCTTCAACACATGGAACCAAATGTCTAAAAGTTTTTGAACAAATTCTTCCCAGTTCATAAAACAAATGCCTTCATCATGAAATTATCAATTTCTAACAAAGGGATAATGAATATTATGAATGTTGGGAACAGTGGAATGAATTGGTGTAGAAATGCCCACATCATGGATTCAAAAAATGGCAATAAGTTAAATACTTTTATGAGGCATCTAGCTTCAAAATAAACAAATGGTAGATGCAACGAGTGGAGGGGCCTTCATGTTAAATGATGAGAGTGAGGCTTGGGAGTTCTTTCAGACACTAGCAGATAATTCCTAGCAATGAGATTATTCAAATAGAAGACAAAGAAACAACCAATCCACCAAGAGAGGGGTCTCTATGAGATAGGAGTGCATATTGATATATCCCATAAACTTGACTATGTACTAGCAAGAATGGACAAGTACGGCAGTAGAGATGACAAGCTTGAAACTATGTTTCAATTTTTATTGTTGCACATCTCTTAAACCTCCATAAGAGGTTTGTGCTCTTTGTTCTAGCCCAGCCCACATCACCACATCTTGTCCATCAAATAGAGTGCTCAACAATTATCTTGTTGACCAAGCAGATGCATTGAATGCATATTGCCAACCTAGCAACAACCCGTATTCTAAGACCCACAACCCTAAATGGACTAGGCATCCCAACTTTTCCTAGTCAAAAAATAACTACCAAGGGGGACCATATGTGAACCCCTCTTCCCAAAAGTTTCCTCTTATAGCTATATTTCCTTAGCAACCAACTAGCTTCTAATAACCTCTACAACGAAATAAACCATCTTTAGAAGATAGGATTTAGAGTATGATTGAAAAATAAAATGAAGAAACAAAAAGGTCTCTGTCCAATTCCAGAATATCAATTCTTAAGCTATGCATATTAGCCAATTATCAGCTAATCTACAGAATAGAGGAAAGGGTTAATTTCCTACTCGACCATTCCTAACCCTAAGGGTTAATTTGAGATAGGGTCAAGCTCTCAAATTCAGAACCCTCATGAGTATGCCAAGTCTATAATCACCCTTAGGAGTGGTCTAGATCGATAACAAAGTAGGGTAGGTTAAGGAAACTATAGAGGAAAAGGAGGCAACCAAAACATAGGAGATAGAGAAAAGACAGAAAACCCCTATAGAACCTATAGTGGAGGCACCCTATGTGCCTAAATCCTCATTTCCTTAGCTATTGAATAAGATGAGGAAGGGAATAAACTTCAATCACCTTATGGATGTATTTAGACATGTCTAAATCAATATTTCATTGCTCAATACAATTAAAGACATTCCCACCTATGCCAAATTCTTAAAAGAGCTATGAACAAGAAAAAGAAAGCTAAATGTATGAAAGAAAGATCCCTCACTGAGTAGTTAAGCTCTTTGATTCAACACAAGAACCCACTAAAGTTTAGAGACCTAGGGTGTCCTACCATTTCTTACATTATTGGAGATCATGTCATAGATAGGGCATTACTTAACCTAGGGGCGAGTGTTAACTTGTTACCATAGTCTGTCTATGAGCAACTAAGACTTGATGAGTTAAAACCAACTACTACCATACTGTAATTAGTTGATAGCTGTATCAAGATACCTTGTGGTTTGGTTGAAGATGTATTGACATAGGTTGACTAGTTTTATTTCCCAGTTGATTTAATTGTACTAGACACCCAACCTATATCTGATCCCCACAGTCAAATTTCAGTTATCCTTAGATGTCTATTTTTGGCAATGTCCAATGCCATTATTAATTGTAAAAATGGTGTAATAGAATTTTCATTCAACAATATGAAAGTTAAGCTAAATGTATTTAGCGCTGATCAAGCACATTTAAACCTTGATGATTCTTGCGATGTCAATTTGATCGAGAGTCTAACTAACAACATTCATTCACCAATGTCCATCTCTGACCCCTTAGAAGCTTGTCTCATGCACTTTGATGGAGAATTTGATCTTGATAAGTCTATTGAGGAGGTAAACAACCTTCTAAAGGCTACTCCACTCATGAATACCTCCATGTGGGGCCCTTATGTGGAACCACTCCTGCCTTTAGAGTTTGTCCCCACACCCTCTATAGAGCAATCTCTATTTCTAGACCTAAAACCCTTGCCTGACAATCTCAAAAATTCATACATAGGCCTAGATGAAACCTTACCTACTATAATCCAATCAGATTTAGACAATGAATAGAAGGGTAAGCTTTAAGAAGTTCTTAAGGAACATAAGACTACTCTAGAGTGGACTATAGTAGACATCAAAGGGTTTAGTCCAGCCATTTGCATGCATAGGATACAACTAGAAAAAATGCAAAACCTTCTAGAGAAACCAAAAGATGACTTGATTCCCACATGAAGGACATGGTTAGAGATGAAATCCTAAAGCTTCTAGATGTTGGCATAATATACCCTATCTTTGACAGCACTTGGGTCAGCCTCGTTCAGGTTGCATCTAAGAAATTCAGGGTCATGGCAGTAAAAAGTGAGGAGAATGAGTTTGGGGCATAGATTTCATGGGGCCATTTCCTAATTCTTTTGGGTATTTTTTCATCCTCATGGGAGTGGACTATGTGTCCAAGTGGGTGGAGGCCATACATTGAAAGACCAATGACCATAGGCAGTGGAGAAATTTTTAAAGGAAAATATATTTGTAAGGTTTGGTACTCCATGTACCATAATTAGCGATGGGGGCAAACACTTGTGCAATAAACTGTTTGAAAACTTAATGAAAATTATGGTGTCAACCATCAAATAACTACCCCATATCACCATTAGTCCAGCAGACAAGTAGAGGTATTGAATAGGAAAATCAAGCTATTCTAAAGAAAACAATCAATCCAAGTAGGAAAGATTGGTTTGTTAGACTTAACAACATTTTATGGGCTTATTGCACTGCTTATAAGGCTCCCATAGGCATGTCACCCTATTGACTTGGTCTATGGAAAAGCCTACTACTTACCAGTAGAATTGGAACACAAGGTATATTGGGCTGTCAAAAAGCGTAATTTTGAGTTAGATGTTGCTGGTAACAACAGAAAACTCCAACTCAATGAGTTGGATGAGTTGAGAAAAGATGCATATGAATTTGTACATCAATACAAAGAACGAATGAAGGTTAACCATTATAAACAAATCATAAGGAAGGCCTTCACACCTACACAAAAGGTCTTATTGTATAACTCCAAATTACATCTATTCCCAAGGAAACTTAGGTCTTGATGAACTAGACCCTATGTAGTATGCACCATATATCCTCATGGGGCCATCGAGATAGAAAAGGGTGGTGAAATCCTAAATGTTAATGGATAAAGGCTAAAACCTTTCCTACAATTGATTAACCCTGAGGTGGAGGAAACAACATTAGAGGCACTAATTTACCATTATCCACCTTAGCATCGTCCAAAATACCATGTACATCACATTGTACTCATCATCAGATCTAGCTGAAGATGTAAAACTTAGGGCTCATTAGGAGGCAACCTAGACATTTTTTGAATCTCAGTATTCCACATCATTCCATCATCATATAGGGTCCTATGTTTCCAAACATTGAGGACAATATTTAGTTTAGGTTGGTTGGTGTAGATCTACAAAGAGATTTTGATTTTTCATGTATTCTCTTGTATTTTTTGAAAAAAAAAAAGGTATTGAGATAAAGTTTCTTTACTATGATGAGAATTGGAATTTTAGGAACTTAGTTGTTCTACTACTTTAACCTCTTAATGGAACTACATATGGCTTGTTTTCATGTTGTTCATGTGTTGAAACATTTTTATGAAAGTTAAATCTCAAAAAATACTCACAAACAACACATAGTCTATACTAATAGAAAGGTATGACTTAGAGACGCTTAGGAACAAAAGTGGAGACTTATAACCAAGTGAGTTTTAGAGATTGTCCTTTTTTTAAGAGTTACAAATAATTCCACATTTTCTTCATCCTCCATATCTTTGTATGGTCATGTTATCTTTATTTTGGTTAATTTCCAATAAATAGGAGTGATAGTTTTCTTTCCATAACATTTATTAAATTTGATAGGCTTTAAGAAACCTAGGAAATGATATATGCCATCCTTGTTCAGCCCAAAGGCATAGAACCTTCCCAATATAGTATACCACTAGTTAGCCCCTTAAGCCTATTATTAAGCCTTTTTTCTTAACCCCATTTACCTTAATCCAGAAAAACCAAGTAAAATAAACATCTATTACCTATTTTCAAAAATGAGTGTAGTTCTTAGAAAGAGTTCAAAAAGAACAAAAATTTAAAGAAGTGAAAATACCAAAGTCATACAAAGAAAAGTCTTTCTTTCAAAGAATCACAAGAAAAATTAGGGAAAGGCAAGAGTACAAAAGATATTCACTTGTATAATATTAGTAAAGTTGTCCAAAATTCAAAAGAAGACCTCTACTCAATTTTGAAGCTTTGAATCCCTATAACTTTCTTTTCTAAGCCTGTTCCAAGCCTATATTTCATCCTAATTAAAGACACGTGGATCTTTGGTGAAAAATAACCTGAAAGAGGATATAAAAAGAAGGAATCAAGGTAAATTACCCCTACTAATCTGGTCATATAGTGAGAGAAGTGTGTTTAACCTCGTTCTCTAAGAGCTTAATTTTTTAGAGTATACCTATGAGAATTGAGGTCAAAACATATTTCTAAAGGAACTGAAGCATGCCCAATTAGAAGTCCCAACTTATGTCACTATACACACACATACACTATGAGAAATTACTATAATAAAATGACTTTAGTATGTGAAGAACCTATAGAATTTTCATTACCTAATGGATGAGGATTCTCTAAGATAAAATTAAGGACTCAAACTTATAGAATTTTGTGAGTATATTCATTGCAAATACTAGGAATAAATTAGGAGTTTATGGGCTTGTTGCATATACTAAATGCAATCGTGAGTACCTATAAATGTGGCACTTTGTATCAATTTTTGTAAAATCATTTTTCACATGTTTTGATTGGGACTAGCAAAACGCTAGTTGGGAGAAATGATAAGTACTTAATTTTTCATAAAAATCTCCTAATTAGTTACTCATGTGTTATAACTTATAGAGTTAAATTAGGGATTTTGGCCAAAAATTATAAAACATACATTTCTGACTTAATAAAACAAATATTTGATAATTTACAAGTTTAAAGGCTAATATGAGGTACATATGTAAATAATCATAGTTTTATAGGGTTTAGTTAGAGTTTTTGAATTTTTATAGGAGGCGAGATGATAATCCAGTGGTCGAGATAGATCGAGTTGAAAATTAAAGAATAAGATCAAAAGATAGAATCAAGACCTAAAAATCATCAATCCAATATGAGATCATTACTCAAGATCACCTTAAGGAACACAAAGGATGGAATTGGAGAAGGCAAAGGTGACTAAAGTGGGCCTAAGCACAAGCCATGCACAGTCCACCACCTTTGCATGGGATGCACTTAAGTCACCCAAGCCATGTAAGCCATGAAGGAGAGGACAAGCTAAGGAGCCTAGCCAACCATCAAAGCCAAAGAGCTAAGACACTAAGCCAAGCCAAAAGAGGCCCTAAATCTAGTCTTGAAGCCAAGCCAAATGAGCTCTCAAAGAATCCATCAAGCCACATGAGCCAAGCTACGTGGAAGGCTATGATTGGAGAAAAGTTTAAAGAAATATCCATGGAATTTTAAGGGTTATTTTGAAGATCCAATTGGTTGAGATAGCATGTGGACCAATAGGACAAACCCACTTCATTTTTCACCTTCTTTTCTTTTCTTTTTTTTATGATTTTCTGACATTTTTCTCCCTTTCCACCTCACCATACAAGTCCACTACGAATTTCACTTTCCTAAAAGCCACCTAAGAGTCCAATCCTTCTAAAACTCTCCTATCTTTCTAACTCTACCCTAGATCAACCAATCATCTCTTCCCACCTCTACCTTTCTTTCTTTTCCTCATCATCCTACCATTCATTCTTCATCTAGGGGCTAGAATCACTCTCACTCCCTATGATCTCCATGCAAAAATCAAAGTGGGAGATGCCTCTTTGTTAAAAAAATGATGCCTCCCACCAATGGCTGATCCTATCACATGTTGCCATATCCCCACCTCCATCTCAGTCCTTATTTCTTTTCTCCTAACTAGTTCATTGCCTTCCTATGATTTTCCTCTTTCCTTATCACATTTTTGCATGAAAAACCTTGAGGGAAGGAGCTCCATGCCTAGATCCACATAGTCGAAGGGAGCCTCCATCCCATTCCCCTTCCTCTTAGTCATCCAAGGTGGCCAATCTTTTCATGCCACCTACACACTTTCTAACCTCTCTCTATCTCTCTCCCCACTTATTTATTTCTTTTCTAACTGCTTATCTTACCTTCTTGGTTAACTTAAATCTAATCCTAACCCTTACATCTTATTGCTAACAATCCTCACCTTAGGATCATATTCTAGGATAAAAGAAAGAGAAGGCAACCAACTTATAAAGCCCAACTTAGGGTTCCCAAGTAACACATCTTTTGGGAGAGGAGGCACCTAAAATAGTGGTGCCTCCCTCTTTCCTTTAGGGATTCTTGTTGAGCTTTTTGCAAGTGCACAGGTTATTGAAGTGTAGCCTGTGCAAGTACAAGTCGATCCCACAAGGACTTGCTTTAAGAAATTGGAGTTCTAATAAAATTTAATTATTCAAAAATTAAAATTAAATGAAAAAAATTAATAAAAAGTGCAATCAAACTTCAGATATGTTTAATCAATGAAAATTACAGCAGTTCAACTCAAAAAATACAGAAATTTAACTAAATAAACAAGAAAATTCTACTTTCCAGGATTGAATATCATCAAATTCTTCAAATCTTGTCTCATAAACTTTGATCAGCCTTGATTATCTCTTCTTGGTGCCTTGGATTGATGATTCATTGCAAGGATTAGGCATATTCTCAATAATTGCAAAGATCTAGTCTAAATAGGAAATTTGAGTTTTAATGGGTTAGATCTAATTTTTTATTATCATATTGAAGATCAAAATAATAAACATGCTAGGAAGTGTCCTAAGAATAAGATCTAAAGAGGAATTGAAATTTTGATATGAAAAAGTTGAAGAAATAAAGAGATCCTATTTGTCAAAGCAGAGTCGTGGATCTGATTAAGCATGAATAAGAGAGATTTGGATTAAACAGTTCCTAGATTAACTAAGAACAACGAGAACATAGATAACACAACATAAATAGAATAGAATGTAGATAAGAATATTAACATGACAAAAATGTAATTAAATTTTTTACTAAGGGCAAAAATGTATTTTTTCCTAAAACTTGCTTCTTTTTCTCATAAATTGAAATTTGCAAGAAGAAGAGGATGATTGCTGGAGAAGATGAAGCCAGAGTTTGACACCTGATGTGCTGGGAAATGTGAAGATGACTAGGGCAGTGAACAATGGAGAGACGGGAGCAACGACGGTGCGGTGATGGGCAGAGGGCATCGACTGGTTTCTAGGCTGTGATCGAATGGAGGATTGCGTTAGTCTAAATGGTGAAGCAAACTAGTGTGGTGGACTAGAGAATAGGGAATGAAGATGTCACTAGGTTTAGGGCATCGTCCGGTAGAGGCTTGAAGATATGGAGAACATGGAGAAGAGAAGAGTGCGGGAGTTGGGAGAATAGAGGGGCAAACATCGCTGGTCAGTGTTGTTCGGTTGTTACAAATAAAGGAAGTCAGTGCTAGGTGCATGGAAGCAAAAAGGTGTTGGTGATGAGGAGAGAGACCACTCAGCTGGGCAGGTCTGTTTGGAATGAAAAGGATGATGGGAGGTGGACTGGAGAAACCGACTAGGGAGTGAAGTAAAGGTGTTGGGATGGGATGAGCAGGAGAGAATAGGGAGGTCTGGGCCGTGCCAAATAGAGGTGATGGGCTCAAAGAAGGGAGAACCTAAGAGAGAGAACTAGGCATTCCCTAGAGAAAACAAAATGATGAATGAATATAACTGAAAGATAGGAACATTAATGGAAAGCAAAAGCAAAATAGTAACACAATAAAGGAAAACAAAAAGAAGAGAAGGGAGTGCAGTGCTTCGTCTCCTACTGTCAAGCCTGGGGGAGGGGAATAAGAAGAAGGAATGGAGAGAGAGAATGGTGAATATAAGAGGAGAGTGGGAAGGAACAAGGAGGAAACAAGTTCCTCTTCAGCCAAAGAGGAAAGATTTGAAGATGACAATTTTCCTCCTCTTTATAGAGTCTCCTTCCAATTCCATTCTTAAGAAACTTCTATTTTTCATCTTTCCATTCCCATGTTATTTCCCTTGTTATAAAATCTTGTCCATGACTTCCAATTAAGATCAATTCTCTTTTAGAAAACTATCATGTCTTTCTTTGTGAGTGATCTAGTCCATTCAATGCCTTTTAGGATAACCTACACCATTAAAATTCATTCTGAGCCATCCATCCCTCTTTTGGTTGATTTATAAAATAAAATACCAAATTAGAGTCATCTAAACCATATATTAAGCATTTGATAAATCAATTATTAACATGTTTCATACTTATAAATAATCCGTTGATTTATCAAACATCTTTAATTATCATTTGTTATCTATATAAACTAATCCAATTCCATTAACCATACCATGCATAATAGTTCTACCCATTCATACTCCCATATGAAACTTATATGAAACTATGCCCTCAATCATATACATATAGTATACGTACACATATATGAAAATTGTTTAAAGACATACAAAATTATGAATATAATCAATATCATCTAATTTGCATTCCCAGACTATACTGGATTTTAGAATCATACCCCTCATCATGTGGGGTTCATAATCATCCAGCCTTTGCTGGTATGTCAATATAATCCTCATGCCCCTCACTATACGGGGTCCACAATCCTCCAACCACTGTTGGAAAAACAATATAAGACATCTCATAATGACCTAATATAAGCACCATAGTGCATCAAACATAAGGACGACTATGCATCTCAACACTAATCCATAACAGTGCACCTAGATGTGTGCCTCTATATACCACTGATACCACGGCGAAAAAACAATGTCATTGTCCATATGGGGAGACAGGACTTTCATAGTAGGGCCTTCCCATAATTGCACTACCTGACTTTTAGCCACACTTAGGGCAAGGTATCCATCATATCATAAATTTCAAAGAGCAAGTGGCCAAACCCCCATAACTCTCCTAGCATAGCATCGCTAGGCATATGCCTGTCTAAAACAAAACTCTCAGGCCTCCATGCTTGGATGTAAGATAATCATAATAGCAGGCAATTCTTCTGTTCATATATTTCATAACAAGAATAACATCCTCACTTATTTGGTGATAACCCATCAAGGATGTATCCTATAAACTTAGACTCGTACATCATCAATACTAACATGGTACACATGTACAATAAACATAATTTCAGAATTCACATACATGATGTACAAGTCATAAGCATCAATTATAACATGCAATTCTTTTAATTAACATTATTTTATCATTTCAATTTAAAGCATATCGAATATCAATCATATAATAAGAAATAAGATAATGTTAGAACATGCATCTTATTATTTAGACATGTTGTCTTAAATTTCCACCTACCTTATGTGACGCGTTCATCGGATTCCACTAGCTTTAATCGCCCTCTTCTTCACGATCATTCATCCATTTCCACATATTAATCCAAACTAAAGAGATAGTCATTTAAATCAAAGACATAACTGATGTATTCATTTTCCATTTCACTAAAATCCTATATACAACCTTACATTTAGATAATCCTAAACATTCATCTTTAACTTAAATATAGATACAAATATACAAGTACCAATACTAGAGATAACACATATGATTCAAATTATAATAACTGAACTTACACTCTTTGGTGTATTCAGATTCAAAAATAGAAATAACACATTTAGTGTTTCTCAAATGCATATATGGAACTCATAACATTAAATAAACAACTAAAATGGCACTAGCTATGCAATCACAATCAAATACTTAAATAATTCCATTAAGGACAGCCTCGGTGCATGAAGCTCTTGCCTTTGCGGTGTCTACAGAAAGGCGGACCATAAGGGTCTATAGTAGGCAACCTTACCTTGTATTTCGCAAGAGGCTGATTCTATGCCTTGAATCCGTGACTTCAAGGTCACATGACAACAACTTTTACCATTTCACCAAGACTCACCATCTCAAATAACACCATTGGTGTTCAATGATATCAATATAGTATCATCTCACTTTACATAATGATACTAAAAGATTTCCATCATTACATACAATACAATTGTTTAGTATGTTCTCCTCTGACATACTATTCAAATGAATTTCCTTCCTTCACTTATCAAATAAGGTTTATCTCTCTTAACCTCAGATATATATACAAACACTCTTCATCATTAGAGGCCAAATTCATAGGGTCTATCAATAATTAGTGGAATAACTGAAAGTCCATCATATCAAATACTGATGGAATGTCTTAATTTCAAACACAACTCACATATTAGTTCTAATCTTTCAACATATATAGTTCAAGAATCTTTCTTGAAATAAGGTATAAATACAATTCACTTGTTTTCTTAAAGTATACTACCCTTCATAGGTAATATCTGTTTCTCATAAATCAAAACTGTTGTCTTTTATATATCCCACAGATCATTCTTTCTGTATTGAGATACGCATTTATTACCAAAATCATCACTAGTCAACAATCTAGTGATGTCAATTAGAAACATTAATTTCTTATTTAAATGGTGGTTTATTGTAATATAATTTAATCCTTTATCAAGCACACCTACTTATGATTAGATAGTTTTTACATTTAGGTAGCACACACATGAGAATGCAAAGTATAATTTGATTCTTTATCATACACACTTGTAATTAGGTAGTTTTTATATTTAAGCAGTACACACATGACAATGCAAAGTATAATTTGATTCTTTATCACACACACTTGTAATTGAGAAATTTTTTTACATATGAGAATGCAAAGTGTAGGGGATTTTAAATCTTCATCATGCACACTTACTTATAACTAAATAGTTTTTACTTTATTGAACACACATGAAAATGTAAACAATAAGGAAAACTAAAGAGAAAATAGGGAAAGGAAGCTCAGTAGTTTCTTGTAGGAGAATTTTAATTTTTCATCATGCATACTTCCTGTGATCAAGTAGTTTTTACTTTAAAGAGCACACATATGATAATGCCAAGTTTAGGGAAAAGTGAATAGAAAATAGAACAAGGCAATTACAGATAAGGAAATGGGAAAAAGATAGAGTATGGTCAAAGAGATATGGAGATGAAATGAGAGAAGGCTACAAGTCTGAGAAAAGTGCGGGTAATGCCATGAGAAATATGAAGAGGTGTAAAATGGAGAGAAATAAGAAAGAGCTCGAATTTGAGAATGCATATCATTTCTTACTGATTTTAGTTTACTTTATTCATTAACCATTAACTCTATTTTTCTTCTCAATCATACATCACACATCATTCATAAAAATCATAATTGTCAAAAATACATGTCATCATTCATTCACTTTACAACTGATATAATGTAAGATTTTACCATATCTTGTCTTCTACATATGAAGACTATTTTATCATAACACATCATTTCATCTTTCTGACAATCTTCATTGTCTCATAATTTGCAATTCATTTCAATCTTGATATCATACTCAAGTCTATCATATCACATGAGGATATACTTATCATTCTTTTGATAAGCCTTAACAAACATTTCCTAGAATAAGTCCATGTGCCAGCGACTTATTCATCAACTGGAGTTATCATCTCAACTCCCTTTTTCACTTTTCACCAATGCATTCATATTTAGCATAATTATATCTCATCATAAGCATCATCATGACCTTATCCCACTCAGGGGCGGCCATAACATATTTCACATAATTATACATAACAAAAGACTACACAGTTCTTTATTTCATTGTAATATTAAGGTGAATCACTTGTTTCTTAAAAAGATCTGAGATTATATATATGTAGTTGATAATGCTTCATGATTTGCTTTGTCTTGAAATTTTCTTTTTTTATTTCAATCTAGAAGTCATCTCATACTCTACTATTGTAGTAAGCTTCTTTTCAATAACTTAAATTTTCAGATTAGGATATAATTCTTTCAAACATCAATCCATTATTTGTTTATATGAAACTCATACTCATATTCTATCCTGATGACATTTATTACACTAAACCAATAATTTCCTTTCTATCTCATCACTTATACATGAGAAAGAAAGTACTCATTATTTCCTTGCATTCTTTCCAAACAATATTGTCCCTACAGATACATTTGCTTTGTTATTTCTAATGTACCATTTCTAGTTTCAAAGTATATGGTAGTTCTAGCTTCCATTTCAATGGAAGTTTGCAATTCTTCTAGGTTTTCTCCTCTTGAATCTATCATTCCTCAATTTTTCCTATTTCTCCTCTTTAATTTACTATTCTTTAGTCATCTCTATTTCACACTTTTCTATACAAACCAAGACCACATTCAATACCTTCTATATAAGCTTCTCTCTTTTTTTAACCTATATTTTGCCTCTTTTCAAACTTTCTACTCTTACACTTGGTATATGTGAACAATAAGTATTTACCTATGTTGGTATTCTATCCTTGAACATTGATACTAGGCATCATTTCTATTTAAACCTGAGTAGGAGCATTTTGTACTATTATAAGTTATGGTATTTGGGTACCCTATAAATAAAAAGGAGATTGTATCACACTCACTTAACTATCTCTACTACTTTATTCTTTGGTTCACTATTCTCAATAGTGGAATCACTAATTTCTCAAATCATTATCCTAGTTGTCCTACTGAGGACATCTCCTCATGGTTTACTATTCCTTTGTACTCTAAGTATACTTACTCTTTCTAATACTCAACTAATTCCATCGTAATTCTACATCAACTCACTAGATCCTAACCTATATTTAAATTGTAATCATTTTATTAGATATAAACGACTACTAGTGATTGGATGAACCATTCTGATACCAACTGTGACACCCCAGGTTTTTCATGAAATTTTTTTGCATTTATTTTCAAAAGGTGGTATGCCTTTAATTTTAAAATTCAAAAATAGTGGAAGATAGTTTTCTTTGAGATTCATTTTTCCAAAACCTCGAGTATCACTTCAACTCCTATACTATACATAATATAGTTTTTATAGAAGATAGATATACATTTTATGAAATGTCCAGGACTCATCCAGTGGTTCACATACACAGCCCCCTATAATCATTATATTAAATGTCCAAGCAGCATAATCCAAATCACTAACTACACAATACAAAACTTTAACAAAACATATACCTAAGCATAGAAGTATAGCTGTTGATCTCCTCTTGCTTGTGTATGTCTTCTCCTGTCTGTCTGTATATGAGATCTTGTAAACATAAAACATTTACAATATCTCAGCAAGCTATGCTTAATAGGGGAGATTTAAGAAAACAGGTTAATTATATATGAATTAAGCATTTTGCATCAATTGGAATATTCAATTATCCACAAGCCATTGATAAAGTAGCTCTTTATAATTCTTTTTCATCATATGAATATAAAAATGCTACTTTAGAGATTACACTTTACATAATATATATAATCCATTGGTATTTTAAATATTTATCATTATCATTTTCCATATGATAATATACTCTACATAATAAATCTACCCATTAATGTCCCCATAGGAAAACTTTTATAAAATTACGCCCTCCAAATACATACATTCAGGACTATATCATATATATTGAAATCGTTAAAAGCCATACAAATTTAGAGTGGCTCACCTGCGTGTTTGCACCAATTTTTATCGGCGGACAGGGTTTACACCAATGTCCCCATAGCTCACTGACTCCAAGACGCCCAGCGCATTCCGGTCATCTGAGACAGTGCGCGTGAGTGTCTTGCGAGCACGTGTGCTGCACATGAGTGCGATGGAGTGGCGGCATGCGTAATTCGCCTCTGTGCGTCTTGGTGGGCGTCTTGGGCACACCGTCCATTGAGGACGATGAACTTAAGTCGTCCACCTTCTTTTGGCTTGATCGGAGCCCTAGATGCTCTGATTTTTTATCTGTTTTTGCCATTCCTAGGGTTTTTGGGTCCAAATATCATAATGAACAGTTCAAATCTACCATTTGAGTTTTCCTTAACATGGGTCTAACCATGCTCCACAGTTTTGATTCCCTAGGCCATCCAATGGCCATTTAGCTTAGATCTAGCTTGGATCTGTGATGGAAAAGTTGAAAATAAGATAAATAACAAGTTAGAGTGTGTAGCTTACCTGATTAGAGCCAGAGCATGGAGATCAAGCCGTATAAAGCATGCAAACTTCAGTTCATTTTCACAGCGTACATAGGGAAAAATGATGGTTCTTCTTTGGTTATTTAGCATGGGAATGGAAGGGGAACTAGTTTTTTATAGGTTAAGATCTAATTTTTTTGAATGAAAAGGTAGATCACCGCCTTCGTCCATTGGAGCTGCAATGGAAATTGAAAGGGGTTTCGTTATGAAAATGACCCCCTCTAATTCACGTCCCTGACTAATTACCAATTTACCCTTACAACTTAAAATGGTCATATCTCACTCATTCGAACTCCGTTTTCGACGTTCTTTATACCATTCAATTTCTATCGACATGTATTTTCTAGTTTTGGTGGTTTCAAAACCAAATTCTATGCATAAAAGTTTTAATTTAATTATTTTATTTTATTACTAATTTAGGGTTAAAAATTGAGGATACTACATCCTTTCCTCATAAAAATTTCGTCCTCGAAATTTTGGTACATACCTCTATGTAAATAACTTTAGGTAGATCCTCCTCATCTCCTCTTCTATCTCCTGTGTGGCCTCCTGCAATGAATGATGCTTCCAAAGGACTTTGACTAATGAAATAGTTTTAGTCCTCAGCTCCTTAACTTTCTTATCCAGTATAGGCACAGGTCTCTCCTCAAAAGTCATATCCAGCTATAACTCTCCTAGAATCTACTCCAGCACATATGATGGGTCTGACACATACTTCCTCACATAGATACATGAAAGACATTGTGTACATTTGCCAACTATGGAGGTAAGGCTAGCTGGTATGCTACTAACCCAACTCTACATAAAATCTCAAAAGGTCTAATGTACTTAGGGCTAAGTTTTCCTTTATTCCCAAACCTCATCACTCCTTTTATAGGAGAAATCTTTAAGAATACATGCTCACCTTTGAAGAACTTTAGGTCTTTTTGCCTCTTGTCACCATAACTCTTCTGGTGGTTGTGAGCTGTCAATAATCTCTTTTGAATAAGTCAAACTTTCTCTACACACTCTTCCACCAACTCAGACTTCACTATGTGTCTCTCTCCTACATCACACCAACACAAGGGTGACCAATAAGGCTTGCCATAAAGTGCCTCGTATGAAGCCATGACAATACTTGCATGATAGATGTTATTATAGGCAAACTCTACCAGTGGTAAATGATCCTCCCAGCTACCCTTCCAATCCATAACATAAGCCCGTAGCATATCCTCAATCATCTAGATGGTCCTATCAGTCTGACCATTTGTCTGAGGGTGGAATGCTATGCTAAATTTCAGCCTCGATCCTAGAGCCTCTTGCACCCTCTTCTAGTACTTTGAGGTAAACCAAATGTCTCGATAAGATATAATTTTTCAAGGAAACTCCATGTAGACTTACGATCTCCTTGACATACAATTTCGCTAGACTGTCCACTGACTGATTCTGCCTGATAGGAAGGAAATGAGCGGACTTGGTCAATCTGTCCACAATGACCCATATCATGTCATGTCAGCTACCAATCCTCGAAAGGCCCATAATGAAATCCATGGTAATATGATCCCACTTCCACTTAGGGAGATCCAATGTCTAAAGTAGACTTAATGGTCCCTGATGCTCTGCCTTGACCTACTAACAGGTCAAACACCATGCCACACACTCTCTAACATCCTTCTTCATTTCGTTCCACTAAAAATGTCTCCTGAGGTCCTAATACATCTTTGTACTTTGAGGATGGATCATATACTGGGACTGGTGTGCCTCCTGAAGTAACTCACACTTCAAATCATCATCTGCTGGTACCATCAACCTACCCTTGAATATGACTCCTCCATCTAGTCCTCTCATAAAACCTATCTTGTCTACCAGATCTTATGTCTCATCTTTGCCTTGTGCCTCTAATATCCTGTTAAGAAACTTAGACCGAGTCAACAGATTGGCAATCATCACCTCAGATTTCGTACTCAAGGCATTTGCAACAATGTTAGCCTTCCCTAGGTGGTATTGTATGGTGAAACCAAAGTCCCTGAGATATTCCATCCATCTACACTGCCTCATGGTCAAATCACTATGAGTAAAGAAGTACTTAAGGCTCTTATGATCAGTGAATACCACAAACTTTTCGCCATATAGATAATGTCTCCAGGACTTCAACGCAAATACCACTGCCACTAACTCCAAATCATGTGTCGAGTATTTCACCTCATGTGTCTTAAGCTATCTCAATGCATAAGTAATTACCCTCCCATGCTGCATCAACAATGCTCTTAGTCCCTTACCCGAGGAATCGCAATAAACCACATAACCCCTACACCTAATGGTAATGTCAACACCAGGGTAGTAGTAAGGCTCCTCTTAAGCTCCTAGAAGCTCTCCTCGCAATCATAGGTCCAAACGAACTGAGTGTCTTTCCTAGTCAGGGTAGTCAAAGGTAATGCAATCTTTGAGAATCCCTCAATGAACCAACTATAATATCCTACCAAACCAAGAAAAATGCATATCTCTGTCATCGTATTGGGCCTCTCCCAATGTAGCACTACCCCAACCTTCGTCAGGTCTACATCCACCTCATCCTTAGATACCACATGGCCTAAGAACTGCATCTGATCTAACCAAAAATCACATTTACTGAACTTGGCATACAACTAATGTCGACAAAGTGTATCCAATACCGTGTGAAGATGCTCCATGTGTGCCTCATGACTAGGCGAGCAAACTAAGATGTCATCAACAAAGACAATCATGAACTTATCCAAGTAAGATCAGAAGACATGGTTCATTAGATCCATGAACACTACAGGTGCATTGGTCAATCCAAACGACATCACTAAAAACTCATAGTGACCATAGTGACTCCTAAAAGTAGTCTTCGAGATGTCCTCTTCTCTAACCCTCAACTGAAGGTATCCTGATCTCAGGTCTATCTTGAAGAATACTCGTGTTGATTGGAGCTGATCAAATAAATCATCTATGCATGGTAAGGGGTATCAGTTCTTTACAGTGACACTATTCAACAACCAATAGTCAATGCACAATCTCAGTGACCCATCCTTTTTCTTAACAAGAAGGACTGGTGCTCCCGATGGAGACCCGCTCGGCCTAATGAAGCCCTTATCAAATAACTCTTGCAACTATACTTTAAGCTCTCTTAACTCTACTAGGGCTATTTTGTATGGTGCCTTGGAGATAGGTGATGTACCTAGCACTAGGTCAATGGTGAAGTCTATCTCTCTACTCGGCGGCAATCCTGGTAACTCCTTAGGAAAAACATCTGCAAACTCACGGACAATGTCAATATCGTAATGGTCACATAAGCAAGGAATGCCCTGCACCCTCATGAATAAAACCGTGCCACTTTCATAGCAAAGATGATGCATGTACTTCTTACGGCAGTCTGCTGTAGCCCAGTACTTAGCTAACCAATCCATTCCTAATATAATATCATAGTCGACCATGTCTAATAAAATGAAGTTTGATTCCATCCTCACACTTAATATCTCCACAGGTATCTCCTGTAGATACTCAGTAACCTCTACTGTCTCTCCCACGGGTGTCATAATATCCAATCCAAATGCTAATTTATGCATGCATACATCAAGGTAAGATGCAAAAATGCATGAAATAAAAGAATGAGTGGATCTTGTGTCAAAGAGGGCCCTAGCATGTCAGTCTAAGACTAGAAGAGTACTTTCAACAACCTAGTTTGAGGCCTACGCCTTCCTTGATGTGATGGTAAACACTCGTCCCTGACTATGTGGCGCAGTAGCTGTCTCTGCACCCATCTCAGTCAACTTGTCCCTTTGTCCCTTAGGATCATCTTTAATGAAATGTCCCACTTCTCTACAGCTAAAGCACCTATATGGCTATCTTTAGAAAGGTGGTTGTTGCTGTCACTGCTATTGGGGTTGCCTCTGATGTTGTGGCCTATCAAATTTATTACACCCTCGACTAGGGTGCCAACCCTTGCACCTATCACATCTCTTCTTCTCTATATTTGTCTTAGGCTTGGTCTGTGGCTGATAACCTGGTACTCTATGTGCCTGCATAGCACTGAAAGATTTCTTGCCCTTAGTGGACTGATACGTACTTCCTCTAGTCCTAAGAGAATTCTTCTCCAATTTGGAGGCCATGTCAGCTTCATCTCGCACAGTCATGGGTCGTGAAGTAATCACCAGATCTCTCAGCCAAGGTGTTAGTCCATCCACAAATATGTATGTTGCCTCCTTATCTAAAACAAGCGCGTCAGGAGTAAACCTCCTCAATCGAGTAAATCATTTCAAGTACTGTTGAACCGTCATATCTCTTCACTCTAGGTTGGCAAACTCTTTCTTCATTGATTGCAATGCATGAGGTGGAAAGTACTGAGTATCAAAAGCCTACTTAAAGGCCTCCCATGTCATCGTATCTGTAGGGTCTGGTCGCGTATGTGTAAAAGCCTACCACCAAAAGCCTGCCTCACCCTTTAGTAGGTAGGCAGCTACTCGATATTTGATTATAAACTTAGGGCAATGATCATATAGTTGAGGTCCATGTTTCTTATTCTATTCAGTTCATTACAAGTCTAATTAATCCATTCTCAATCCTGGATCAATACTGTCCCATGATTTTCCCTGATGAGGACTATCAACTCTAATCAAAGATTCAATGATTACTCGAGGTTCTAATCATTATTGGGTAGTCATAATTTTTCCTAAATTTTTAGCCTTTTGATCATAATTTTAAGAATCTAATGAAATCCAAGGCTTGGGTCATCGTTATCAGATCTTTACATGGACAGTCAAGACTCATGTGAGTTGATCAAGGCTTTTGTGGATGTCTATTCTTAGTTTAGGGTTGAGATCTACGGTTGGATCTGTGTGGCCATCTAAATTGTGTTTTCCATCAAATTATATATTCAAATTTAACTAATTTGAGGGTATACATTGGTTGGATAGACCACTTCTAGTTTTGGATTGACGATCAAAACTCATTTGTGGGTCCTGATTGTCGATCTGATGTCAACCAGTCACTATTTGAATAGTGATTGATCGAACGGCTAAGGTTTCTTGCTAGTTTTCCAACCTAATTACAACATTTTAATCACATCCTGGCTAATTCAGGGTTGTAGGATTCATCCATGGTGTCTGATCATCGATCAGATGTCCAAAAGTTATTGTGTGAATAGTAATCAATCGAACTATCTAGATCATTCGATATATTTTCTAACACACATCACAAATTCAGTCTAATATAACTTCTCTCGGGCATTGATCTACCCATTACTAAACATGGATTAATAATTCAACGATCAGATTATCATATAAACCTAGATGTAGCGTAAAATCAAATGGATTTAACAAAATTTCATCAAATCAGAAGATGGGTTTCACGAATCTTACCATCAAAGCATGTTATTGTGCTTCCTACACTCTTGGTTCACCCGGATTGAAGTTGATTTCAGGTGAAAATCTCTGATCTACATTGCACAGCAGTTTTCCCCTCAATCGATGGCCTAGATCATCCCAGATCCGTCCAAAACCATGGGGTTTTGGTTCTTCTAGGCCATCCGTGGAAGATGATTTTCTTGGATCTAGGATCTGAGCTACTGTCATCTCCGAAAATAGCCTGCAAGCTCCAGCCAGCCGCAAATCCTTGGCTCCTCCTCCAATCGTGGCGGAAGCAAAGGGCTTTTTCCGTACCCTTTGAGGCGACCACGGTGGGGGGTTCAAATCTAAATTCCGAGCCCCCAATCACCACTAGCGAGCTCCACCTTCTCCGACGACATGAAACCCCCAAAAACCCATCTTTTCTTCTTCTTCTCCTGCAGGCTTGCACTTCTCCAGCGTGTAGGTCACCTTTTCTCCCTTCCTTTCCTCTCTTCTCCTTCCTCTTCCCTCTTCTTCCCTGTTTTCTCTTCCTCCCATCGAGTACCCTCTTTTCGTCAGGTTTGGGAAATAAACCAACATCTATTTCTCGTTTTCGTTTAAGTGAGGGGGTGCCATTATCAAACCTGGCCCCCCCTTTTAGTTAGTTTAATTTATTTTCCTTTTATTTATTTAAAGTTTCATCACGGTGCTTTTACTATTCCGAACACCATGATGCTAGTCAACCAAAATGGTAAGCCATACTAATGATGTTTTTCAACCCATTGATTGTCAAATTCTAACTGCTGCAAGTAGGGCCTACTTAGCAAAATTACTAAATTACCATTTTTTCATCCAATCTCCAATTTTAGCAACTTAGTGTTGTTGGATTTGTATCGACTAGTAGAATCCAGATTTTAGAATTTCAATTTCATGTTCTTAGTTTTTTTTTAACTTTTAATTACCAAAATAGCCCTGACTTCGAAGTCCCATAACTTCTTCATCCGGACTTTGTTTTCAGCGTTTTTTGGTTCATTGAATTCTATTTTTTGAGTAATATCTAATGGTTTTAGTTTTAATTCCAAATGATATTTTATAAAAAGATATACCACTTGAAAACTCATAACCCGATCATAGAATAATAAAATTTTGGGGTGAGATTCATCCATAATCCGATCTCAGTGTTTTTGATGTCTTTGGACTAAACTTTTCAATCCAAACATTCATGTTTTCACTCCAAATTCTATTTCTATAAAATAAAAAAATAAAAAATTATTTTCTTTGGGTCAAAAATTCCAATTTCACATAATAACATCCAAAATAGTATTCATAAAATTTAGAGTTGTTACAATATATCAGCCAAAACTTCAATTGAAACCTCTTATATTTACAAGCAAAACAATCACAATAATTTCTCCTATAAGGAATAACATGTAGCAACCCAAAACTTGAATAAAAACTAATCTAATTGCAATCAAAACTGTCACTACAGTTTACGCTATGAAGCATAACATATGGTAGTCCAAAACTTGACTAAAAACCCATTTATTTACAAGGAAAACTGTATAATATCTATTATAAAGCATAACATACACCAATCTATTAGATGATTGAAAAGTCTTCTATTTATGAGAAAAATAGTCACAATGATTTCTGCTGTAAGGCATAACATATTGCCATCCAAAACTTGAATGAAAGCTCATCTATTTATAAGAAAAATAGCCATTATAATTTGTGTTTATAAAGAATAGCATATAGTAGTCCAAAACATGCTTAAAAGCTCATTTGTTTATAGGAAAAATAGACACTATAATATCTACTATAAGGTGTAACATATAGTAGCCCAAAATTTGATTGAAAAGCTTTCTATTTGCAAGTAGAATAGTAACAAATATTTCTACTATAAGGCATAATATTTAACAGTCCAAAACTTGCATAAAAACTCATGTATTTATGGGCAAAACATTCACTATAATTTGTACTATAAAGCATAACAAATAGTAGCTCAAAACTGCATTGGAAACTCATCTATTTACAAGGAAAACAGTCGCTATATTATTTATTATAAAGTATAACATACACCAGTCCATAACTTGATTGAAACTTGTTCTATTTTTAAGCAAAACAGTCACAATAATTTTTGCTATAAGGCATAGCATATAGTAGTCCAAAAGCTGAATAAGAACTCATCAATTTACAAGCAAAATAGTCACTATAATTTTTGTTATAAAGTATAGCATAGAGCAATCCAAAACGTCATTGAAAACTTCTTTGTCTACAAGCAAAATAGTCACTATAATATCTGCTATTAGGCATAACATATAGCAGTACAAAATTTGATTAAAAAGTCTTCTATTTACAAAAAAATAATTACAACAATTTTTGCAATAAGGCATAACATATAGACATCCTAAACTTCCATAAAAACTCATCTATTTACAAACAAAATAATCATTAAACATATACCATAAAGCATAACATATAATAGTTAATAACTTAATTGAAAAGTCTTCTACTTGCCAGCAAAATAGTCGCAATAAGTTCTGCTATAAAGCATAACATATAGTAGTCCAAAACATGAATAAAAACTCATCTATTTACAAGCAAAACTATCACTACAATTCCTACTATAAAGCATAATGTATGTTAGTCTAAATGAAAATCGAAAGATAAACTAGTTACAAGAAAAATAGTCACTATAATTTCTGCTATAAAGTCTAATATATATTAGTCCAAATTTTGATTGAAATCTCATCTATTTACAAGCATAATAATCACTATAATTTCTACTATATTGCATACCATATATCAGCCCAAAACATTGATTAATACCTCTTATATTTACAAGCAAAATAGGCACTATAATTTTGATATTAAGGCATAGCATATCGTAGTTCCAAAGTTGAATAAAAATTAATTGATTAACAAGAAAAATAGTCACTATAATTTATGCTATAAAGCATAATAAATAGAAATTCAAAACTTCATCGAAAGCTCATCTATTTACAAGGAAAACTATCACTATAATATCTGCTACAAACCATAGGACACACCAGTCTATTACTTGATTGAAAAGTCTTCTACTTACAAGCAAAACAGTCACAACAATTTTTGCTATAGGGCATAAGTTATAGCAGTCCAAAATTTGAATAGAAACTCACCTATTTACAAGCAAAAAAGTCACTATAATTTCTTTTATAAAGCCTAATATATAGCCATCTAAAACATGAATAAAAATTCGTCTATTTACAAGTAAAATAGTCACTATAATTTATGCTATAAAATATAACATATAGCAATCCAAAACTTAATTAAAAACTCATTTGTTTACTAGAAAAAGAGTCACTATAATATTTGCTACAAGGTATACCATACAGTAGTCTGAAATTTAAGTGAAAAGTCTTCTATTTACAAGCTAAATAGTGACAAAAATTTCTGCTATAATGCATAACATATAGTAGCCCTAAACTTTAACAAAAACTCATCTATTTATAAGCAAAATAGTCACTATAATATTTGTTAGAAAGCATAATGTGTAGTAGTTCATAACATAATATATTATACTAGATAACCTTATTGAAAAGTCTTCTGTTTGTAAGAAAAATAGTCATAATAAATTATGCAATAAGGCATTACATATAGCAATCCAGAACTTGAATAAAAATTCATCTTTTTACAAGCAAAATAGTCACTATAATTTAAGCTATATAGCATCACATATAATAATCAAAATGATGATCAAAAAATCATCTAGTAGTGAGCAAAAGATTCACTACAAGTTATTATACAAATCCTAACCTATTGCAGTTCAAAACATGATTGAAAAATCATCTAGTTACAAGAAAATAGTCACTATAACTTTTACTATAATGCATAACATATAGTTATAAGAAAAACAATGACTATAATTATTGTTATAAAGCATAACATATAAGAGTCCAAAGTCAACTGAAAAGACATCTATTTACAAGCACAATATTCAGTATAATTGCTACTATAAAGCATTAAATATATCAGTCTATGAATTTTATTGAGGCCTTTTATAGTTATAAACTAAAATAGTCTCAAGGCAAAACATATAACAATTCAAAACTTGAATAAAAACTTATCTATCTATAAGCAAAACAATCACTATATTTTTACTATAAAGCCTACATGTAGTAGTCAAAATCTTGATAGAAAAACCCATTTATTTATAATGAAAATAGTTACTATAATTTCTACTACAAAGCATAACATGTAGCAGTCCAGAAGATAATTGAAAACTCTTCTATTTATAAGCAAAATAGTCACTCTAATGTCTAGTATAAAGCATAACATATATCAATTAAAAATTGTATAAAAAACTCCTCCATTTACATGCAAAACATGAACTATAATTACTACTATAAAGCATAAGATTTGATTGAAAACATATCTATTTACTAGAAAAATTGTACCTAAAATTTGCACTATTAATCATGACATATAGCAGTCTAAAACTTAATTGAAATCTCATATATTTACTAGCAAAATAGTCACTATAATTTCTACTACAAAGCATAACATGGAATGGTCCAAAATTTTGACTGAAGACTTTTAAATTTACAAGCAAAATAGTCACAATGATTTTTTATATAAGGCATAACATATAGCCACCCAAAACTTGAATAAAAACCCATCAATTTACAAGCAAAAAAGTCACTATAATTTATGCTATAAGGCATAAAACATAGTAGTCCAAAACTTGCTCAAAAACTCATATGTTTACAAGCAAGACTCTAACTATAATATCTACTACAAGGACTAACATAAATTAGTCCAAATTTTGATTAAAAAGTCCTCTATTTTAAGTAAAACAATCAGAATTATTTCTACTAAAAGGCATAGCATATAATAGTCCAAAACATGAACAAAAGCTCATCAATTTACAAGAAAAATAGTCACTACAATTTATGCTATAAAGCAGTTCAAAACTTCATTGAAAACTCATCTATTTATAAGGAAAACAGTCATTATAATATCTACTATAAAACATAACATACAGAGTCCATAGCTTAATACAAAAGTCATCTATTCACAAGCAAAATGTGACTACCCAAATTTTTGTAATACATTTTTCAAAGGCAGGGCCCTTAGTAGTAAAAAAAATTCAGAAAACAAAGCAGCAAAAATTCTTTTCTTTAGAACTTGTTTTGAAAAACCCAAGTCATCACTTCATACATAACATAAGTTGAATTTTTGTACAAGATAAAATTCAATTGAAGGAATATACTTTTATTAATTTCCAGAATCCATCTAGTGGTTCACAGTACAACCCAGGTATCATTACAATACTTGTCCAAATTACATAATCCAAATTTCAAAGCTCACCATACATTAAAAACACTTAATACAATATCATACTCTCAATATCTCAGCAAGCTATGCTTAGTAGGGGATTCAAGAAGCATAAAAATTTAACAATATAATCCTAATACTTCATAATCTCATTATTCATACTCATGGATCAATATCTTTCCTTTGTCATATAGGTACATCCTTACACATACATACTGTATATTGTGTATAGATATATACATACAGTCAAAACCATGAAAAATAGTTAATATCTCAAAACATTATCATACCCAGTTTATGCTAAGTTAATAAATCATCCAGACTCTGCTGAAAATACTCCCTCATTTGGGTAGTATCGGTAATCCATGATTGCACAGCCTCTCATCATGCCATATCATAAGGCATTTCACTATGCCATGCATCATAATGCAAAACTACTCAAAGGACTACTATGCATGCAGTCATAATCCGTACAAGGGTGCCCGGATAACTACTCAATAATCCACCTATACCATTCTTGGTGGAAATCACAATATCCATGTCTGTATGGGGAGGACCATTGCTGTCATAGTGGCGGCCTTCCCATAATTGCCCCACCTAACTTTTAACCTCATTAAGGCTTAGTATCCATAAAATAACAAGATTCAAATAGTGAGTGGCCAAACCCTACTAACTCTCCTAGCATAGCAACCCCAGGCCTATGCCTGTTTAAAACAAAACAACAAGCCTCCATGCTTGTATGTAAAGTAATTCTTATACATACTAGACAATCTGTCTGTTTACTTAGGGTTGGAATATCTTCTAGTTCCCTACTCACTTAGAGTTTTTTTTCCTTAATTCTAACTTAACCATTTCATATGTGTTTTGGTTGGATCATAAGGATTTTCAATGGGTTTAATACAAGTATTTACATTATACTTGTCAACATTTCCAAACATAAGATTATGTATATAACATGTACTTCTGATGTAAATGCATTCATAAAATCCTCCTACCTTCAAGTAGTGATCCATCACTTCAAATCTTCCATGATCCTGACTGATGTATGAAATCTGTAATTCCATACATACTGTCAATATATATACAATTTGAATAATCCTACATTTTTTATCCTAACTATATTCTTTGTCTAATCTTGTCCTTTGATATAAAGGATCTAGATCATGTGTCCTATCATGATCTATCTTCCTCAAATAGTGTTTATCCTATTGATCAATAGATCTGATGGTTAGAATGATCTTCTAATCTTTTAGATGTATGTATTTTCTATTCTAAGTCTTTGTGTATTCCTTTCTTTGATCTTGATCTTTCATAAATCCTTTGATCAACAATTTATACTTGTTGATAAAGATCAAGGGCTTAGATCTTCTATCATCTAGTTCTTTGATCTAAGTTTAGTTGTTTGATCATTTCTAAGGAGGATGATCTTGCTTCTGTTCCTTGAATCATAATTAATCAAGGGTTCAAATCTTCTATTTGATCTAAGATCTTCTATTCTATTTTATATAAATTGCAAGCAATATATATCATCATCAAGAAGTATTTATTTCTTTTTATTGTTCTTAATCATTCAAGATCCCATGGATCTTATTTGATCATCCTTATCTTACTTACAATTTTTATTAGGGTTAGATAATTTACTAACCTTTTATACTCTTATTATTATTATTCAACAATTAATGTTTTACTAGTTGAAGATAACTTATTTCATCCTAAGTCTAGACTGCTCCTCTTATTTCCAATTGGCTAAGGCTTACTAGCTAAATGGTTGAACACAAAGTGGTTACTTCAATCCTCATGTAAGGAGGCATTTAGACGTCACAAACATCAACGGAAGGTAGGGGAAGAGTAAGGCTCTATTAGAAAACCCCCTTAACCACCATGTTCAACATTCACTAAAATGACTTTAGCCCAACCTTTCATAAGGTTCCTATGAGCATGTTAACCCTAAGTGCTCTTTCTAATTGATTTTAATTAAGTCTATGAACATTTAAAATGTTATTCATGGGGTTTATTATTCTCCTAGTTTGGGTTTATTATTCTCCTAGTTTGGGCCAAGGATTTGATAATCCTTATATTGTCCTACTAACTATAGACCTTACTAATATTAAGTCCAAGTCATTCACTCATCTTAATTGTTCATGAATCTCTATATTTCATTAGATTTCATTTTTGGTGATTTATGAATATTGAGATATAACCACTAATTAAACAATTATATCTACTAACTTAAAGACAATTAAGATGCTTATACTATACTTTGACAATTCAAATAATCATACACTTTAAATCATAAGAGAATTGTACATCTATATCATTCTAAGGGCATTTATACTCTAATATACTAACATGGTTCCTAAGTTATTAAATACATGAAATTTTACTACTAATCTAATGGAATCATGCTTAAACTTTAAATTTAAACTAACATCTCCCCAATATAATTAAATCTATCAACCTAATAACAAACTAATAACATTTAGAGCATAGCATGCTAAATTTTAAGAATTACACTATCATGCTTCCTAATTTACAACATAAATTACATTTACCATTATATTCTCAAATAAAAGACAATTAAACTAATTAGATTAAGATTATTAGAAACTTTTTCTTATGATCCAACCATTAGATCTTAGATCTTGTCCTTTAGATCAAGGGTTTTAATTACTTTTAAGGTTTTTACTGTATTAAGATCTAAATATCATATCCACTTGTTTTTGTTCTATTAAATCGATGATCTAACTGGATTCTATCATAATATCATCCATTCAATCCATCCCAAGGGTTTGATCATACTTGATCTTATTGATCAAGTGGGACCCTTTATTTTTAGGGTTTTTCTACCATAAAGGGTAGATCCCTCAATTTATCTTAGATCTGTCCAAATAAATCACGGATATCACTTTATTTCAACATTATATCATCAATAAATCAGATCCCCAAGATCTAATTAGATCTTGAAGATCATGAAAATTAGAAGCTTCATTCTTGAAAATAGAAAGTTTCTAAAATGTTTTTATCAATATTATGATTTTAGAAGAAAATAGATGTTATAAGCTTTCTATAGCTTCTTTCTGGTCTCAATTTGGAGTTCAGGTGACTCCACAATTGAACTTTGAAGTTCACAATCATTCTTAGGGTCCATATTTGATATGGGCCCAATGGAACAGATGGTTTAGATCAGTCGAGTGGAGCGGGCTGGTTGGGTAGAATGATCGGTGCACGACCATCACAGGGACGCATGGGATAATGCACTCCCCCATGGCCTGCACTGTCGCATGGTCGCTCTGTCGAGACGACTTCTCACACGGCGTGCGCACGCATGGAGACGCTCCCGCATGGTGCATTTCCATGTGGTGTTTTGCAACGCGTCCCAGGATCTGATCTCCTTAGGAAGATCGGACAGTCCACTTTAGACCGTCTAATCAATTCTTTTACAATTAAGGGCTCAAAACTTAGTAAGAATTCTTGAAATTTCTACCCTAGGGGTTTTGGACCCTTCTAGATCGATTGGAAGCTCAAATTTTCCATTTGAGCCCTCCATCATCTAGAACTGAAGGGTTTTGTTCCTTACTTTATTTTTATAAATTTTAACCTAAAACTAATTACAGAAAAATAAAAATTACATAAAATAACATGAAATAAGTATAAGAAGTGTTTCCACCTACCTGATTAGAGAAAACCCATAGATTTGTGGTCCAATTTGAAATAAATACCCTTTGATGGTAAGATAGCCCGATAATCGCTTGTTTTGTGATTTTCCATTGATTGCACCGTTAGCTCTTGAAATTGATTTAGGGGTCTTGTAGATTAAGTAGTCTAGGATTGTATGGATAGTAGGATTTATGAGATTCAACTCAGAACAAAGTGTCTAATTGAATTTAGTCCTCTTGGTCCAATCTAGAGAGAGGAGAGAGAAAGTGCAAGAAGGGCAATTTTTGGGAGTTTTGGAATTTAGGGAAGGAATCTAGATTTGGTTTTTCATAGTAAGAAATATGATTTTGTGGAAATTTTAATCAACATTTTTGGAGGATTTTTGGAGGTGTATTTATAGATGTTTTTGAATTTTTCATAATTACTTGTAATAACTATGTTTCAATTCTTTTAAATATTAAATTAACATTGGATCCTCCACTGCCACCTCCTTCTCCACTAGTAGTTAGTAGTATTTTGACCACTCATTACTTGTTTTCTAGCCGTTGGATTCGTTTGTAGGCCCCTTGTGGGCCCCACGGGGGTGGGAAATGACCATTTTACCCTTTTATGGAGAAAAATCTATTTTATTCTCCCAAACTCGGAATTGAGCATACTTAGTGACATTGGAATCATATTTCTGAGTACATTCCAAATATTGATGTCTTAAATCTCGATTATGTTTAAAATTATCATTTTACCCTTTTATTCCTAAAAATAAAGAAAATTAGGGATTTTTCATTTTAACTCAGAATTGAACGTACTTAGTGTCATTTGATCAGTTTTTTTAGCACATTCATAATTTATACGTTTTAAATCATGTTTTAATCTCTATAAAAAGAAATTTTTCAATAACCTAATATTTCAACCCAAAATTTCTAAAAATTCAAACTAAATTGATTTTCTCAATCAATTTACAAAAATTGGGTTTATTACATTATGAATCCCACATGATGAGAGGTATGATTTTGAAACCTAATATAGTTTGGGAATGTTAATTATGATACTTATTGAGTACATTCATAATTTTTACGTCTTTTAACAATTTTCATATATGTGGATAAGTGCTATATGTATATGATCAAGGGCGTAGGTTCATATAAGTTTTCATAAGGGTATATGCATGGATAGAACTGTTATGCAGAGTATGGTTTATGAAATTGGATTATCTTATTTAAATGATAATTGTAAATACTTGATTTATTAATGGATTATTGATATTTATGAAACATGCTAATAATTGATTATTACACTATAAAACATGTTGATACGGGGTTTAACAATGGATTAAAGAATTATGAAGTGTATTGTAAATTCAAGTCAAGATAAATGTTATGAGAATATATATTCTGAATAATGAAAATTAATTAATTCATATTTAAATTTAACATGCTTCTTAAACTCTCCTACCAAGCATAACTTCTAGAGATATTGTAAATGTTTTATGTTTACAATATCTCAGATACAGAATGATAGGAGAAGATGTACGCAACAAGAGAAATCTAGCAACCATACTTTTGCTATCAGGTATACACTTTAATAAAGTTTTTGTATTGTATAGTTAGTCATTTGAATTGTGATAGTTGGACATTTAATATGATATTTATAGGGCCTGTGCAAGTGAACCACTAGATGGGTCCTTTTTTAAGAAATGAATATCTATCTTCTAAAAAAACTATATATATATATATATGTATGTATGTATAGTGTGAGCTTAAAGGTGACATCTGAGGTTTTGAGAAAATAAATTTCAAAGAAGAATCTTCCGCTGTTTTGGTATTTTAAAATTTAGAGGTGCGCGCCATCTTTGGAAATAAAAGCAAAAAAATTTCATGAAAAACCTGGGGTGTCACACTACCTTATCCTAATGGATTTCTCCTCAATTATCTTCAAAATATCTCCATAAATTGCAATGATAATTCTTTGGATATTTGTCCAATCATAGCCTTCCATGGAGCTTGGCTTATGTAATTTTGATGGCTAACTTTGAGAGCTCTATTGGCTTGGCTTCATGGCTGGCTTAGATTGCTTTCTTAGCTTAGCTTAATGGCTCAAATCCTTGGCTTTGGTGGTTGGCTTAGCTCCTTAGCTTTTTCTCTTATTCATGGCTTGAATATAGCTCATTGGTTAAGTGAAACCTGTGCAAAGGTGGTGGACTTTGCATGACTTGTACATGGGCCCACTTTGGCCACCTTTGACTCCTCTATTTGCCTCCATTGCTTCTCCTAAGGGTGATCTTGACCTTTGATCTCACTTGATTGTTTTTAGGTTTTAACTCAATCTTTTGACCTTGATCTTCCACTTTCTTCTCGATTGATCTTGGCCACAAATTACCATCTCGCTTCCTATAAAAAGTTAAAAACTCTAATTAACTCTTAGAAAAATATAACTAATTACATACTTACCTAAGATTAGTTTTTAGACTCACAAAATGTCAAATTTTTGTGTCATTGGGTAAAAATGCATGTGTTATGAATTTTGGCTAAAAATTCTAATTAACCCCTTTAAGTTATAATACAAGGGTAACTAATTGGGTGATTTTTATGTATAATTAGACCCTTCTCAGTTACCTCTAGTAGACAAGTTAATCCTCATGAGAGTTTGCATTGAGTATAACCACAAAATTTTATAAGGCTAAGTCCTTTTGTTTACCTTAGAGAGTTACCATCCATTAGCACTCTAGTAACTTTAACAACTTAATAAAGATTAGTGAAAATTTTCACATGTTATCCACATACCAAAGCCATTTTAATATAGTTCTATCTTAGAGTGTATGTGTGTGTACAAACCACATAAATCAAGACCTCTATATAGTAATGCTTATTACTCCATTGGAAAGATGTCCTAACCTCAAATTCTCACTGGTAAACACTCAAAAATAAAGCTCTCAAAAAAAGGAATCAAACAAATTCCTCTCACTATGTTATGGGATCCAAAGGCAGTAATGGTTCATATAATCTTATAAGCACTAATGAGAAAAAGATATGATCCCTTAGAATGGATGCCATTACCTACACTAATAGAGGTAATTCACCTTACTTCCTTCTTATTTATATCCTAATTAAGACTATCTTCTACTTAAGACCAATAGGTTTTCAGATAGGATGAAACATAAGCTTTGATCAAGTTTTTAAAAGAAGGGATATAAGGATTCATAGTTTCAAATCTAAGTAGAGGTCTCTAATGGATATTTGGACTTTTCTTTTCTTTGTACAAAAGCGAATATCTTTTATATTTTCTCTTCTCTTTTCTTTCCTTTACTTTTTTTAATAATACTTTTTTATTTGTATTTTTGAGAAGGAACACTTTTCTTTGTACTTCTAATCATTTTCACTTCTTTGAATTTTGTCCATTTTCTAAACAATTTATGTCATTTGTACTCATTTTTGAAATATAGGTGATGGTTATTCTTTTTATTAGGTTTCTCAGTCAAGGTAAATAAGGTTTGAAAAGAAAAGGTTTACCAAGAGGCTCAAGGGTCTAACTAGTGGCATAGTATATGGGTAGGCTTTATATCTCTTAGTTTAAACAATGATGGCCTATATCATTTCTTAGCTTTCTTAAAACCTATCAGACTCAATAAAAATCCAAGAAACAAAGCTACTACTCCTTTTATAGCATTTTGATCAAAACAAAGATACTAAGATCTCTTAAAGTAATGTTTGTTGAAGAAAATATGATTTAGATATATCTCTTAGAAATATGATAGTCTTTAAAACTTACTTGGGTATATGGGTCTCCACTAATTTTTCTAAGGGTCTTTAGGTTATAACTATATATCAATCTAGACTTATGCATTGTGTTAAGTGTATTTTGATATCTAACATTCATAAAACACCTTATGACATGTATAAAATGTAGAATTAACCATATACATTTCTATCAAGAAGTTCAAGTAGCAAAAATACTAAGCTTTGTGATAAGTATTTAATTCTACATAAAAACTACTAAATTAGTTACCCATATGTTACACTTCATAAGGGTAAAATAGGGTTTTTTTACCAAACTTTGTAACACATGTAATTTTGACCTAATGACTTAAAATTTTGATATGGTGTAGGTTCAAAGGCTAATCTGAGGTAAGTTTGTGAGTGATTATATTTTTCTAAGATTTAATTAGAATTTTTTATCTCTTGTAGAAAGAGAGATGATGATCCGATAGCCGCGATCGATCATGATGAAATTAAATAGATCAAGTCAAAGCTTAAAAGTCATCAATACAATGGTCAAGATCATCTTAGGACAAGCAATGGATGTAATCAAAGGAGCTAAAGGTGGCCAAAGTGGGCCCATGAAGTAAGCCATGCATTTGCACCACCTTTGCATGGGAACCATTCAAGCCACCTTAGCCATATAAGCCATAAAACAAGGTAACAAGCTAAGAAATTCAAGACAAACCATTCAATACACTCAAGCCAAGGGATGAAGCCAAGATAAGAGAGCCACTTAACATCCATGAAGCCCAACTAATGGAGCCTTCAAAGTTATCCATCTAAGCCATCAAGCTATGCTAAATGGAAGGCTAGGATTGGAGAAATTCAAGAGGATTGTCCATGAGATATTTTTGAAGATAATTAAGGAAAATCTTTTTAGCATGTGATGGCATGCGGACCAATAGGATGAGAGCCTTCTATTTTTGGCGTGTTTCTCACTTTTCACTACTTTTTCCTCACTTTCCACCACACCCCTAAGATGCACTACGAATTTCAATTTCTATTCTAGAGTTGCATCTTTCTAAAACTCTATCACATAGCTAAAACTCTATTCTAACCACCCGACCACTCTCCACTTCTTAAGAAACTATCCAACCAACCATAATACTCCACATCCTTCCCTCCATCTCTTTCCTATCTTATTACCCCACCCACCTTCCTATTTGGTAGAGCATTCAACGATTTTTGAAGGAGGAGATGCCCCTTCCTAAAAACATGGTCTCTTTGACCTACTCTACCTCCAAAGGGTAGCCACCTCTCACCTACTTGCCTCTTTTGAAACCATAGCTACCTACCAAGAACTATCCAAAACAATTTGATTTCATCCCAACCACACTCATTATTAGGGAACCTTAGAAATATTAGAAGAAAAAACTATAAAAAGGCAGCACGAACATAAGAGAGGGAGACCTTCTCACTAAGGAAAAAGACAAGTCCTCCATAGGAAGGAGACGTCATCTTACGAACCCTATTTTCTCCTCTCTTTTGCTTTGATTTTCATATACTTTGGGTAGCTACTAGTTTTCCTTAGGTGTGTGCTATCTTCAAAAGTGTACCATGCCTGGTTTTGGGGTTTGATTTATCCTTCAAAGGTTAGTCCAACTGTAGCAACAGCAATGTTTTTGCCACCAAATATTGTATTAAGAGATTCTACTTCTATTGCATCAATGGTGGTTTATTGAACACTATCTAGATTTAGAATTTTTTCTTGTTTGATCTTAGTTATTTTCATGCTAGTTTTTGCTTTGTTTTCCTTTGTTTTTCCTTGTCTTAAAAACTAAGATTCAAGGCTGGTTTTCCCTTGAAGTGGTAGCCAAGGAAAGTCATCTTGAATCTAGTTTTTCCCTTTGCCTTTCATTGCCCTTTGGTTCTGTTTTAAGTTCCTTGAATCCTAGCCTTGTTTCCTTAGTTTCCTTAGAGTTTTACCTTGTTATTTCATTAGAATTGCCATTGAATTTCAAGCATACTTATTCATGATTGATAGTTGGAACAATTGAAGAAGGATTAGATTGTAGTTGTGGGTGGATTAAGATCAAGTAGACTTCATTGTAATAGGGTTTTAATTTCAGATTTGGATTACATGTATAGGAGCTTTATGTTAATGGATTTTAATGTAATTCAATAAATTTTATTAGAGTTTTCAATTCATTTTGGTTTCCAGAAGTTAATAGTTTACATTCTTAAATGTTTGTTTACATTAGAATTGATTAATTCCATGTTTTACATTTTCTATTGATTGAATGATTCGAATACTATGCTGCTAGAATTTCTTTTCATGGTTTGTTTCATTTAATTTCTAGCACCATGCTTTTTTATGTTCACTTGAATTTTCAAGCACCTAATTAGATTTTTAGATTGCTTAGTTAATGTTAAAAGTAAGATTACATGCTTTAGGATTTGCAAAGTTGTTGATTAGTTGAGATTTAAGTTGGTGCACTCTTTCACATTAAGAAAAGTAGTTAGTAGTGTTGTTCTTGATTAGTTTGTTTGCATGTTGTTGCTTATGTTGTTAGTTGTTAAAGCTTCCATTCCATGACTTTAATTTCTTTATTTAGAAGTTGCATGATTAAGAAAGTGGCTGTTTAATGTATGTTTCCTTAGATTAGTAGCTTAATTTCATGCTTATGAAAGATAATTTAGGAAAGTTGCTAATTTGTATTTTTAGAAAGTTTTCACTTTAGGCAAGTTCTTAGTTTAAGAAAGTCATAAAATTAGAAAGCTTTCAATTAGGAAAGTTTTACTTTTTCGAATGTGCATGTTTTAGGAAAGTTTCAATTTTAGCATATTTCTAATTTTTGCAAAATTTTCATTTCCATGTGTTAATTTCCAATCTTAGTTTAGGCTAAAAGTCTCTTGAATTTTGGCTAGGTTAGATAATTTAAAGTAGGGACCACAAGCATCACATTCGTTCAACTCCTCATGGGATCAACCTCACTAGCATCCAAAATTACAACCAATTCGCACACTTGCAAGTTAACTTAAAATACATAACACTTAGGTAAATCCTATTCTCATCATAGTAAAGGAACTTTGACCTTAAAAACTCTAAAAAAGTTAGAAAATTTCAAAAAATATGAAGAAAACTAGACATCTCATGCATATCTACACCCCCTAACTTGAACTAAACATTGTCCACATTGTTTAAAAATATAGGACTCCTATATGATAAATGAGGAATATAGAATAATGAAATTCATTAAAAACCCTAAGTTGCCTCCCAGTATGTGCTAAGTTTATTGTCTTTAGCCAGATACATTCTATAAGTACTCTACTCTACCCAAGTCCTGGACCTAACTAGTCAACCTCATTTTTCCTAACTCTAACAATTAAATGGAAAATTTATTCATGATACACATTAGAATCTTGTAGTAATCTATATACATTGGCCACCCTGAAATTTCTAGTGGTGATAACATTAGGATAGAATAGACCACTACGATTGTAAATTTTGTGGGACCACCTTGATGATCTCCCCTTTTTAGAATTTCATGGTAGTCAATATAATTCCTCCACCTCGAGAATTTAGTGCAGCTAACATTACAGCTTGAAAGACTCATGTGCATTTAAATTTCTTAAGACTAATTCAAGACAAATTGTCCCGCTTTTGACCAAATTTATGGTTAATAGTGACCATTGTATTCAATTCACGTTTTTCCTCCTTCTCCATTGTATTTTCCTAAAATTGAGGATTAAGCTAACTCTGTATTTCCCTAAAATGTTGTTCTTGTTCTTTTTGGCAACAAAGGAATCGTGGGGCTTAAATCCTTAGTAACTTCTAACGTGTACCCTAGAGTTGGTTAATGTTGGTTCATAATATCAATTAACACTTCTTCTTCCTATTCTTCAAGCACATGTAGGATTTTAGGTGGCTTACTTTACTATCTAGTGTTTGATCAAATAAAGTCTATAAGTCCCAATGGAGTACTTCTTTTGCACTACAAGGTTCAATTTGAATTTTAGGAATTGTAAGGGTTTCTACTCAGTCTTGCCATTGAGAAGTGTCCACTAATGGCTAAGTGTCTAAAATTTTATTTTATTCATGAATGGGAGTCTCTTCATCATAATCAAAAAAAGGAGAAAGACATGACTTGAGTGGATATGTGGTGGAGGATTCCAAAGATGGTTGGAAATCTTGTAGCTAAGAAGGAACATATAGTAATTGTATCATTGTATTTCTTTCATGGGTTTGCTCATTATCCTCCCTCAATTGTTTTATTTCCTTAGTAAATTGTATAATTTTAGCATGTATTCGATCCATTTTGATAGTAGCTCCATACTTTCTCTGATTCAGGTCTCTTCTAAGGATTCTTCAAACTCGCATGGCTCATAGTGCAGTGGTTCTGAAGATCTCAACCATAATTATAATAATTTTGAATGTGACAATTCCCTTAAATAAAATTAGGATTTCATCTATTTGAACACTATTCATTCAAAATGTAGTTCAATTAGAAAACATGTAATGTCAAAACACCTACCTGGAACTATAGTCCTAATTACTCTCAAAATCAACAGAATCAGTCAACCTCAACCTCTATTGTACAAATCTAGGGAAACAATGCCTTCAACATCATCAATTAACTCTCATCAATTCATAAAATTATGAATTTAATAGTTGGATGGTTCACGATAGATCATCTAATATGTAGATCATTCTAAATTATACATCTATAGTTTCTAAGTCCTTAGAATACAAGTTCTTGTCCCTAATTGATGTTAGAAACCTTTGATCAGATCATTTGATGGTCAAATCTTATATATTAGATGCTTGAATCTAGTGAATCAATATTATGATATAAAATCTCCTTTCATTTCTAAACAATTTAAGGGTTAAAGAAAGCAATGGCAATGTTTGATCATTGATCAAATATCGCCCTATCTAAATCCTAGTAGTAACTTATCAGACGATCAAGATCATCCGATCTATTTTTTATTCCAAATAATGTTTCTCATTCAATTCAATTCAAGTCTATGATCAACTTCCAACATTAGATCAAGAACTGCTTTGCAATTTACTTACATATTTGGACTATTAACTCTAATCAGTGTGAACTTCAGAGGTCGGATGGCTTATCGAAATTCCAACCAAATGCTCAAAGCTCTAATCAGCCTTGGATCATCAAGGATTTAAAAATTTTGTAAACTTTCTTTTCGAACATTTGAAATATGACACAATTCAGGGGTCAGATCATTAATGTCAGAGTTTCAAATGAATGATCAAAACTTAGGCAAGATTGTCTGAGTTCTTATCGATCTATGTCAGCTATGCAGGGATGAGATAGACTGTTGGATATCTTACCTAACTCTGGATTGAGTCCAGGGAATTTGATCATCACTATTTGAGTTCCAAATGGATGATGAAAACTTAGACAAGATGATTAGAATTTCTATCGATCTCAATCCGCTAAACAGGGATGAGATCGATGGCATGATTGGGTTTTAACATTGGATAGGATTTTACATTGCTAGAAACCCTAGATCTACTAGCATTCATCAAATTTAAAGTAAAATAAGGAAAAAGACATTCTTGGTTGTAACAAGTATCTAAGTTCAGAGAGTGGGTGGCCAACCCTACTACTCTCCTAGCAAAGTGTCCACTGACCAAGAGTGCCTATCTAAAACAAAATAATAAATTTGGTACCTCTGCATTCGATGCGACTCATCAGTCGCATGCTAATCATCTTTGGAATCAAACTATGAAATAATTAAATCCATACTAATGAAAATTCATGCCTGTAATCATGTTAATTTTCCAAGTTCATAATTTGAATACATAGTGGATTAAATTTAAAACCATAGGCATTTTAGGGTTAAATACTTTAATGAAGTTTTGAAGATCTCAAACATAATTATATTAATTCTAAATTTGATAATTCTCTTAAATAAAATTAGGATTTCATCTATTTGAGCCCGATTCATTCAAAATTTAGTTCAAATAGAAAACATGTAATGTTAGAACACCTACCTAGAATTGTAGTCCTAATTGCTCCCAAAATCAATAGAAGTAGTTGACCTCAATTGTTATCATACAAATCTAGAGAAACAATGCTTTCAACTTCATAAATTGACTCTCCTCAATTCATTGAATTATTAATTTAACAATTGGATGGTTCTCTTTGCATCATCTAATCTATAAATTATTCTAAATTATACACCTGCAGTTTTTAAGTCCTTGGAATACATGTTCTGGTCCCTGAATGATATAAAAAACCTTTGGTATGTGATTTGATGGTCAGATCTTATATTAGTTGTTTGGATCTAGAGAATCAATATTGTGATCTAAAATCTTCTTTCATTTCTAAAAAATTTAAGGGTTAAAGAAAACAATGGCAATGTCAAATCATTGATCAAATATTGTGCTATCTAAATCCTAGTAGTAACATATCAGATGGTCAAGATGATTTGATCTATTTTCTGTTCCAAATCATGTTTCTCATTCAATTCAATTCAAGTCAATTAATCAATTTCCAACACTAGATCAAGAACTCCCATGTAATCTACTTTTTGGTTTGGACTGTTAATTCCGATCATTATGAATTTTAGAGATCAGATGGCTGATCAAAATTCTTACCAAATGATTGAAACTCTGATTGGTCATGGATCATCAAGGATTTAAAAAATTGTAAGCTTTCTTTTCAAACATTTGAAATCCAATACAATTCAAGGGTTGAATCATTAGTGTCAGAGTTTTAGATGAATGATCAAAACCCAAGTAGGATTGTCCATGTTCCTGTTGATCTTTGTCTGCTATGCAGGGATGAGATCGTCAATTGGATATCTTATCTGATTGTGGATTGGGTTCAAGGAATCTAATCATCACTATTCAAGTTCCAAATGGATGATGAGAACTTAGACAAGATGATCAGAGTTCTTGTTGAGCTATGTCCTTTAAACAGGGATGAGATCAATGTCCTAATTGGGTTTTAATAGAGGATCAAAATTTACATTTGCCAAAAACCCTAGATATACAAGCATTCATCAAAGTTGAATTAAAACAAGAAAAAAGACAATGCTAGCTATAACAGGTCTCTAAACTTCAGAGGGCGGGTGGTCGACCCTACTATTCACCTAGCATAATGTCCACTAGGCGAGAATGTTTGTCTAAAACCAATCATCAAAAAACAAAACAATAAATGTGGTACCTCTATATTCAATGCTACTTTTCAGTTGGGTACTAATCATCTTTGAAGTCAAACCATGAAATTCTTAAATCCATACTTATGAAAAAGTAATACTTGTAATCATGCTAATTCACCAAGTTCATAATTTGAAGATACATAGTGGATTAAACTAAAACTATAGACAATTTAGAGTTAAATACTTTGATAAAGTTCTTATGATGTCAACCATAATTATAATAAATCTGATTGTGATAATTCTCTTAAATAAAACTAGGATTTCATCTATTTGAACACAATTAGTTCAAAATTTAATTCAAGTAGAAAACATATAGAGTCAAAACACCTACCTAGAACCACAATCCTAAATACTCCCAAAATCAATAGAATTAGTCAATCCCAACCTCTATCATACAAATATAGGGAAATATTGGATCCAACTTCATCAATTCACTCTCATTGATTAATCAAATTATGAATTTAATAGTTGGATGGTTCTTGATGCATCATCTAATCTATAGATGATTATAAACTATCGTCTAGAGTTTTTAAGTCTTTGAAATAGATGTTCTAGTTCCTGACTGATATTAGTAACCTTCATTATGATCATTTGATGGTCATATCTCATATTAGAGGTTTGGATCTAGTGAATCAATATTCTAATCTAAAATCTTATTTCATTTCAAAACAAATTAAGGTTTAAATAAAGAAATGGAAATGGGTGATCATTGATCAAATATTGCACTATCTGAATCCCAGTAGTAACTGATCAAATAGTTAAGATCATCTTATCTCTTTTCTTTTCCAAATGATGTTTCTCGTTCAATTCTATTCAAGTCTAATCAAACAATTTCCTACACTAGATCAAGAACTCCAATGTAATTTAATTACTAATTTGGACTATTAATTTCTATTAGTATGAATTTTAGAAATCAGATGGTTGATTAGTCTTGGGTCATCAATGTTTTTAAAATTTGTGAACTTTCTTTTCAAACATTTGAAATCTGGCACAATTCAGGAGTCAAATCATTAGTGTTAGAGTTTCAGATGAATGATCAAAACTTAGGCCAGATTGTCCAAGTTCCTTTTGATCTCTGTCTGCTATGCAAGGATGAGATCGACGATTGGATATCTTATTCAACTATGGATCAGATTTATGGAATCCGATCATCACTATTAGAGTTGAAAATGGATGACCAAAACATAGACAAGATGATAAGTGTTCTTGCCGAGCTCTATTTGTTAAACAGGGCTAAGATTGAGAGCGTGATTGGGTTTTAACAATTGATCAGATTTTACATTGCCATAAACCCTAGATCTACTTGAATTCATCAAATTTGAAGAAAAATGAAGAAACAACCAATCCTGGCTGTAACAGGTATCTAAACTTCAGAGACCGAGTCGCCGACCCAACTACTCTCCTAGCACAATGTTCACCGCCGAGAGCGTCTATCTAAAACAAATCATAAAAAAATAAAACAATAAATTTGGTACCTCTATATTCAATGTGACTCATTAGTCGTGTACTAATCATCTTTGAAATCAAATTATGAAATACTTAAATCCATACTTATGAAAAATTAATACTTGTAACCATGCTAATTCACCAAGTTCATAAGTTGAATATACATAGTGTATTAAACAAAAACTATAGACAATTTAGAGTTTAATACTTTGATGAAGTTGTGAAGACCACCATAATTAAAATAACTTTGAATGTGACAATTCTAGTAAATAAACTTAATATTTCATCTATTTCAACATGATTTGTTCAAATTTTAGTTCAAGTAGAAAACATGTAATGTCAAAACACCTACTTGGAACCGCAGTTCTAATTACTCCTAAAATCAACAGAATCAATCAACCTCAACCTCTATCTTACAAATCAAAAGAAACAATGCACTCAATTTCATCAATTAACTCTCATCGATTCACCAAATTATGAATGTAAGTGTTGGATGGTTCTTGATGCATCATCTAATCTTTAGATCATTCTAAATTATACATTTATAATTTCTAAGTCCTTGGAATATGTGTTCTAGTCCCTAATTGATATAAAAAACCATTGATCTAATGATTTGATGGTCAGATCTTGTATTAGATGTTTGGATCTAGTGAATCAATAATCTGATATGAAATATTCTTTCATTTCTAAACAATTTAAGGATTAAAGAAAGCAATGGCACTATTTGATCATTGATCAAATATTACCCAATTTGAAACCTTGTAGTAATTAATCAGACGATCAAGATCATTCGACCTATTTTCTGCTCTAGATCATGTTTCTCATTCAATTAAATTCAAGTATAATCGATCAATTTTCAACAATGGATTAAGAACTCCACTGTAAGTTACTTATTGATTTGGACTATTAATTCTGATTAGTTTGAATTTCAAAGATCAGATGGCTGATCAAAATTCTAACTAAATGATCAAAGATCTTATCAGCCTTGGATCATCAAGGATTTCAACATTTGTAAACATTCTTTTTGAACATTTGAAATCTAAAACAATTTAAGAGTTGGATCATTGGTGTCAGAGTTTCAGATGAATGATTGGAACTCAAGTAGGATTGTCCGAGTTCCTATCAATCTCTATCTATTATGCTAGGATGAGACTGATTGTTGGATATCTTATGTGATGGTGGATCAGGTTTTGGGAATTTGATCATCACTATCTGAGTTCCAAATGGATGATGAGAAGATAAACAAGATGATCAGAGTTTTGGTCGAGCTCCTTCCATTAAACAAGGATGAAATTAATGGCATGATTAGTTTTAACAGTGGATCAAATTTTGCATTGCCAGAAAACCTAGATCTACTATCATTCATCCAATTTGAAAATGAGGAAAAAGCCAATCCTAGCAGTAACAGTTATCTAAATTTCAAAGAATGGGTGGCCGACCCTACTACTCTCCTAGCATAGTGTTGACCAGGCAAGAGTGCATGTCTGAAACAAATCATAAAAAATAAGACAATAAATCCAGTACATCTGTATTCAATGTGACTCATCAATGGTGTACTAATCATCTTTGACATCAAAAAGTGAAATACTTAAATCCATACTTTTGAAAAAGTAATACTTGTAATCATGCTAATTCACCAAGTTCATAATTTGAATATACATAGTGGATTAAACTGAAAATATAGACAATCTGAAATTAAATACTTTGATCAAGTTCTGAAGTTCTCAACCATAATTAAAATAATTTTGAATGTGACAATTATTTTAAATAAAATTAGTATTTCATCTATTTGAACATGATTCGTTCAAATTTTGGTCAAGTAGAAAATAATGTAATGTCAAAACACCTATCTGGAGTTGTAGTACTAATTACTCCCAAAATCAACAAAACCAATCAGCCTCAACCTCTATCATACAAATATAGGGAAACAATGGGTTCAACTTTAACAACTAACTCTCATTGATTCATCAAATTTTGAATATTACAATTGGATGGTTCTCGATGCATCATCAAAGTCCTTGGAATACCTGTTCTGGTTCTTTATTGATATCAGGAACCTTCAATCTGAAGATTTCCTAGTTAGATCTTATATCATATGTTTGGATCTAGCTAATCAATATTTTGATCTAAAATCTTCTTTAATTTCTAAACAATTTAAGGGTTAAAGAAAGCAATGGCAATGTCTAATCATTGATCAAATATTTCCCTATCTTAATCCTACTAGTAACTTATTAGACAGCTAAAATCACCCGATCTATTTTTTGTTCCAAATCATGTTTCTCATTCAATTCAATTCAAGTTTAATTGATCAATCACCAACACTCGATCAAGAACTCCATTGTAATTTACTTACTAATTTGGACTGTTAATTACTATCATTATGAATTTCAGAGATTGGATGGCGGATCAAAATTCTTACCAAATGATCGAAGCTCTGATCAATCTTGGATCATCAATGATTTCAAAATTTGTAAACTTTCTTTTCAAACATTTGAAATCTAACACAATGCAGGGGTTGAATCATTAGTGTTAGAGTTTTAGATGAACGATAGGAACTCAGGTAGGATTGTCTAAGTTCCTCTTGATCTTTGCCTGCTATGCAAGGATGAGATTGGCTATTGAATATCTTATATGACTGTGGATCGGGTTCAGTGGATTTGATCATCACTATTTGAGTTCCAAATGGATGATCAGAGTTCCTCTCGAGTTCTCTCTACTAAATAGGGATGAGATCAACAGCCAGATTGGGTTTTACTAGTAGATCAGATTTACATTGCCATAAACCCTAGATCTACTAGCATTCATCAAATTTGAAGTAAAACAAGGAAAAAAGGGAATCCTTGCTATAACAAGTATTTAAACTTTAGAGAGCAGGTGGATGAACCTAGTACTCTCCTAGCATAGTATCCATCGGATGAGAGTGCCTATCTAAAAGAAATCATTGAAAAACAAAGCAATAAATTTGGTGCCTCTATATTCAATGTGACTCATATGTCACATACTAATCATCTTTGGAATCAAACCATTAAATACTTTAATCTATAATTATGAAAAAGTAATACTTGTAAACATGCTAATTCACCATGTTCATAATTTGAATATGCATAGTGGACTAAACTGAAACTGTAGACAATTTAGATTTAAATACTTTGATGAAGTTCTAAAGATCTCAACCATCATTATAATAATTCTAAATGTGACAATTCTCTTAAATAAAATAGGATTTCATCTATTTGAACCCAAACTTTACTTCAAATAGAAAACATGTAATGTCAAAACACTTACCTAGAATAGTAGTCCTAGTTACTTCCAAAATCAATAGAGTCAGTTGACCTCAACCTCTCTTGTACAAATCTAGGGAAACAATGCATTCAATTTCATGAATTAACTCTCATCGATTATTCGAATTATGACTTTAACAGTTTGATGGTTCTCGATGCATTATCTAATCTATAGATCATTCCAAATTATACATCTATACTTTCTAAGTCCTTAGAATATGTGTTTTGGTCCCTGATTGACATCAAAAACCTTTGATCTGATTATTTGATGGTCAAATCTTATATTAGATGTTTGGATATAGCGAATCAATATTTTGATCTAAAGTCTTCTTTCATTTCTAGACAATTTAAGATTTAAAGAAAGCAATGACAATGTCTAATAATTGATCAAATATTATCCTATTTGAATCCTAGTAGCAATTGATCAGATGGCCAAGATCATTTAATCTACTTTATGTTCCAAATCATGTTGCTCATTCAATTCAATTCAAGTTTGATTGATCAATTTCCAACATTAGATCAAGAATTCTCTTGTAATTTACTTGTTGATTTCAACTATTAATTTTGATCAGTATGAATTTTAAAGATTAGATGGTTGATCAAAATTTTGACCAAATGATCGAAGCTCTTATCAGTCTTGGATCATCAAGGATTTCAAAATTTGTAAACTTTCTTTTCAAACATTTGAAATCTATCACAATACAAGGGTTAGATCATTAGTGTCGGAGTTTTAGATGAGTGATTGAAACTCAGGCAGGATTTTCCAAGTTCCTATAGATCTCTATATGCTATGTAGGGATGAGATCAACTGCTAGATATCTTATCCGATTGTGGATTGGGTTCAAGGAGTCTGATCATCACTGTCCAAGTTCCAAATGGATGATGAGAACTTAGACAAGATGATTGTAGTTCCCGTCGAGTTCTGTTCGTTAAACAATGATGAGATTGATGGCCTGATTGGGTTTTAGCAATGGAACGGATTTTACATTACTAGAAACCCTAGATCTGCTAGCATTCATCAAATTTGGAGTGAAACAAGGAAAAAGACAATCCTTGTTGTAACAAGTATCTAAACTTTAGAGAGCTGGTGGCTAAACCTACTACTTTCCTAGCAAAGTGTCCACTGGGCGAGAGTGCCTATCTAAAATAAATCATTAGAAAACAAAATGATAAATTTGGTACACCTGTATTCAATGCAACTCTTTAGTCGTGTACTAATCATCTTGGAAATTAAATCGTGATATACTTAAATCCATAACTATGAAAAAGTAATACTTGTAATCATGCTAATTCACCATGTTCATATTTTGAAGATACATAGAGGATTAACTGAAACTATAGACAACTTAGAATTAAATACTTTGATAAAGTTCTTAAGATCTTAACCATTATTATAATAATTTTGATGTGACAATTCTCTTAAATAAAATTGGGATTCCATCTATTTGACCACAACTCATTCAAATTTTAGTTCAAGTAGAAGGCATATAATGTCAGAACACCTTCCAGGAACCGCAGTCCTAATTACTCCTAAAATCGAAAAAATTAGTCCACCACAACCTCTATCATAAATATCTGAGGAAACAATGCATTCAACTTCATCAATTAACTCTCACAAATTCATTGAATTATGAATTTAAAAATTGGATGGTTCTCGATGATTCTAAATTATACATCTATAGTTTCTAAGTCCTTAGAAAACATGTACGGGTCCCTAATTGATATCAGAAACCTTTGATCTAATCATTTGATAGTCAAATCTTATATTAGATGCTTGGATCTAGTGAATCAATATTGTGATATGAAATCTTCTTGCATTTCCAAACAATTTAAGCATTAAAGAAAGCAATGTCAATGTTTGATCATTGATCAAATATTGCTCTATCTAAATCCTAGAAGTAACTGATCCGACAATCAAGATCTTCTAATCTATTTTCTTTTCCACATCATGTTTCTCATTCAATTCAATTCAAGTATAATTGATCAATTTTCAACACTAGATCAAAAACTCCCTTACAATTTACTTACTAATTTGGACTGTTAATTTCAATCAGTATAAATTTTAGCGATCGGATAGCTGATCAAAATTCTTACCAAATGACCAAAACTCTAATCAGTCTTGGATCATTAAGGATTTCAAAATCTGTAAACTTTCTTTTCAAACATTTGAAATCTAACACAATTCAGGGGTTAGATCATTAGTGTTAGAGTTTCATATGAATGATCAGAACTCAGGCAAGATTATACGAGGTCCTGTCCATCTTTGTCTACTATGCAAGGATGAGATCACCTATTGGATATCTTATCTGACTATTGATCAGGTTCAAGAAATCTAATAATCACTGTCCAAGTTCCAAATGGATGATGAGAACTTAGACAAGATAATCAAAGTCCATGTTGAGCTCTGTCCATTAAACAAGGATGAGATCAATAGCCTAATTGGGTGTTAATAGTGGATCATATTTTACATTTCCAAAAACCCTAGATCTACTAGCATTCATCAAACTTGAAGTAAAATGAGGAAAAGGCAATCCTGGCTATAATAGGTATTTAAACTTTAGAGGGCAGGTGGCCGACCCTATTATACTCCTAGCATAATGTCCACCAGGTGAGAACTCCTGTCTAAAACAAATCATTGAAAAACAAAACAATAAATTTGGTACCTCTATATTGAATGCGACTCATCAGTCGTGTGCTAATCATCTTTGAAGTCAAACTGTGAAATACTTAAATCCATATTTATGAAAAAGTAATACTTGTAATCATGCTAATTCATCTAGTTCATAATTTGAATATACATAGTGGATTAAACTGAAACTATATAGAATTTATAGTTAAATACTTTGATAAATTTTTAAAGATCTCAACCATAATTAAAATAATTCTAAACATGACAATTCTCATTTAATCTATTTGAACATGATTCGTTCAAAATTTAGTTCAAGCAGAAAACATGTAATGTCAGAAGAACTACCTGGAACCGCAGTCTTAATTACTACCAAAATCAACTAAATCAGTCAACCTCAACCACTATTATACAAATCTAGGAAAACAATGCATTTAACTTCATCAATTAACTCTCGTCAATTCGTCGTACTACCAAAATCAACTAAATCAGTCGACCTCAACCACTATTATACAAATCTAGGAAAACAATGCATTTAACTTCATCAATTAACTCTCATCAATTTGTCAAATTATGAATTTAATAGTTGGATGGTTCTTGATGCATCATCTAATCTTTGATCATTCTAAATTATACATATATAGTCTTTAAGTCCTCAAAATACATGTTTTGATCCTTGATTGATATCAGAAACCTTAAATCTAATGATTTGATGGTCGATCATATATTAGATGTTTGGATCTAGCAAATCAATATTCTGATGTGAAATTTTCTTTCATATCTAAATAATTTAAGGGCTAAAGAAAGCAATGGAAATATTTGATCTTCCTATCTGAATCCTAGTAGTAACTGATCAGACAGTCAAGATCACTCGATCTGTTTTTTGTTCCAAAGCATGTTCACACTCAATTCATTTCAAGTCTAATTGATCAATTTCCAACACTGGATCAAGAACTCCACTGTAATTTACATACTGATTTGGACTATTATTTTCAATAGTATGAATTTCATAGATCGGATGGCTGATTGGAATTCTAACCAAATGATCAAAGCTTTGATTAGTCTTGGATGATCAAGGATTTCAAAATTTGTAAACTTTCTTTTCAAGAATTTGAAACCTAACACAATTTAAGAGTCAGATCATTAGTGACAAAGTTTTAGATGAATGATCATAGCTCAGATAGGATTATCCAAGCTCCTGTTGATCGTTGTTTGCTATGGAGGGATGAGATCGAATGTTGGATATTTTATCTCACTATGGATTGGGTTCAAGAAATCTAATCATCACTATCTTAGTTCCAAATGGATGATGAGAAATTAGACAAGATGATCAGAGTTCCTGTCAAGCTCTGTGTATTAAAAAAGGATGAATCAATGACATTATTGGATTTTAATAGTGGATCAAATTTTACATTGCTGGAAACCCTAAATCTACTAGCATTCATCAAATTTGAAGTAAAACAAGAAAAAGTCAATCCTGACTATAACAGGTATCTAAACTTAAGAGAGCTAGTGGCCGACCCTACTACTCTCCTAGCACAGTCTTCACCGGGCGAGAGCGCTTGTCTAAAATAAATCATCAAAAAACAAAACAATAAATTTGGTACCTCTATATTCAATGAAACTCATTAGTAGCATACTAATCATCTTTGAAATCAAACCGTGAAATACTTAAATCCATACTTATGAAAAGTAATACTTGTAATCGTGCTAATTCACTAAGTTCATAATTTGAATATACATAGGGGATTAGACTAAAACAATACACAATTTAGAGTTAAATACTTTGATGAAGTTCTAAAGATCTCAACCATAATTCAAATAATTCTAAATGTGACAATTCTCTTAAATAGAATTAGTATTTAATCTATTTGAATACGATTCGTTCAAAATTTAGGTCAAGTAGAAAACATGTAATGTCAGACCACCTACTTGGAATTGCAATCCTAATTACTCCCAAAATCAATAGAATGAGTTGGCCTCAACCTCTATCATACAAATCTAGGGAAACAATGCATTTGACTTCATCAATTAACTCTCATTGATCCATCAAATTATGAATTTAACCGTTGGATGGTTCTTGATACATCATCTAATTTGTAGATCATTCTAAATTATATATTTATAGTTTCTAAGTCCTTGGAATACGTGTTCTAGTCCCTGATTGATATTAGAAACCATTGATCTGATGATTTGATGGTCAAATCTTATAATAGATGTTTGGATTTTTAAATCAATATTCTAATCTAAAAATTTCTTTCATTTCTAAACAATTTAAGGGTTAAAGAAAGCAATGGTAATGTCTAATCATTGATCAAATATTGCCCTATCTTAATCCTAGTAGTAGCTGATCAAACAATCAAGATCATCCATTCTACTTTCTATTCCAAATCATGTTTTTCATTCAATTCAATTCAAGTATAATTGATTAATTTCCAACACCAAAACAAGAACTCTATTGTAATTTACTTATTGATTTGGACTATTAATTTCAATCAATATGAATTTTAGAGATCAAATGGTTGATCAAAATTTTGACCAAATGATCGAAGCTCTAATCAGTCTTAGATCATTGATGATTTCAAATTTTGTAAATATTCTTTTCAAACATTTGAAATATAACACAATTCAGGGATCAGATCATTAGTGTCAAAGTTTTAGATGAATGATTGGAACTCAAGCAGGATTGTCTGAGTTCTTGTCAATCTTTGTCTTCTATGTAAGGATGAGATTGAGGGTTCAAGGAATCTGATCATCACCGTTCTAGTTCCAAATGGATGATTAGAACTTAGAAAGATGATCAGAGTTTTCCTTCAAGCTCTGTCCATTAAACAAGGATGAGATTGTAAGAGCCCAAGGGCTCCACACAATATTGCCCTCTTTGGAGACAGGGCCCATATCACCCAACCCTCTCACGGCTTTGTTCTTCCCTTACAGGAAAAGGCCTTGTTGCATGTGAAGTCACTCCTAACTCTTATCAACAGCTCAACAACTTTCCCCTTAGCAGTGTAAGACTAACTCTTAGTGTTACTAGCTGCCCGCTTAATGGTGTCGTACCCACCTTAGGGAACACGTGTCCCCGTGTGTTGGCAACCACACATAACTGGGGAACCACATGCCAACTAGCCCACACTAGGTCAGGGGTTGGTTCTAATACTACTGTAACAGCCCAAGGGATCCACACACAACAATATTGTCTGCTTTGGAGATTGGGGCCCATATCACCCAGCCCCCTCACAACTTTGTCCACACAGTTAAGTGGGTAGCTAGTAGTGCTGAGAGTTAGTCCCACATCGCCTAGGGAGAGGAAGTGAGGGGTGTATGGGCACCCCAAAGAGGACAATATTGTGACTGTTAGAACCCCGAGGTGTTACAAATGGTATCAGAGCCAGTTCTCCTCGTGGTGTGGTGGCTAGCCACACTCGAGTGCCTAGTTGTGGCTATCACGCAAGGACGCGTGTTCCCCAAGAGGGGAAGATGTGAAGCCCTGAGCCAATGAGGGCTGGCCAAGAGAAGGATGGCAAGCTTCTAGGCTAGGGTGAAGAACAAAGAGTTAGTCCCACATCGCGTAAGGAGAGGAAACTAGACTGTTTATAAGAGTTTGGGAAACTCTAACGGTCACAACGCGTCTTGAGGGGTAAAGCCCAATAGGGGTGAGCGACCTAAGGGAACAAAACCTTGAGGGCTAAGCCCAAAGAGGACAATATTGTCTACTATGAACTCTAATACACACGAATGAGGCCTGCTAAGGGAGAAGCTTGAAAAGAGAGATGGCTTAGGGACCCTGTAGATGGGAGACGACTCAAGGATCCAAGTAGGGTGAGGGACCCGAGGAAACAAAACCTTGAGGGCTGGGCCCAAAGAGAAAAATATTGTTTGTTGTACACTATGATACACATGAACGAGGCCTCTTGAGGGAGAAGCCTAAAAAGGAAGATGGCCTAGGGACCTCTAGATGGGAGATGACTCAGGAACTCAAGTAGGGTGAGGGACCTAGAGGGAACAAAACCTTGAGGGCTAGGCCCAAAGACGACAATATCATTCGTTGTGCACTCTAATACACACGAACGAGGCCTTTTCTTATAAGGGAGAAACAAAATCATGAGTCTATATGGGCAGCCAAAGCAGACAATATCATCACTATGAGAACCCCTAGTGTTACAAATGGTATAAGAGCCAGTTCCTCTCATGGTGTTGTGGCTAGCCACATGTAGGCACATGGTCGTGGCTATCACATGTGGACGTGTGTTCCCTAAGGGGGAAAGATGTGAAGCCTTAAGGGATGAATCCTAGGATGGGTGAGTACTGAGAGTTAGTCCCACATTGCCTAGGGAGAGGGAACTAGGCAGTTTATAAGAGTACAAGGAACTCTCCTAGCAATAAGGCCTTTTCCCACAAAGGAAGAACAAAGCTATGAGGGGGCTGGGTGATATGGGGCCCAGTCTCTAAAGTAGACAATATTGTTGTGTGTAGAGCCCTCGGGATGTTATAGTGTTATCAGAGCCAACCTCTGACCCAATGTAGCTAGCACGTGGTTCCCAGGTTACGTGCGGCCACCAACATGCTATGATGCATGTTCCCTAAGGTGGGTAGGGCACTATTAAGCGAGCGGCTGGTAATGCTGAGAGTTAGTCCTACATCACTAAGGGAAAAGTGACTGGGCTATTGATAAGAGATAGAAGTGACTTCACATAGCAACAAGGCCTTTTCCCACAAGGGAAGAACAAAGCCGTGAGGGGTGTATGAGCTCTCCAAAGCGGATAATATTATATTGTTGGAACCCCCGGGTGTTACAGAGATCAATAGTCTAATTGGGTATTAATAGTGGATTGGATTTTACATTGCCAGAAACATTAAATCTACTAACATTCATCAAATTTAAGTAAAACAAGGAAAAAGCCAATCTTGACTATAACAGGTATCTAAACTTTCAAGAGCCGGTCGCCGACCCTACTACTCTCCTAGCACAATGTCCACAGAGCGAGAGCACTTATCTAAAATAAATCATCAAAAAGCATAATAATAAATTTGGTACCTCTGTATTCAATGCAACTCATCAGTCGCGTACTAATCATCTTTGGAATCAAACCATGAAATACTTAAATCCATACTTATGAAAAAGTAATATTTATAATCATGCTAATTCACCAAGTTCATACTTTGAATATACATAGTGGATAAAAGTGAAACTATAGACAATTTAGAGTTAAATACTTTGATGAAGTTTTGAAGATCTCAACCATAATTATAATAATTCTAAATGTGACAATTCCCTTAAATAAAATTAAGATTTCATCTATTTGAACATGATTTGTTCAAGTCAAGTAGAAAACATGTAGTGTCAAAACACCTACCTAGAACCACAATCCTAATTACTCCCAAAATCAACAAAATCAGTCGACCTCAACCTCTATTATACAAATCTAGGGGAACAATGCATTTAAGTACATCAATTAACTCTCATCGATTCATTGAATTATGAATTTAACGGTTGGATGGATCTCGATGAAGCATCTAATCTATATATCATTCTAAATTATACATTTGTAGTTTTCAGGTCCTTGGAATACATGTTTTGGTCCCTAATTGATATCAGAAACATTTGATCTGGTCATTGGATGGTCAAATCATATATTAGATGTTTGGATCTAGCCAATCAATATTCTAATGTGAAATCTTCTTTCATTTCTAACAATTTAAGGGTTAAAGAAAGCAATAGCAATGTCTAATCATTGATCAAATATTGCCCATCTGAATCCTACTAGTAATTGATCAGGCAGTCAAGATCATCCGATCTATTTTTTGTTCTAGATCATGTTTCTCATTCAATTTAATTCAATTCAAGTCTAATTGATCAATTGCCAACTTTGGATCAAGAACTACATTGTAATTTACTTATTAATTTGGAATGTTAATTCCATTCAATTTGAATTTCAGAGATCAGATGGTTGATTAGAATTCTGACCAAATGATTGAAGTGCTAATTAGTCTTGGATCATCAAGGATTTTAAAATTTGTAAACTTTCTTTTCAAACATTTGAAATCAAACACAATTTAGGGGTCAAATAATTAGTGTTAGAGTTTTAGATGAATGATCGAAACTCAGGTAGGATTGTTCGAGTTCCTGTCGATCTATGTTTGCTATGTAGGGATAAGATCGACTGTTGGATATCTTATCTGATTGTGGATTGGGTTCAGGGAATCTGATCATCACTATTCAAGTTCCAAATGGATGATGAGAACTTTGACACGATGATCAGAGTTCCTGTAGATCTCTGTTCGTTAAATAGGGATGAGATTGATGGCCTAATTGGGTTTTAACAGTGGATCAAATTTTACATTGCCAAAAACCCTAGATCTACTAGCATTCATCAAATTTGAAGTAAACCAAGGAAAAAGCCAATCCTAGCTATAACAGGTATCTAACCTTCAGAGAGCAGGTGCTCGACCCTACTACTCTCTTAGCATGTTTTTCACCAAGCGAGAGCGCCTATCTAAAACAAATCATCAAAAGCCAAAACAATAAGTTTGGTACCTCTGTATTCAACATGACTTGTCAGTTGTGTACAAACCGTGAAATTCTTAACTCCATAATTATGAAAAAGTATTGCTTGTAATCATGCTAATTCACCAAGTTCATAATTTGAAGATTCCTAGTGGATTAAACTTAAATTATAAACAATTTAAAGTTAAATACTTCGATGAAGTTCATAAGATCTCAACCACTATTATAATAATTCTAAATGTGACAATTCTCTTAAGTACAATTGGGATTTCATCTATCTTAACAAGGTTCATTCAAAACTTAGTTCAAGTAGAAGGCATGTAATATCAGTACACCTACTAGGAAACTGCAGTCCTAATTATTCCCAAAATCAATAAAATCAGTCAACCCCAACCTCTATCATAAAAACCTAGGAAAATAATGTATTCAACTTCATCAATTAACTCTCATCAATTCAACAAATTATGTATTTGACAGTTGGATAGTTCTCGATGAATCATCTAATCTGTAGGTCATTCTAAGTTATATATTTATAGTTTCTAAGTCCTTGGAATACATTTTCTGGTTCTTGATTGATATTAGAAACCTTTGATTTGATGATTTGATGGTCTGGTCTTTTATTAGATGTTTAGATCTAGTGAATCAATATTTTGATCTGAAATCTTCTTTCATTTCTAAACAATTTAAGGGTTGAAGAAAGCAATGGCAATGTCTGATTATTGATCAAATATTCCCATATTTGAATCCTAGTAGTAACTGATCAAATGATTGAGATTATCTGATCTGTTTTCTATTCCATATCATGTTTCTCATTCAATTCAAGGTCTAATTGATCAATTTCCAACATTGGATCAAGACTCCCCTATAATTTACTTACTATTTTAAACTGTTAATTTCGATCAGTATGAATTTCAGAGATCGGATGGCTTATTGGAATTCTGAATGAATGATCAAAGCTTTGATCAGTCTTGGATCATCAAGGGTTTCAAATTTTGTAAACTTTCTTTTCAAACATTTGAAATATAAGACAATTCAGAGGTTAGATCATTAGTGTTAGAGTTTCAGATGAATGATCAGAACTTAGGCAGGATTGTTTGAGTTCTACTCAATCTCTGTCTACTATGTCAGGATGAGATTGAGGGTTGGATATCTTATCGATTCCTTTAAGGGGGAGGGGTGCTGATACTAATACAACCCCTCCTCTTTAATGATTTTTTTTCATATTCAATTTAAAAATATAATAAATTGAATAAATAAAATAAAATAAAATTATGATTATTACACTTCAACCTTTCTTAAAGCTTAGGAACTCTGATGAGGAGGAGATAGTCCACCTCAAAGTTCTTGTTTACTAGAATTAAGTCCATAGCATGTTTATTGTATATTAGTATAGGTTTAGAGTTTGCATATCCATTAGCATTCATTGTAATTCAATTGTTGACATCAACAAGTTCAGACACGATCATTGGAGTGTAGGTACAATTCTTCCTAGCCTTTCTCTCAACTTTATTGTTTTATTTGTTCATGTTTTTAATTTAAATATAGAGGACAATTATTAATTTGTTTGGGGGTGGGATATTTTCAAAATTGATGTGTTCATCATAGGTTTTTGTCGATTTTTAAGTCAAAATCAATTTTTTTTTAAAAGAATTTTTTTCTAGATTTTTGTGGAAAGTTCCTTTATAAGGATAAGAATTTAGATTTTTTGAAAAGTCAATGTTATCTTTGGGCTTTAGCTTATTAATAGATTTGTGTACAATTAGTTCATTTTTTATCCTTTCTCTAAAGTTTTTTATGAAAAAAATTAAATTCAAAATATTTATTATACATTAGCCATATATAAGCATAATTTAGGTTGAAGAGTAAGTATAACTTAGTGATCCTAAATCAAACTGGCAAAGACTTACAACCATGTGAGATTATAGCCATTCTTTCTTTTTGAGGGTTATTTATAAATTCAAAATTTTCTTCAGTAGGCACTCATTATTGGTTGGTCTCATTATTCTTTGTTTTGATCAATTATTAAGAAATCATCTAAAAGACTATGCCAAATATCTCTTGAGTTTATGGATATATTTGAGTTATAAAAAACCTAAGAAATGATAGAGGCCATGCTTGTTTAATCAAAAATCTTTAGCTTACATTATGTTAGTTTTCGCTAGTTAGCCTTTTTTATCCTTCATATTATAGTCCTTTCTTGTTAGCTAATTCACCATTACCTATATTTAACCCTATAGTATGTCAAATATCTAGTTTGTTTTGAAAATATATAGAGATGGTTAAAGAAATATCTTAATGAATTAGTATAAGCAATATAGTTTAAGAGGAGATGAACATCAAAATGCTCCAAAGGAGAAAATTTCAAAAGTAAAAAAAGGCGATATTCAAAGTCAAGTGAAAAAGAGAAGAAAAGTGATAGCCAATAAAAATGAAGAATGTTCATGAAAAGAACATTGCGGATACTTCAATAGAGAACTCTTACATATTCGCCCAAACAAATTTTTTACTAAACTAGTTATGTTTTGCATCTCATGGGTGCTTTTATCGTTTAAAGTGGCTAACAAAAGGTTTAAACAAAGATAAAAGTAGTAACAAGTGAAGCTTTATGCCGTTAATTTTTAAAATATTGTCAATACTTCAAACATATTGCAAATTATCATCAAAATATTGTGATATATCTTGAAATTATTGTATTATAATGCATAATTCGAAATGGAAAGTTTTGACTGTACTTTTTATTTCATTTTTCTTACTAGAGCAACATAATCTGAGTCTTCTACCTAGAATAAAATGAAATAGACAGATAGCATAGATGCCTGGTTAACATTAAAAAAGAAAAAGAAATGCACCATGAGGTAGGACGTTTGGTGACCATGCAATTTTTTTTTTCTTGATTTTAGTTCTTATAATTAAGATTTCTTCTTTTAGATTTAACAAGGTTTAACTTGAACTTGACAACTTGCTATTTAATACTAGAAGTCACCATAGGATTTTGAATGAAAGTACGAAGATCTATAATCTGGCAGATTTAAGGTGGTACTTAGTAACTGAAGACTAATTTTCTTTACTTATTTTGTTCACTGTGTTAGCAAAATTGTTTCCTACGTGCCATTACCTTTTATATATATATATATATATATATATATATATATATATATATATATATATATATATCTTAACTCCTCAAAGGGAAGTTGGATATATATATATATATATCTTAACTCCTCAAAGGGAAGTTGGATAATAATTTGGGTTCACGAGAGAAGTATAACATGTGAAGCTGCAGCGAAGCTTCCCTCAACAACCCAAGAAGTGGTCATGTGAAGCTGCAGCGAAGCTTTCCTCAATCAGTGTAAATGTGAATATGAACGTGCGTCACCCTAAAATTATCCCTGGTTTGTAATGGATTAAACGGTAAAGGATTTCTAAATACGGGGGAACAACCTTATGATCACGTCCATGTCACGTAGATGAATGCCCCTATAAGAAAGTGGCCTTTCCATCTAGGCTTGGGAGCTTTCTTTCGTACATGTTAGTGAGATGACTAAAATAAAAAACTTACAATGAATACCCAATAAATAATAAAATATTCCTTGAGACTTCAAAATTAGCTGAAAAGACTTTTGTAACTGTAATAATTAACAATTAACCTAAGTCAATTGATCTAGTGGGCCATTATTAGCAGTTGCATGCCTGACGCTTAAGATCAAATACTAATTTTCTATGAAACCTATAATTAGTGGAGCCTTTGTGATAATTAATATTGCGTAAGTCGAGCTTTGGTTTGATGATAATTCTTATAAATCAAGCGGCTGGATTACGTAATTAAATGGGTTTGATGACAATTTGCTAATTTATGTTTGCCGACGGCCGGTCACAAACACATCCCAGGTCTAGGGCCATGATTGTATGAGAAAATCAAGTGGGATAATTCTCTCAATCGTCTTATTCCTTGTTCGTTTTGATCTTGTTCTTCCTCAATATGAAAGATAGTATCTTTTCCAAATGGGATGTCATAAATAAACGGCGTAGATTGATACAAGAAAGAAACTTTTGGCGATTTAATTAGGTCCTTAACGGAGACTGCACAAAAGTATAGGCAAATTGGAAGGTAGATCTCTCCTAGACTTATTAATTTCTCGTTCATTTCACATAAACGGTCTGAAATTTGAGTCCACTTATTCCAATGATCATCTATCTTCTAGAGCACTCTACGCATGATTCATGTACGAAAATCACAGCCAATCGGCTAATCTCAGCCTTTTATTTCTGGGCTTCAAAACAAGGTTATAAAGGCATAAAACTTTCAAGTATAATAAGAATTACGGTAATAACAGTTACTGCTAACTCTTTCAGTAAAAAAATTCTTGGAAGGGAAGATTGATCATAGCCTTTGTTTTCTTCACTTACGAAATGGACGGTACACAGTTTTCCTCCCTTTTATTTTTTTTGGGTAAAATGGACGTTAGGCAATTTTCCAAGTTAAACAGTCGATGGGAAGCGTGAAAGCCGAGATTACGGTTAGACGATAGAAAGCCGGTTTCGCCAGCAAAGAAACTGGGTAATCCAACACGCTGGAATCTTTCGCGATTCGCTGGGTTGGGTTGGCGTCAAAATTCAATTCAAAACCCCAGAACCACAAATATAGGAAAGGAAATGTGCAAGATGCCACAACAAATGCGTCAATTTTCTTCATTGGATTGCCTTTTCTCAGAAATTTGAACCGAGTCAGGAAAATCCAAGTTCCAACAATTTTAAACTATTTTCCTTGCTTAGAACCCTAAGTTCAAGATTTTCATCTCCTAGAGAGTAAAAAAAAAAGCGATTGCTTGTTTCTTTGAGTTTTTTCTTCTTGTTCGGGTTTTCCTCGGAAATCTGAGAGTTTCATTGTTCGAATCTGTCTGGTTGATTGAATTGGGGTTATGATGGGGAGAATGGTGAGGAGTTGCCTTCAGTCGTTGCTGAAACTGGTGAATTCGGTTATAGGAATGGTTGGAATTGCAATGATTTTGTACTCCTTGTGGATGCTCAGGGTTTGGACCAAACAACTCGATGATTCAGATTTTCAGGCTCCGTGGTATGTTTCCTGCCCAAAACCTATCTACCTTCTCATTCTTCGTGTAAGAGAAGAATTTCGAATGCTACTGTTTGGTGGTTAGATATGATGGTAAGTCTTCTTGGATGGGAACCTTCTGACAACGGGGTTATTAGTTTGAATTAGAAGATGGTTTGCTTTTGGGGATCGTTTGATGAGGTAGAAATGAGCGCTTCAGTTAGTTTTTGGTTTTACAGTTTGGTCTCTTATTGAATATAAATTATATGACTCGGTGGGTTTGTCTTTGTCTCTCATTTACTATAAAGTTGCTTTTTCTATGGAAAGGTTGTTAACTTTTAATTCCCTTTTTTCTTCTTTCCTTCTCAATTCATGGACTGAAGATCAAAGTTTTAGGCTTCAGTTGTCATTTTTACTGGATTCTTTTAGTTTGGCTGATACCGAAGCAGATAGTTTTAGTTTCTTTTGCGGAATGAACTGGTTACTTTAGTCGCTTGTCTATTGTTGGTTTTCTTTCTCAAGTTGATCAGAACATTCTCTTTTTCCTTTTTAAAAAAAAAATTGAGTTTGATGTGAAGTGAAATTGATCTTTAGATTCGGTTGTTATGTATGTGTAGCATTTCATTTGGTGCTCGATCTATGAATAATAGTTATTTCTGATTTTCATTTTTATGAAGGAAAATGGACTTTCTGGAATAGCTTCTCAATTCAAAGTGTCATGGGTGGTTTAGTTAGTATTTAGATTTGGCTGTTGGTGCTTCAGTTGCTTTTGACAGCACAGAGCCTTTTGAGGACGAGCAATTAACTTCTAGGACATTAATTGGTTCTTCAGTGAGAAAGGATACAGATGGTCCATAAGTCTGAATTTAAGGGTCTACGGCTTTCTGATTAGTTGATGCTTACGTTCTTCCAATTTTTACAGTCATGAACTGGGTTCTTTCATCCTTGCTTGCCTCTGATGTTGCCTGTATCATGCCATAGCCTACCATGGAAGATGTAAAGCTTATGAGTTCTTCTTTAGGTAGCAGAGTTGAGAAACATATACCTTTGAGTGAGGGTGGTTCGTTTGGGGTTGGGGATGCTCTTATTTAAGCTGGTAGTGATGAGCAGTATTTATATGAAAGTGACAGATGTTCTATAATCTTTTTTCTCTTCGAAAGAAAAGATTCTGTTTTCAGTGAGGGGATGTGCATTTCCTATAATATTGGATTTAAGGGAGAAAGATATCTTGATGAATTTTGATTGAATGACGTGATGTTGTTTGATTTCTGTTTGTAGAAGCTAAGTTGTTTTCCATTTTCCTCACTGATGCCTTTTATCACAAGATAGGTAGATGTGAAAGGTGTGATTTTTTGTGAGTTTTCTTTCAGCACTTCAGGTTGGAGAGTTGAGTATAATCTGAATATATATGATCTGGAGCTGTTATTTGAGTTAGTTAGATCCCCAAGTACCTATAAAGAAAGCCGGGTCTTAAGAGGAAATCATGTCATATAACTTATTGCTCAAAATGTCTTCTTATGGTGGAAAACATTCATGATCTTCATGTCATCCCTTATCTTTCTTTCCACGGTAAAAACATTTATTAGTAAGAAGTACTATAGGTTAGTCCATCTCCTGTTTCCTATAGCTGGCTACAGAGTCTTGGTTAATTTTTCATACTGAGGTGTTTGAATTATTTATAATCTCTGACTAATCAAGTTTTATTCTTGGTGATAATGCTTTCTGTTAGATTAACTGGTGTTGGAGAACTGTGGACAAGGGAAATTTGCTTTACTTTCTTTAAATATGTGTCATAATTGTTTTTGCAGTAAGTCTGTGCCCATCTTTAGTTAAATTATCTAAACTGCTGCCAGTTTCATCTGCAGGTTTATTTACACATTTCTTGGCCTGGGAATCTCCTTTTGTGTGATAACATGTTCTGGTCATGTTGCTGCAGAGACTGCTAATGGTCACTGCCTTTCTTGTGTATCCTTTACCAATGAAATTGGATGAGAAATTATTTCTTCCTTTCAATTGCTCCCTTCATGAAGATTCTGTTATTTAGCTCACTTTTGTACTGGAAAGAATGTCGTGACAACACCAATCATGTCAAGTTGTAGTTTGTAAACCTGGAATGAACTGAAAACTACGTCAAAGTTTTTCTTGGCTGTGGTCAACTACTTGTTGAATTATTGAAACTAGAAACTTCAAGTTGCTATCTCATCACCTGTATTTCTAAGTACATTTTCATGTTGTCAAAGGTTTATCAAAAGTCAAAAGTTACTTAACTTCAACCAGTTCATTGATGACGTCAGTTCAACCCAGTGTCCTTTTTGTCTAGCAGAGATTAGAAACAATGCATGCAAAGTCTTGTGTCCTCTACGAAGTTGTGAAAACCTGATTTAATAGAAGAGTTTAAACAATGGAGATGGATATTTGGCGATGCAGAGGGTTAGCAAACGTTTTATGAAGTGTCTCATGAAGAACATTGCTGTTTGTTAGATTATTATTATTATTATTATTATTATTATTATTATTATTATTATTATTATTTGTTGATGTTGTTTTTATGCTTGAATTTTAAGATTTTGTGCTATGTCTGCAAATTGAGTTATTTCAATAGCATATTTCTGCTACTTAAGCACATCCCGTTTGAGGAGGTTATAAAGTTCAAATCAGAGGCAACCTTGTCTTGGAACTTTGGAAGACAATCCTACAATCCTGCAATGGCACTTCAAAGACAAGGCACCTTGATGGAGGGGCTTGCTAAGAAATTATTTTGTGTGCAAACTATGCTCCATACCTATGCAAAGGGTACTCTGAATATAAATGCATTAAATAAACAATATGAGAGATGTTTTAATTTTTAATGTTTCTTTTTTTGTTTCCCCTTCCACGATAACTTGGACAGTTTATCTTGGATGTTTACATGTAAAAAAAATCTTTAACCTTGAATCTAGCAATTTGTTAGTGTCTCTGTGGTATAATATGATCTTGTGTCATTTTAATGTTTGAAGAGGTATACATAGTAGTAGTAAATGCTGTGGAGGATCAAAGTCCTTATGATGGGGACCATCATCTCACATTCTTTTTATGTCATGTTATATTTTAGTTCACTTGGGATTTAACACTAAGGGTATTAGGTTTCTTAGTGCGTTATGACTTAAGTGGGGGCAATTTTGTCTTTTTTCTAGATTAGGGTTGGATGTCTCCTACTTAAGATATTTTTCTCTTTTGTGTAAGTAGTTTTTGGATGAATAATGAATGAAAATTTTGTTAGACTTGGTGGATTCCTCGTTCTAGCTTCCTTCCCATGGGGGTGAAGCTGCATTTAGTACAAGGCCAAATCACTATTGTTTTATCCTGTTCTGTAAGTCAATACTTTTCTACCTTGTCTTTTAAAGGAAGATTTCTGAGCTGTGTGTGGTTACATAATTTGTGTCCATAATAATCTAGAATTCTTAACCTGCATAAAATTCCTAAACCCTAGATCCAATGCTTAATTAGGACCGTTCATCAATTAGAGGGACGATCTAGATTGAAACTTCGATCTTACCTTAATTGGTAGAGATCTTAGGCAATTTGCACATCCTGTAACTCATTGTAGGGTCATCATCAAGATCTTATCCCAATTAGGGGTTGGCCAGATGAATCTTATTTCTCCATTCCTCTCTATTAAGCATCATGGCTTCATTTAGTCCCAAAGTTTTTAAATCTTTCCTTACCACTTTTATCCACATTCTTTTGGGCCTTCCCCTTGCCCTTTTAGAACCTTCTACTTGCATTGCCTCACTCCTAACCGGTGCCATTTTCGGTCTCCTTTAGATATGTCCAAACCATCTAAGTCTAATCTCCCTCATCTTGTTACCTATTGGTGCTACTCCTAAATTTCCTCTAATATTTTTATTCCTAATTCTATCCTTTCTTGTCTTACCACTCATCCATCTTAACATCCTCATTTCTGCTACGCTCATCCTATGAGCATGATGTCCCTTAACTGCCCAACACTTTGATCCATGGAGCATGGCATGCCTTATGGCCATCCTATAAAATTTTCCTTTTAGTTTGAGCAACACTCGCCGGTCACACAAAACTCCAAACGCACATCTCCATTTGTTCCAACCCGCTTGAATTCTCTGGGTAACCTCCCTCTCAATCTCTTCACTCTCATGAATCATTGATCCTAAGTATCGAAAGTGGTCTTTTACTAGAACTTCTTGTTTATCAAGCTTAACTGGTGTTCCAGTCCTACTCCTCTCCTTGCTAACATTGCATTCCATATATTCTGTTTTACTTCGGCTGATTTTAAATCTTTTAGATTCTAATGCTTTTCTCTATAACTCTAACTTTGTGTTTACACCCTCCCTTGTTTCATCAAGTAAGATTTTATCATCTACAAATAGTATGCACCAGGGAATCTCCTCGTGTAGATGTTTTGTTAACTCATCCATAACCAATGTGAAAAGGTATAGGCTCAATGACGATTCTTGGTAATCCTACAGTGATAGAAAAATCACTGATCTCGCCACTAGTGGTCTTACATTTGTTACCGCTCCCTTATACATATCTTTAATTATGTATATATACCCTTGCAAAACACCTTTCTCGCCCAACACCCTCCATATTAACTCTCTAGGGACTCTATCATAAGCTTTTTCTAAGTCAATAAAGGCCATGTGAAGGTCTTTCCTCCTCTCCCTATATTTTTCTACAAATTGTCTTATTAAGAAAATAGCTTCCATGGTAGACTTCCTAACCATAAAACCAAACTAATTCTTCGATACATTTGTCTCATGACATAGCTTCTTCTCAATCACTCTATTAAGCATTTTCTTTGATTTTATAATCTTGTTAAACAACTTGGTCAACCAAACTACCCTAATATCTCCCATATGCTTCCCAACCTCTATTGGTATACCATCAGGCCCCATGGCCTTTCCTGCTTTCATCTTTTTCAAGGCCTCTTTCATTTCAAGTATTCTAATCCTGCGTTCATATTTATAATATTCAATATTATTTAGATTTATAGTATTTTCAATCCGAAGGGGAGCCTTGGCACAACGGTAAAAGTTGTCGTCATGTGACCTTGAGGTCACGGGTTCAAGGCGTGGAATCAGCCTCTTGCAAAAATGCAAGGTAAGGCTGCCTACTTTAGGCCATTGTGGCCCACCCCTTCTCCGGACCCCGCATAGGTGAGAGCTTTGTGCACCGGGGCTGCCCTTTTTTGTTTTAGTATTTTCAATCCCTATATTCTTAGAGCCATTGTCATTTAACAATTTTTGAAAGTATGTCTCCCACTTTTGTTTGATCTCATTATCTTTGACTAATACCCTTTGATCATCACTTCTAATGCACCTAACATGATCTAAGTCCTTACCCTTCTATTCTCTTACTTTTGCAAGTTTAAATACATCTTTCTCACATTTTCTTATTGCTAGTCTATTATAGAGCTCATTAGAAGCCTTAAGTTTAGCCTCACTTACTATTCTCTTAGCAACCTTTTTAGCATTCTTATATTGTTCATAGTTTTCATTATTTCTAGTCTTCTGCCATGCTTTAAAACACATCCATTTTTCTTTAATAACTTTTTGCATTGTTTCACTCCACCACCATGTTTCCTTTACTAATTGCCTTTTACCTTTAGATACTCCTAAGACATCTTTTGCCACTTTCTTAATGGACTTAGCAATATTAATCCACATGACGTTTACTTCTGTTTCATAGTTCCAGTTTCCTTCTACCATCAGCTTATTTTTGAATGAGGTTATTTTCTCTCCTTTTAAGTTCCACCCCTTAATGCTAAAAATTTCTTGCATGACTTTCTCCTTATCTTCCCAAAACTGTCTCTTGATTATATCTTCTAACCCTACTTGTGGTGCGTATGCACTTATAACATTTATGATCTGCTCTCTTAGAACAAGTTTTACTATTATAATTCTATCACTGATTCTTTTAACATCCACAACTTTATCCTTTAATCCTTTATTCACTATTATTCTTATGTCATTTATGTTATTATCCTTTCCTACATACCATAATTTATACCCCTCGATTTTTCTAACTTTAGCCTCTTTCCACTTGGTTTCTTGGATACAAGCAATCTGACTCTCCTACGTTTTATCGTGTCTACGAACTCCAAACTTCTACCTGTCAATGTCCCTATATTCTATGTGGCAATACGAATCTTATGCTCTGGAGATATCCTATTTACCAAAGCGCTTCTCGATCTTCATGGCATGAATCCATGTCCACTTTTCACTGCACCTGAGTTCTAATGCAGCTCGTCGCTTCCAAGGAGACGCTCTAGCAGCCCTTGCCCATTTTTCACTACACCTGGGATCTGATGTAATGCATCACTTCTGGGGGAACGCCCTAACAACCCTTGCCCAATTTTCACCGCACCCGGGATCCGATGCAATGCATCGCTTATGGGGAACGCCCTAGCTTGAGGGAATGTCTATTTTCGATTCATGTCATATTAGAGTTGTCATAGTTTTAAGAAGCTAGAGATGATTTTCATTTCTTTCTTACAAACATTTGCAAGTAGGAAAGAAATACCAAAATCATCTTTAGCTTCCCCCTTGCTGGCTGGCACCTGACGCAGGGGTTGCCATACTTTTAAGAAGCTGGAGATGATTTTCATTTCTTCCTTACAAACTTATATACAAATGCATATTCATTTGCAAGAAGGAAATAAATAACAAAATCATCTTCAACTTCTCCCTTGCTAGTTGGCACCTGACGTAAGACCCTCCCCCTTTTTCATCCAGGCTTGGGACCGGCATTGGCGGTAACTCATTATAGGGTATTCATACTAATTAAGACTGATTTCTGCATGTTAAAGTCTCGTTGTAGTTTAATTTATGTTTAGTTAATTTTGATCTGATCTCAGCATATAGATTAGTCATTTGCATGCTGTCCTACATCACCTTACCAGTTTTTATTATTTTCAGTAATCCATGATAATCTGATTGTGCAAGTAAACTGTCGCTAAAAATTGGTCATGATCCAGTTCCAATTTCATATGTGGAATCATACAATTGAGTCAAGAATGAGAAGACATAGGATCTGGGATTATTATTACATCTGTTTAAGGAGAACATAATGAAATTCCTGGTACATATCGATTTGGACTTGTTGGTTGCTGGATGTATATGTTATTACATACTTATCCACTATATAATGGCTGGACCTAAGTTAAACTTACATATTATTTGCAAGGGAATTGTTAGAGAATAGTTTGTTTGTCCTTATCTTTTTCTTCCAATAGTTTCCATCAATCAAAGGAAAAACATGTATTTGTTTTATTTGATTTTCATATGATTCGATTGTGTTAAAAATTAAAATAGCTATAATACAAATAACTTGCATGCTTGTCATTTTCACCTCATAAAATTTTGTTGTTTGAGTAGAGAATTAAATCTAAGAGCTACCTTTGTCAACCTTAAATTGGCACAGTATATGGTATTTGCCTTTTTGCTTGTCCTGTTGGAGGCTGCAGTCACTGCTGATGTGTTTCTGAATAGCAACTGGGAAGAGGTAGGTGATATTATTTACTGCATTATGTTCTGCAGTCATGCAGGTATGTTTTAAACAACTTTCCCTTTCAGGTATGTTTTAAATAACTTGCCCTTTAACTTTGCTTTGATTTTGCCTCAGGATTTTCCTGAAGATCCGACAGGGAAATTTGATGAGTTTAAGGATTTTGTCAAGTCAAATTTTGATATATGTAAATGGATAGCCTCATCCATTGTGGCTGCACAGGTTTGTTTGGAAAACCACATTTCTATCTTTATATTGCTTGTTAGGTAGCCTGCACTATTTTGGAGTGTTGGTTATGCCTCTCCATTTTCCTGTGGATGTTAAAATGAAGGTCCTTGAAAGTGGGTTTGTTTTCAAATTTATGATACTTGGTGGAGTCTGAAAATTGTTTTAATTCCTTGTAAGGGATTGTTCTTTGCCGTACTATCTGTGCCGCTCCAGTGCTTATATTGAGATGGTTTGTGTAATGATTCTTTGCATGTCTTCTCATTTTCGTGCTTTCAATGTTCTTTTGTGAAGGCATTGGCTATCTTCTTGGCTATGATCCTCAAAGCTCTTGGGCCAGACCGTGGAAGTTACTATGACAGTGATGATGATTATACTCCTGCAAGGCTACCGCTCCTGAAAAATCAAGTTTCTCAGACTCCATATGTTGCCAACCCCCACTACCCCTCCCAGAATGATGCCTGGAATGTAAAAAGGTGACAATTTCCTGACCTTTGATTATAAGTCGACAGATATTCATGTTTGAGATTTCTTTTGTAGCATATTTGATTTCTTGTCCTCGTTTGCCAATTAATAGGTGATAAGAACCATATTGAAGGGGACCATTTTGCTACAGATGCGCGGGAGTGATTCTGTAGATATGAAGGGGTCACAGGATGATGTGTGTAGCCATAGAACTCTCTACTTCTATGGGTCACAGGATGATGATGTGTATAGCCATAGAACTCTCTACTTCTATAACTCATCTCAGTGGAATGCAACTCCTGTTGGTTCTGGTACTACTCATTTGTTCTTCATACTGTTGCAGGTTTTGATAGCTGATTGTATTTCCACGCTGATGCTTGGTATCTTTACATTCGGTTTTGCGCATTCAAACGTCATTTCCAAAAAGTATTTTAAAATTAAGCCAGATAAGAAGTAACAGCTCCCAGAACTTAATACATAAGTACAATAAGCCTACATGCAATACACTGAAACCATTGGAATACACGAAAACCACCCAATGATATGAATGGCTGATGGTGGAAACGGTCCAGTTGCCATGCTATTGGTGATCGACAGTCCCATCCCGCCAACACCAACAACAACAATAAAGAAATGCTATTAAAGAACTCACATGTAAGATGAAAGTTTTACGAATAAATCAAAACAAATAAAATTATTATAGGAAAATCTCACTCTAGTATTTTCTAGTCACCTATGAGTCATTGTGAGTTAATAGAGATCCTAGGGCTAAAGTTTTAACATAAGCTATATATGAAAATTTTAAGCCCTTTGGTGACTTGGCTTGCAAGTTAATTGTCAAATATACATCATTGTGTAAGGTATTAGATGGTCTTGTTAATGCGTTCTCAGTAATGACTAGGGCCTATTTATTGATGGACATTTTTCTTGGAGAGTCCAATGATCTAAAGATCTTTGATATTGGATGATTATACATCCATAAATTTGTGCCAAATCTTGACTGTTTATATAATACAAAATGGGACCCAAGTAGCATTGATTATTTGATAAATGGTTTTGATCACTGGGTGGCGTTAACCCCACTTTTAGCCATACAAACTATTATTTCTAGAAAAAGGAAAATCTGCTCATCCACTAAAAAGTCTCTTGGTGTACTTTCTCTGATCTTCCATGGTTTACAAAGTTAGAGCATCTTATATTAGGCAAATAATGTCTTAGGGCTTCATCAATAACTGCCATGGTTTACAACTTTGAAAATGAAGGCAATTTTAAAAAGAGGCACGCTGACTGATAATTATGCACAAATCAAATCTAACTAGCTTGTTAGAACATTGTAGTGTTGTTAGAGAAGTTTTAACGCAACTTGAAAATGAGGCATGCTGACTAATATATATGCAAAAATCAAATCGAACTAGCTTGTTAGAGAAGTTTTCGGTTACATTTCCTTATAAACAGTCTTTTAATGGGATGGTCATGTTTAAACTTTGACACAATCCAAGTGTTCAAATCTGATGATTTTAAAATCTAAAAAGCTTGTACTTTTGATCAAAGGAAACTGATCGTAGAGAACTTTATAGCAACACTGCTCTACGTTTTACAATTCAGCAGCCAAATATACATCTTTTCAAATGCTAGATGATTCTTAGTTTATGAAATGTCCACTAGCATTGGGAAATTGGGTTTGGAAGTCCAATCTAGCCTGACTCAGTTTAGATCCGGTTCAAAATGAGTTGGGACACATTCTACCCACTTATAAACGGGTCCAGAAAACCCCAATTCATATCCAAGCGGATCCAATTAACAGATTAGCATGTAATCTGCAATAATAAAATGATAAATATAAATATAAATTTATTACGAATGGTGACATTTGCCGCTTGTTTTTCGTCTTCATAATGGTTTCATAGGTCAAGCTCCAAAATGATAATTTATTGGATGATCTCAACCTTTGTTCTTTTTCACTATCTATTTAACAAGTAGAAGTAACAGTTGCTAAGGTCATCATATGGATGAGAATTTTGGAGCATGGCCATCTAAGCCAAGGGGCAACATTAAGAACAGTTAAAATCTTCAAAATTTTGGGCCCAGAGGAAATTATAGCTTGTCTTATCATTTTATTGAGGGACTGACGAGGAAGAACAAAAGGGCGCATAAACCACTATCATTTATTAAATTAGCCCAATTCAATTAATACTAAGAAATTCTATTGAAAAAGTTACTTTGTTACTCTCTTGATTGCCTTAATTTAGAAGACAATTCCTATCGTCAATCTTTCCACTTTTCCTCTTTCCTCTATTATCGCTCTTTTTACTTCCATTTTGTAATTATCTTTCTAGTTCCATCTATTTGGATACATTTCTAAAAGATCTTCAGGTCATTTCCAAAATCAACATTCTAAGAAATTGGATTTGGAATTTTAAGGTATTTGGATGCTGTCACATCATCCAAAATCAAGAAATGCATAAGAGATCATTATTTGGGAATACGTTGCTCTTTCACTTCCCATTAGTGTTGCCCCATCTCTAACCAGCTGCCTTGCAGCCATATCCATTCCTGTCTTGGTTTTAACAAGTTGGATCACTTTTGGCATGGTTTTGAACATGTGACACGTGCTATTTTAAAATTTTGAAAATGCATGATTGCATTGAAATTTGAAATTTTGTTGAAATTAGAAAATTGAGGATTTAAAAATTTTTAGAGATGAAATCACAGACTAAAACCTTAATATTTGAAATGTGCAGGAGAAATTGAATTCAATGAAACTAAGAATGCTAAAATTAGAGATTAGATGAAAATTGGCTAATTATTTTAATTTTTATATTTAATAAATTAAATAAAAAGGGTAGGATTGTAACTGCACAAGTGAGGCCTATGAAATTAGACATCGAAAACGAGGAGTTGACTGGCATTTTAATAGGCATAGCAATGATTATTAGCCATAAATGCTGATAATTATTTTAGAATTAATAAAAAAAAATATATATATATATATATATATATAAATAGAGGTGCTTTAAATGCACCTCCCCCCTCATAAATGTCATCCTTGTTTTCCTTTGCCATTAACACTCATTGTTCCCCATGCCACTAGTGACGACACCAGAGATGAGACCTCAATGTCGAGGCTGGAGCCGACGTCAACGTCGACAAATGCCTAGCGGCTTCCCTTCCCCTTTGGCAACAGAAATTTCTTGTTTTCACTGGCCAGCTACCGAAGCTAGGCATCCACTCTTCTCCCCCTTTCCATTGCCGACTATTTCATTTATTTTTCCATCTATTGACATTGAAAAATGGGCATGGAATGCCGTTTTTTGGTGACTTTGTGGATAATATTGTTTTGTGAAAATAATCAATGAAACAGTGTTTAATTGGTGATCTAAACCATTCATCTTGTGTATCTCCATAGTAGGAACAAACCCTTTAAATTTTAGGAAGATCCAACGGCTAATGACGCCAAAAACATGAAAAATAGTGCAAAGGAAAAATTTATAAACCTCATAAAATTGGTTAAAAACCTCAGATTTAGGTAAAATCAGTTGATGAGAGTGTCATAAAATAAAAATACACAAGAATCTGGTCGTCGTCTCTAGTGACGAAGGTGTCTTTAGAGCATCCAGGACCCACCTCAGAGAAGCACTCTACAACACGCAATGCATGCGCTAGGTGTGACGACGAGTGTGCAAGCGGCGCATGCGTCATCTCCAGAAGAGACGAAACACGCGTGCGTCCCGAGGCGCGTTTTAGGCACTCATCAAGTGCATGTATATGGGCAAAGGAGACGCACATAGACACGTTCCATATACGTGTCACACACGCATACGTCCTTGTGGCACCGAATTTGGATTATATTATCCAGAAATTGATTTTGGACCGTTTATTCACTAAAATATCAATTATAGGAGCTATAAAGGTCCAAATCATGATTCGAAATATCCGTTAAATTTGTTTCAACAATGTGGACCTAGATTTGACTTAAAAACTTCAATTGGATCACTTTTTAATTGGTACATCAAATATAAGATGATCTAATAGATTAGAAGAACATATCTCAAGTGATTGTCAAGAAAAGTGATCTTGACCATTGATCTGATCATGTGCCTTAGGATAGGCTGATCAGATAACGATCTGACCATTAGATCAATGTGTAATCATGGATATATATGTAAATAACTAAACAAACATATAAATTAGATTGATCATAATGAAAATGATTGGAATTGATGATCTGATGTTACATATAAGTGATAAAGAACGATCCAATGGTTGGATTGTCTTCAAACTTCATAAAATGAAAGAAATTGACCCTTTATTGATCAAGGAACACTAATTGAATAAATCATGACTTAGATTAATGATAAAAAAAAATGATGGGTGATTTTCTAGATATTAGAAAAACCAACATCTAGTCTAAGATTTGCTCAATTGAGGGTCAATTAAATGATTCGGACTATTAATCCAGGATTAACTATCAGATCAGGGAAATCATCCCTCGGATTGACATATTTTTGGAATTTTAGAACACTAAGTGATCAGATGTAATGACTCCAATTTTGTAATATTGAAATTCCAAGTTTAGCAATGAAAAGTTCAGTTTTAAAGAAAAGGGCATTTTGGTCATTTCACTAGTTTCCCTGACTAAACCCAGGAATTTAGTCCTAAAAGTGGTGTCATTAGATGCGTCTCAGAAAAAGGAATCCAACGAGACCAAAATCACCCAAAACGGAGTTAAAATGAGCAAGATATGGCCCTTTAAAGTTCAGGGGCAAAACTATAAATTTCACAAAACGACTTAACTTGAAAAACACAGGTGCCCGTTTTGATACGGGCACCCCGTCGTCTTCAACCTCCTAGAGGTTTTTGGAATGGCGGTGTTTCAAGAAGAAACCACTACCATTCTAGAGGATTCCCCACCGCCATTCAAAGGCGGTTAGAACCCCTCCAGAACCCTCTTTAAAAGCTCTATAAATAGAGCTCTTGGGTGCCTCTAATGGCAGCCCAAAACCTTGGAGAAAACCCATCGTGGAGCAGTAACCAAGAGGGGAAAACATGGAGAGAAAACCACCCACGAAGCAGGTATGCTCAAAAACTCCCCAAACCCATCTCACCCATAGTCTTAGGATCAATTCCCCTAAGTTTTTGCATGAAAAACCATGCAAAACGGAGCCTGGGAGCGCCACAAAGGACCCTGGGACGTCCCCAGGGCCGCACTAGTTCGACAGGGTCGAACCAGGGTGACCTGAGGATGACCCGGGTCACTAACAGGCGGGACGATCCAATAGGAACGTCCCACGTCGACTCAGGTCGACGCCTGTTTGAAAAACCAAACGGGCGCGTCCAGGGACGCGCCCACTAAAAGGACAGACGGGCGGCGTTGTCTCGGGCGTCTGAAGACGCGCCCGCTGAGGCGCGCGCCGCAGACGTGCAGCGTGCTAGCATGCGTCATTTTTTTGGTTACTTAAGGATGCTGGGCGCACGTCGCAGACGCGCAACGCCCTAGCATTCCTCCTTTTTTGTCTTTAAGACTCTATGTACATACAATATTAAAACGCTTATAACTTGAGATCTAGAGCTCCGATTGAGGCACCGCAAAAGGCGTTGTGTCCGTATCGACGACGCAGACACATCCAAACCATAAAATCCCTGATCAAGGCCCAATAAAAGGAGGGCATGACCCTTAGAATAGGATGGTGGTGCGTGACCGCTAGAACTTTGGAAAACTGAGAATACCAAGGCCTAATTAGAACCTTAGGACACCCATAGGCATAGGGATGGACCCCTAATGCCTAAGTAATAAGACCAAACTACTCTAAACCCATCAAAGATAGGTTAAACTAACCTTGAGTCCCCAAACCATGTTCAGGAATGTACGAGGACAAGAGGGTTAACGCGACTTAGTCAGGTAGGTGCTCTATCACTATTAGATTCTTTTAAAAGATCTATTATTGCTTTGAGAACATATGTTCTAAGTATATGACTTGTTTAGCATGACTCGATTTAGCATGCATATGATAAACGTTTTGTACATAGACATGTTTGTAAAAGATTGCATATACATTATGCACACATATGTTTTGTAAACAAGTGCATACATTGCATGATTTAAGTACTTGCAAAGATTGCATGTCCTTGAGGGTTGCCAAAAGACGCTGGAGTGCCGAGGGCCAGGCAGTTGTGAGGGACCCAAAGAGCACAGGTTTTGAAAAATACATTGTGCATGTATTGCCAAGACATGTGCTACATGCATAGGTTGCATGATAAGTGTAGCCTTGACCGATGAGGGCGGGCCAGAGAGAGTTGACAAGGCTCTAGGCTGTCAGGCTTCTAGGCAGGGTTATGAATTTGAATGCAATACTAGCATGAGCAGATTTTATGCATTTCATGCATGTTTTGCAACCGATTTCATGAATTGCATGATTTACGACAAAGAAGTATCATAGGCCCCGTGGAGGCTATGACCAAGTGTCCTCAGGTACCCGGGGACCACATGGCGAGGAGGTCGTGGGCATAGTGGACCCTATGGTTTGATGAGTTATGTGCATTTCATATAGCATGATATGAGGTTGGTCGACCATACCATACTAGAGGTCCATGAGTTAGACTCCATGAAGCATCTATTGCATATCATGATGTCATCATATATATATATATATATATGATACTTTCAGTTTTGGATTATGTGACCTTTTAAGTTATGAGAATTTCAGTTGATTATGGATTCTTATACTGATATCGAACTCGAGTATTCAAACATACGCATATTTTGAAATTGATTATGGATTCTTATACTAATATTGAACTCGAGTATTCAAACATACGCATGTTTTGAATGAATGAGCATATGATTTTAAAACATCTCATGCATTTATAAAACTAGTAGTGATAGGCCCTACTGAGTATATTATATACTCACCCAATCCTCAACATTTTTCAGATACAAAGTAAATACTTAAGGGCAAGGGACATTTGTACTAGGAGACACAGGCCAAGCACAAGTAAGTAGACCCCTATCTTATCTTTCAACGCTACTTGATTGTAGTTACTCTCTAATAGCTGGGTCTGTGACTAACACTTTCTTGGGAACAATATTAATTTAAAACTTTGCCATGACTAAATAGATTGAGAATGTGTTTTCACACTCGGGGTTTTTATGAAAGGTTGTTTTCCAAATGAAAAAGATTTTCATGCATTTCATATTTATAAAACAAGAGATCTCGCCTCTTTATCAACATTGCATCATATAAAAACCCGGGTCGTGACAATTGGTATCAGAGCACGGTTTAACGTTACTCACAGCCCAGTTATGAGGGGAATAACTTATAATCAAGTTTCATCCATGAAAGAGAAAGGGGTAATAGGATAACACAAACTAAGATTTGGTGAATTGCCTTGTGATTACAGATGCCTAGAAAGAAGGGAAGCAATGCTCCAAGACCTGAAGCCCCACCAGTGGACTCCACTGGGTCGGGCAACGAGATGGCTGAGTTATTTCAGCAATTCTTACAGAACATGGGATAATACATGAATAGTCATAGCCAAACTCCTACCCCCCGAGATCCTTCCCCAGATAAAACAATAGATAGGACTGAGGTTCAGTTAGAAAGGTTTCAGAAACTAGCTCCCTCATTCACAGGAGAAGATGAAGCATCCACAGTTGAAAAATGGTTAATTGATATTGAAAAGATATTTAAGGCCATGAACATAGCTAAAGAAAGAAAAGTACTCATGGCCACATTTGTGTTTAGAGGAGAGGCTACCTTTTGGTGGGAAACAGTAGAAAGAACTTATTTTGATCAGCAAGAAACAATAGGATGGGAAGAATTTAAAAAGGTCTTTAATGACAAATATTATCCTAAACATATAAGGAAACAGAAGGAAAAGGAATTTATGGACTTAGAACAAGGAAATATGACCGTCCAACAGTATGAAAGTAGATTCATCAGCCTTCGAAGATTTGCACCCTGTGCTTGTGCTGATGAAGAAGATGCAGCTGAAAGATTTGTAGACGGACTCAACCCAGGACTCAGGAACAGAGTTCTAGGTTTCCAACCTTCCACAGTAGCCAAAGCAGTAGAGATGGCCTCCCTATATGAAAAGGATTATCAAAGGAACCAGGCAATAAGAGAAACTAAGAACATCAATGCTATGAAGAACAAAGGAAAGAGACCCTTTCAGTCATCTGGACCTAGGCCACCTTTCAAGAAGCCGTTTGAAAACAAAGGAAGAAGACCAGACTGGAAGGCATGCCCTAGGTGTAACAGAAATCATCCAGGCAAACCATGTCCCACTTCCAACATCACTTGCTATAGTTGTGGAGAATTAGGACATTTTTCTAGCAACTGTCCAAAAAGGAAAGTGCAAGAGCGTAAAGAAGATCAAGTTCCAAAAAGCCAAGGACGTGTCTTTGCCCTGACTTCCAGTCAAGCCCAAGCATCAAACGCAGTCGTTGAAGGTATTCTTTCTATCTATGATACACCTGCAAAAGTTCTATTTGATACAGGCTCCACTCATTCTTTCATATCCCGAGAATTTGCATCATCCTTAGACATTATACCACAGGATCTAGACTTCACTCTAGAAGTCATGACTCTTGTAGGCCAGGCACTCCCCACTTATTCTTATCTCCAGGATGTCCCCATATTGATTAAGGACCATTTGTTACATGCCAACCTTATCCACTTAGATATGAATGACTTCGACATCATCCTAGGTATGGACTGGCTAGCCTTTCATCAAGCCTTTGTTGATTGTCGACAGAAGCGTGTCACTTTTACCCTACCTAATAGAGACACTTTCACCCTCCAAGGAAGAAAGGATTATTCTGGAGCATGTGTTATTTCCACCATGAAAGCAGTTAAACACATTGCTCAAGGATGCCCCTTCTTCTTAGCCAAGATTGAATCTGTCGAGAGTCCCCAACCAAAGCTAAAGGATGTCGAGGTTGTCCGAGAATTTCCTGACGTTTTCCCTGAGGACTTACTAGGTCTACCTCCACCAAGGGAAATTGAGTTCATCATTGACCTTATACCCGGTACTTCCCCCATTTCCAAAGCTCCTTACCGAATGGCTCCTGCAGAACTAAGAGAACTGAAGACCCAGTTACAGGAACTACTTGACAAAGGGTTCATACGACCTAGCGTGTCTCCGTGGGGAGCTCCAGTCCTTTTTGTTAAGAAAAAGGATGGCTCCATGAGATTGTACGTAGACTATCGGATGCTGAATAGGGTCACCATTAAAAATAAGTACCCTCTTCCCCGAATTGATGATCTTTTTGATCAACTTCAGTCAGCTAGAGTCTTCTCTAAGATTGATCTACGATCAGGGTACCATCAACTTCGAGTTAGAGAAGAAGATATCCCCAAGACAGCCTTCAGGACTCGATACGGCCATTATGAATTCAGAGTGATGTCCTTTGGTTTGACTAATGCTCCAGCCGCGTTCATGGACCTCATGAATAGGGTGTTCAAGGAGTACTTAGATAAATTCATCATAGTGTTTGTGGATGATATCTTAATATATTCTGAAACTCCTGAAGACCATATGGAACATCTAAGGATAACATTAAGCACCCTACGAGCACACAAGCTATATGCAAAATTCAGTAAGTGTGAGTTTTGGCTGGAAAAGGTTAATTTCTTAGGACACATTATTTCTCAAGATGGCATAGCAGTTGACCCTACTAAGGTTGAAACAGTACAGAACTGGGAAAGACCTAAGACAGTCACAGAAATAAGAAGCTTCCTAGGACTTGCCGGATATTACAAGAGATTCATCGAAGGTTTTTCACAAATGGCTTTACCTCTAACTAAGCTAACCAGGAAAGACACAAGATTTGAATGGACTGATAAATGTGAGGAAAGCTTCCAAGAACTAAAAAGAAGGTTGACTACCGCACCTGTCCTTACCTTACCATCAGGAAGTGGCGGATTTGAGATATATAGCGATGCCTCGCAACAAGGGCTAGGCTGCGTACTTATGCAACATGGGAAGGTGATCGCTTATGCTTCTCGACAACTCAAGAAGCATGAAGTCAATTACCCAACCCATGACTTGGAATTAGCAGCCATAGTCTTTGCCTTGCGAATATGGAGACATTATTTATATGGGGAAAAGTTTGAAGTTTTTACAGATCACAAGAGTCTTACATATATCTTTTCCCAACAAGACTTAAACATGCGACAAAGAAGATGGATGGAATACTTAAAAGACTATGACTTCTCCATTCATTATCACCCTAGAAAAGCTAATGTGGTAGCTGATGCATTAAGCAGAAAAACCCAAGGGATGTGTGCAAGTTTATTAACCAAAAGATGGAAGCTACTACAAGAAGTAATCACATGGAAACCAGACATAAGTAAGCACAAGATCATTATGGCAGGTCTAACAATAAAATCGGCTGTTAATGAAAAAGTTAAGCAAGAACAGAAAGGAGATCCAAATATACAAGCTTCCATAGGAAAACCAGGATTTACAAAAAAGGAAGATGGTAGCATTTACATGCAAGGAAGATTAGTGGTACCAGCTAATGAAAAGTTAAGACAAGAAATTTTAAAAGAGGCTCATCGGTCCAAGTATACAATACACCCAGGAGGGACTAAGATGTATCAGGACTTAAAGAAACAATATTGGTGGGATGGTATGAAAAGAGACATAGGGGAATTTGTGGCAAAGTGTTTAACATGTCAACAAGTAAAGGCTGAACATCAAAGACCTGCGGGATTGTCACAACCCCTTGAGTTACCCAAATGGAAATGAGACCATATCACAATGGACTTCATTGTAGGGCTACCCAAGACCTCTAAGGGTCGTGACATGATTTAGGCGATTGTTGATAGATTAACTAAAACAGCCCATTTCCTTCCTATACGTCATACCCAATCCACTGACAGCCTATCTCAGTTATACATCAAAGAGATAGTAAGTCTACATGGTATACCCCTTAGTATCACTTCAGATAGGGATAGCTGCTTCACTTCACAACTCTGGAAGTCTGTCCAAAAATCCTTAGGATCTTCCTTGAACTATAGCACAGCCTTCCATCCACAGACCGATGGACAGTCAGAGCACACAATCCAGATAGTCGAAGATATGTTACGGACTTGTGCCCTTGATTGGAAGCAGAGTTGGGATGAAAACCTACCGCTAGTCGAGTTTGCGTATAACAATAGCTTTCAGTCAAGCATTGGCATGGCTCCATACAAGGCGCTCTATGGGAGACCCTGTCGATCACCCACCAATTGGAGTGAAGTTGGAGAATCCAGGGTGCTCCAGTCCGAGCTGGTAGAGCAATGTGCCGAGAAGGTCAGACTCATAAGAAGCCGCCTCCTCATGGCTCAAAGCCGCCAAAAGAGCTATGCTGATCGAAGGAGGAGACCATTGGAATTCGACATAGGAGAACACGTTTTCCTGAAGATATCTCCCACTAAAGGAGTTATGAGATTCGGTATCAAAGGCAAGCTTAGTCCGTGTTACATAGGACCTTTTGAAATCCTGGAGAAAGTGGGAAAAGTGGCCTACAGGATCGCGCTACCCCCTCAGCTATCCGAAGTGCATAACGTATTCCATGTGTCTATGCTAAGGAGGTACGTGCCTGACCCCGCTCATGTCATCAACCAGGTACCCATAGAGATGACGGAGGATCTCAGATTAGAGACAAGACCAGTTGAGATTCTGGATCGTAAGAATAAGAAGCTGCGGAACAAGGACATACCCTTAGTCAAAGTTTTGTGGAGAAATGCGCACATGGAAGAAGAAACTTGGGAACCGGAGTTAGAAATGCGAGAAAAGTACCCCGAGATCTTTTGACTGTATATAGTAGAATTTCGGGGACAAAATTCCCCTAAGGGGTTAAGAATGTAATGACTCCAATTTTGTAATATTGAAATTCCAAGTTTAGCAATGAAAAGTTCAGTTTTAAAGAAAAGGGAATTTTGGTCATTTCACTAGTTTCCTTGACTAAACCCAGGAATTTGGTCCTAAAAGTGGTTACATTAGATGCGTCTCGGGAAAAGGAATCCAACAAGACCAAAATCACCCAAAACGGAGTTAAAATGAGCAAGATATGGCCCTTTGAAGTTCAGGGGTAAAACTGTAAATTTCACAAAACGACTTAACTTGAAAAACACAGGTGCCCGTTTTGATATAGGCACCCTGTCGTCTTCAACCTCCTAGAGGTTTCTGGAACGGTGGTGTTTCAAGAAGAAACCACAGCCATTCTAGAGGATTCCCCACCGCCATTCAAAGGCGGTTAGAACCCCTCCATAACCCTCTTTAAAAGCTCTATAAATAGAGCTCTTGGGTGCCTTTAATGGCAGCCCAAAACCTTGGAGAAAACCCATCGCGGAGTAGTGACCAAGAGGGGAAAACATGGAGAGAAAACCACCCACGAAGCAGGTATGCTCAAAAACTCCCCAAACCCATCTCACCCATAGTCTTAGGCTCAATTCCCCTAAGTTTTTGCATGAAAAACCATGCAAAACAGAGCCTGGGAGCGCCACAAAGGACCCTGGGACGTCCCCAGGGCCACACTGGTTCGACAAGGTCAAACCAGGGTGACCTGAGGACGACCCGGGTCACTAACAAGCGGGACGATCCAATAGGAACGTCCCACGTCGACTCAGGTCGACACCTGTTTGAAAAACCAAACGGGCGCGTCTAGGGATGCGCCCGCTAAAGGGACAGACGGGCAGCGTTGTCTCGCGCGTCTGAAGATGCGCCCGCTGAGGCGCGCGCTAGCGTGCGTTGTCTTTTTGGTTACTTAAGGATGCTGGGTGCACGTCGCAGACGCGCAGCGCCCTAGCATTCCTCCTTTTTTGTCTTTAAGACTCTATGTACATACAATATTAAAACGCTTATAACTTGAGATCTAGAGCTCCGATTGAGGCGCCGCAAAAGGCGTTGTGTCCGTATCGACGACGCGGACACATCCAAACCATAAAATCCCTGATCAAGGCCCAATAAAATGAGGGCATGACCCTTAGAATAGGATGGTGGTGCGTGACCGCTAGAACTTTGGAAAACTGAGAATACAAAGGCCTAATTAGGACCTTAGGACACCCATAGGCATAGGGATGGACCCCTAATGCCTAAGTAATAAGACCAAACTACTCTAAACCCATCAAAGATAGGTTAAACTAACCTTGAGTCCCCAAACCATGTTCAAGAATGTACGAGGACAAGAGGGTTAACGCGACTTAGTCAGGTAGGTGCTCTATCACTATTAGATTCTTTTAAAAGATCTATTATTGCTTTGAGAACATATGTTCTAAGTATATGACTTGTTTAGCATGACTCGATTTAGCATGCATATGATAAACGTTTTGTACATAGACATGTTCGTAAAAGATTGCATATACATTATGCACACATATGTTTTGTAAACAAGTGCATACATTGCATGATTTAAGTACTTGCAAAGATTGCATGTCCTTGAGGGTTGCCAAAAGACGCTGGAGTGCCGAGGGCCAGGCAGTTGTGAGGGACCCAAAGAGCACAGGTTTTGAAAAATACATTGTGCATGTATTGCCAAGACATGTGCTACATGCATAGGTTGCATGATAAGTGTAGCCTTGACCGATGAGGGCGGGCTGATGAGGGTGGGCCGACGAGGGGGGGCCGATGAGGGCAGGCCAGAGAGAGCTGAGAAGGCTTCTAGGCTGGCAGGCTTCTAGGTAGGGTTATGACTTTGAATGCAATACTAGCATGAGCAGATTTTATGCATTTCATGCATGTTTTGCAACTGATTTCATGAATTGCATGATTTACGACAAAGAAGTGTCATAGGCCCCGTGGAGGCTATGACCAAGTGTCCTCAGGTACCCGGGGACCACAAGGCGAGGAGGTCGTGGGCATAGTGGACCCTATGGTTTGATGAGTTGTGTGCATTTCATATAGCATGATATGAGGTTGGTCGACCATACCATACTAGAGGTCCATGAGTTGGACTCCATGAAGCATCTATTGCATATCATGATGTCATCATATATATATATGATACTTTCAGTTTTGGATTATGTGACCTTTTAAGTTATGAGAATTTCAATTGATTATGGATTCTTATACTGATATCGAACTCGAGTATTCAAACATACGCATATTTTGAAATTGATTATGGATTCTTATACTAATATTGAACTCGAGTATTCAAACATACGCATGTTTTGAATGAATGAGCATATGATTTTAAAACATCTCATGCATTTATAAAACTAGTAGTGATAGGCCCTACTGAGTATATTATATACTCACCCAATCCTCAACATTTTTCAGATACAAAGTAAATACTTAAGGGCAAGGGACATTTGTACTAGGAGACACAGGCCAAGCACAAGTAAGTAGACCCCTATCTTATCTTTCAACGCTACTTGATTGTAGTTACTCTCTAATAGCTGGGTCTGTGACTAACACTTTCTTGGGAACACTATTGATTTAAAACTTTGCCATGACTAAATAGATTGAGAATGTGTTTTCACACTCGGGGTTTTTATGAAAGGTTGTTTTCCAAATGAAAAAGATTTTCATGCATTTCATATTTATAAAACAAGAGATCTCGCCTCTTTATCAACATTGCATCATATAAAAACCCGGGTCGTGACATCAGATGACTTAGTGTGACTTATGATGTGGTAGGTACATCAGAGCACGCGAGTTAATATAGCCTACACGCCTGATTAGAGTATCGCGTTTTTAAGGTAGGTGATTACATTTGAGATTTTTTCATGATTTTATAGATCATGACGTGTCATTTGAAAACTTTGAGGCATGTTTTTTACGGCTATCATGTTTTTATTAAAATGTATTCATTATACATGTTTGATATGACATCTTAATCTATACGATTTCTCATGTTCTGAGACATGACTGATGATGTGTATCATGTTTTTTTACTCGAGCTTATTGAGATGTATTACACATGGAAGTTTCATAGTTTATATCATGTTTTGTTGTTTTATGACGGGTGTTTCTACCTGGTGGGTACTATGCTAAGAGGGTTATAAGGTTGGGCACCCACCCTCTGACTTTATGATATTTATTATTAGACACTAGTCCCAAAAGGGGGCAATGTACGTAGGTAGTGGTATCATGGGTAATTCCCACTATGGGTTTGTCCCCCAATGTGAGATGGAGGAAGTTTTTCGTTTTGGTGTCGATGAGGAGCGATAGTGGTTAAGACCCTGGAGCGACTGTTACTGTAGCATAATAGCACATACTCTTATTTTGTATGCTCATGTGGTATGGATGTATTGGGTGAAGCTTATGTAAGCAGCCAGATGTGGGCGGGCCTATGAGCTGAGCTAGCTACCTAGTGTGCGAGCTACAAGTGAGGAAACCTAGAATTGGAATGAGTACTCATTACTAGTGATATGATGTAGTGAGACACTTTTAGGGCTTGATTATGCACAGTGCCCTGTTTATCATGACATGCATGTATATTATGATGTAGACATAAATTTTTGTTTACTTTTGACAGATGCATATCCATGTATTGATTATGCTTTGCATGCCATGGTGATTAGATTATTGTTTTATTTAGGCAAAAAACATGCTTTGACTATTATCATTTCTTTCAGACTTATGAGATTGCATGGGTTATTAATTATGGATTACCTGATGATTTAACGCACCTTGTAAATGTTTTACTCTATACAATTTGCCATGAGATTTATATCCTATGCAAACTATTTTAGCGCATGTTTTATTACTTGTAATCACCTACACAAGCAATAGCTTACTGAGGCATTGCTTTGTTTTGCAATGCCTCAAATTTGGAGCACGATAGTGTTAAGGGAGAGCAGGTGGAACATCAATGATTGAGTGAGGACCACGAGGACCATCTGTCACTTAATACTCTAGAGACTGACCTGGTGTGTGTCTCTCTGACTTGTGATTAGACTTTTTTTGGGCTGTACAGGGATATTATTATGTGGATAGTATTGGACCCACACTTTTTGTATATTGTTTATGTACTTACACGTGTGTGTATGATATGGTGATCATGGATGGAACCCTAGGGTTTATGGACATTTCATTATTACTACCTCTTTCATGGCTGATGTTTTGATTAGACGTGGTTTTAAATTGAACATGCTCTGTGTATTGACGCTTTGGTTTTGTTTATCGCTGTGGTTTGGACTTGAATGACCCTTGGGGTTTTCATTTTGGGCATTTCCCTTGAAATGATTATGATATCTATATTAAATGTGAGTTTCTATTTCTAGGATCCCATCTATTTTATTAAACATATTAGTATTATATTTATATATATTAGAAAAAGGTTTTGGAAAACCCGGGGTGTCATAGAACATGTCTTGTGTTCTCAATTCAAACCCATTTACTTAATGTCGATAGACCGATGCCCGCAGTTTTGCCATTTTGCTGGCACTAATATTCACAAGTATTTGATAGGAACATTTGAGTTTCTCAAATCATTAGAGAAAACAAAGCACAAAGCACGTGAGAGAAGCAATGACATAGAACCTTTATTACCAGGACAACTTACTACGAGGTAATAATAATTCTCCAGCAGGGACTTTCGGTACTCTAAAAAATCTTTGGTTTAGGTACATATAGTAAAAGTAATATGATAAACATATTATCAATCAGAACACGTTCATTTATTAGATTGTATACATCTTTTCCACAAGAAAGTGAATCCCATGTTAGACGTCCTATATTCTTTACGAACTTGGTAAAAATTGCAATTTACTTAGAATCAATTTCAATTCAACATCTTCATATAATGCACCTAAGATAATTTGGGTTTAATAGTGCCTTGCAACGAGTCCTAGAAAGTTGTGATATACACAAGTGACCATGAGATAAATGTTCTATTATCAATTCATCCAATCTCACACTTGGGGAAGCTCAAGTGCTAAGGACTGTGTCACTGTATCCAATAAGAAGTCTTCTCAATACACAAACAGAAAGAAAACTCATTCGGATTGGCTTTTTATGATCTAGCAAGCTCTACAACATGTATGTAGAGTCACGAATAATGATTCTCCTAAAGCATCAAACTTTTTTATCTTTTTTGGGTAAACCATAAAACATCAATTTGCTCTAAGCAAAAGATGTCCTTCCTTTCCAGAGAATTTTAAGACAGCTTCCTCAATGGTCAATGGGAATCAGCCTCACCTATATGGACGCGGCAGATCTCAAACTGTGGTCTTGACGCTTCATCCTCCTTCCTCCAAATGGGTTTTGTTTTGGGGTCAATGCTTGTGTAGGCAAAAATTTAGATTAATTTTTCCTTTTCATGCGATTTCCACTTACCTCTCCTTCCTTGCTTTCACCAAGACGCGTTTCTGTCTCCAAAGAACGAAAGAAACAGACTCGGAGAAAGCTGCCTAAAGAATGATGGAATTTAGGAGGAAATTATGAAGTCTTAAAATTGGAAGACAAACAGTTGGATGGTAAGTTGGTAACTGAATTAGGCACTCAATGAACCAGCGTCTGATCATTTGACCCAAAATGTTCGAAGAGATCTAAAGTAGTGCACCTCACTGCAGCTCTTGCGTCAAAGTCGCCCTTTGTAACATTCCTTTGCAATAAGGGCGAATCCTCTTATATTGCAAAAATGGTGTAGACAGACTTATCCGGGACATGACCGTGATATTCAAATTATAGTCTTTTCATGCTTAAAAAGGGGAAGAGAAAGAATATCTTTCACCCGGGGGAACACTACAAAAATAAGAAATAAACAAATTATAGTGAAGCAATCGAGGAAGGAAACCTATTCATCTTTCTTGGTCACCCCACTGTCCTTGGACGGCTTTCTCTTCATCCGGCTGAAAGGTCCAACTGCTCGGTCCATGATATATATGTAAATCACCTGGCTCCAGGATTTGTATGATTTGAAATCCGTGTAGTATTCTGGTGCTATCTCCTTCACCTTGTATAGCTTGCTACCTGGGATCCTTGGGAAATCATGGTGCTCGTTGTGGTATCCTACACTCCAAGTCAGGAGATTGAGGGGACCATAGTACGAGTACGTCTCCTGATCTGGGTGGAAGACATAATGCTCCGAGATGAAGTGGCCTGCCATTGGATGCATGCCTCCTCCAACGAATGTGGACAGTATCATATAAGCAAAAGACTTCCAACCAAACAAATAGACCATTGCAGCATCTAGTGCAAGCTGGATGACTAAGTTGGTGAATTCCCACAATCCAGGGGGCTTGGGGTTGAGAAAGACAGGCCGTAAAGCATAAAAGAACAGCTGGAAGATGACCCATACGGTTTTGGCAATGGCATTGGTGACTACAAGGGCTTCTGTGTGGCTAGGGACGTCCATGTCAATACCGTCAACACCTTGGAAACGATGGTGTTCTAGGTGGTACTTTTGGAAGGTGACAGACATGGGAACTCCAACAGGGAGATTCGCAAATATTCCCAACCAACGGTTATAGACAGGGGTTGAGAAGGCCAGGTTGTGACTCAGTTCATGAATGGCTAGGAAGAGATTGTGGTTCAGGAAAGAGCCAAAAAAGTATGCAACTGCTAGTATCTTCAGCCATCCAGCATTTTGAAGGGAAGCCGCAGTCCATAGTTGAAGTACAACAACAATTGTTATCTGCACCAGAGTTCACAAGGATAATAGCTTAAAAGCAGCAAAATAAAATGAATGTCATGTCAAAATCTTTACATAAATGAAAAGATGAAACATAGTACTGTTCAGCAGAAACAGATTCTCATTTGTGTATGGTCAGGAACAATTGGCTTAATTTCCATGCAATGTAGAAATCAAAAGTCTCTTAATGTAATCATATTTTATTTATCTATTTACCTTTTTAATTAAGACACTAACTGCAAGTAAGGTGCACCAATGAGTCAGTGCAGGTAGGTATATGGTTGGTTTTCTTTCTCTTTTCTGAATAGTGGGCATATGAAAGGGTTTCAGAAATGACCAACCTCATTATCTATCATAGCTTGGACTAACAAAAGACATAAACCCTCGTGTAATGTTAACTCAACCATGTTTACATGACAAATCCAAACTAGTTCAAATTAAGAGTTAGGCCACCTCCCATCACAAGAAGCTTGCCAATATCATTTCAGGGGAGAAGAATTTTCGTAATGTAAAACACACGAAATTTACACTTCTTTTCTGCCAGACAACTTTACACTGTCTTTAAGTTTTAATACGTTTTTCAGTTGCTGGCACCACCTGGTACAGATTATCCCATTCCTACTTGTGGATTAGACTGAAACATTGCACGAGCTCAGGCTAAGTTTAAGGATGCACCCTCAGTTACTAAGACTAAGACCCCAGAATCTACTAATCAAATGATGTTTCAATCTGATCAATACGGAAAACAATTTGCTATATGTCACAATCCTGTACGACAAGATCCATGTAGGAATCCCACTGCTTCCTCTAGACAGTAATGGGGTAGGGCACCAGGACTGGTAATGGTTTTAGAATGAAATTACATTCTCTTCGGCAATGGGTCTATTGAGTTCAGTGTTACTAAAGAATGTCATCAGAATAATATATATATACAAAACAATTTGATGCTTTATTTTTAGATATATATTATTTTCAAGAGAAGTAAGTTCTTTATTACTCATGAAAAGTTTTACGCAACAAGTCTGTCCATTTTAAACCTTATATTCAAATTTGTCCATCCCTAATTACGAATTTCCAAAATCAATGTCTTTGTCTCATTTCAGGTACAACATCAAAATAATTGCTCATAAGGAAATACACTTAAATATTAAGACAGAAAGTAGCAACTCCAGCAAATCCACCAATTAATAAGAGTATCTTTATATACATACATATATTGAAAGGCCAGAGTCTCTTTATATTATCTTTAAAAACAAAGATATTAAAGATCATCTGCAAGTTCTAAGACCCATGCGTCTAAGTCTCTATGTGAAACGTACATACCAGAAAGATGCATTATTTTTCTTTCATGGTTTATGCCATTTAATTATTTACAAAGGATTAGTATATAGCTAGATACATTTTCTGTCTTATGGCTCTACAGTATACTAATTGATATTAAAAAATCAAAAGATGTTTCAATTCTTGATAGAACTCGTAGATTGAGTTATTCATGGTAGATTTGCTGCATGTCATGTTCACATCTTATGCCGATAGATGTCTGTGTTCAAATTAGATTTTCCCTGTGACAGGACCACACAATAAAATAAGCAGAAACTTTGAAGTTCTTTAAGAAATCTGAACTCAGAAGAACAGGTAAGGAGATGAACCCTAGATATATGTTAGAACATGTCCAATGCCCTAGCACTAGAATAGCAGAAAGAAAGAAAGAAAGAAAAGAGGTAAAGTTCCTTGCCTTCTTAAGGTTTTTATAGAACTTTCTTAGTACTCTAGGGAAGACTATCTATGGCATGTTAACATCAAAAAACCATCTGTAGCTTTCAGAGCATGAAAACATAGATCAACTAGAAGTTCCACAAGGCTAGAATCTAAACAAGAAATTGTCTCTATGTGTGGGTTGATGGTCGCAGGTGCACCAAGTAGGGAGGCTGATAATAGGTAGCAGAGGTTGTAGAAATTCTTCTGGGTGCAGAGTGACAAATAAGAGCTTTCACATGAATGTTCATAAATTGGAACGTGCATAAAATTGGATAGTTACTTATTAGATGTGATTAAATGAGTCAAGTTAGCAATCTCGATAGGATTTTGCTTGGAATAGAACTGAAAATTTTAGAACTATGCAAGCAGTAAAAAGTACAGACAATCAGAAAAATCATTCTTCACAAAATTGATAACAGGTACACTTGATGGTCCTGATGGATCTGAGTAAAGTTGGTAAAGCAGTATATGACTCTTCTGATATTTAATTACCACTAATAGGAATGGTAACTACTTGTGGAATTAACACTTCCAAGTTTGAAGAAACTGGAAGCAACATAGCATCTGCAAATCCATATATCAATAGCACCAAAAAAGCAGAAGGTAAAGTAAAACAAACAGAAAGATCTCTAATATATCATAGGCTGTGCAGTTCTTCAGCAATAAACCACAGATCCAAGAGTTATTAGAACCCAGTTTCCATATAAATGTACAAGTTATAAGAAAACTGAGTCCATAAAGCAAGCAAAAATAAAAAAGAGAAAACAAAGAAAGCATAAGCCCGTGAAAAACGGAAGTGCTAATTTTCTGAACGGAAAATGCCCAGAAAGTTTGAAGGACCAATGTTACCAAGCAAATCACCAAAAAACTGCATGTTCTGTCAGATTTAGACCAAATGCGGATATGAAAAGGTCATTCATGATTGCAAAATAACAACCAACTGGTATATGAGAAGATTGAGCAAAGGAAGAAAATGCTATATGGCAAAAACAAATAAACGTAATACTACACGTTAAGGCTCCACTATTCTCTAGATTTAGAGCACAAGAAAAAAAACCCACAAAAAATTATATATAAACATTTCTAATAAAATACCTAATCAAAGCCCAGACGACATTACTCATAAAAAACTTCATTTTTCCCCCAGAATTAGAGCACAAGAGCAGACAAACCGCATAAGAAAATCTATGAAAAAAAAAAAGCTAAACTAAATCAAAGCCCCTAATCATTGCATTTTCACGTCCATACTGACAAACTTTGTTCACCTTGAGAAAAGCCCATGGATCGGGGCCAAAGAGCTCTTTGATTTGGGGGTATTGGGAGAGAATCTGTCTCCTGCGAGAAGCGTGGGGTTCGTCCGTGTAAGACCAGAAGAAATCTGTCGCCATTACACCTTCTCCATCTTCTCCACCCATTTCCCCTCTCTCTCTCGCTCTTGCGTTGTTTGAAAAAAGGGAGGTCGCCCTCAAAAAGAGGAAGAAGGGCACCGAACACCGTTCATGAGACTACATATCTCAATGCACCTGAAAACTAGCGGTGAATCTTATATTTTGGGGAAAAATCCGTTGTTTCTTGTTCGGTTTCTCCACATAGAAGTGGCCTCAAGAAGAGATAAAAGTAATAAATCGGTATCTCCACGTGGAAGTATCTAGGAGGCTGATGATTTACTTGGGCCACCCATTTTTTGTATCTCTCTGTCTCTTAATCTAAAAATGTTAATAATAAGAGAAATACTAAACTAAGCGCTCAGCACTACTTCTGCAGGAAGTGCCTCACTGTTGGATGACATGACCTGTTCATCTAGCTACTCTTGCTTTGGATGTTTTCTAACCAGTTTGGATGACCGTAGCATTTGCACCTCCATTTTACGTCTGAGCTAAGACCAAGTTCATTTTAAGTCGGTGCATTTGATCATTATTTAAAAATGTTTCTAGCAGTTCATTTATCATTAATAAAAGTACTTTTTATCAGATGTTAAAATCATCCAATCAATAAGATTTTCTTAATAAAAAAAACATCTAAACAAGAAGAATTAGATGAACTGGTCTAAAACAACCGAAAATAGGGCCCCTTCATGCAAAAAGTGGTGCTTTGATCTTTGCCATTTGCTTTAACATCCTCCAATTATAAATGACCATTGAAAGACCACAAAACCATGCATAATATTACGCCATGCATCACACTTATATCCTAACCAGGTTGCTTAAGATTTTATACCATGCTTTTTGAGCCATCCATGGAAGTTAAGATGATTGAGCTAGTAGTTAGAATGGTCCTGGTGAGCATGAAGCTGGCATTGTATATTGAAGAACAGCAATAACCAAACAATATGATGAACAACTTCTTCACCTTTTTTTTTTTCTTTTTTGAAAACTTCACTCGTTTGGACAATTATTTTTTCCTGGAAACTTCTTACGTGGTTGTTTTTTTTTTCTTAACTTCTTTTTGTTTTTGAATGGTAATTTTATTAATTCAAGACCTGATCGAGATGATCAAGGAAACAGTCATCCAGAATGCCTCAAAAGACAACCACATTCATTTTTGCCATCCGAAAGTTACGATGGGGAGTTGATCAAGCAAAATCATACAATTTGTTGCCCAAATCATCTCTGAGAAGCCATCCCACACCGGAAAGACCTAGGCATCAAAGCTAGCACTATCAAATTTGAGTTGAAGCACTCCCTATGGTGGTGGTGCAGGTTGCCTTTAGAGTCTGTCAGCCGGTTTCTGAATTTAAAGTTTCCTAATTTCCTCCCAATAAATATAAATTTGTTGACTAGAATACTCCTTGCACCCAAATGCCCAGCACCAGGCATGGTTAATAGCTCTGTCTGTCTGTCTTGAATAAATAAAACTTTATGAAATTAGTGATCATGTACAAAACTTTATGAAATTGATGATCAAGATGACAGTACATACCTCCCAGCAATAAAAGGGCAGAATCTTAGAGGGGGAAGAGAACATAAAACAGATGGCGAAGATGAGAGGAGGGCAAATTACAAAACAAGAAAGACCAACAATACATGCATGGTCCAATGATTCACATCTAAGCAATATGATTTAACCTCCATTCTCAAAAAATCTTACTTGAAATCCTCAAGAAGTATCCCTTCCCTTGCAAGCCCGTTGGCAGTAGCATTGGCAGCAGGAAGCACGTGATGAAAGGTGATCTCAGCCGTCCCAATGTCAGCATTAATTTTATTAGTGATTTTCCAGAAACGCCATGGAAAGGAGGCACCCGATTTTAGCCACCCTATCACATAAGAACAAGCAAAATCAAACAATGCTCTCCACTTGAGTTTCATAGAATACCACGCGCATCCAACCTCGACAATCTGGGATGATCATAGCAAGATCCATCAAAATTCAATTTAAAAGAGCCTTGGGTAGGGGGAATCCACGCTGGCTTGATTGTCTCCTTATTGCCAGACAAGGAGATCAAACCCTCCATTTCCTCGTGATTTCATTTAAATAGAGAAACCAACAAAATCCCTAGTTGATGAACCCAAAAAGCTACTGTAAAAATGATTTTCTTTCAGTTTTTCCATAGAGCCATTGGTTTCATCAAAGCATAGCCTATTTTGCTCTTTCGATACTTTCCAAATCAAAGCCATCAAACTGCAAGCCCATATGATCTTATCTCTTGCATTTAGTTTAGTGGCCTTCCAGTGGAAGATAAGATCATCGAAAGAGTTAGGCATGACCCGTAGGGCATTAAATTTGCCTGCAATTTCATACCAAATTGGCATATCTCCCTGCATAAAAAACCAGCATACGATCGTTCGATTCCGAGCTTGATTTACAAAAATATCATTATGAAACCTGTATTTTTGCAACCGATCTAATATAAAGATTCTATTATGGGCTGCTTTCCATGCAAAAAAAGACACCTTGGGTGGTACACATGGTAAATTTCCATATTTGCTTAGCGCTCTCCCAATTATGATTTTCATTTAGAAGAGTCCTATATGCTGAATTTACAAAGTAACAACTTGAAGGGTCTGGACACCAAATAAGTTTATCGGGTTTACCTGCTTGAGTGAAGGTCAAATCAAGTTAGACAATGAGCTGCTCAATCTGCACGGATTCAAATCCTCTTAGTATTCTTTTGAAATTAATAGACCAATTGGTCAAATTAGCAAGTACGGAATAGTGATCAGCCACCCAGGAGTCCGAATTACTAGCTGCTCAAAAAAGCATGGGATATTCGTCTTTGAGCTGCATATGTGGCATCTTAACATCCAACCAAAGATGAACTGGTTTACTATCCGAAATGTAGAGCTTGACATTCGACTTGGAAAAGTTAAGAGATTTACAAATGTCCCTCACATCATTGAGCCATTGTAGCACTCATAATCCTGTATCCACTATTTGTAACTTCGTTGATATCTTTCTCTAAGGAGTAATTTCAAAACCTCGATGAGAAGAAGAAAAGCGTCGATGCCATTTTGTAAGAAGTGCGTCATGAAGCCTTCGAAGTCCTCATCACCAGCTTTTTCTGGCTCGCAAATTGTGTCCCAAGCAATTAGATAAGATTTTGTTAACTTCATGATCACCTCCCCATAGAAAATTTTGTTGAATTTGATGAGAAGAAGAAAAGCGTCAATGCCATTTTGTAAGAAGTGCGTCATCAAGCCTTCTAAGTCCTCATCCACCAGCTTTTTATGGCTAGCAAATTGTGTCCCAAGTAATTAGATAAGATTTTGTTAACTTCATGATCACCTCCCCATAAAATTTTTTGTTGAATTTGATGAGAAGAAGAAAAGCGTCAATACCATTTTGTAAGAAGTGGGTCATTACGCCTTTGAAGTCCTCATCCACAAGCTTTTTATGGCTCGCAAATTGTGTCCCAAGCAATTAGATAAGATTTTGTTAACTTCATGATCACCTCTCCAAATTTTGTTGAATTTGTAATATCCTTAAATTTTGAATTCCACTTTATATGATTTTATTAAATATTCAATTAAAATAGAATGAGAAATTGAATTTTGTGGAAATAAATTCTCCGAAAACTGAAAATCTGACTTGAAAACCTCAAAATTTAGATTGTACACAATGAAAACTTTTCATTGACACTAAGAATGTGAGAAACATAGATCATAGGACGAAGAACCCCAAAATTTCATAGTTGAAGAGGAGGTTAAAATTGATAACAACACCCCTATATTGTAATAGTCCTAATTTTTTTAATTTTCCTTTCATATAATTCATAGCTAATATTTAAATAAAATATAAATTTGAATTCCTAAGTTTTAAGTTCATGTAAATGAATTTTTGAAAAATACTTAATTGACCTTCCAAATATCAAAATTTAGAATATACTCGAATAATCTTATCAAAGACACCAAGAACACTAGAATTGGAGTTTGGAGGAAAAAGTTAAGTACTTTACAAACTAAGGGTATTTGAGCAAAAAATAAAAATAATTAAATACCTAATATGAAGGGGTCGTTTTTATAAGCTGCAATGTTCTCCCTCCCCCCAAACACCAAAAGGCCTAAATCCGACAAACAGCCTCCCTCTTCTCCCACCTTAACTCCCTTTTCTTCATCCACATCATCAGCCAAGTCAACACTGGCTTTGTGATAACGGCCGTTATGATCAAACGTGCCATCCGACTAAAATTGCATGCTAAATCCTTCAAAGCTTAGAACCCCTTGTCCCACATCTTCCCATGTTCCTTCTTCTACATCTCACATCCTCCCTTACTCCCATCATTCAATCACGCACCTCCTCCATTGATCAAACCAGAGCTACATATTGGTGAAACTCTCTTCACTGACTCTCCCAGCACCGTCTTCACCTTCTCATTAAATGTGATCATCTACACAAGCATAGCTTGCTGAGGCATTGCTTTGTTTGCAATGCCTCAGATACAAAGAGTTGCTACAGGTTGATGCGCTGATATAGCAAACAAAAGTGATGACAGCTTCCAATGAAGTGTTGAGTGCATTTTAGAGATGACAATGTTTGTTTGGGACCTCACTTTGGTTATTGTTTATGGACTGCATGCTATTATATTTGCAATGTGACTTGTATGTGAGGACATGAATTCATGTTGGATGGCTATTATATTTGCAATGTGACTTGTATGTGAGGACATGAATTCATGTTGGATGTGATGCCTGTATGGATAAACCCTGAGTATTTTGTCGTAACTTAATTTTCTTATCCACTGTTGGAGTACACCTTCTTATTGCAAATCATGTTTGATTTGAGTGGATGGGCATGAAGACTGAGTCTCCCAATTTTCGTGTCATGTATTGTGTTTATCAGGAGATTTTGTATTGCACATGTGATGTGCCATGGTCCAAAATACAGAGGAGACTATCGAATTTTTGGTAGAAGTGAGATTTCATTTCATCATTAAATTTGTGGTTTTATAGTTGTATGACTCCCGGGATTTTGAAATAAATGCTTTTTATTCGAGTTTTAATTTTTGGTCACTTTAAAATCTTAAGTTTTAAAGTAGGGATCCTGACACATTCTATAAATTGTTAGTTTATTGTTGGTAAAACCAAGGGTGTCACACTCACGTCCTAGACCTAGCTTACCTCGATTCACCTAACATACAAATACCACATGAGCATACAGAATAAGAGTATGGGCTACTATGCTGTAGTGACAACCACACAAGGATCTCAACCACTGCCATTCCCTGTCGACATCATAACAGGAGACGTCCTCCATTCCCATGGGGGGAACAGACCCGTAGGGGGGGGACTACCCATGATACTACCATCCACATACCTGGCCTTCTCAAGGGCGCTGTCTAATCATCATCATCACAAAGTCAAAGGGCTGGTGGCACCTGTCATAAATCAACAAACATGCCCTAAACCATAAAAATCTCTCATGTAAAATAACCTTAATAGGTACGATCAAAGCCCATGATAAAGTACAGTCCATCAAATGTAAAACAAGGTTATTTGTAAAATTGAATGTCATGTTATCAATAAGAAGTAGGTAACACATTTATGTAAACACGGTAAGACGTAAAACACATGTGTCAAGAACTTTAAATAATAGGTCATGATCAATGAAATCATGGAGAAATTTTGAATGAAATCAGTTACCTCGATAAATGCGGTACTCCAATTAGGCGCATAAGCAATGTCACATCGTGTGCTTTGACGTACACGATGTGTTCTCACATATCAAAATAAACAAATCCAAGTGATAACTTCTTTGATTTGGCAGTCAATCCTAGATTAACAGCATAGATCATTTGATTAACCTTCTATTACGTCAATTTTGAACTAGATGTAGATTTTTCTAACATTTAGACAACATTGGTGATATTTGATGGCCAATCTATGTCACAATTCTTTCAATTAATGCCCCTTAATCAATAGAGGGGTCATTATCTATCTTTTTATGAAGTTTGGGGACGATCCAGTTGTTGGATCGCTCTATATCACTTATAATCAACATTTGATCGTCAATTCTAATCCTTCTCATCATGATTCTTCTAATTCAAAATCAATATATTACATTTTCTAATTGAATAATTAGATGCTACTTGACTGGAATTCTAATACTTTCATAATTCCTTGTTGGTGAGATTTTTACACATGAAATTCTAGGGATTGGAATTCCATGGAACGAGAGAATTTCTAAGTTTACACTTACAATTGTGGGATTGGAATTTTGTGGAACTTGAGAATTCTGATTTTTCTCCCTTACTCGACCAAAACCCTATATCTAGCATGGACTGCACGAATCTAAAAAAATTCATCGAATCAAAAGTTGGGTGTTAGGATCTTACCATCAAAGCACGTCATTGTGCTTTTACACCCTTAGATGCCCTGGATTTAAGTTGATTTCAGGAGAAATCCTTTGATCCACATCACACAGCAGTCCCCTCTTCAATCGACGGCCTAGATCATCACCAATCACATCATAACAATGGGGGTTTTGTTCCTATAGTTCTGCCATGGAAGAGACTGGCTCAGATCAACGATTTGAGTTGTCGTCATCTTCAGCGACGACCTACAAATTTCAGCATATGTTTTTCCCCAGGCATACTGTTTTCCTCTCATTTCGACATCATTTCTTCTTCGATCACGGTGGGACCAAGGGGCTTTTGATCCCCTCTTTGTGTAGAGTAAAATGGATGCCGGATTAACAATTTGAGTTGCCATTGTTGCTAGCGTACTCCTCGTTGTCCGGTGACATGAAAAAAAAGAAGAAACTCCAGCCCTCTTCTTCACAGTGGTTGGGTTTCTTCGGCGCTTACTCTTCCTCTCCCACTTCGACTCCCTCTCTCTTGTCTCCTCTTCTTCCCCCCTCCTTCTCCTTATTCTTTTCTTTTCCTTCTTTCCCATCTTTGAGTTTCTCTCTTTGACTATTGGGTTTGAGAAAACAGACCTGACGTTTGTTTTTGTTTTTAGCTTAAGTGGGGGTGCCATTATCAAAATGGCTCCCTCCTTTTACTTATTTTATTTTCTTCCGTTTTCTTTTATTTGTTTATGTTAATAATTTTTTCAAAGATCATGATTCCAATAAGAAAGAGTGTTGACCACCAATTATAAGATTCCAATGTCTCTTGTCTATCTGAGTCAGATTTCTGCAAGTGGGGTCCACTAGTGAAATGGCTAAAATACCTTTGTAAGAAAATTACTATTTATTCATCTGAACTCTGATTTCAGTAAACTTAATATTGTTGAATTCATATCAATGAGTAGAATCTAGATTTGATAATTTCAATTCCCAATTGACAAGTTTTTTTTTTTACTTTTAATTACTAAAATACCCCTGACTTTGAAGTCCCATAACTTCCTCATCTGGACTCCATTTTCAGATTTCTTTAGGTCATTGGATTCCATTTTCTTATGCACATTCTAATTATTGAGGTTTTAGCTCATGATTTTATCTCTAAAATTTTCAAATCCCCAATTTTCCCAATTTTCCCAAAATCCCAAAATTTTTGCAAAAATATGCCTTTTTTAGAATTTAAAATTTGCAGGTATTACATCCTCCCCTCCTTATTGAAATTTTGTCCTCGAATTTTTTTTTTCCATGTCATTCTTCAACAATCCTAAAAACAATCCATATCATAAGATCCATAGATGGTGCCATCATTCCAAAGTCAATGTCAATAAAAAATTTCATGCCATATTATCTCCTTAGATAACAACTCATACATATAAACCAATGCATATTTTAAACCATTCTAAATCCGATACTTATATTGTGGTTAGAACACATCATAACCACATATAATGTAATTTACATAAATTGCCACAACTCACATATAGGCAATTCTATGTCAAATCTATTCCAGCAAATATTACATCCTGATTACGCAATGTATATCAATTAGCCCATATCACTTCAACTCTTGAATAGGCAATACATGTCAATTAAGATCAGATCATACCAGCTCACTAACAAGCAATTATATGCCAATCAAAATCAGAGCATACTAGCTTAGTAATAGGCAATCACATGCCAATTATAATCTCAGTAATAGGCAATCACATGCCAATTATAATCAGAGCATACCAGCTCAGTAACAGGCAATCACATGCCAATAAGGATTAGAGCATACTAGCTCAATAACAGACAATCATATGCCAATCAAAATCAGAGCATTCTAGCTTAGTAACTAGCAATCATAATCAGATGCATAGCATGGTGAGTACTTAGAAGCTCGCCACCTAGAAGCTTTCCAATGCCTCTCACACCTGCCCTCATCAACAACTCACATGAAAAAGCCATAATTCAAAAGCTAATTACTCATAAGAAGATGCTCTCATACTAACATACTTTATAGTCATAATTCTCACCTCCACGAGAAATCGGACTCATATACGTAATATAACCAATATCCATGTCACTATTATCTTGGAGAACTCAATTACCTAGTGATAACAGATCAGTAGACTAAGGAAACTATCAACCTTAGTCACTAGTTTAGCTAGTTCCAAAAAATCATAGTCCCCATAAATAGTCTCTTTATCAATAGAGATATTGCGGTCAAGAAAATTCATCTTCTTTGACCATAATTCATACTCACGTACATTTATCGCAAAAGATGAATCTTTTAGATACTCAGAATAATGCACAGGTGTTTCTTGTGCCCTTCAAGGTCATGACTCATCTCAGTAACCTTTAAAAATCTCATCCATCATATCCATACATAATATTAGCATACTAATTTCATCAATTGGTATTACCTAGAACTTGTAGCAATCATAACAAGTTCTAAAAATTGTCTTAAAGATACTTCAGTCAAAATCCTTAGCCAGGATCTATTTTTCTTTTCATAGAGGATTAATGTATCCAAATAGAGATCCACCAGGTCTGTTAAACTCTCATCAAATAACTACCATAGCTAGAGCCCTTTCAGCTCAGATGGGTCCATCCTGTATAGCACCTTAGAAAATGCCACTATGTCTGATGCCGCATCAAAATAAAAAAAAATCAACCTCAAGGCACAACATCCTGAAATCTCCTCAAAAGGATCATGAATTCTTGCACACCATATGTGCGCTAAATCTGTGGCCATTCACTATCATCCACAATCACAAAACCTAGAGAACTCGGTACATTAGATGAGCACCATATTACCTTCAAGGAAAAATTAACACAAACCTTAGTGATGCCCCTTCTCCTTAGGGGTGAGGTCAATAACCATCTAGGTATACTAAAAGCACCTTTCTTCTCATTGAAATCAACTATCCTCCAATAATGGAATCCATCCCAAGGGTGATATCATATTCAATCAAATCAAGTAGGATAAGTTTAGTACCTATTCTCTCACTCATCATCTCCACCAATACTCCCTAAAAATACTTACAAGTTTCAATAACTTGCCAATTAGTGTCATAACCTCCAACTTAAGGATTGTTAAATATATATACATGCACATTTATCATAGTGCCAACACTCAAACTATAAGGATGATTGGATCCTAGATCCAAAAGGATCCTGGTGTGTCTATCAACAATCAAAGAGTACCTTTCATACCATGGGTTGTGGTTTGTACTCTCTTCCAGTAACGGTAATACTCATCATTACCGATGTGGGGCCATTCCTATTTTATCTTTAATTTCAACCGATCTGACACACTGTCCTCTGAGATAGTCTTTAAAGAACATCTTAACAGTCACAGTCATAGTGTCTCTAGATTGCTGTTGTAATGATGGATACCAATATTATTATGGCTACTGTGGTGCTCTATCACCCTAGTACAATATTGTCTAGATGTTAGTCCATACAACTAGTACACCTTCTCACGTCCACATTCGAACACTACCCATTCGGATGTCACTGGCTCCATGGCCTATATAAATGTATTGATAAAAGAGTCTCTTACCCTTACTGGGCTGGCTTGAATTATCCACATCTGCGCCTCTTTGGTTGGCCCCCTTAGCCCTGGGAGAATTTTCCTTAACATAATAACTATGTTTGTTGCCTTTATCACTAATATTTAACATGTTAAGACCAACTATCTCCATAATTTAGATATCGAAACATCAACAATTTGATATGTAGCCTCTCATTCATGATAAGGTTAGGGCAATTATTTTTAGCAGTGTAAACAAGCTTAACACTATTAAATTGTCAAATTCCTCTGTTCTACAATGGCAACCTCTAGCAATATCACTAACTATTCATATGACAAAATATTGATCATTGTAGGCTTTGTCAAGAGTATCTCAAGAATGGGGAAACACGTCCACTCATACGACTATCATTAGAGTCCTCAAAATTGCATCTTAGGTATACTCATATTTATTCTTAGATTTCCTTTAACTGATAATTCAGTTCATGCTCATAACAAGAAAAATCAATTACGACTATCAATTTAAAGTCCAATGAAATTGATTCTTTCATAATAACTTTTTTAGCCATTAGTGATCACATTATCATTTCTATTCATGTTGGATGTAATTCATTTATAACCAATTTCATCTTACCTCATTCCCTTCATATGATAGATGCCTCTGATATGAAATCAAATAATCAATCTTGTCAATTACACATATATAGTATATTATTTAATTTAACCTTTTCTGTCATCTCATTCCCTAACTAGGAGATTGTTTGATATCATTCTTTTCTCATCACTTGACTGACATCATTAATACTGACTATTATCGTGAAATAGTTGTTATATCCTCAAGTGCTATGTGTCTGCAAATCCTAGTAAAATCCTCAGAATAATTCATAAGTATTAACTTTGCATTGATGAATGGTTATCAAAATTTCTATATGTATAAGAACTCACTAAGTTTCACCTCATGGTGCATATTTATCCATAGAATAGTAGGATCTTACATCATCAAATTTTCAATAATTTTTACTATATTACAATTTATTCATCAAATAAATCCACTTTAAGTTAAAATTTATGCAATATTCCTATCCACTTTCTTGACATCTAGTTATAATCATTTCTGATCCTTTTCCATTATCATCTCATGGTTGTTGCATAATAATTGTTATGGCTCTTCACATGTTTATACATATTGCCCAAATTGGGACTTGAACTCTTGTAGCGTAGTCCATTTGAATAGACTTTTCATCATATAATAAAGTTCTCATTTGCAATTATCAATTATATTCTCCATTTAGATTATATACTACAAGAATTCCACACTTTCCCTGAAAGTGCGTTTCCTCGTAATCATACGAGGATTAAAGTCTCATCTTTACTAAGGAAAGTCCGCCAATCCTCATTGCATCCACTAATTCACAATCATCATATCTCTGCAATTCACACTTAGGAATTACTTTGCTCAATGGACTGTATATGTAATATCAGCCCCTGTACTACTCAGGCCATTAAGCCTATGTCACAATTTCCTTGCCCTAATAACTTGGCAGGGGTGACAACTGGTGGAGTAGGGGTGGACCTAGTCTTCCTTCGAGGAACTATCTGTCCAATTTCAATATCACCTCGTATAAGTATTCCTCTTATCTCAATCTCAACATGAACTCATAGGCTGTCAACCTAATTAGACCCTTAAAGTGGTGATTATGGAATATACCCTGACTTTGATACCAAACTGTGACATCCCAGGTTTTCTAAACCTTTTTCAATATATATAAAAATAAGTATAATTTATTTTATGAAATAGGCAGGATCGTTGAAAATAAAAACTCTTAATTAACATAAATAATGTAACATTTGAAAGAAATCTCCAAGGGTCATCCAATATCCAAAACCACGATAATAAACAGATATCAAATCATTGATACACTGAGCACACTCAATCTAAAACCATGAAAAATCAAACAAAGTTGTGAAAAGACAATAATAACAATAATATGTCTAAAATTCCCTAAGGTCAATTTATGATCACCACATCATACACACATCGGCACGTAAAGGTACACTATACAAATAGTGTAGGTCCAATATATCCAATATATCAACATCCATGTACAGTCTAACAAATCTAAACACAAGTCTAAGAGACGTACACTAAATCAGTCCCTGAAATACAAAATGCAAATGGTCCTCAAGGTTCTCGTTCAATCAAAGCTGCTGCACTTGCTTACCCTTAATGCTATTGCCTTTCAAATCTGAGGCATTGCAAAATAAAGTAATGCCTCAGCAAGCTATGCTTGTGTAGGTGATTCACATTTAATATTAAATGTGATGAAATCATATGGCGCAAAGTATCTAGATCATGGTGAATCTCATAAGATGAATATATACAAAGCACGTAAATAATCAGATATCCATGATGAATGCCATAGGAAAATTATGATTTGAACAAATCGACATCACTCTTGAGCATCATGGCATACAAGGCATGAGAAATACATGGATATACGTCCATCAAAATAATACAAATCTGTGTCCACAGAATAATGTGAATGCATGTCATGATAAATAAGGTACCGTGCAAAAACAAGCCCTGAGAGTGTTCCACGACACTCAATCACCTATAATGAGTACCCCTGGGTCCCTCTCGTGCAACTCGCATTTGCCCCTCGTGTCACTCATGGCCTAGGCTCAGCTTACCCTGGTTCACCCAGCATATAAATACATTATGAGCATATAGAATAAGAGTATGAGCTACTATGCTACAGTGGTAACCACACAAGGATCTCAACCATTGTTGCTCTTCGTCAACACCATAACGGGAGACTTCCTTCATTCCCATGGGGTGGAACGGACCCATAAGGGGGACTACCCATGATACCACCACCTACATACCAGGCCCTCTCAAGGGCGATGTCTAGTCATCATCATCACAAAGTCAGAGGGCGGGTGGCTAACCCTACTATCCTCCTAGCATAGTACCCACCGGGTGAAAGCACCAGTCATAAATCAACAAACATGCCCTAAACCATAAAAATCTCTCATGTAAAAGAACCTCAATAGGTACGATCAAAGCCCATGATAAAGTACAATCCATCAAATGTAAAACATGGTTATTTATAAAATTGAATGTCATGTTATCAATAAGAAGTAGGGAAAAAATTTATGTAAACACAGTAAGATGAAAAACACATGCCTTAAGAACTTTAAATAATAGGTCATGATCAATGAAATCACGGAGAAATTTCAAATGAAATTAGTTACCTTGATAAACTCGGTACTCCAATTAGGCGCATAAACAATGTCACATCGTGCGCTCTGATGTACCTATCACATCATAAGTCATCTATCACTTGGTGTTCTCACATATCAAAATAAACAAATCCAAGTGATAACTTCATTGATCTGGCAATTAATCTTAGATTAACGACCCAGATCATTTGATTAACCCTCTATTAAGTCAATCTTGAACTAGATGTAGATTTTTCTAACATCTAGACAACATCTGTGGTCTTTAACTATCAATCTATGTCATAACACTTTCAATCAACGCCCCTTAATCAATAAAGGGGCCAGTCTTTAGCTTTTTATAAAGTTTGGGGACAATCTAGTCGTTGGATCGCTTTATACAACTTATAATCAACATCTAATCGTCAATTCTAATACTTCTCATCATGATCCTTCTAATTCAAAGTCAATATATTACATTTCCTTATTGAACAATTCAATGCTGCTTGAATGGAATTCTAATACTTTCAGAATTCCTTGTAAGAGATTTTTACACATGAAATTCTAAGGACTGGAATTCCATGGAACTCTAGAATTTTACAGTCTACACTTACAATTGTGGGATTGGAATTCTGTGGAACTCGATAATTCTGATTTTTCTCCCTTACTCGACCAAAACCTTAGATCTATCATGGACACACGGATCTAACAAAATTCATTGAATCAAAAGTTGGGTGTCATAGATCTTACCATGAAAGCACGCCATTGTGCTTATTACACCCTTGGATGGCCTAGATTTAAGTTGATTTTAGGAGAAATCCTCCAATCCACGTTGCATAGCTATCCCCTCTTCAATCGATGGCTTAGATAATCACCAATCACATCATAACCATGGGGTTTTGTTCCTATAAGTCAGCCATGGAAGATGACCAGCTCGGATCAATGATTTGAGCTGTCATTGTCTCTGGTGACGGCCTACAAATTTCGACGTCTGTTTTTCCCCAATCATACTGTTTTCCTCTCGTTTGGACATCATTTATTCTCTGATCATTGTGGAACCAAGGGGCTTTTGGTCCTCTCTTTGTGCAGAGTAAAATGGACGGTTAGATTAACAGTTTGAGTCGCCTTTGTTACTGTAGTGCTCCTTGTTCTCCGGTGATATGAAAAAAAAAGAAACTCCCCCCCGCCTCCTCCTTCTTTTCTTTTCCTTATTTCCCATCTTCGGGTTTGTCTCTTTGACTGTCGGGTATGAGAAAATAGACCCTTCGTTTGTTTTTTATTTTAGCCTACGTGGGGGTGCCATTATCAAAATGGCCCCCCTCCTTTTACTTATTTTATTTTATTTGCTTATGTTAATAATGTTTTCAAAGATCATGATTCCAATAAAAAAGAGTGTTGACCACCAATTATGAGATTCCAATGTCTCTTGTCCATCTGAGTAAGATTTCTGCAAGTGGGGTGGATCTCGAAAGATATAAAAGATCTCCCTCCAAGCCGTACATATGACTTTCATCGAATACGGCTTTCCACAGAATTCTATATGTATTTATGAGATCGAGTATGGAATTCTATTTACTCACTTGAAATTGAGTATCTGTTTCCCTCCTTTTCCTGCTAGGATTGGAAATCCTGTATTGTACATATCAATATGATCGAGTCCATGGGTTTTTGAAATAGTGTAATGTAAAAAGAAGTGCTTTGAATCATTGTTATTTTAGTCTAGTAAAATGACTAAAATACCCTTTGTAAAAAAATTACCATTTATTCATTTGAACTCTGATTTCAACAAACTTAGTGTCGTTGAATTTGTATCGACGAGTAGAATCTAGATTTGAAAATTTCAATTCCCAAATTATAAGTTTTTTATTTTTAATTACCAAAATACCCTTGACTTCGAAGTCCCATAACTTTCTCATTTGGACTCCATTTTCAGTGTTATTTGGGTCGTTGGATTCCATTTTCTTGTGTACATTCCAATTATTGAATTTTTAGCTAGTGATTTCATCTCTAAAATTTTCAAACCCCAATTTATCCATTTTTCCCAAAATCTCAAAATTTTGCGAACTTATGCATTTTTTAGAATTTAAAATTACCAAGGATTACATAAGCCAATGAAGTCCTCAAAGTAAACCATGTAAGCCTTCAAGCTAAGCTAATGGAAAGCTAGGATTGGAGGAGATTCAAGAGAGTTATCCATGTGTTATTTTGAAGATAATTAAGAGAAAAGCTATTAAATTAAGAGGGGATGTGAACCAATGGGATAAGAGCAACTAATTTTAAGAGTTTTTCACACTTTTTACCACTTTTAGTTAATTTCTAACCCACCCTTAAGATTCACTATGAATTTCCAAAACTCTTACTCCTTCCACCTTTTAGGAAACCTCCTAACAAAGCAAATCTCTGTATCTAACATCCTCCACTTCTTTCCCATCCCTAGGGTTCCATCCTTGATCACCACATCATTCACATATGAGTAAGTAAATGTACACTATATAAAAGTATGGGTCTAATCCATCCAAAATAACAACTTCCATGTACAACCAAAAAGAGTCAAAATACAAGTCCAAGAGACATATGCTAAATCTGTCTCTGAAATACAAAATGTAGATGGTCCTTGAGGTCTTTGTTCAATCAATGTTGCTCTACCTGCTTTCCCTTAGCTTTATTGTGCTCCAAAATTGAGGCATTGCAAAAACAAAGCAATGCCTCAACAAGCTATCGCTTGTATAGGTCATTACATTCAATAAAAGAACAATAAAATCATGTGGCATGAAATATCAATGTCATGGAAAATCTCATAAGATAAAATATATACAAGGCACATCACATCATCAGACATCCATAATGAATAACACATGAAAATCATAAGTCTGAACAAATCGATATCAAAACTAATCATCATGACATGCAAGGCATGAGCAATACATGAAAATGCATTCATCAAAAGTAATAAGAATTCGTGTTCACATCATAATATAAACGCATGTCATAATGAGTAGGGCATCGTGCACAATCAAGCCTTAAGAGTGTCTCAACCACACTCATACTAATGATAATGAGTATTCATTCCAACCCTGGGTCTCTCACCTGCAGCTCGTACATTAGGTAGCTCGCCAGCCCATAGGCCCACCCACATCTAACTACCCACCAGACTTCACCTAATATATCCATGTCACATGAGCATACAGAATAAGAGTATGGGCTACTATGTTGTAGTGGCAACCACTCTAGGGTCTCAACCATTGCAGCTCCCCGTCCACACTGGAATGGGAGACTTCCTCCATCTCACATGGGAGGAGACCGCTGTAGTGTGGGCTATCGATGATACCACCCCTACATGTCTTGCCCTCTCAAGGAGGGGTGTCTAATCATCATCATCATCAGAAAGTTAGAGTGCAGGTGGTCAACCCTATAACTCTCCTAGCATAGTACCCATCGAGCAAAAGCATCCGTCATAAATCAACAAACCATGAATGAAGAATCAAAATCCGTGCATAATCATTCTTGATAAAACTAAATCAAGAGAGTAATTCATTATATCAACATCGTGCATCAAAAAGTTAGTGTACATCATCGTCAAATAATCAAATCGATACAACATACAATGTATTACTAAGCAATGCATAAATCAGGCACAAAAGGAGTAGCAAACATATTGGCAATACATGTTGAAAAGTAATCTCATACAAACATGGTAGGACATAAAACCCATGCTTCAAAGTTCTTAAGTAATACATCATTATTTAGGAAATCATGAAAAAATCCCAAATGTAATCACCTACCTCAAAACGCAGTAGTTCAATCAAGCGTATAAGTTATATCACATTGTGCACTTTGACATTCCTATCACATCATAAGTCATCAATCACTTGGTGTTCTCACATCTTAAATTAAACAAATCCAAGTAATAACTTCCTTGATCTAGCAGTTAATCCTAGATTAATGGCCCTGATCATCTGATTAACCCTATTAGGGAAAACTTGAACTAGATGTTAGTTTTTCTAACATCCAGACCATCATCTATCATCTTGGATCATCAATTTATGTCATGATTCATTCAATTAATGTCCCTTAATCAATAAAGGGTCAGTCTCTTTCATCCCATTAAGTTTTGAGATTTATCACTTATAATCAACATCTGATTGTTAATTCCAATCATTTTCATCATGATCTATCAAATTTTAATGTTTGTTTAGTGATTTACATGTAATTTCATGATTACAAGTTGATCTGACGGTCAGATCTCTCTCTAATCAGCCAATCCTAAGGCATTTGATCAGATCAATGGTTAAGATCACTTTTCTTGACAATCATTTGAGATCTACTCTTCTAATCCACTAGATCATCTCATATTTGATGCATACACTCAGTTTCCAAGGCCTAATTGTCCATTGATCGGGCTGATCTAGGTTATTAAATAGCAATTTTTGATTTGACAAATTTAAAAGTTGTTAAATCAAAGTTTTCATCTCAAATATAGGTTTGGGTCACCTAGACCATCATAACGGATGTCTCAGATCATGATTTGGAGCTTTGTAGTTAATGAATGGTCCAAAATAACCCAATTTATATTAAAAAAGAAACTAGTGTCATGGGGATGTGCGGGCATGTGATGTGTGTATGGAATGTGTCCTGTGAGCATCACTATCATCGGGATGCACGCATGCACCGTAACTCACCCCTGCATTTGTCATTGTTGTGCATTTTGTCATGCTCGGGGATGATGCACGCGTGTGTGCTCTGAATGCTCTATTGTTCCGCGCATCACAAACTGTGTCTTGTCGTCACCCAACTGGTTCTCCATCTTCAGAAATGACGACCGGACTTTGGTCACTGCTGGCGATGCCCATGTTTCCCAAATTTTGTGTTTTTTATACCATTTTGACTAGATTTTCACATACATTCACTTTATGACATTTTCATTCATTGATTTTGCATGTTTATGAGGTTTTTACTCAATTTTTTATCACATTAATAACTGTGTCTTGTCATCACCCAATTGGTTCTCCATCTCCAGAAATGACGACCGGGCTTTGGTCACTATTGGTGATGCCCATGTTTCCCAAATTTTGTGATTTTTATACCATTTTGACTGGATTTTCACATACATTCACTTTATGACATTTTCATTCATTGATTTTGCATGTTTCTGAGGTTTTTACTCAATCTTTTATCACATTAATAACTGTGTCTTGTCGTCACCCAACTGGTTCTCCATCTCCAGAAATGACAATCGGACTTTGGTCACTGCTGGCGATGCCCATGTTTCCCAAGTTTTGTGTTTTTTATACCATTTTGACTGGATTTTCACATACATTCACTTTATGACATTTTCATTCATTGATTTTGCATGTTTATGAGGTTTTTACTCAATTTTTTATCACATTAATAACTGTGTCTTGTCGTCACCCAACTGGTTCTCCATCTCCAGAAATGACGACCGGACTTTGGTCACTATTGGCGATGCCCATGTTTCCCAAATTTTGTGATTTTTATACCATTTTGACTAGATTTTCACATACATTCACTTTATGACATTTTCATTCATTGATTTTGCATGTTTCTAAGGTTTTTACTCAATTTTTATCGCATTAATGAAAATTTCCCCTTTTAGTATTTTTCTTTTTTTTTGGCATCCCTAGTTGTTGGATCTCCTTGAGATTTCATGGGTTTGTTCCTTGTTTCATTGTGCATAAGATGAATAGTTGCACATATACAATCATTGGAAAACAACAATCAATGCCATTTTTTGGCATAAAAAACTGTAAACTCGAAGGAAATAAAGCCAAAAATGGGGAAAGGGGAAAAGAATGGCCTACCTAAGGTTAGGCTGGCCAGGGGAGATGCTCTGTCACACACATTGGAGGGGGAATGGTAGCGTCATTGGTCAGCATTGTCGTCGTCGTCGGTGACATGAGGAATGGAGAGGAGAGTTATGGTAGGGAGGGAAGCTGATGTGGGGCATTAATGGTAGGGGAGGTGCATTCGAAGCCCCCCATAAATGCAGATTAAATTTTGTTTGTTTTATATGTAAAATTTTGTCTTTTATTAATGTAGGAATGATTAGTAGCCATTAATGCCGGTATTCAACACCATGCTCATTAAATGCCCATCCAATCATTAATTTCAGTGTTTATTTCATGGGCCCCACATGTGCAATTACATTTCTACCCCTTCTATTTATTTATTAATTACAAAAATTAAAATAATTAGCCATTTTTCATTCGGTCTTAGATTTTAGCATTCTTAGTGGCGTTGTATTCCATTTCTCGTGTACATTCCAAATATTGAGGTTTTAGCTCTTGATTTCATCTTTAAAATTTTCAAATCCCTCATTTTCTCAATTTCCAAAATTCAACGCAATTATGCACTTCTAGAATTTAAAAATAGCGGATATTACATCCTCCCCTCTCCTCCTTCTAGAAAATTTTGTCCTCGAAATTTAAATATATACGTACCTCTAGGAAAATACCTCTGGGTGGGTCTGCCTCATGTCATCCTCCATCTCTCACGTGGCCTTCTACATTGTGTGATGCTGCCAAAGGACCTTGACCAAAGAAATGGTCTTAGTTCTCAACTCCTGGATCTTACCGTCTAAGATTCGAATAAGCGCTCCTTTGAAGTCAAATCAGGCTACATCTCTATTGGAATTTGCTCAAGTATGTGGGATGGATCTGGCATATACTTCCTCAGTATTGAGACATGGAAGACATCATGTACTTCAATTAACTATGGGGGCAGGGCTAACTGATATGCAATCGGTCCAACTCTTCATATGATATCGAAGGGACCAATAAATTTGGGACTCAGTTGCCCCTTGACATCAAATCTCATCACTCCCTTCATAGGGGAAACTCTCAAAAACACGTGCTCTTCCACATCAAACTCTAAGTCCTTTCTCCTCTTGTCGACATAACTCTTCTGGCGACTGTGAGCTACTAGCAATCGCCTCTGAATGAGTTAAACCTTCTCTACGCACTACTCAACTAACTCAAACGTCACGACACGTCTCTCCCCCACATCACTCCAACATAATGGAGATCGACAGGGCATGCCATAAAGTGCCTCATAAGGAGCCATGCTAATACTCGGGTGGTAGCTATTTTTATAAGCAAACTCAACAAGCGGTAAAAACTCATCCCAGCTACCTCTCCAATCCATGGTGTAGGCCCTCAAATATCCTCAACTGTTTGAATGGTCCTCTCAGTTTAGCCATCTATTTGGGGGTGGAATGCCATGTTAAATCTCAACCTCGACCCAAGAGCCTCCTGCATGCTCTGTCAGTACTTCGAGGTGAACTGTGTGTTTCGATTTGAAAAAATTGTCAAGGGAACCCCATGTAAGCTCATGATCTCACTGACATACAGGTTTTCCAAGCTGCCCAAGGTCTGAGTATGTCTAATGGGGATGAAATGGGTGGACTTCGTCACCCTGTCAACAATGACTCATATCATGTCATGTTTGCTGGCTGTCCTCGGCAGGCCCACAATAAAATCCATGGTGAGGTGGTCCCACTTCCACTCTGGAAGGTCTAATGTCCGTAGCAACCTAGATCATGAATCAGGTAGTTCACATCATGCATCTTAAGCTGCCTCAACGCATAGGCGATCACCCTCTCATGTTGCATCAACACTGCCCCTAGGCCCCTACCTGAGGCATCACAAAGCACCACATAGGCAACAGAACCTAATGGTAGGGCCAAAACTGAAGTAGTAGTAAGCCTCCTCTTGAGCTCCTGAAAGCTCTCCTCCACATGCATCCGTCTAGATAAACCTATTGTCCTTCTTGGTAGAGTGGTCAAGGGCAAGGCAATCTTTGAGAACCCCTCCATAAATCATCTGTAATAACATGCCAAGCCAAGGAAACTATGAATCTCTGTCATCATCGTAGGCCTCTCAAAGTGCAGGACTACCTCCACTTTGGTCGGGTCCATTGCCACACCATCCTTAGACACCACATGCCCCAAAAAATGTACCTATGCTAGCCATAAGTCACACTTACTAAGCTTCACATACAGACGATGTCATCAAAGTGTATCCAACACAATGTAAAGGTGCTCCCCATGAGCCTCGTGGCTAGGTGAGTAGACCTGTATGTCATCCACGAAGACTATCACGAACTTATCTAGATAAGCTCGAAAAACCCTATTCATTAGGTCTATGAATACTATTAGCGCATTTTTCAATCTAAAGGGCATCACCAAAAACTCATAATGGCTGTATCAACTCCTAAATGTGGTCTTAGGGATATCCTCCTCCCTAATCCTCAACTGATAATAACCCGATCTCAAATCAATCTTGGAGAACACCTACGTTGACTGCAACTAGTCAAACAAATCATCAATGCAAGGCAAGGGGTATCGATTCTTCACAGTAACACTATTTAGCAATTGATAATCTATACACAGCCTCAAGGACCCGTCCTTTTTCTTAACAAAGAGGACTAGTGCTCCTTAAGGAGATCCACTCATCTTGATGAAGCCCTTATCTAGAAGCTCCTACAACTGTACTTGAAGATCTCTCAACTCTGTTGGGGCCATCCTATAAGGTGCCTTAGAAATAGGCGATGTACCAGGCACCAAGTCTATGATGAAATCAATATCTCTACATGGTGGTAGTTCTAGTAGCTCGTTAGGAAACACATCGGTGAAATCTTGCAAGACATCAATATCCTCAATCTGTGGCCGCTCATTGTTAATCATCATAACGCATGCCAAAAACACTACAACCTCGAGCATAACACAGAGTTGCTCTCATAGCTGAAATAACACAAGGACCGGTAATACTCCTCCTGCCCTAGACTATGACCATTGGTCAACCTGGTATACTGCATATAACCTACTTCTTGGAGCAGTCCATGGTAATCCAATACATCGCCAACCAATCTATCCCCAAAATAACATTGTAATCCACCATGTATAACAGGATGAGGTCAGTGTCCATCCTAACCCCTAATATCTCCACTGGCACTCTCTTAGGGTACTTAGTGGCCTCCACAGTCTCTCCTATTGGCATCAGTACATTTAATCCAAATGCTAACTTACAAGCATGTAAATTGAGATAGGATGCAAATGGACGTGAAATAAATGAATGTGTGGACTCCGAGTCAAAAAGAACTCTAGCATGCCTATTAGCCATAAAAAAAGTACCTTCCATGACTTGGTTTGAGGCTTGTGTTTACTCCAAAGTAATGGTGAAGATGCATCCCTAACTACATAGCACTGGCTCTGTAGGGGAGCCAGTCTTCGCTGGTCTGTCTCTCTACTCCTTCGGGCACTCCTTAATCATGTGCCCTATCTCGCCATGGCCGTAACACCTAAACAATTGTCTCTGTTAGAAAGGCTGCTACTGTTGTTGTGATTGTTGTGGGCCCTGGTTCTGACAGCCTTGTCTTGGGACGAATCACCCCACGTGTCGACCCCTACAACAAGGGCACACTCTCCTACCCTGATCTCTCCTCTGTTTGGAGCCCCACGGGGCTACATGAATGTGAAGGGCCTCTTGTCCTTAGCGGACTAACTCATCTCTCCTGGGCCCCGTATGAAGTCCCTCTCAAGCACGGAGGCCATGTCAATAGCCTCTCTCACTGTGGTCGGGTGGGAGATAAGCACCTCATGCCTCAACAACGGCATAAGTCCATCCACAAATCTGTCAGTTGCCTCCTTATCTAAGGCAAAAGGGGTTAGTGTGAATCACTGTAGTCTGGTAAATTCGTTTAAGTATTGTTGAACCGTCATGCTCCTCTGCTCTAAGATGGCAAATTCCCTCTTCATGGGCTATAGGACATGAGGAGGGAAGTATTGCTCATCGAATATCCTTTGAAAGTCCTCCCATGTAAGTGGTGTTGAGGATGGAGGGCGTGTCTGCTACAGGTCTACCACCAAAACTCGGCCTCTCTTATCAGTAAATAGGTTGTCAATCTAACCTGGTCCTCCATGGGACCTTCATCCCTTCGAAGGCCTTCTTCACCTTGAAAAAACACCTCTCAGCCTTTGCCGAATCACCTTCCCCATGGAAGGATGCTACCATCTTTTAGAACCTCTCATGATGTTTAGTAGATGGGTCGGTGCACTCGAGGCTCCTCCCTCAGTAGCTCCTAGCATAGGAGTTGTCAGTGCCTGGTGAGATCACTGTGCTGACGTGTCCCCGTGGACTACTGTAGTCATCACTGGATGGGCAAAGTGTGTAGCCTGTATTGTTGCCGTAACCTACTGTGTAATCTATGGCATAAGGCCTTGTACTATACAGGTCAATAAATCTATCTCCTGATCCCCTTGCCTTGGTGTCTCAGTAGGGGTAGCAATTGGTGGAGTAGGGGTGGACCTCGTCTTCCATCGAGGAGCCATCTGTCAAGGTTTCAATATCACATTTATAAGCATTCCTCCTACCTCAGTCTCAACATGAATGCATGGGCTGTCAATCTAATTGGACCCTTAAAGTGGTGATAATTGAATAAACCTGGTTTTGATACCAAACTGTGACACCTCGGGTTTTGTAAACCTTTTCTCAACACATATAATAATAATAATAATAATAATAATAATAATAATAATAATAATAATAAATTTTATAAAATAGGTGGGATCCCTGAAATAGTAAGCTCACAGTTAACATAATAGCACAAGCGTTTAAGAGAAATGTCCAAAAAGAAAACCCTGAGGGTCATCCAACAAAAACCACAACAATAAACAAATTCAAATCATCGATAAGCAGAGCATGCTCAATCTAAAACCACAACAAATCAATGCCAGCCGTGAAAATGATAGTAATAATAACATGTCCAAAATCCCTAGGGTTCCATCCATGATCACCACATTATCCACACATGTGTAAGTAAATGTACACTATATACAAGTGTGGGTCCAATCCATCCAAAATAACAACTTCCATTACAGCCCAAAAGAGTCAAAATACAAGTTCAAGAGACATACATTAAATCTATCTCTGAAATACAAAATGTAGATGGTCCTCAAGGCCTTTGCTCAATCAACAATGCTCCACCTGCTTTCCCTTAGCGATATCACACTCTAAATCTGAGGCAATGCAAAACAAAGTAATGCCTCTACAAGCTATCACTTGTGCAGGTGATCACATTCAATAAAAGAAGAATGAAATCATGTGGTGCGAAACATCAATGTCATCGGGAATCTCATAAGATAAAACATGTACAAGGAACGTCAAATTATCAGACGTCCATAATGAATAACACATGAAAATCATAAGTCTGAACAAATCAATATTAAAACTAATCATCATGGCATGCAAGGCATGAGCAATAGATGGAAATGCATTTATCAAAAGCAATAAGAATCCGTGTCCACATCATAATATAAATGCATGTCATGATGAGTAGGGCATCGTGCATAATTAAGCCTTAAGAGTGTCTCAACCACACTCATATCAATGGCAATGTGTACTCATTCCAACCCTGGGTCTCTCACCTACAGCTTATACATTAGGTAGCTTGCCAGCCCATAGGCCCACCCACATCTAACTACCCACCAGACTTCACCCAATATATCCATGTCACATGAGCATACAGAATAAGAGTATGGGCTACTATGCTGTAGTGGCAACCACTCTAGGGTCTCAACCATTGCAGCTCCCCGTCCACACCGGAATGGGAGACTTCCTCCATCTCACATGGGAGGAGACCGCTGTAGTGTGGGCTATCCATGATACCACCCCTACATGTCTTGCCCTCTCAAGGAGGGGTGTCTAATCATCATCATCAGAAAGTTAGAGTGCAGGTGGTCAACCCTATAACTCTCCTAGCATAGTACCCATCGAGCAAAAGCATCCGTCATAAATCAACAAACCATGAATGAAGAATCAAAATCCGTGCATAATCATTCTTGATAAAACTAAATCAAGAGAGTAATTCATTATATCAACATTGTGCATCAAAAAATTAGTGTATATCATCGTCAAATAATCAAATCGATACAACATAAAATGTATTACTAAGCAATGCATAAATCATGCACAAAAGGAGTAGCAAACATATTGGCAATACATGTTGAAAAGTAATCTCATACAAACATGGTAGGACATATAACCCATGCTTCAAAGTTCTTAAGTAATACATCATTATTTAGGAAATCACGAAAAAATCCCAAATGTAATCACCTACCTCAAAACGCAGTAGTTCAATCAAGCGTATAAGCTATATCACATTGTGTGCTCTAATGTACCAGTCACATCATAAGTCATCAATCACTTGGTGTTCTCACATCTCAAAATACACAAATCTAAGTGATAATTTCCCTGATCTAGCAATTAATCCTAGATTAATGGCCCTAATCATGTGATTAACTCTCCATTAGGGAAAACCTGAACTAGATGTTGGTTTTTCTAATATTCAGATCATCATCCATTGATCATCAATTTATATCATGATTCATTCAATTAATGTCCCTTAATCAATAAAGGGTCAGTCTCTTTCATCTCATGAAGTTTGGGACAATTCAACCATTGGATCGCTCTTTATCACTTATAATCAACATTTGATCATTAGTTCCAATAATTTTCATCATGATCATAAAATTTCAATGTTTCTTTAGTGATTCATATGTATTTTCCTAATTACACGTTGATCTGACGGTCAGATCACTCTATGATCAGCCAATCCTAAGGCCGCTAATCAGATCAACGGTCAAGATCACTTTTCTTGAAAATCACTTAAGATTTGCTCCTCTAATTGACTAGATCATCTCATATTTAATGCATACAATCAGTTTCTAAAGCCTAATCATCCATTGATCAACTTGATCTAGGTTATTGAATAGCATTTTATGATTTGACAAACTTGAAAGTGGTTAAATCAAAATTTTCATCTCAAATCTAGGTCTATGTCGTTGAGACAATCACAACTAATGTCTCGGATCATGATTTGGACCTTTGTAGTCCCAAAATTTGGTTTTTATTAATGTAGGAACGATTACCAGCCATTAATGCTGGTAATCATCACCATGCTCATTAAATGCCCATCCAATAATTAATTTCAGTACTGATTTCATGGGTCCCACATGTGCAATTACATTTCTACCTTTTTTGTTTATTTATTAATTATAGAAATTAAAATAATTAGTTATTTTTCATCCGATATTAGATTTTAGCATTCTTAATGACGTTGAATTCCATGTCACATGTACATTCTAAAAATTTCAAATCCCTCATTTTCTCAATTTTTACAAATTTCCAAAATTCAATGCAATTATGCATTTCCAGAATTTAAAATTAGCTGATGTTACACCACAAAATCTTGTTCACTTGACTTTTCAAGAGCCCAATTAGATTGTTAGATAGCTGAGTTAATGTTAAAAGTAGAATTGCATGCTTAGGTTTTCAATAGAGCTGATTAAATCCATTTCTATCCAATGAATCATACATTCCATTCTATGGTTACATGTATATTAATTGGATAGTTTTCTTTTCATTATTGTTAGTAATTTCTTTCATTTATTTTTCTAGTTTGATTGTAGTTAGATTCCCTTAGTTTGCAGTTGAGTTAATTAGAAAGTAATAAAAATTGTCATACTTGTTGAAATAGTTGATTTGGTTGCTTACTTTTCTTAGTTTTGCATAATTAGGAAAGTAGTTCGTTAAAGCTTGTTTCCATTAGATTAGTTGTTAATTTCATGTTTAGGAAAGTTTCTAAATTGCATTTTATGAAAGTTCAAATTTAGGAAATTTATAATTAGGAAAGTCATAAAATTAGAAGTTTTTAATTTAGGAAAGTCTAATTTTAGAAAGTGCATGTTTTAGGAAAGTTTTCCATTTAGCACATTTCTTGTTTTTATTTACTTTCCATTTTTTGTATTTTTTATTTAGTTTCTAATTTTATGTTTTAATTTGCGTTCTTAATTTGTGTTAAAAAATAACTTAAAATTTGACTATGTTAGATAGTTTAAAGTAGGAACCACTAGCATCACAATAGTGGTGTTGTGGTATAGTGGTAAGCATTCCTGCTTGTCACATGGGTGACTCATGTTTGATCTTTAGCAACGGCGCCAAAAACTTATTGTTGTTTTAATTGAAAGTTGCAAGGACACAGATCGTTTGCAATATAGCATGGTAATGAGGTTGATCCCAAGAGGAGTGAACTATTGTGATGCAAGTGGTTCCTACCTTAAACTATCTAACCTAGCCAAAATTCAAGTGATTTTTAACCTAAATTAAGAATGGAAATTAAAACATGAAAATAGAAGCTAAGAAAAAAAACAAAAAATGGATACTAAACAAAAACAAGAAATGTGCTAAGTGGACAACTTTCCTAAAACATGCACTTTCTAAAATTAAACTTTCCTAAATTAAAAACTTCTAATTTTATGACTTTCTTAAATTTGAACTTTCCTAAAATGCAATTTAGAAACTTTCCTAAACTACTTTCCTAACCACGAAATTAACAACTAATCTAATGGAAACATGCTTTAACTGACTACTTTCTTAATTATGCAAAACTAAGAAAAGTACGCAACCAAATCAACTATTTCAACAATCATGACAATTTTGATTACTTTCCAATTAACTAAGATGCAAACTAAAGGAATCTAACTACAATCAAAATAGAAAAATAAATGAAAGCAATTACTAACAACAATGAAAAGAAAACTAACCAATTAACATACATGTAACCATAGAATGGAATGTATGATTCATTGGATAGAAGTGGATTTAATCAACTCTATTGAAAACCTAAGCATGCAATTCTACTTCTAACATTAACTAAGCTATCTAACAATCTAATTGGGCTATTGAAAAGTCAAGTGAACAAGATTTTATAGAGCTGGAAATTGACCTATACTATTCATGCAAAGAAATTTCAAAAGTAATGCATTTGAAACATTCAATTATTATCACATATAAAACATGAAAATAATCACTTCTAATGTATTTAATTAGTCAAGAATAAAGTTAACTTACTGTTGGACACAAGCATGAACTGAATTTTCCACTAATGTCATTGAATCACATCCAAAAAGTCATCAACATAACATTCCATACATGTAATCCAAATCTGAAACTTAGATGCTATTACAATGATGTTCACTTAATCTAAATCACTCCTCAATTACAAGACAAACTCTTCTTCAAATGTTCCAACATTAACTCATGAATAAGTATGATTGAAGTCGAGGAAATCCTATGGAAAACTTTGGCAAGAAACAATGGAACTTAAGAAATCAAATCTGAAAATTCAAGTGGCTAAAGGAGATTTAAGATGCAATGAAAGCTAAGAAACCAAACTAGATTCAAGATGACTTTCCTTGGTTGTCACTCCAAGAGAGGAAAACTAAGGTAAAACAAAGCATAAGATGGCACGAAAAGAAGAAATTCCAGCAAAGGCTAACCAACCTTCAAAGATGAATAAAAAACCCACTAATCCTAGGTTGAACACTTGAAGAAGAAGCATGAACCTTGGAAGGAAGTGGCAGAACCCAAAAGCATCACAAAACATTAAGCAAAAGGAGTGAAAAAGGCTGGAAAGAGTTGGGTGTCTCCTTCTCATGTAGGAGATGTCCAATTTACAATGGAGAAAAAAGTATTCTTTTGTGTGGAATATGGGCTAGTTTTATAAGGTTTTCCTATTTTTCCTAGGGTAAACTAGTAATAAGGTGTTGTGGGGATTAAAGAGGGTTAATTTGAGTGGTTAAGATGGGGAAAAAGAGGTAGACATCCATTAGGAAAGTGGGTGGAAGAAGTTTGACTTTAGGAAGGGAGAGTAGGCTGGAGATGCCTAATTTTTAGGAAGGGCATCTCCCCCTTTCTCAAAGTCGTTGAATTCCTATATGTTAGGAAAGTCAGTGGGAATGAGATGGGAAAGAAGTGGGGGATGTTAGGTGGGGATATTTGGTCGGTTAGGAGGTTTCCTAAGAGGTGGAAGGAGTGAGAGTTTTGGAAATTCATACTAAATCTTAAGAGTGGTTTGGAAATTAAGAAAAGAGTGGGGAAAAGTGAAAAAAACTATAAAATTGGTTGATCTTATCCCATTGGTTCACATGCCCTCTTAATTTAATATATTTTTCCTTAATTATCTTCTCAATAACTCATGGATAACTCTCTTGAATCTCCTCCAATCCTAGCCTTCCATTTAGCTTAGCTTGACGGCTTGCTTCGAAGACTTCATTGGCTAAGCTCATGGCTGGCTTAGGAAGCTTACTTGACTTGTTTTCTTGGCTTCAACCCTTGGCTTGAGTGGCTTGTATGATTTGGCTTCAATTCCTTAGCTTGCAACCTTCTTTCATGGCTTATATGGCTTAAGTGGCTTCCATGCAAAGGTGGTTGGAATGCATGGCTTACTTCATGGACCCACTTTGGCCATATTTAACTCCTTTAATCACATCCATTACTGGTCCTTAAAATGATCTTGGACTTTGGTTTAGGTTGAAGTGATAACTTTGAGGCTTTGACTCGATCTTTTAATCTTGATCTTCAATTTCATCCCGACTGATCTCCACCATTGGATCAACATCTTAATTCCTACAAAAAGTGAAAAATCCTAATTAAATCTTAGGAAAATATGATTAACCATGTACTTAACTTGGATTAGCCTTTGGATTTATAAAATGACAAACTTTTACTTCATTAGGTCAAAAAATGCATGTGTTATGAATTTTGGTATAAATATCCTAATATAACGTATAAGTTGTAACACATAGGTACTAATTGGGTGGTTTTTATGCAAAATTAAATACTTATCGCACCCCCAACCAGTATTTTGCTAGTTTTGAGCAAAACATATAAAACATCATTTTACAAAAACAAATACAAAGTGCAACTTTCATAGGTACTCATGATTGCATTTAGCACATGCAACAAACCCTTAAAGCCCTAGGTTGCTGTTAGTGGACGAGTTAGGCCTCGTGAGGGTTTGTAGTGAATATACCCACAAAATTTACTTAGGTTGAGTTTCCTATTTTATCTCATAGAATCCTCATTCATTAGCACTTTACTAGTGTTTTCACAACTTAATGGAGAAGATTGACCACTTTACAAATCACTCATATACTAAAGACATTTTATTCTAGTTATCTCTAGGAGTGCATGTGTGTGTACAACCATTTAAGTCATGACTCCTCCTTGGATATTCTTAAATTCCATTGAAAATATGTCTTGACCTCAAATCCTCATAGCTATACTCTTATAAGTGAAACTCTCAGATAAAGTTTTAAACATATTTATCTCATTATGTGATTGAATCCAATAGGCTAATGGTTCACATAATTCTTTGAATGCTAATGAGATAAAGGAAAGTGATCCTTAAGAGTGGATGTTATTACCAAGAATATTAGGGCTACTTTACCTTAATTCCTTCTTTTTATCTCCTTTTTAAGGCTATGTTCTACCTAAGATCCACAAGTCTTTAACTAGGATGAATCGTAGGCTTAGGATGGGATTCTAAAAAGAAGGGTATAAGGATTTCCAAGGTTTCAAAATTGAGTAGAGGTCTTCAACAAATATTTGTTAGGACAATTTTTCCTTTGGTTGTACTTGAAGTGAATATTTCTTTGTATTTTGTCTTTCTCTTTTTTCTCCTCTTTTTCTATTTCTAATACTTCTTTCTTTTTACTTTTGTTTTTCTTTGGTTTCTTTGTAAGAAAGATGGATAATTTTCTCACTTCTTTGACTTTTATCCTTTTTTAAAATTTTCTACTAACTCTACTCATTTTGAAAATGGGCAATGGTTATTTTTTTTTTTTTTCTGATTTTTCTAGGTTAAAGTGATTGGGGTTAAGAAAGAAAGGCTTAATAATAGGCACAATGGGCTACCTAGTGGTATGCAATATACTGGGTAGGCTTTATGTCTCTAGGTTGAACGAGGATGGCTTATATCATTTCTTAGGTTTCCTAAAGTTTATCAGATTTAATAAATTTTCTATAAAGAAAGCTATTAATCCTATGTATTCTTGATAATTAACTAAAACAAGTATAATAGGATCACATTAAATTATGTACATTGAAGAAATTGTGAAAATACTTATAACTCTTTGAAAGAAGGTAGTCTTTAAACTCATTGGGTTATAGGTCTCCAGTGATTTTTCTCAGGGTCTCTAAGTCATACCTCTCTATTAGTCTTGACTATGTGCTGTGTGTAAACTGTTTTTGAGAATTAACTTTCATAAAATGATTCAACATATGAATATTATGCAAAACTAGTCATATACACTTCCTTTGAGAGGTGAAAACATTAGAATTACTAAATTCTGAACTTCGAGTTCTCATCATAGTACAGGAACTCTTCCAATGTTTTTTTGTTTGAAAAGCTCAAGAAAATTAAAAATCCTTATATGCATCTACACCCCCTAACATGAATGAAACATTGCCCCCATTGTTTGAAAACATAGCATCCTATATGGAAAGATGTAGAAAATGGAGATTTTAAAAACATTTGGGTTGCCTCCAAGGAGCACTAAGTTTTGTGTCTTCACCCAGACTAATGATGAGTGCAATGATGGTAATTTGCAAGAGCTCCTGGAGTGGTAATCTAAGATGGGTCATGATACTGAGGTGCCTCTAATAGTATCTCATGAATCTCAGGATAAGGCATTTCTAGGAATGGTTTTAACTTCTGATCAATGACTTTTTAAATTTCTCCATCCTTCTCGATCTCGATGGCCCCATGAGTATAGATAGTGTGTACTATATAAGGTCCAGTTGATCTACATCTAAGTTTTTTTGGGAATAGATGCAATTTAGAGTTATACAATAAGACCTTTTGTCCAAGTGTGAAGGATTTCCTTAAGGTTTGGTGATCATGTGCAACCTTCATGCAGTCTTTGTATAATCATGCAGAGTCATGTGCATCTTTCCTCAATTCTTCCAACTCATTGAGTTGGAGTTTTTGGTGGGTCCCAGTAGAATCTAAGTCAAAATTGAGCTTTTTGTTAGCCCAATATGCCTTATGCTCTAACTCTACTAATAAGTGGTAGGCCTTTCTATAGACTAGGTAGTAGGGTGACATTCCTATAAGGGTCTTATATGTTGTATGATAAGCCCACAAAGTGTCATTAAGTCTCAAAGACCAGTTTTTCTCACTTGGATTGACTATTTTTTTAGAATCCACTTTATCTCCCTATTGGATACCTCTACTTGGCCACTGGTTTGAGGGTCGTAAGGGGTAGCTATTCTATGGTTAACACCATACTTTTTCATTAAATTCTCAAATACTTTATTACAAAAGTGTTTTCCCTCATCACTTATTATGGCTTAAGGAGTATCAAAATGTGCAAAAATATTTTCTTTTAAATTTTTTACCACAACCTTGTAGTCATTGGTTTTGTAGGATATAACCGTCACCCACTTGAACGCGTAGTCCACTCCCGAAACAACACCAATGGCATAATCTGATGCATCACACATTATCTCAAAAGGTCATTCCAATCTGGTGGTCAGATAATGGGTGCAGAAGTCAACTTGGCCTTGAATCAGTCAAATTCTTTTTTAGAGTCCTCATCAAAGTAAAAGGTAGCCTCCTTTGTAAGTAAATTACAGAGGGGCTTGGCAATTTTTCTAAAATCCTTGATGAAGCATCTATAAAAGCCAACATGTCCTAAAAAGGAATGAATTTCTTTCATCATCCTCGGTGGAGGAAGGTTGGCTATTAAATCCACTTTTTCCTTATCAACTTTTATTCCATTGGGTGATATTATTGGCTTAAAACTATCCCACTCTATACCATAAAATGGCTCCTTTCCCAGTTTAAAACAAGAATTTTCTTGTGATACCTTGCTAAAACTAACTTTAAGTGGTGCAAGTGCTTATCAAATGATGACCCAAATACTGAGAAGTCATCCATAAACATCTTAAGAAACCTTTCTACCATATTAGAGAAAATTCTCAACATACACCTTGGAAATGAAGTTGGAGCATTATAAAGCCCAAAAAGCATATGTTTGTAAGCAAAGGTTCCAAAAGGGTAGGTGAAGGTGGCCTTCTCCTGATCCTCTAATGCTATAGGAATCTAATTATAATAAGAATATCCATCCAGAAAATAATAATAGCTATGTTCTGTCAACCTCTCTAGTATTTGGTCAATAAAGGGTAGATGAAAATGATCTTTCCTCGTGACCATGTTCAACTTATGGTAGTCAATGCACACTCTCCACCCAGTAGTCATGCAGGTAGGTACTAATTCATTATCCTCATTTTTGACTACCGTGACCCTAGATTTCTTAGTTATAACCTGAACGGGGCTGACCCAAGTACTGTCAGAGATAGGATATATAATGCAAACATCTAAGAGCTTTAGGACTTCATCTCTGACCATGTCCTTCATGTGGGGGTTCAGTCATCTTTGGGTTTCCCTAGAAAGTTTTGCATTTTCTTTTAGGTGTATCCTATGCATGCATACAACTGACTAATCCCTTTTATGTTTGCTATCATCCACCCTAGAGCAGTTTTATATTCCTTAAGAACATCTAAAAGCTTACCCTCCTATTCATTATTTAAATCTGATGCTATTATCATAGGTAAGGTTTCATCTAGGCCTAGGTATGAATATTTCAAATTGTCAGGCAAGGATTTTAGGTCTAGAGATGGTGGTTGCTCTATCAAGGGTGTGGGGATTGATTCAAACGGTGGAAGTAGTTCCACATAAGGGCCCCACTTAGAGGTGTCCATGATTGGATCAGCCACCAAAAGGTTGTTTACCTCATCAATAGACTTGTCTATATAAAATTCTCCATTAAAGTGCATAAGACAAGCCTCAGTGGGTCAGAGATGGATAATGGTGGATGAATGTCATTAATTAGACTCTCGGTCAAATTGATATCGCAAGAATCATCAAGGTCTAAATGTTGTTGATCGACGTTAAAGACATTTAACTTAACTTTCATGTTGCTGAATGACAATTTCATTACACCATTTCTATAGTTAATAATGGCATTGAACGTCACTAAGAATGGACGTCCAAGTATGACTGGAATCTGACTGTCGGGATTAGATACAGGTGGTGTGTCTAGTACAATGAAATCAAGTAGGTAATAGAACTGGTTCACCTGTATCAAGACATCTTCAACCAAATTATGTGGTATCTTGATAGATCTATCCGCTAATTATAGTGTGGTAGTGGTTGGTTTTAACTCACCATGTCTTAGTTGCTCATAGACAAAGTATGACAACAAGTTAATACTCACTCCTAGGTCAAGTAATGCCCTATCTATGACATGATCTCAAATAATGTAGGAAATGGTAGGACACCTTGGGTCTCTATACATCGGGGGGTTCATGTGTGAATCAAAGAGCTTACTTAGTTGATGAGGAAAGCTTTATTTTGTACATTTAGCTTTCTTTTTCTTGTGCGAAGATCTTTTAAGAACTTAGCATAGACGGGGATGTCTTTAATTATATTGAGTAATGGAATATTGATTTGGACATGTTTAAATACCTCCATTAACTCCTTGAAGTTTGTTCCCTTTATAGCCTTATTTAGTAACTGAGGAAAAGGGGCTTTATGTACATAGGATGCTTCTACTATAGGTTCTATAAAGTTATTTCGTCTCTTCTCTTTTTCCTATGTTTTGGTTACCTCTTTCTAATTTGCAATTTCCTTAGCTTGCCCTACTTTGTTATCGATTGGACAACTGCTCCCAAGAGTGGTTGTAAACTTGACATACTCATGAGGGTTAAGGTTTTGTAACTTGACCCTATCTCAAATTGGCCTTTTAGGTTAGGGATGGGTTGACTAGGGAACTGATCCTTTCCTCAATTATGCAATTCAGTTGACAATTGACTCACCTGCATATCTAGTTTGGCTAGGGCTAGAGAATTGATATTTTAGAATTGGTTTAGAGCCCTTTTTGTTTCTTCATTCTATTTTGCAAACATGCTCTCAATTCTATCCTCTAAAGATGGTTTGTTTAGTTGCTAAGGTTGTTGGAAACCAGGTGGTTGTTGAGGAACTATTGGCCTAAGAGAAAATTTTTGGGTCATAGGGTTCATTGGTGGTCCCCCTTAATGATTATTCTTTGACTAGGAAAAATTAGGATGCCTAGTCCATCAAGGATTGTAGGTCTTAGAATAGGGTTATTGCTAGGTTGGAAATATACATTTAATGCATTCTCTTAGTCTAGAAGTTATTCATGGTATACTTTATCGGATGGATAGGATGAAGTTAGATGAGTTGGCAGAGAACAAGTAGCACATACCTCTTGTGGAGGTTCATGGGATAAAGTAGCAGCCATGCTTATCCATTATTCCACCTAAATGCTCTAGTTTGTTTAATTTGTCAACTAATGAGTCAAGCTTATAAGATCGATCTGTATGCATTCCTATCTCGTAGATACTCCCCTTCTTAGTGGGTTGGTTGTTTCTGTCTCTTCTATTTGAATAGTCCCATTGATGGGAATTATCTACTAAAGTTTGAAAGAACTCCCAAGCCTCACTTTCATCATTTAGCATGAGGGTCCCTCCACTTGTTACATCTATCATTTATCTATTTTGAGGCATTAATGCCTCATAGAAGTATTGAGCTTGTTGCCATTTCTCAAATCTATGATGAGGGCATTTCTGCAGTAGTTCATTCCATCATTCCCAATACTCGTAATACTGTTCATAATCCCTTTGATGGAAATTGATAATTTCATGATGAAGGGCATTAGTTTTGTGAATGGGAAAGAATTTGATTAAAAGCTTCTTAGACAATTGATCCCATGTGTTTATGGAACTTACCTTTAAGGAATTAAGCCATGACTTAGCTTTGTCCTTGAGTGAGAAAGGGAATAGCCTAAGCCTAATAGAATCATCTAAAAATTTTTGAAACCTATATGTGGAGCAAATAGCAAGGAATTCCTTGATATGTAGGTAGGGGTCTTCTCGGTCTCGACCATAAAAGGTGGGGAGTAATTGAATGATCCCTAGCTTTAACTCAAAATGGTCAGTATTTGTAGGAGGTAAAACTATGTAGGATAAGGAATTAAGTTGTAGAGGCGCATAAAAATCCCCAATTGGCTTGCGCTCAACTTTTGCTGGTAGTTTAGTCATGGGGATTGGGACTTGGTTTGTTTCCCCTTGTTAAAAGTTAGATTGTGTTGAATCTTTGAGTTAAAAGGTGTTAGCTCTGGTTTCTAATATCGACGCCCTTTACATTAACTAGTCTATGCTAAATGTCCTAATCTAAATGATGACTTTAACTCTATGTGATGTGCAATCAAGTCCTAGTAAGCACTAATCGAGCAGTGACTTGATTATATTTGTTTAGTGCATAGGTGGTAGCTTCTTAGACCTAGATCTAGATAGCTCCTTCTTCTATCCAGATTTGACTATTGCTTACCAGTTAGGTTATGCTTAAAAGTGGTTATTACAATCCTCATTTTAGGTGGAATTTATACCTCAACTAAGGTCAATGGAAGGCATGGAAAAATTACTTGGATTTTAAGACACCCACTACAACCACAGTGCTCAGAAGCCACTAGAGGGACAATAGATCAGGTCCTTCTATAAGGGTCCTATGAGCTTGATACCCTAAGTATCTTTCTACTTGATTTTAAATTTATATACAAGGGTTGAGATCATGGCATACAAGGATATTGATTGATTCCTATGTGAGCCAAGGAGATTGTGATGAAATCCAGTCCTTATCTTATAAGGTTACCTATGGTGTCCTTACTATTATTAATTCCATTCCACCATAAAGCTATAAATATGTAATACAAAATAAAAGGAAACTAATGCAACCTATATGTGATGACCCGAGTTTTCCCATGCATTTTTAAATGCAATATCTAATTCCTAAAGCTGGATGCATCCCTATTTGAAAACCATTTTACAAAAACAATGCAATGCAGCGGAAAATCTTTTGCTTTAAACTCATTTTGAAAACCCCGAGTGTCATTTGCTTTCACAACAACCAAAGTAGTTTTTCATGGTATCTATGTTACTTTCGACTTGGATTATGCGATTCTTTAAGTCGTCAGTATTCTATTTTGACAATGGCTTTTAATATCGATATTGAACATGAGTGTTCAAACATGCATATGGTTTAAAGAACATATGTTTTAAAACATAGCATGCATTGTAAAACTAGTAGTGATAGACTCTTACTGAGTATAGTGTATACTCACCCAAATATATCATTTTTTAGGACAACTCCATTCACGAGTATAAGACACCTCAGGAAATATTAGTGCTACGAGCAAGTAAATAAAAAAGAGACAATTATACATGTAAGTAAACACTCTACCCTTTGGACATGTATTTGTATTTATTTACAGTTGGGCTGTGAGCTGTGATTGGATAGACCTGGGAAGACATTTATGATTTCTAAAATTTTATGCTCATCTGAATCCAACTCATGGATCTATGGTCGACCATACTCATGTCATGCCATATGCAATGCAAGTAAATCCTCAAAAACATAGGGCACATTATGCCCACAACCTCATCGCCGTGTGGTCCCCGGGTACCTAGGGACACTTGGTCATAGCCTCCACGGGGCATATGACACTTCGATTGAGTGCCGTGACACTAGTGGTAGTCCTCAGTACCACTCAACAATCGAAGTAAGGACATGCCTTTTTGGCATGGTACCCTTTCCACCTATAGTGGTAGAGGTTGGGAGGCCACCCTGAACCTCTCGGCATAGCGCCCACGAGCTTACTAGCCCAAAAGCATCTAAAGATAAAGCCAAAGCTCAATCATCGTAAATCAGGCAATTTATGCAATTAGTTGCAAAACATGCATGCAAACCATAAAATCTGCTCGTGCTAGTCTCGCATTCAAAGTCATAACCCTGCCTAGAAGCTCGATAGCCTAGAAGCCTGCCAGCTCTCTCTGGCCCGCCCTCATCGGCTAAGGCTACACTTATCATGCAGACAAGAATCCTTTTTCAAAACATGTCTATGCATGTAACACATGTCTTGGCAATATATGTGCAATGTATTTTTCATATGCATCCTAAGTTCATTTATGAAATCACTTCATGCTAAACAGGTCATGTGCATAAGGACGTAACATAAGTTTATATGATATTATAAAGGCAATCGTGACTCAAAACATGCATTCTCAAAGCATCATGGGTTCTTTTTAAAAGTCTAGTAGCAATAGAACACCTACCTCGATTGTCACCACTTAGCTCGTGTTCCTCTTGTAAACGAGTCCTAGAGTACCTTTATGGCTCCTGTATATCATTTAAACATGAAAAATTGGATTTTTAGTGTTACAACATCATGGAAAAGCCAACTTTTGTCTATGCGAGCCCTGCGCCCATTGTTCCCGGGATGCGCGCATGCCCCGATAGACTAGGACTTGCACTCGTACATCATGCGTACTCAAAGGCTGTGCCAGGGACTGCATTCGCACGCCACATGCATGCCCAAGAGATACGCTATGATGTGCGTACTGGATGGCGTCGCTTAGACGCGTCTTTGGTGCAGGCGAGGTGCACCTCAGCTCTCGGGGCGCTCGTGTGTCCCGGTCGAAACTGGGACTGCACCCGCACACGCCGTGCGTGCACCAGTCACTCCAGGGGTCACATCACTCATGTACATCATGTGGTGCATCCTCGTGACAACTGGTTTTGACAGGTTCTGGAGGAAACCCGTCTTCTCCGGTTTCCATGGCATTTCCCCAGCCAAAAAATACCCAGATCCGGCATGGATCTGGGCAAGGAAGAAGGGCAACTACATAGGAAGTGGTGGGGGGCTTACCTGGGAGGTTTGGAGCAATGCCCATCACTAGTGGGTGCGCCCTTTCCCATTCTAAAATTCCATGTCACCGGAAACCACGAAGAAGGGGGAAAACCCCAACTTCCGATGAGGCCAGAGGAAGAAGAGGGGAGGTGAAGAGATGGGAGTGGCCGGCTTGTAGGGATGACTCGGGCTTGGCCGGAATTTGCGGGGAAAATCAAGTGAGGGTTTTCTGATTTTTTCTGGAAACCCCAGCCCCAAATAGCTGGGAAAATGTGATTCGAAGAGGAGGGAAATAGGGCTTTTTATAGAGGGTGAAAGGCAGTGCTGCCAATGGCGGTGCCGCCATTTGTTGCCGCCCTTCAGAGGCAGTGGTGGAAGCATCTAGAAAAATTGGGAGAGAGGGCTGGAGAAGGAAGAAGATGAGGGGTGCCGTTATCAAAACGGTCCCTTGCGGTTTTTGTCGTTTTTCGTTTTTAAGTGCATTTTACATAATTGCTCCTAATCTTTAAACGGCCGTAACTTCTTCATACGAGCTCCATTTTAGGCGTTCTTTAAGGCGTTGGATTCCATTTTTCGAGTAGAATCTAATAGTACCATTTTATTACAAATTCCTTTATTTAATGTTTTAAATAAAGTAAAAAATTTAACATGGTGCATTTCCTATAGAATGTCCAATTAATTTTTGTTAAATGGATGCAAAAATAGCGTAAATTGCTTGGGGCATTATGCTATCCAACTAGGGTTAGATAACTACTCTAATGCAACAATCCTAAGTAAAGATGCAACAATTATCAATGAATGCTCCTAATCCATATGAATTATACTAACACTCATATGCAAATAATCCTAAAAGTTGAGTGAGAGATACTCACAGTGAGGGGTCCGATGAAGATCAAGTGTGGGCCACCATACCCCACACTTTCCTTCTATTATTACAACCCATTTAAAATTAAATAATAAAGAAATTACAATTTACAATGGGCCTCACTACAAGTTTCACTCAATCCTAATTTAGGAAAACAACAAAACTAAGCTAAGATGATGAAGCCATGGCCCACAGGATTTTCGGTGCTCCTTTACCAATTTTCCTCTCACAAAAATCAAGAAATATGGTCAATATGAGGAAAATAGCAACCAATGCAAAAAGTACGAAAAAACCCTAATGTAAGGCACCCTCAACCTATACTAGAGGAAAATACTCTAAAGTATGAAACATTGCATAAATTTTTGCAACTCCTAAGCAACAGTGCCAAAACTTGTGATTTTTTTAATTAAACTTGCAAGCACACCAATCATTTTCAATATAGAACGCTAGTGAGGTTGATCACACAAAGAGTGAACTATTGTGATGCTAGTGGTTCCTACTTTAAACTATCTAACCTAGCCAAAATTCAAGTAATTTTTTAACCTAAATTAAGAATGAAAATTAAAATATGAACTTAGAAACTAAGAAACAACAAAATATGGAAACAAAACAAAAACAAGATACATGCTAAATGGACAACTTTCCTAAAACATGCACATTCTAAAATTAAACTTCGTAAATTAAAGACTTCTAATTTTATGATTTTCCTAACCATAACTCTCCTAAAATGTAATTTAGATACTTTCCTAAGCACAAAATTAACAACTAATCTAATGGAAACATGTTCTAATAAAGTACTTTCCTAATTATGCAAAACTAAGAAAAGCAAGCAACCAAATCAACTATTTGCTCAATTATGAAAATTTTGATTACTTTCCAATTAAATAAGATGAAAACTAATGGAATCTAACTACAATCAAACTAGAAAAATAAATGAAAGCATTACTAACAACAATGAAAAGAAACTATCCAATTAACATACATGTAACCATAGAATGGAATGTATGATTCATTGGATAGAAGTGAATTTAATCAACTCTATTGAAAAATTAAGCATGCAATTCTACTTCTAACATTAACTAAGCTATGTAACAATCTAATTGGGTTTATGAAAAACCAAGTGAACAAGATTTTATAGTGCTGGAAATTGACCTATACCATTCATGCAAAGAAATTCTAGAAGTAATGCAATTGAAACATTCAATTATTATCACATATAAACATGAAAAAGAATAAAGTTAACTTACTATGGACACAAGCATGAACTGAAATTTCCACTAATGTCATTGAATCACATCCAAAAAGTCATCAACATAACATTCCATACATGTAATCCAAATCTGAAACTTAAATGCTATTGCAATGATGTTGACTTAATCTAAATCACTCCTCAATTACAAGCCAAACTCTTCTTCATTTGTTCCAACATTCGCTCATGAATAAGTATGGTTGAAATCAAGGAAAATCCTATGGAAAACTTAGGCAAGAAACAATGGAAGTTAAGAAACCAAATCTGAAAATTCAAGAGGCTAAAAGAGAATTAAGATGCAATGAAAGCTAAGGAACCAAACTAGATTCAAGATGACTTCCCTTGACTGTCACTCAAAGGGAAAACCAAACTTGAATCTTAGTTTAAAATCACGGAAAACTAAAGAAAAAGATGGCATAAAAGGAAGAAATTCTAGCAAAGGTTAACTGACTCTCATAGATGAATCAAAACCCCACTAATCTTAGGTTGAACACTTGAAGAAGAAGCATGAACCTTGGAAGGAAGTGGAAGCATCCAAAATCATCACAAAACATTAAGCAAAAGGAGTGAAAAAGGCTAGGAAGAGTTGGGTGTCTCCTTCCTATGGAGGAGATGTCCAATTTACAATGGAAAAAAAGTCTTCTTTTGCTTGGAATTTGGGCTGGTTTTATAAGGTTTTTCCTATTTCTCCAAAGGTAAACTAGTAATAAGGTGTGGTAGGGATTAAAGAAGGTTAATTTGAATGGCTAGGATTGGGGAAATTAGGTAGACATCCATTAGGAAAGTGGGTGGAAGAAGTTCAACTTAAAGAAGGGAGAGTAGGTGGGTGACACCTCTCCCCCTTTCTCAAAGTCATTGAATCCCTATATCTTAGGAAAGTAGGTGGGAATGAGATGGGAAAGAAGTGGGGGATGTTAGGTAGGGAGATTTGATTGGTTAGGAGGTTTCCTATGAGGTGGAAGGAGTGGGAGTTGTGAAAATTCGTAGTGAATCTTAAGGGTGGGTTGGAAATTAAGGAAAAAGTGGAGAAAAGTGAGAAAAACCTTGAAAATTGGTTGCTCTTATCCAATTAGTTCACATGCCCTCTTAATTTAATAGATTTTCCCTCAATTATCTTCAAAATAACTCATGGATAACTCTCTTGAATCTCCTCCAATCCTAGCCTTGCATTTAGCTTAGCTTGATGGTTTATCCCAATTAGGGGTCTACTAGATGAATTTTGTTCCTCCATTCCCCTCTATTAAGTACCATTTGAGATTTATGTTTGTTCAGGCTAATGAGCTTGATGGGCTCTATGCTAAAAGGTTGTATAGGTTTGGCCTCTTTCCCTCTAACTACCAAAGTGGAAGGTATCCATGCCTGAAGAAGGCATTTATTTTTCTTGACTGTTGTGGTGAGGAATGATCACTAGAGGTGTTCACAGTACCCTTTTCGAGCCATATTTGTAGTCCCTCATGAGGATGCAGTGGCTGGCCTCTAGATATAGGAGACACACAATTTAGTGAGTTGATCGTGAGCATAGTGATAAATTAGATTTTTGTTTTCTAATTTCATATATGATGATCCTATTGACGATCTCTGGATGAGTATGCATGGCCAATCAATTGATGTATTCATCGAGGTGCATATATGCGCATGCTGACATTGTTGGTTTGGGATTGCTGACATCACGGTTTAACCGATCACTACTTTAAGATTCTGATAACCTCATGTAACTAGATTTGTTAAATGTGATAATGAATCTCTTGCATGATTTTGAAAGATATGTTTATAAAGTGCACATAGGTATTTTGTGATACATTATATGGTATACTTTGATGTTTGGAAAACATATCTCTAAAAATTATGCATGTTTTATGTTGATATTTTGTGGGAAGTTTTTAACATGAAATTGCAATACTAAGTTGATATGTGATTTTAAAATATATTCACTATTGATGATTTGTACATTCTCTTCTTTATAACTGCATTAAAAATGTTTTGAATGATCTTTTGGAATTGGACTTGTAAAGTTGGTAAATAGATGTAAAACTACCTGCACAAGTCCAAGCTTGTTGAGATATTATAATTTGTTTAGAATATTGTAGGGTTTTGAAGAATTTGATTTGAAGCAAAGCAGCTTGAGATAGATGCATCTTAGATGAATACAATTGTGTATTAGACTATTGAATAATGTAAGTACATGACTTCTTTTATCTAGACATAGATATGTAATTAATATAGTTGGAATATGAACTGTGATTAACTAGATCTGTGACGTATGTATTTTTATTTCAATTTCTTAACTGAAAAAGGAGACATAATCTCTAGTTATTTTGGTTTTTGCAATCAAATTGTTTTATCAAGTCATATGCATCACATGCGGTAAATGCGCGATGCTGGAAAAATAGAGAAAACTCTGTTGAATGTTTGGTAGAAATGTAGTACTTATTTTGTCATTAAATCCTTGATTTTAGAAAAAAAATGACACCCTGTATTTTCAAAATGAATTTAAAAGAAAAAGATGTTTTTGCTCCATTATTTTTATAAATTTGCTTTTAAAATAAGAATCAATCTCACATTAGAGAAAATAGTTTTGCATTTAAAATTGCATTAAAAAACTTGGGTCATCATAGTTATTATCGGAGCTCAGTTTATCCTCTCATAGCTAGTGTTACATGTGTTAAAGTTATATATAGCTAAACAAGTGAGAATTAATTGTCTATATATAAGTTATAGAGATGCCTCATATAGGCTATGTTGATGAATGTGAAATAGATATTGCGTTTGAGAGCACCTAAGAGAGCAAATGAAGGATCTCCCAACCTTTCCATTTGCACTTTGAGGCAATGAATTAGTTGAATACAACAACATTCCTGAACATTGAAAAATAAGGATCATATCAAAATCAGGTTTAGAATTAATCAGGGATAATGACTCAATGTGAAGTCATAAATAGTCAAGGAAACAAGGAAAATGTTGACCCTCATAGGAGTAAGCAAAAAAGTAATCCTGTGAGATTAATATGATTCTAAGAGTAAAAAACAAGACTATAACATCATACTAATGGTATCTTTAGTTAAAACTCTAACATATGCTAGATCAATTGAGCTGATAATTCTGGAGAATTTAGCTCAAACTCCAATGAACTACATGGAACTTTAGAATAAGTAATTGCAATTCTAAAATAACTGTTTGAGCATAATAGAAGAGATTAGAAAATGAACATAGTAAAAATGAAGTCTTATGTAGTTAATAGGATCATGATACAAGTATGAAAATGTTAGTAGATGAAATCTATTGAATTTGAGAGGTACTATAGGAAATTTGATGGAATTATTGACCCCAAAAGATTTTGATGATATTTTAGATGGAATATATTTGATATATGATGATAATTTGATCGTGAATTTTAAACATGATTATGAATGAGTTCTTAGGGTATAGAAGCAATAGATTAAGAATAAGTTCAATGAATTTCTTGAGATATTATAAGAGTTGAGTGGAAATACGAACATTTGAAGATTCTGATGTTGTTTATTATGGAAGTATTTAACTTATAATGATTTACTTGAGATCCCTAAAACCTATTGAAATTTTATTTTCACTTGTAAGTGCATGATTCAATTTTACTATTTTCACACAAGTGAGGCTGATCCCACAAGGAATCTCATGAAAGTGTATTTAGGATGAACGTTATTCAACTTTGGGATCTTTAACTTAATGCAAGAATTGAATTAACAAAGAGACATAATATGCATAAAAATGGAATAAGGAAAAATGCTAAAAGTAAATAAACCAAAACTTAGAACTTTCCTAAACACACACTTTCTTAAAATAAAACTTTCCTAAAGAAGAAACTTTCTAAAACTAAAATTAACTTCCTAAATAAAAAATAAGATGTAAACAACTGAATAACCACTACTATACTAAGATTTAATGAGTAAAGAAAGCAAGAATCTAAAAGGAATTTAACATAGTACCATGCACATGCTCCGCAAATGGTGTTCATGGTTCACTGATTGAAAAGTGGTCTTACTTTATTCATCAACAAAACTCTATCATACAAGCTAATCTAATAATTTAAAAACACAACATAAAATCTTAATTGAGTTCCTAAAGAGTTAATCAAACCCATAGTGAATGATGCTAACGATTAAGCATAAACAAAGATGACATTATTATGTTGCTGGAAATTCTAGCAACATGCTATTTTCAATATCCAAGTAATTAACACATGAAAGCATCACTTTATATGCATTAAAACATTCAAATCAAGAGTACTTTACAACTGGAAACAAGTATAAACTAGAATAATCAAAGATTTTCATTGAATCTATACCAAACTACATAAAAAATTGAATGCATAATGCATAAATATATGGCTAGAAAGAGCATAGAATTTGATCTAAACAATCACTTCAACATAATCCAATGCTTGTAAACTCAATTAAGATGACATGCAAAAAGAGCAAGAAAGGAATATAAAAGAACATATGGATGAAAAGTTGAACTAAGCAAAGAAAATGATGCATAGAACTAGATGAATATAAGGTGCAAAATGTGTGAATCAAAGAAGGAAAATCAAGGATCTAGGTTTCCTTTGATCTTGATTGTCACTAATAGAGAAGAATAAGTTTAGATCTTTGATGAAGGACAAGTAAAATAATAGTAGGAATTTAAGGCAAAAGCAAGTAAAGCAAGGCAAAGGAAAAGCAATAAAAGTAAGGCAAAGAAAATGAGGCAAAGTACAAGACAAGAACTAACTTGCACTCCTTGAAGGAAAAGCAAGAGAAACAAACTTCAAGAAGAGAGCTTAGGATTGGAACCAAGAAGGGGAGGCAAACACCCAAAGAAGGAAAGGCTTATGCGTTAAACTCCTTTCCTTTTCTCTAGGGTATTTCATGTTAAATGACTTGGAGTTTCCTTTTGTTTTGGGCTTTTTGCTAATCTAGATTAGATTTGATCTCAAATTGGGCCAAAGAATAAGAAAGCCTATTAAAACAAGAAGGAAAGATGTGAGGTGGCAAAGGAGATAGGATGGATGATGTAAGAAAGAGAGAGGAGCTCCTACAAGTAGGAGTTATGCATGGAATTGTTCTCTTCTTGGAGTTTCATGTTAAATCCCTAAAGCATGAAGGGAAGTGATGGGAAATAGAAGGAATATGGATGGAGAGATAAAGAAAGAGAGGGAAAGAAATAAATAGGCAAGGATGAGGTGGAGAAATAATATAAGAAAGAGGAATGGAATGGGAGCTCCTACAAAATAGGAATGAGGGGTGGACCTTCCTTCCTCAAATTTCCGTGTGAAACTCTTATGAAAGCTGGAATAAGTGGAAAAATAAGGAAAGAAAGAGATAAGGGAGAGAGAAAAAGGCAGGGGTTCATTCCCATTGGTTCACTGTACATGCATATCCTATTTTCCTTCTAATTAACCCTTAAAATTTCTTGAAATTCTTCCTACAATAGTATGTTGCCATGTGGATTGACTAGAGTGGCTCAAATGGCTCACTTTGAGGGCTTATTTGGCTTGGTTTCATGGCTTGTCTTGCATGTCTTCCATAGCTTATCACCTTTGGCTTATATGGCTAAGTTGGCTAGCGTGGCTCCATACAGTGATGGTGGGAATTGCATACTTGTGCATGGGCCCATTTCAAACACCTTTGGTTCCTCTAATTGCATCAAAATAAATTAGAATAATTTTGGAAAATATTGAATTTATGAAGATGTTTTTATTAGAGGATCCCAACGTTATCTAGAAGTATTTGAATCGTAATCTCTTTGGACCAAAAGTGTGGAGATAGTGTCGATTATGTACAACAAATCAAGTTGAGAGCTTAGTCTAAGTGGACAAAGAAGAAGTATTTTAGTTTAAGGAAACATAAGATGTAAGTAAAGATATTTGTAAGACACTTAATAGAGAAGGTGACAAATAATGCTTTTGCCAATGATTAAGAAAAAAATTAATTTTGGAATATCAATTTGTTGTAAAGTGAGTTGGTTAGAATTAGAAACATATATTATTAATACTGAAAGGACTTCTAGTAAATGTGATCGTGAGATAAATCATGAGTGCAATGAAACTTGATGAAGAGGATGAGAATGTGTGAATATATGGGTTTAATTGCCATGGTGGTAAAAATGTCTTTTTAGGTGAGCAAAAGTATTACATATTCTTATAAAGTTTTGGATAACACTAGTGCAAGAGAATAATTATTAGAGCAAGTTCAACAAGACAATGGATCTAACATGATTAAAGAAGAAGGCCATATACTAAATTTAGACATAAAAAATGAAAGATCTTGAATTATTTTTTCCAAATTAAAAGATGGACTAGTCAAATTTCAAAAAGTAAACAAGATCGAGCTAGTGATCTTTATTTCTTAAGAGTTTAAGAGAGGTAAAATAGATGAATAAAGTAGATTTGGAAAGTGATGAAGGGCCAAAAGTAAAGAATATATATTTTGTTCTAAAGAGCTACCATAATTACTTGGAAGGAATTGTGTTCAATGTGAAATTCATCCTTTAAACTAGTTTTACCTTGAAAATTTCTCATTGCAAGGTGCTTACATAATTGCAAAATGAATCATTGAAGCTAGAATTCATTAGATCCATTTTTTTTCCAAGAGGCACCAATCATTTGTGTTTACAACATGACGAGTTGATAATTCTTTACATTCCTATTAAGTATTTAAATGGAGTCAAGATGAATAATAAGAAGTATCTATTAAAGATAAGTGACATATTCTATCAATCTTGGTCAATTGGAATCTTTTCCAAGATAAATTTAAGGTCATGGTATCTTTAGATGAGAATTAGAACAGAAGACATTTCAAGAACATCATTTAGGATTGGATATGAACACCATTACCTTAGGAGGATGTCATTCAAGTTAACAAATGCTCCAACTAAATGCATAAATCTTATAAATAGAGTATTTCAACATTTTTTTAATAAAGTTTTCATTATATTTGTAAACAACACCTAGAGCTATATAATACATTATGAGGAACAGTATAAAAGATTAAACATAAGTCTTAATCAAAGGAAGTTAACTTTTGGACCAAGTTATTTCTAAAAATATAATCTTGTTGGATCCAGTGATAGTAGAGGCAATAGTAAAGTAGGACAACATCTAAAATGGTTACAAAAAATGTGGAGTTTCCTAGACCTTATTGGATAATATAGGAGGCGTATTGAAGGATCATTACACTCTATCCTATCACTAACTAAGTTGACAAGGAAGGATATGAGATTAGTATGAGGTGACACATGAAAGGCAAGCTTTTGGAAATTGAAAAGCCAATCACTACACTAATGCTTCCTTTACCTCCAAACACTTGAGGTTTAGTGATTGTGGATGATGCCTCTGATAAGTGAGTGATGTATGTTCTAATATAGAATGAGAAGTGTGGAAGAAATTTTTTTGAGAGATTAAAATTTCTACAAGTAGCTTAATATAAAACAAAGTGGTAAATTGGTAACTTACTCATTGCAAACATGACTGTGGCATCTATACTTCAACCTTGGTTGATGAACTAGGTCTCACATGAGAAGTGTGATGACCTGGGTTTTCTCATGCATTTTTAAATGCAATATCTAATTTCCTAAGGCGGGATGCATCCCTATTTGAAAACCATTTTATAAAAACCATGCAATGTAGCGGAAAACCTTTAGTTTTAAACTCATTTTTGAAAACCCCGAGTGTCATTTGCTTTCACAACAACTAAGGTAGTTTTTGAAAAACTTCAGAAATCATAAATGTTTTTCCCCAGGTCTTTCCAGTCACAATGCACAGCCCAACTGTAACTAAGTACAAACACATGTCCAAAGGGTTGAGAGTTTACTTACATGCGTATTTGTTTCCTTTTGGATTCTCATAGCACTAACACAGATGTCCTCTTTTTGTGAGTGAAGCTGTCCTGAACCATGATACATACGGACGTATCCTGTCCTTGAGTACTTACTGATGTCTGAAAAATGTTAAGGATTGGGTGAATATATAATATACTCAGTAGGGCCTATCACTACTAGTTTTATAAATGCATGAGATGTTTCAAAATCATATGCTCATTCAAAACATGCGTATGTTTAAATACTCGAGTTCAATATCAGTATAAGAATACATAATCAACTGAAATTCAAAATATGCGTATGTTTGAATACTCGAGTTCAACATCAGTATAAGAATCCAAAATCAACTGAAATTCTTATAACTTAAAAGATCACATAATCCAAAGGTGAAAGTATCATATATATATATATGATGTCATCGTGATATGCAATAGATGCCTCATGGAGTCCAACTCATGGACCTCTAGTATGGTATGGTCGACCAACCTTATATCATGCCATATGTAATACACATAAATCCACGAAACCATAGGGTCCCACTATGCCCACGACCTCCTCACCGTGTGGTCCCTGGGTGCCTAGGGACACAGGATCATATACCTCCACGGGGCATATGACATTTCGACCCAGTGCCGTGACACCAGTGGTAGCCCCCTGTACCACATGCAGTCGAAGCAGGGACATGCCCTTTTTTTGGGCGTGGTACCCATCCACCTAATAGTGGTATGGGTGGCCAACCCACACCCCTCGGCATAGCACCCACGAGCTTACAAGCCCAAATCATGAACGATCAAATAAGCCAAAAAAACCTCTATTCAAAACCAGCCCTCTTTGGGTCCCTCACAACTGCCTGGCCCTTGGCACTCCAGCATCTTTTGGCAACCCTCAAGGACATGCAATCTTTGCAAGTACTTAAATCATGCAATGTGTGCACTTGTTTACAAAACATATGTGTGCATAATGTATATGCAATCTTTCACGAAACATGTCTATGTACAAAACATTTAACATGCATGCTGAATTAATTCATGAAAATCACATGCAAATCAAGTCATATATCTAAAACATATGTTTTCAAAATAACAATAGTTCTTTTAAAAGAATCTAATAGTGATAGAGCACCTACCTGACTAGGTCGCGTTAACCCCTTTGTCCTCATACGCTCCTGAACATGGTTTGGGGACTCAAGGTTAGTTTAACCTATCTTTTATGGGTTTAGAGTAGTTGGGTCTTATTACATAGGCATTAGGGGTCCATCCCTATGCCTATGGGTGTCCTAAGGTCCTAATTGGGCCTTGGTATTCTCAATTTTCCAAAGTTCTAGTGGTCACGCGCCACCATCCTATTCTAAGGGTCATGCCCTCCTTTTATTGGGCCTTGATCAGGGATTTTATAGTTTAGATGTGTCCGCGTTGTCGATACGGATATAACGCCTTTTGCGGTGCCTCAATCGGAGCTCTAGATCTCAAGTTATAAGTATTTTAGTGTCGCACGTTCATAAGAGTCTTAAAAATTAAGAAAATAAAAAGACGGAATGCCAGGGTGTTGCGTGTCTGCGACATGCGCCCTGACTTCCTTAAGGAACCAAAACAAATGTGACGCTAGCGTACTATGTGCTTGCGACGTTTGCCTTAGCGGGCGTGTCTGCAGACGCGTAGAACCTCCCGCCTCTCTCTGTCTTTTGCGGGCGCGTCCCTGGACGCGCCCGTTGGTTTTTCGAATGGAAGTCGACGTGGGACGTTCCGACTGGAACGTCCCGCTTGCTGGGGAACCAGGGCGTCCTCAGGACACCCTGGTTCGACCCCTATCGAACCAGTGCGACCTAGGGAACGTCCCTGGGTCCTTGGAGGCTCTCCTGGGCTCCGTTTTGCATGGTTTTTCATGCAAAAACTTAGGAAAATTGAGCCTAGGACTATGGGTGAGATGGGTTTGGGGAGTTTTTGAGCGTACCTGCTTCGTGGCTGGTTTTCTCTCCACGTTTTTCCCTCTTGGTCACTGCTCTGCGATGGGTTTTCTCCAAGGTTTTGGGCTGCCATTAGAGGCACCCAAGAGCTCTATTTATAGAGCTTTTAAAGAGGGTTCTGGAGGGTTTCTAACCGCCTTTGAATGGCGGTGGGGAACTCTCTAGAATGGCGGTGGTTTCTTCTTGAAACACCACCGTTCTAGAAACCTCTAGGAGGTTGAAGATGACGGGGTGCCTGTATCAAAACGGGCACTTGCGTTTTTCAGGTTAAGTCGTTTTTTGTGAAATTTACAGTTTTGCCCCTAAACTTCAAAGGGTCATATCTTGCTCATTTTAACTCCGTTTTGGGTGATTTTGGTCTCGTTGGATTCCTTTTTCTGAGACGCATCTAATGGAACCACTTTTAGGACCAAATTCCTGGGTTTAGTAAAGGCGACTAGTGAAATGACCAAAATGCCCTTATCTTTAAAACTAAACTTTTTATGGGCTTTTAATATTACAAAATTTGGGGTCATTACAAGAAGTATAGGATAGTAATCAAATACATGAAAGAAATGTAATGTAATGTAAAAAAATGCTTAATTGTAATAAGAAATCCTTTGAGAGACCCATCATTCTAGTACATCAATCATCTAGATGCAAAAAAAGGAATCTCGGTCCTTTGGTGTAGCAATTATAGAATGGCATGAAGAAGGTAGAAAAGTACTAGAGCGACATCTAACATGAAAATAGATAAATACGAATATCAGAGTGCGCAGTAGGAGTATAGGTCTAATTTTACTCATGTACTTGAGAATATATCAACTACATTTAAACTAAACTTGATCTTTACCTTCAGATTTTTTTTACATAAAAGAGTAGAAGTAGAGGAGGATGATCATTTTATTAGTTGAGGTATTTTGATGACACAAACCAAATGCAGAGGTTGCCTAGAAGAAAAAAAATGAGATGAGGAAACACCTTGAATGGTTTGAGAAATAATATGAAAAGAATTTCAAGGAAAAAAAAATCCTCCAAGGGAGGAAGAATGTAATAACCTTAATTTATAAATTTTGGTTTGTATAATTCATAACTAATATTTAAATAAAATGTGAATTTGGATTCCTAAGTTTTAAGTTCATAGAAATGAACTTTGAAAGAACTTAAATGACTCTCAGAACATCAAAATTTGGAATATACTAAAAAAATCTTTCCAACAACACTAAGAACACTAAAATTGGAGTTTTGAGGAAAAAGTTAAGAGTACTTTATAAACTACAGGTATTTTAGTAAAAAACTAGATGCCTAAAAGGGGCAATTTTTGAAAATGGCACCCCACAAAGACCTAAATTCAACAGACTGCTTTCGTCTTCACCTACCTTGCTCCCTTTTCTTTGTCCACATTCGCTGGGTCAACACTGGTGGTTGCATGATAGCAACCACTATTGTTAAGCACCCTATTCGGCTAAAATTGTGGTGCAAAACCTTTCAAAACCCTCATCCCAAATCATCCAACATTTATTCTTCTTCTCCATCTCACATCCTCCCTCACTCCTGTCATCCAATCACACACCTCCTCCGCTGATCAAACCAGAGTGAAACCCTCTTCATCAACTCTCCCACTAGCGCCTTCAACTTCTATGGGACATCAATAGCTATGATTAGATCGTTGTGCACTACCAATTGAAAACCTCTTAAGTCGACACATCCTTAATCTTTTCACTATATATCCTCACCCTCCTCCCTTTCTTCCGCTCAAAGCAACCATTAACAACAGCTCTATAACCTTGCATAGGGCTGCTTGTTCCCATATTGCATGGAGAGAAGGAAGGGTTGGATTGAAAATCCGAACCATTCATCATGTCGCCCTCAATGTCAAGAATAAAATCCATCAAACCATTTGTCAATCAGAAAAAGTATGATGGAGATATGATGCTAATAGTGTCTACTGGTCATGATTGTGTTGGTCTATGATGATTCAATGACTGTCTTGACCTGAATGCATGTCTCAGGTAAGTGGTTCCCATTATCTTGCCCATATTTATAATTTTATGGTTTATAATTCTTAGACTAGGATTTTCATCACATTTCCTTTCTCAAACACCATGTAGATAATGGATGAAGTGATTCATCAAGCGTCAACCATTAGGTGACATGATATGACAAATCAAACAATCCATGATCAAATCAGAAGTCAAATTTGCATAAGAAATGTTGAATAGTGATAGATAACAATGATTCAATGATGTTTAACTATTTGATCATTGTAAGATACAAAATTGATTGTTAGATCATAAGGAAAGATGAAATGCAATGTTAAGTGATGATCCGATTGATCAAGATGTGAATTGAGTCGGTGATCATTGCTTAATGTCATCGATCAACAAGTATGAGATTCAGTAAGTGCATGGATCAATTATATCGGATGAAAACCAGTTGATCTAATGTGTGGATCAATAATCAATGTCATGAATTAGATGATTCAAAATTTGATGAGAGATCAAACATCAATGGATCAGATCAGACAAGTCTTTTATACTCTATATTATAAATCTAAAATTAAAAGCTAAATAAAGATTATAGAATCCTTGATCTTGCGTACCTTTTCTCCCAAAGGTGACAGAGGGTTGATATGCTAGCGAAATTGATGTTTATCTAATTTCAACAAGTCTGAAAACATGAGCTATTAATTAAGGGTGTTGATCCATGAAGATCTATAGTATGTGACTATGGCAATTAATAAAAATCAAATAGATAACTAATGATCTAAACTGTTGATAAAAAATCAATGACTCAGATATGAGTACCTAGAACTTGATGGAAGTCTAATCGATTATCTATGGTTGAAAAATCTGATCAGTAGCCTAAATGGGTGAAATCATAAGATTTAAAGACGATTTGCATGGGGTTCTTAAATCTGACGGTTCCAAGATTTTTGAATAATTTAGACCTTTGGATCAAGATTAGATTTGCAACCTAAGTACGTGGATTATGATACACAATCTAATTATAGGATGTGTGAAAGTAATTGTGCACGAAAATTTGGAAAATTATATTAAAAACGTATTTTATATGGTGTATAGATTAAGGCATGGCTGGATTGACTTAGAAATGAGTCTACAACAAAAGCAAAGAGAAAATCTTATAAAAATTGAGGAAATTGCCACAAGAGGTAGGTAGTTTTTAACATCTATTTACCATTTAGATTTTGAACATGTTATCAGCTTTATTAAAAGCCCGTGGACTTCAAATAATTGAATCATACTAGTTATTTGATTTTAATGTATTCAATTTGAAAGTACATGACTTTCATGGCACTGACATTTTGTCATGTTGGATGTTATTTATGTTTTAAAAGTATGCAAATGCTTGCAAATGAGGAATGAAATCTGATGTATGATTTAAATTCATAATGCATTCCTTGATCTTGAAAGAAAGATAATATTGTTCATTCTAGGACATACCATTATTCATGTTATTTATAACTCATGAGAAAAAGATGATTTGTAAGATACATCAATCCCATGTTTTGAAGTTTATTCATGTAATTTCATGTAAGATGGGCCTTTTGATGGTCCTTAGATAAGTACTCATGACCAATCGCTTGATGTGTTCATTGAGGTACATATGTGCACATGATGATATTATTGGTTTGGGACTGCCGACATCTTGCTTTCTTTAATTGATCACCACTTTAAGACTTTAATAATCTTATATCACTTGATTTGTTAAATGTGATGATGAATCTCTTACATGATTTTGAAAGATATGTTTATATAGTGCGCATAGGTATTTTGTGATGCATTATATGCTATAATTTGACTGTTGCAAATGTATCTTAAAAAATTATGCATGTTTTATGTTGATATTATATGGGATGTTTTACCATGAAATTGTAATACTAAGTTCATATGTGATTTCAAAATATATTCACTATTGTTGATTTGTACATTTTGTTCTCTACATTGCATTAAAAATGATTTGTGTTGTCTTTTGGAATTGGAGTTCTAAAGTTGGTATAATAGATGTGAAACTACCTTCACAAGTGCAAGCTTGCTAAGATATTGTAATTTGTTTGCTATATCTCATGATTTTGACGAATTTGACATGAAGCAAAGTAGCTTAAGATAGATACAATCTTGTATGAAGATAATTGTGTAGTAGACTATAAGAACAATGTAAGTATATGATTTCTCTTATCTAGACATGTATATATAGTTAATACGGTTAGACCTTGAGTTGTGAATGGCTAATATGGGATGTATGTATTTTCATTTTAATTTTTTAAATGACAAAGGAGATAGAGTCTCTCATTATTTTTATTTTTGCAATCAAATTATTTTATCAGGTCATCTACAATGCATGAGTTAAGTGTGTGATGTTTGAAAAATAAATGAAGCTCTACTAGATTTTGGTAGAAATGATGTGCCCATTTCAGTGTTAAATCCTTAAATTTTGAAAAGGAAATGACATTCAAGGTTTTCAAAATGAACTTAAAAGAAAAAGATGCTTTGGCTACAATGTTTTTATAAATTTGGTTTTAAATTAGGGATCCATCCCACATTAGAAATGTACTATTGCATTTAAAAAATGCCTTAAAAAACTTGGGTTGTCACAAATACAATACGTACCACCAACAGCTAAACCAAGAGGAACTCGACATGTGGATTTGGGTCACCATGTGGAGGTTGACTCCCTATAGCAAGAGACTAAAGAAAGAGGGAGAAAGAAGAGAGAGAGAGAGAGAGAGAGAGAGAGAGAGAGAGAGAGAGAGAGAGAGAGAGAGAGAGGAAGGAGGATGAATGTACATGTGCATAGTGAAATCAACAAATTTTCAGCCAAAATCCCTTAAAAAACACCATGGCAATGAGCATGGAGGATGAAATTGTAATGCCCGAGCAATTTACGCTATTTAACAAAAATGAATTGGACATTCTATAGGAAATGAACCGTGTTAAGTATTTTACTTTATTTAAAATATTAAATGAAGGAATTTGTAAGAAAATTTGGTACCATTAGATTTTACTCGAAAAATGGAATCCAACGCCTCAAAGAACGCCGAAAACGGAGTTCGTATGAAGAAGTTACGACTGTTTAAAGAGTAGGGGCAATTATGTAAATTACACTTAAAAACGAAAAAGAATGAAAACGCAGGGGGCCGTTTTGATAACGGTAACCCCTGTCTTCTCCCTCTCGATTTCTCAAGAAACCCCAGTTTCCAGAGGTTTCCATCACCGCCAATGGCGGCACCGCCATTGGCAGCACCGCCATAGTAGGGCTATAAAAAGCCCCTATTCCCTCCTCTTCGAATCAAGGATTTTTTGGCCATTTGAGGCTGGGGTTTCCAGCAAAAATTGAAAAACCCCTCCCTAGACTTCGCTGTGATTTTCGGCACTGGCCCAAGTCATCCCTTCGGGCCGGCCGTCCTTCCCATCTCTCCACCCCCCCCTTTGTCATCTCATCGCACTAGGATGGTGGGTTTTCTCCCATCTTCGAGTATCCTAGCGATCTGGGTTTTTAGACGGGAAAGAGGGAGCCGCACAAGCAAGACGAGGGCATCTCTGGCTACCCAGGTAAGCCCCCATCCCCCACTTTGTCTTCCCTTCGTCTTCCCCAAGATTCCGACCAGATCTGGGAGGTTTTCTGGCCAGAACACATCGGTCCTCTGTGGACGGAATTAGATGGGTGGGAACCTGTCCAAGGCAACGCGTCCCAGAGGTGTGATGCGCGATACGTGCCTGGGGTACAGTCCCTGGTGCGGCCTTTAGGTGTGCGCAACGTGGGGCACGAGTCCTGGCTCGACCGAGATGTATGGGGCATTTCGGGAGCCGAGACGCACGTGCCTGGCACTGAGGACGCGCTCACGCGGCCCTCTCTAGAACACGTGCTGCAGTACGTAGCTCTGGCTTGTGCACGCACACATGAGGCTGCCACGGTTTGACCGGGACGCATAGGCATCTTGGGAACCATGACAGTAGGGCCGCATAGACAAACATGGTTTGTCCGTAATTTTGGCACAGACTCAAGAGGATCTTATGAATCCATAGAATCAACTATGGCCATACCTCAAGAAGAAATCTAAGAGAGGCCTTAGGGCTAGAAATCATGATTAAATTTCATGTTTACATGATATACAGGACCCATAAAGGTACTCTAGGACTTGTCTGCAAGAGGAACATACGAGGACAAGAGGACTAACGCGATCAAACCAGGTAGGTGCTCTATTGCTACTAGACTTTTAAAAAGAACCCATGATTGCTTTGAGAATGCATGTTTTAAGTTACATGACTTATTTAGTATGAATTGATTTCATAAATGAATTTAGTATGCATATGTCAAATACATTATGCATGGACATGTTTTGCAAACGATTGCATAAATTGCATGATTTGTGAGTATTAAGTTTTGAAAAATTGCATGTCCTTGAGGGTTACCAAAAGACGTTGGAGTGCCCAAAAGACGCTAGGTAGGTAGTTGTGAGGAACCCAAAGAGGACAGGTTTTGAAAAAGAGGTTTTTTCCTATTTGCTTGTATATGATTTGGGCTAGTAAGCTTGTGGGCGCTATGCCGAGATGTCTCGGGTGGCCTCCCAGCCTCTACCACTATTAGGTGGAAAGGTTACCACGACGAAAAAGGCATGTCCCTACTTTGACTGCATGTGGTACAGGGGGCTACCACTGGTGTCACGGCACTGGGTCGAAGTGTCATATGCCCTGTGGAGGCTATGACCCAGTGTCCCCAGGTACCCGGGGACCACACGGCTAGGAGGTCGTGGGCATAGTGTGCCTATGTTTTTGAGGATTTACTTGCATTGCATATGGCATGACATGAGGGTGGTCGACCACACCATACCATATATCCATGAGTTGGATTCATTTGAGCATCTTATGCATATCATTATATTTATGATATATATATATTTTCAAGTTGGATTATGTGATTCTTTAAGTCGTAAGTATTCTATTTTGACAATGGTTTTAATATCGATATTAAACATGAGTGTTCAAACATGCACATGTTTTAAAGAGCATATGATTTTAAGCATGGCATGCATTGTAAAACTAGTGGTGATAGACTCCTACTGAGTATAGTATATACTCACCCAATCCTTAACATTTTTTAGACACAAGTAAGCACTTAAGGATAGGATACGCCCATGACAGAAGACACCCAAATATATCATTTTTCAGGACAGCTCCACTCACGAGTAGGAGTCGCCTGAGGAAATGTTAGTGCTACGAGCAAGTAAATAAAAAAGAGACAATTATACATGTAAGTAAACACTCTACCCTTTGGACATGTATTTGTATTTATTTATAGTTGGGCTGTGAGCTGTGACTGTATGGACCTAGGAAGACATTTATGATTTCTGAAATTTTCAAAAACCACTTTGGTTGTTGTGAAAGCAAATGACACTTGGGGTTTTCAAAATGAGTTTAAACTAAAAGATTTTTTCGCTGCATTGCATTGTTTTTATAAAATGGTTTTCAAATAGGGATGCATCCCGCCCTAGGAATTAGATATTGCATTTAAAAATGCATGGGAAAACCCGGGTCGTCACAGTTGGTATCAGAGCCCAGGTTTTATCCTTCCACAGCCAGTCCAGCATGTCCAAGGGTCATAGAAAATCAAGAAAATTCAGAAGGAGTAGTCTAAAGAGAAGTAGAGAACTGTAGAGATGACTAGAATATGAATAATATTAGATCACAAAGATGCAAGGCAGTTTGATTTAACTTGGATATTGCAAACCTTATCCAAAAATCTAGTCTAAGACGACTTAAGGATTAAGGATTGTTGTGTGGTGCAAATGTGAATGCTCATATATGGATCAGATTATGATAAGAATGATGAAGGAAGATGTTAGTGAACGTGTTAGTAGATAATTCTGACCTGTAATAGATCAATCTCACCAAAGATGAGAACATTGAAGAACCTAGATGGTTATCTTACCATCATAAAGAATATCAGAATATGAGTACACTATCATATGATATGAGTATGATAGGAGATGTAAAAGATAGACTTTGAGAAGAATTTGATGATAATCTAAGAGGGATGATAATGCAAGATGATATTAGGAGATAACTCTGACTCGTACGTGATTAAGAGGAATATAACACGAATATGATAGGGAACTGTATTCGACAGTGTTACCAAAAGATTTTGACGATAATAGTAGGGATGATAGATCTGTGATAATAGATTGATCCTAACATGAACTTATAAGAGAAGTATAGCATGACCAAAAGATCAATGACATTATTAAGACATTGTATGAATTTTCTTAAGGCTATAAGGCAATTAAGGATTTTGATCATATTAGAAAACTTCAACATATCTTGGAAGTATTAAGTTTCTCCTGTCTGACATGAAGATCGCGCATATGCAACAAAGCACATGAAGACATTGATCTAGGAAGACAAAAGTGAGGATTTTGAAGAAAAGAGAGAAAGATATGGAGATGTAACTATAAGTATTCGATGAATATTGAATATTCAAAAGAAAAAGATCATGACTTTATTGAGGAAAGAATAGATCCATATAAATCTTTCATCTTAAATCATCTGGGAAGATAAACCAATCAAATTCGAAGGAATAATAATAGTTGAGTTGGCAATGATGTTATTGCAAATGTGTATAATAGAGATAAAGCATATGAGATTTAAGATGCTGAGTAGAGTATCGAATTTCAGGAGATTATGCTACAAGAAATTTCCAAAGAGGAATGGTGATCAACTAGAAATTAAATTCTACAAATGGTTTGATGTCTATATCAATTATTGCAATTAGAATCTTATCGGATCCATTAGCCTATGAGGAACACTAATGGATATAGTCCATAGAAAGGAAAATTTGGTGATATCCTACCTTGCCACTACATGAGTAAATAAAGTAGATTGAAAAAGGAATTAAGTCGGGACAGTGACTTGTCCATTTGTCTTTCTTCAGCAAGTAGGGTACCATCAAGGATCGAATTGAGGTCTTGCTATCATAGATTGGGAGACCAAATATCTTCAGACCATTATTTAGTTATTACCTTTAAAATACTATTGACTAAATAAAGGTATCCCACCATATTTAATCAAATATGATAGTATCTATTAGACAGTAGTTGAAGTTATATACTCGGAGGAATATTATAAGTATTTAGACATAAGTTGTTGCTGAAAGAAGTACTTGTTAGACTAAGTCATTTGAGGGTATGAGGTCAGTTGATTAGGCCACATCATGAAGGAGCTACGAGTACGATGAGGACAGTAGCAACTGAGATAAGAGCAAACATAAGAAGCTATCTAAACCAATGTGAAAGATTTTCCAAGCCTTAATAGCTACCATGATAAGGTGAAGAAATTACTTTGGGTTTGAAAAATACTGCTGACTTGGATTGAAAAGAAAGGACAAAGAGGATAATGACAAAGGATTCAACCATGACCTAGTAAGGGTACTCGGTTATGAATAAGGGACTTTTTGCATAAATGGGAACATTATTGGAAATCCTAATGACAAATTGATGTGAATAGTGAGATAGGCCTCTGGACGAGAACATTTGACCCATGATGATGAATTAACCATAAAACATTTGACATGAGTTTGCATAAACTCTTCAGGGAGAAAAGCATTTAATGGCTTCAACATCTATGAAACTTGATGTACAGTTCGGATATCCTAATCGTAATATGAAATAGTATTAGTGATGGAGGATGCTACTTGAATTATTTTATTTTGAATATAATATGGGTTGAGGACCTAAGTTATAGTAGAAAAGCGACAGGCAGATGAAATTCGAACTTAATCAAGGGTTTTGGCTGTAGGGCACATGATACCATATCAACTATTGAAGTATCTTGGTGGAAAATATAAAGTGAAGAAGATAAGAAGAAAAATTAGACATACGGGAAAGAATGTAGCTTTTTGGAACTCTTGCTAACGACATATAACCAACCATTAGAAGGAGACGTTGATGATGAATAGATCACTAGATAAAAGACAAGAGGAAAAAGGGATTATCCTATGCTATTCAAAATGAGATAGGAGGAATAAGATCATATGATCTTAAAGAAGTATGAAGTAAGTCATATACAAGAAGGAGAGTATGGTCATCTAAGGAGACTATCCTATACATGATTAGAGGAATATGAGCATCTAAGGATGGGTAGCTATACGAACTATAGCTAGAAACCAGTATTGTTAAACTGGCATGAATAGGAGTATGTATCAGAGTACGCAGCGAAGACGACCCTTATATACTTAAAGTAAACGGATAAGATATATTGACGATATATATATATATATATATATGTAAGGCCTTGAGGAAGGAATTATAAAGATGGTAAAGTGAGAATGTGCCTAGGATGGGTTGCATGATATTGTGAAAGGGTTTTAAGGACACAATTCCTCTACGTACTAACTTGAGGAATTAACAAACAGACATGTAGGGTTGGAGCAAAAGGAATTTTCTTAATTCGAGTTTTAAGGGAGTCCTCAGAAGACAGCTAACTTGAAGGTAAGGATTTTTGGAAATTTGAGGACGAAATTCTTTTAAGGGGGTAATAATGTAATGCCTGAGCAATTTACGGTATTTAACAAAAATGAATTGGACATTCTATAGGAAATGAACCGTGTTAAATGTTTTAATTTATTTAAAATATTAAATGAATGAATTTGTAAGAAAACTTGGTACCATTAGATTCTACTCGAAAAATGGAATCCAACGCCTCAAAGAATGCCGAAAACGGAATTCGTATGAAGAAGTTACGGCTATTTAAAGATTAGGGGCAATTATGTAAATTATACTTAAAAACGAAAAAGAACGAAAACGCAGGGGGCTGTTTTGACAACGGCACCCCCTGTCTTCTTCCTCTGGATTTCTCAAGAAACCCCAGTTTCTAGAGGTTTCCACCACTGCCAATGGCGGCACCGCCATAGTAGGGCTATAAAAAGCCCCTATTCCCTCCTCTTCGAATCAAGATTTTTCTGGCCATTTGAGGCTGGGGTTTCCGAAAAAAATTGGAAAACCCCTCCCTAGACTTCCCTGCGATGTTTGGCACTAGCCTAGGTCATTCCTTCAGGCCGGCCATCCTTCCCATCTCTTCACCCCCCCCGCCCCTTCTTCCTCTCATCGCACCAGGATGGTGGGTTTTCTCCCATCTTCGAGTATCCTGGCGATCTGGGTTTTCAGAAGGGAAAGAGGGAGCCGCACCACCAAGATGAGGGCATCTCCAGCTACCCAGGTAAGCCCCCATCCCCCTCTTTGTCTTCCCTTCATCGTCCCCCAGATTTCGACTGGATCTGGGAGGTTTTACAGCCAGAACACACCGGCCCTTTGTGGACAGAACCGGATGGGTGGGAACCCGTCCAAGGAAATGCGTCCCAGAGGTGTGATGTGAGATGCGTGCCTGGGGCACTGTCCCTAGTGCGTCCTTCGGGTGCAAGCGACATGGGGCACGGGTCCTAGCTCAATCGGGACGCATGGGGCATTTTGGGAGTCGAGACGCACGCGCCTGGCTTTGAGGACGCGCTCGCGCAACGCTCTCTAAAACACGCGCTGCAGTACGTAGCTCGGGCTGGCACATGCACACATGAGGCTGTCACGGTTCGACTGGGACGCACGGGCGTCTTGGGAACCATGACAGTAGGGCTGCATAGATGAATATGGTTCGGCCGTAATTTTGGCACAGACTCAAGAGGATCTTATGAATCCATAGAATCAACTATGGCCAGACCTCAAGAAGAAATCTAAGAGAGGCCTTAGGGCTAGAAATCATGATTAAATTTCATGTTTAAATGATATACAGGACCCATAAAGGTACTCTAGGACTTGTCTGCAAGAGGAACGTACGAGGACTAGCGCGATCAAACCAGGTAGGTGTTCTATCGCTACTAGACTTTTAAAAAGAACCCATGATTGCTTTGAGAATGCATGTTTTAAGTTACATGACTTGTTTAGTATGAATTGATTTCATAAATGAATTTAGTATGCATATGTCAAATACATTATGCATGGACATGTTTTGCAAACGATTGCATAAATTGCATGATTTGTGAGTATTAAGTTTTGAAAAATTGCATGTCCTTGAGGGTTACCGAAAGACGTTGGAGTGCCCAAAAGACGCTGGGTAGGTAGTTGTGAGGGCTAGGCAGTTGTGAGGGACCCAAAGAGGACAGGTTTTGAAAAAGAGGTTTTTGCCTGTTTGCTTGTATATGATTTGGGCTAGTAAGCTTGTGGGCGCTATGCCGAGATGTCTCTGGTGGCCTCCCAGCCTCTACCACTATTAGGTGGAAAGGTTACCATGCCGAAAAAGGCATGTCCCTACTTTGTCTGCAGGTGGTACAGGGGGCTACCACTGGTGTCACGGCACTGGGTCAAAGTGTCATATGCCCTGTGGAGGCTATGACTGAGTGTCCCCAGGTACCCGGGGACCACACGGCAAGGCGGTCGTGGGCATAGTGTGCCTATGTTTTGGAGGATTTACTTGCATTGAATATGGCATGACATGAGGGTGGTCGACCACACCATACCATATATCCATGAGTTGGATTCATTTGAGCATCTTATGCATACCATTATGTTTATGATATATATATACTTTCGGCTTGGATTATGCGATTCTTTAAGTCGTAAGTATTCTATTTTGACAATGGTTTTTAATATCGATATTAAACATGAGTGTTCAAACATGCACATGTTTTAAAGAGCATATGATTTTAAACATGGCATGCATTGTAAAACTAGTAGTGATAGACTCCTACTGAGTATAGTATATACTCACCCAATCCTTAACATTTTTCAGACACAAGTAAGCACTTCAGGACAGGGTACGCCCGTGACAGAAGACACCCAAATATATCATTTTTTAGGACAGCTCCACTCACGAGTAGGAGATGCCTCAGGAAATGTTAGTGCTACGAGTAGGTAAATAAAAAAGAAACAATTATACATGTAAGTAAACACTCTACCCTTTGGACATGTATTTGTATTTATTTATAGTTGGGTAGTTGGGCTGTGAGCTGTGACTGTATGGACCTGGGAAGACATTTATCATTTCTAAAATTTTCAAAAACCACTTTGGTTGTTGTGAAAGCAAATGACACTCGGGGTTTTCAAAATGAGTTTAAACCAAAAGTTTTTTCCGCTGCATTGCATTGTTTTTATAAAATGGTTTTCAAATAGGGATGCATCCCGCCCTAGGAATTAGATATTGCATTTAAAAATGCGTGGGAAAACCCGGGTCGTCATAGAAATGAAGAAAACCCACCTTATATCCATTAACCATAAAAGAAATAGATGTGATTTCATGAAGATCGAATGTAAAATTGGATTAGTGGTGGTTGTAACTTTTCTAGAGACCCTCCAATGGTTGACTTTCCACTTCTCTAGCATCAAATGATGTCAGATTCAAGACCATCTGACCATCCAATGTTAGATTTGATCTCAATCCGTCATCAGTGATTCAGAATCTATGAATCTAACCATCTAATTCATAGATCATGATGACCCATAGTTGTTTTCATTGTGATATGCAATTGTGAGGTAGATATGTGCCATATAATTATTAAATTGTAATAAGAAGCCTAGATACATGACCAATTTGACCACTAACATCGATATGAGCCATTCATTTTGTTGATTAATGATCAAATTTACATATTAGTAAGTGAAAACAGATCAGCCGAATAGTATATAAATTTCCTATGATCGTTCACCAATATAGTAGTTAGAAAAGATGAAATTAAGTTTAGATCATAGTATGTGTATTATAAACTATCGATTGTTGATCAGAATAGATGTGTTAGTTGTGTAGCTTGGTGTTTCTTGGATATGAGGAATGACTGAAAACCAATGATCAGATTAGATGATTATCTCATACTATAAATTGTAAAACTCCCTATTCATGTATTGAGTTATGGATGGGAAAGTAAATCCAAGCCGTTAACTTACTAAATGGTGTGTTATTGCGAGGAGAAAAACCTAATGCTATGATAAGTAGTCAATTTTGTATAAAAAGTACCAAATTAGCAGTACATGTGTCATAGATTATAGGGCATTTGTGATGACCTGGGTTTTTCTAACACTTTTTAAATACAAAAGACATTGACATAAAGAGATCAATCTCTAATAAAAATCATTTTTAAAGAGTAAATAATAGCAGAAGAATCTTTTCTTTTAAATTCACTTTGAAAACCCCGAGCATCAATTTTCTTTTTCTCAAAACAAGGATTCTCGATGAAATGAGCACTCATTTCTACTAAAAATTCGATAGAGTTTCCTCTATTTTTTGAACATATGACATTTAATGCATGCCATTGCAAAGTACCTGATAAACATTCATTAACAATTTTAAAACATAATTGGAGATTTTGTCTCCTTTTCATACATCAAATAGAATAAAAACAAATTACTTAAGCAAAATGCACCCAGAACCTCCACATCACAACCCAGACACATAAGTCATCCAAACTCCATTAATTACATACAATGCATTCTCTTTCTCATTTCTAATACTATAACTTCAATTCAAAGACCAATTCTTACCTGTCCTTTTCCAAATCTTCCATTGGTGTGCTCTTGCCAGTAAGCAGTTCCTATTCCTTGGGAGTCCTCTGTTCTGAGATACTATCAACATGCCAAACCTACTACTATTCTCTACATCTGAGGCATTGCAAACCAAAGCAATGCCTCTACAAGTAATCGCATGTGTAGGTGGAATAAGATGCAATTTCATATAAATAAAATCATGATAATTCTACATAGATCAATTTGTCCATGCTAAATCATGCAACTACCATTCAATTAACATTTCACTTGAAATAGTTCAACATTTATGAAGATCATGAAAGCATGCTACAAACGAAGAAATATCGATGCAGCAGTACTAAATCACATTCCTTGAAATGAAAGTATGAAATCACATATCAAACTTACAAGTCATTTACATTTCCTAATACCAGTCTTCGCTCTTATGAGCCATTTCACATATCAAATGCCAATGCATCGTTGTGTGTTCAAAGTGCACAGCATACAATATTGTCCTCTTTAGTGCAGTGAGTTGGTGCAATGGGTTAAACCTAAAGACACACCTCAAGGCTTTGTTTCTGATCTAAGGCATACAACTGGGTTACACTCGTCAAACTCTCGTGGAATGCGTCAAACTTCGCAAACAATGTGGGGCTAAACTCATCCTCTTTGGGCGTACAATTGGGCTATGCCCATCAACCCTCAAGGCTTTGTTTTTGACTAGAGGCATACAACTAGGTTACACCCATCAACCTCTCGCAGAACGTGTCATCACAAGTATCAGAGTATGCAGTGGCAATATTGTCCTCTGTGGGCATACAATTGAGCTACGCCTGTCAATCCTCAAGGCTTTGTTTCTAACCAGAAGCATACAACTGGGTTACATCCATCAACCTCTCATAAAATGCATCATCATTAGTCTAGGATGCATTGTGTCATGAACAAACAAATGGACTAAAACATCACAATGTACAACATGTGCTTATATATGAGCAATTTAGTTTGCATTCAAATACAACATGCATATTTACTTCATTCATAACATAGTTTGAATAAACTCATTTTTACAATCGAGATTCATATTTGTATATATATATATATATGTATATGTATGCATTAAAAATCATAGCACATCTTAATTCCACCTACCTCAAAGGGAGAACTTCAGGTTCATTGATGCGTTAATCTATTTAGTTTACGTATGCGCTCCCGATCAGTCAGACCTCTATAACAACACAAACACATATTCAGTTATACAATTCTAAGACTTCTCTTAGCTTCCTTATCATGGAATTTTTCTCTAAGTTAACTCCTGGCACTATTCGGCACAAGGCAAAGTGACAATGCTTATTATTGTGCTGGGGGCATTTCATTAGCTATTGATTGGTTGTCTATTGAATGATCAATGATTATTGGATTTCCAATCCACACCATTGGTCCTGGATTGGCTATCCACCACTCTTGTTAAGTGATTGCAAGTCACTTTCACTATTCAGTGGTCTTAACCCTTGAATCCTAACCAGATTAACTCTTGGGTTGGAGTTGGATGTTATTTTCCCATACTATAATCCTCAATACAACCTATAATTGTATTCCTAAATCAGACTGATATAATGAGCATCATGAATAGTCCATATCACCCAGTTTTTCAATGTATGTTTATCCAATTTCCATAAGTTATATCATATCTAAGCTAATTCAAGGTTCAGGAATCCATCTATGACATCTGGTCATTGATTAAACATCACAAGGTCGTTATTTGAATAGTGACATATCGGATGGCCTAGATCATCCGATTTGTTTCACTTCAAATTCATATAATTCTAGTCATCCTATCATTTTTAAGGATGGGGAACTCATTGGCAATCAGATGTTGTTAGTCACTATTTACACAGTAATAGATCAGATGATCTAGATTGTTCGATTTGTTTTCTAGCATAAATCACCAATTTTGTCAAATTCCCACCTTATAAAGTGCATATTCAACTATTTTTAAGCATGATTTACAATTTGAACAATTTGATCAATGTGGATCAGGCTTCAAGAGTTGGATCATTCTTGTCCAAGCTCTAATTGGATGATCGGAACCTTAGATAGGTTGATCAACACTCCTATAATGCTGTTCTTCAGTCCTAGATCAAGCAATCTCGGTCCAAATTAAGCTAATCTAAGGTCTGATAATGATTTTCAACTAAAATTTTAGAATCTACATATAATTCTTACTAAAAAACCTAAATTTAACATGCATACCTAATGAATCAATGCAAAACAAGGTTGGGTTTGCAAAGAACTCGCCTCAATAGCGATTAAAATCTCCAATCGTCACTGAAGGAGATGCCATTTGATGCCTTTCTGGTGACTGTTTCATGTGCATGAATTTTCACCATTGATCGTGTGTTGTTCTTCCTCAGATCACAATGGAACAAAGGGGATTTTATTCCTTCTATTGCAGGGAGTCAATTGAATGGTCAGATTTGAGATCAGAGCTGCCATTGTTACTAGCGAGCTTTGTCTCTTAGGTAAACAGAAAACCCTAGATTTGCTCTTCTCTGGCATGAGCTGGGTTTTCAGGTGAACGACATCTCCCCCATCTCCTTTCCTTCTCATTCTCCTTCTCCTTCTCTTCCCTCTTCCCTCTCTCCTCTTTCCTTCTTCCCTTTCGGTCTCCCTTGTTAGGTTTTTTCCTCTTTTTTTTTTTTTTCTTTCTTGGTCTGTCAGGTTTGGGAAGAATAGACCTGACATTGTGTTGGGTCCCCCTTAAGTGAGGGGGTGCCAATATCAAATCTGGCCCCCTTCGTTTAAGGCATTTTTTTGTTTATTTTCTTATCTTTTACATAAATGCCCCTCATATTCAAATATACATATCTCCTCCATCTGAACTCTGATTTCTGTAAACTTGGTATTGTTTGAATCATCTTTTTGGGTACTATCCAATTTTGGAGGTCTCAAAGCTAAATTAGATTTCTATCTAGTCTTTCACTTATAAAAATCCAAAAATATGAAATGTAATATGTTCTTTTCATCCCAAATTTACTATTTTCCCAAATTCACTCAATTTGACATTGAATTTTTTTTTTGGGATGTTACAACATTATTGTATGGTTTTTTCAAAAATTCATGACACATATTTCTAAACTGATAATCACCAAATATTATATTTTCCAGGTGCATAAGCTAATCCAAGATAAGTATGTGACCTATCATATTTTCTAGGTATTAATTAATGTTTTTAATATTTTGTAGATGTTAAAAGGGTGATCCAATGGTCTAGATTAGTTTAGATGATAATTAATGATCCTGATCAACCTAGAGAGATTGAGACCCATTTTCGATCATTTTAAAGTTCAATCAAGGGTTAGGATCATTCCAGTGTAAGCAAATGAGTTGGTAGAAGTCATGGTGATTGCAAATGGCCCATGTAAAATCCATGCAAATGGTGGTAGAATTCCACTACCTTTGCATGTGATTTTAAACCATGAAAGCCACCGAAGCCACATGATCCAACAAATGAGGGCTAGGAGAAGTCAAGCCATGTAAGCAATAAAGCCAAGACTCAAGCCAATGAACCCACCAATTCAGAAGCCATTAAGGTAGCCATTTAAGCCATGTCACATAGGGTCCACACATTTTGAGGCTTTCCACGCAAATTCCCACTTGAAAAAAAATGTTGTTTATGGAGAAGAAATAAGAAGAAATTTGGACTCTATCAACAAAGTTAAGTGGCAGGCAAGGTGGACCAATACGAGAAGAGCCCTCATTCTTTAGACCTTCCCTTTCCCCCTCCCTCTCTTTCCTTCGAAATTTCTCTCTTTCTCTCACCTTCCATCATGATCTACTTAGAAGAGGAATCATGCACACAATTTTGTGTGATCTTCCTCTTCTAATTCACACCTTCTTAGAATCCTTCTTCTAATTCCCACCTTTCAAATCCTCCATCCTATCCTTATCTTATCTTATTCTTACATTCTTATCACTTCTTTCCCCTCTTCCTTAGGCTAGAAATTAGCAAGGGATCCATCTATAAATATTTCAAAATTGTAGTGGAGAAGAGAAATTTTCTTTTCTTTTCTTTTCTTTTTTGTTTTTTTGTCTACATCTTACATAGGAGGTTTCCATGCCTCTCTTGATTCTAGCCTTCCACACCTTTTTCATACTAAGTTTCAAGACCTCTTAAATGCCAGTTCTTCTTGCCATCTTCAAAGGGAGTCCCACTCCTCTATGCTTCTTGTTGTAAGGCTGATCTCCATGCACCATTGAAGCTTATTTCCACATGTCTCCTTTCTTGCATTTGCATGGTTTTCTTCCATTGTTTCATGCACACTAAACCTTGGTGTTCTTCCTTACTATTTCACTTCAATTTTATGCTCTCTCCTCGATCAAAGGCTATCCATCTCTTGTAGTGATAACCAAGAGAGAGTATCCTTTTGAATGATCTTATTTCTGGTTAGTGATTCTTTGATTTTCTCTAATTTCTTATCCTACTTTGTTGCTTGTTATTTTCCTAGTCATCATAATGTTACACTTCTTTGCTTGTCTTTAAGTTTTGTTACCATCCTTCTTTCCCTTTATTTGGTTTACTCATTTTGGATTACATACGTGCCATCTTTTGGATGTTGAAAAACATTAGAGATTGAAAATTGAAGAGATTCTCTTGTACTTCCATCCTTTTGAATGGTGCACACAATTCTAGTGCATGTTTTTAAGTTTAGTTCTCCATTGAATCTTGTGCACCATGATTATAGTGTCTTCCATGCAATGAAATAAGTTTGGTTCATGCATCTTGTTTTTAAGTCCCATGCACACTTTTCTTTATTCATGCTTCTCTATCATGCATACTGGTTGCCCATGTTAGTTGATGGTTTAGATTAGTTTTTATTCCTTGCTTATATTTATTTGCATCCTTAATTTAGATCTTAGTATTTTTTAAGATGTTCTAGGTCTCAAGCTTGGGAAACTTAATCTAAATTTAGGTTTCCTAGTTATTCATGTTTCTAGTTTTAATTTATTTTCTTGTCTTGAATGCATGTTAGTTCTAATTTTATTTTTTGAAAAGTCTTTGTCTTAGAAAGTTTCTGGTGTAACTTTATTATTACTCACAAACACTTGAATCAATGTTTGATACCACGAAGACTCTCATGAATTTGTATGTTGGATGGATCTTATTGAAATTGCTTAACTTCAGCAAAGGTGAAAGATTGAATTGGATTTGAATTTAAACTAGGAAAGTAAATGATAAAAGAAAGAAAATTTCATGAAACTACAATTAAAAGAAACTTGCTAAAATCTAAACAAAGCAATTAGAAACTTACCTAACTAACATGCATTCAATTAAAGCAAACTAATGCTAAACTATAATGAATGAAACTAACTTAAGGAAACTTACTAAAAAGGAAACTTTCCTAAACCTAAAACTAAAAAAATATGAAAACAACTAATTAAGAATTGCTAAACTAAGATTAAACAGCTAAACAAAACAAGATCTAAAGAGACTTCACCCTATTACATTGCACATGAACCATGGGATAGTGCGCAAGGTTCTTTGGATCAAATTCACTCAAAATTCAATAAGCAAAAGCTAACTATCATGTGATTTAATAAAAATCACTTAATAAACAACCTAAAAGACAAAATGGGTTCCTAAGGAATCAAGCAAATAAGATGTTAAGGTGTTGAAAATGAAGCATGAAGATTAAATGGAAATTTTTTAGATTTTAAGCACTTAAGAAAGTCAAATCAAATCAAGCATGGAAAGCAATTGAACTAGCACTTTTTATGGAAGATAAAAAAATGAGATCTAAAGTACTTCAATAATATAATCAATAATTAACAAGAAACTTCAAATAGCTTCATTGATTGAACAACAAATTACATGCAAAATAGTGCACATGATACATAAATTGAAATATGAAAATAATGCACTTGTTCTAAGGCATGCCTAGAACTATTTCCCAACTTCAAGAAAAATGTGGAATTCAAGCAAGGGAAATCAATGTGGAATTAACTTGGATCTTTGATGAATACACAAGAAAATTTACGAAATTGGAAGCAAAGAACTACTGAAAAGCTAGGGGGAATTATGAGTCTGAAAGTAAAATCAAAACAAGGAAGCAAAGCAATGAAATTAAGTATTAACATGGAATTGAAGTGAAAAAACAAAGGAAAAAGAATTGAGAAATATAACAGAAAGTAGCCCAAAAGAAATCCAAAGTCCAAAGCTCCAAAGATCTTTAAGCTAGAGTGCTAATTTTCAAGGTTCTCTCACAAAACCTCTACTTGGTAAAAAACATGGAATTCACGGGGTTTTATATGTGGCTGGTTGCATGAAGGCTTAATCTAAGAAGGGAAAGTGGATCTAGATCTAGGGTTTCAATAAGGGAAAGTAAGGCAGAGAGTTAGATAAGCAAGTGACATCATGATTAGCTGCCATGTAATTAGAAATGGGGAGGCATCACCTTCTTAGGAAGGTGGCATGGAGTTCCTCCCCTACTAAATAGGTGGTGAATGGTTGGTAGAAAAGAGAAAGAAAAGGAAATAAGAATGGTAGAAAAGATAGAGAAAAATTTAAGGTTTTGAGGAGTTATGAAGTAGATCTTGGGGTTTCTTAATTAGGAACCACCTAAAAAGCCAACTAAGTAGAGGGAGGCATCACCTTCATAGGAAGGTGGCCTCCTCCTTAAGCCAAAAACATGGAAACCCTAATTGTGTGGATGAAAAGATGGAAAATGGAAAGTAGAAAGTGAGTTTTCTCTCTTAATTGGTCCACCTATGCACGGGCATCTTACCTTTTACAAATATTGCTCACCTTCTAATTATCCCTTAAAAATCACACTTTTAATATAAGATATTTGCTTGAAAAGTCTCCTCCAATAATGTGACTCCATGTGGCTTGATGGCTCATTCCTTGATGGTTTGAGTGGCTAAGTCCTTTGGTTTTAAAGCATGAATGGCTTGGCTTCCTTAGGTTTCGTAGTATGGCTCCAATTCTCATGTAAAGTGATGAAAATGCATTGCTTTTTGCTTGGATCATTTTAATCACCTTTGATGCTTTCCATTGCCTTCTTTTACTTACCCTAGGATGGTCTTGAACCTTGATCACACTTTGGATTGATGCCATTTAGACTTTGGCTTGACCTTTTGATCTTGATCTTCAACTCTCATCTTGATCAATCTCAGCCTTTGGATCACCTTCTCAACACCTACAAAAGATGAAAAACCCTAATTAAATCCCAAAAAATTAAGAAAATTCACATAGTTACTCTAGATTATATTCTAAGCCAGAAAAATAGCAAACTTTTTGACTTATTAAGTTAGAAATGCATGCGTTACATATTTCAATGAAAAACTTTAAAAATAACTCTATAATTTAGAACACATCTAATACTAATTGGGTTCTTTTTATACAAAATTGAACACTTATATATATATATATATTTTAGTTTAAGTTATGATTTCATGCGTGTTACCAATTCCATGTTATTTAAATTCTTAGATTAATCAACCATAATTTTTTACTAGGATAAGTAGTCTAAATAAGGTCCAATTGCATACAAATCTATGAGATTCCTTGTGGGAACGACCTTTCTCGTGTGAGATCATACTACTTTGTTTCATGCACTTGCAAGTAATATTAGAAAAATGTCAAGTTTTTGGCATCATTGCTAGGGTATTGCATAGGTTTTGTAATTGGATTCTAGTTTGGATTGATTATCTCTAGTTGAAGTTTTATGTTACATTTGTTTAGGGTTTTTGCATCAATTTTTCCATATTTTGCTAACTCCTCAAAAATTGATAAAAGGAGTAGTGATGATCCTATGGGCCAAAGATTCATTGTATTTGCATTAGAAATGTTGAATAATGATAAATAACAATGATTTAATGATGTTTAACTGTTAGATCATTGTAAGATACAAAATTGATTATGAGATCATATGGAAAGATGAAATGCGACATTAAGTGATGATATGATCATTCAAGATGTGAATTGAGTAGTTGATGATTGGTTAATGTCACTGAGTGATAAGTATGACATTTGGTAAATGCATGGATAAATTATATTATATTAGATGAAAATGAGTTGTTCTAATGTGTGGATCAATAATCAACTGCATGAATTAGATGATTCATAATCTGATGAGCGATTGAACATCAATGGATCATATTAGACAAGCCTTTTATACTCTATATGATAAATCTAAAACTAAAAATCTAGAATAAAGATTATGGAATCCTTGGGCTTGTGAACCTTTTCACTTGTCAGTGACAAAGGGTTGATCTGCCAGCAAAATTGATGTTTATCTAATTCCAACAAATCTAAAAACATGAGTTGCTTGTCAAGGGTGTTGATCCATGAAGATCTAATGTATGTAACTATAGCGATCAGTAAAAAATCAAATAGAAAACTAATGATCTAAACTGTTGATAAAAAATCATAGGTTTAGATTTGAGTACCTTGTACTTGATGGAAGTCTAATCGATTATCCATGGTAAAAAAAATCTGATCAATAGCCTAAATGGTTGAAATCATAAGATTTAAACATGATTTGCATGAGGTTCTTAAATATGATGATTCTAAGAAATTTGAATAATTTGGACCTTTAGATCATGATTAGATTTGTAACCTAAGTACATGGATTATGATACACAATCTGATTATAGGATATGTGAAAGTCATTGTGCATGAAAATTTGGAAAATTATATTAAAAACATATTTTATACAATGTCTAGATTAAGGCACAAGTGGATCAACTCGGATGTGAGTCTATAGCAAAAGCAAAGGGAAAATCTTATAAAATTTGAGGAAATTGCCATAAGAGGTAGGTAGTTTTTAACATCTATTTGCCATTTGGATTTTGAACATGTCATCAGCATTATTAAAGGCCCACAGACTTGAAATAATTGAATCATACTGGTTATTTGATTTTAATGCATTCAATTTGAAAGTACGTGACTTTCATGGAATTGGTATTTTGTCGTGTTATATGTTATTTATGTGCTTAAAGTATACAAATACTTACAAATGAGGCATGAAATCAGATGTGTGATTTTAAATTCATAATGCATTCCTTGATGTTCAAATAAAGATGATATTGTTCATTCTATGACATATAGTTATTCATTATTTTTATAACTCATGAGAAAAAGATGATCTATAAGATGAATCAATCCCATGTTTTGAAATAAGTTAGAAAAATGCATGATTTTGAATGGGATATTTGTTATATGTTTTATGATATAATGATATTTGAATTGAGCTGTATGTTTGTCTAGGATAATGAGCCTGAAGGGCACTATGGTAAGTGGTTGTATTGGTTTAGCCTCTTGTCCTTTGACCACCAAAGGTAGTAGGTATCCATGCCCAAGAAGGCATTTATCTTTCTCAATTATTGTTGCAAGGAACAACCACTAGATGTGTTCATGGTACCTTTTTCAAGACATATCTATTGTCCCTCCATGAGGGTGGGTAGCTGGTCTCTAGATACCAGAGACACGATTTAGTGAGTTGGTTGTGAGCATAGTGATGCATGAGATTTTTGTTTTGTGATTTCATGTAAGATGAGCTTGTTGACTATCTTTAGATGAGTAATCATGATCAATTGGCTAATGTATTCATTGAGGTACATATGTGTACATGGTGATGTTGTAAGTTTGGGATTGTCGACTTCATGTTTTAACCGACCTCCACTTTAAGATTTTGATAATCTTACATCACTTGATTTGTTAAATGTAATGATGAATCTCTTACATGATTTTGAAAGATATGTTTATAAAGTGCCCATAAGTATTTTGTGATGCATTATATGGTATAGTTTGATTGCTGCAAAAAATATCTTCAAAAGTTATGCATGTTTTATGTTAATATTATATGGGATGTTTTTAGCATGAAATTGTAATATTAAGTTGATATGTGATTTCAAAATATATTCGCTATCACTAATTTGTACATTTTGTTCTTTAGAACTACATTAAAAATTATTTGAATTATCTTTTGGTTCTTGCAAGCAAATTATTTTATCTGGTCATCTACATCACATGAATTAAGCACGTCATGCTCTAAAAATAGATGAAGCTCTGCCTTATTTTTGGTAGAAATGTTGCACACATTTTTGCATTGAGTCCTTAAATTTTGAAAAAGATATGACATTCAAGGTCTTTTAAATGAATTTAATAGAAAAATATGTTTTGGTTGCATTATTTTTATAAATTTGGTCTTAAAATAGGGATAGATCCCACATTAGAAATGTAGTTTTGCATTTAAAAGTAGCTTCAAAAACTCAGGTCATCACACATATAACACCTACCATCAATAGCTAAACCGGGAGGAACTCGACATGTGGGAGTTGGGTCACCATGTGGAGGCTGAGTCCTTGTAGCTAGAGACTGTAGAAAGAGGGAGAGAAGAAGAAAGAAGAGAGAGAGAGAGAGAGAGAGAGAGAGAGAGAGAGAGAGAGAGAGAGAGAGAGAGAGAGAGAGAGAGAGAGAGAGAGAGAGAGAGAGAGAGAGGAAACATATGCTCTTCATCTCCGTCCATGTGCATACCAAAAAGAAAGGTGAAATATGGCAACTGCACATGTGCATAGTGGAAATTGATGGGTTTTCAACCAATATTGTCAAAAAACCCCATGGGAATGAGCTTGGAGGATGAAAAGAAGAAAACTCGCCTTATATCCATAAACCATAGAAGAAATAGATATGATTTCATGAAGATTGAACAAAAAATCGGAGCTTGGAGGTTACAATTTTTCTGATGACCCTCCGATGGTTGACTTTCTACATCTCTAGCATCAAATGATGTTGAATTCAAGATCATCTAACCATCCAAAGTTAGATTTGATTTTAATCCATCATCAGTGATTCACGATCGTGAATCTAACCATCTAATTTATAGGTCATGATGATCCATAGTTGTTTAGCTCATGGTCTAAAATTGTGCGGTAGATATGTTCCATGTTCCTTATAATTTTTAAATTGTAATAAGATGCTTAGATACTTGACGAATTTGACCCCTAGCCTTGGTATGAGCCATTCATTTTGCTAATCAATGATCGAATTTATAGATCAGTAATTGAAAATAGATCAGCTGAACAACATATGAATTTCCTCTGATCATGTGCCAATTTAGTTGTTAGAAAATATGAAATTAAGTCTAGATCATAGTATGTGTATTGTAACTATTGATTAGTGATTGGAATCGAATAAAGCAGTTGTGTAGATTCGTGTTTCTTAGATCTGAGAAATGATTGGAAACCAACAATCAGATTAAATGATTATCTCATACTATAAATTGTAAACCTCCCTATTCAAACATTGAGTTATGGTTCGGAAAGTGAATCCAAGCTGTTCACTTACTAATCGATGTATTTTGGTTTATCTATCAATTTTGGCCGATGATCTAAAGATGGAAATCAAATCAACAAGTTTAATATATTTGGGAGTTTTGCATTGCCAATCATGGATTGAAGCGCTATTTGGATGGAATTGCGAGTGAAATTGACTATATAAAGCTAGTGGAAATGGATAATTTACCACAAGAGGTAGGTTATTTTGATGCTTTAAATTATTCATATATTTAGATTATGAGTAGATTATTGGTCTAGTGAAATAACTTGTATTTAGTTATATACATGTTATGGATAGATTCTGATAAATAGATAAATGACACGGTTACAAATTGAAAATGCATCACTCTTTATGCATAAAACTAATAATTTAAATTTTCCTTTTGATGATGACATTAATATCTTAATATAATGCTTATATATTATTTGAGGTGTATGAATTGTGATGATTAAGAGATGAAGGTTCTATTTATATTGAAAATGTGAATGGTGGTTTATAAGGTGAATCACATTGCATGAGTAATTATGGTTATGAGCTGATATATTATGAGATAATTTAGCATGAATTTGCTTACTCTGTGAGATGATATGTTTTGGAATTCCATGGATTTAATTATAATGTGTTATGTGTTCAGGACTTTATGAATGTATTCTGTTCTTTATAATAGATTTATAAATGGCTTAGAATTCCATTTGTACTAGGCTTTATGTAAAATTTCAAATTAGATGTTTAAACACCTACCAAGCATAAGCATGCTCTTAGGTTTAATTTTGTATAAAAACTACCCAGTTAGTTACCCATGTATTATAACTTTTAGGGGTGAAATTGGATTTTTGATCAAAATTTGTAACACATGCATTTTTTACCTAATGACTTAAAATTTTGATATTTTATAGGTATAGAGGCTAATCTGAGATAATTATGTGGTTAATATAATTATGTGATTAATAAATGTTTTTAGAATTTAACAAGAGTTTTTAACTTTTTGTAGGAAGTGAGATGGTGATCCAACAGTTGCGATTGATCGAAATGTAAATCAAAGATCAAGATCAAGATATCAAGTCAAAGCCTTAAAGACATGAGCTTAAAGATAAAGATCATCTTTAGGATAAGCAATGGATACAATTAGAGGTGCAAAAGGTGGCCAAAGTGGGCCCATGCACAAGCCATGCAAATCGACCACCCTTGCAGGGGTTGCACTTAAGCCACTTAGCCATATTCCAGCCATGAACAAGAGGACAAGCTAAGGATCTGTAACATCCAAAAATTTTATATCCTAATTTGAATAATTTTTGGAAATGTTAAATTGGAATGAAAAGAATATATTGAATTTTCTACTTTTGGAGTTTTATAAGTGAAAAACTTAATAGACATCTATTCAAGTACTTAGACCTCCTTAATTGGATTGTACTCAAAATCACAATTCCAACGACACCAAGTTTACTAAAATCAGAGTTCGGATGGAGAAGATATGATAATTTAAAGATGAAGGCCATTTTTGTAATAAGATAAAAAAAATGAAATGCCTTAACTGGGGGGTGTATTTGATACGAGCACCCCTGCCCACTTAAGGAATTGAAAATAGACTAGCATGTTTGTTTCTAAACCCGACACAAACAGAGGGGGAAACAATAGGGGAGAGAAGAGAGAAAAGGAGAATATGGAAAGGAGGAGAGGAGGAGAGGAGAGAGGGAGGAAAGAAGAGAGAGGAATGAGAGAAAATGGCACACCAGAGAAACCTGGTACGCATGCGAAACAGAAAAATGGTGTTTCCAGGTTTGGTGATGATGTAGTAGTCGCAAAAGAAGACACTAGCTCTGATCATTGATTTGAGCCAATCATTTTGTCCAGCACACTGGGACGATCAAAATCCCCAAGTTTAAGAGGGAAATCTGAGGTGATCTGGGCCATCAATCATAGAGGTGATAGTGTGTGTGATGTGATTAGAGGGTTTCAAGGAAAATGGTGATCAATTCAGCTCATCTAAGGGTGGAAAAGGCACAAAAATGCATCCAAGAGGCAAGTTCTACAAAACCCTGTTCTTGATTTGAGATTTTTAGCTAGATCCACACTGTTCATGATAGATCTAGGTTTTTATGACGATCCAGTCATCCACTTGCTAATCCAATCGTATAAATGGGTAAATATAGACATGAGGTTGCTTAGATAACACTGAAATGGTCAATCTAGGATGAAACTGATCGGATAATCTTAGTTGTTTGATTTATCACTATTTAAACAGTGACTTCTTGATGTCTGATTGATGATCAGACACAATAGATGTGTTCTAGAACATTGAATTAACTAGTACAGGAAAAAAAATTGAAAGATCTAGATAGAAATTGAATGAAAATCTTAATCGTTCAATCTAAAAATAGAGAAATATGAACTTGGCTATGCTTGATTGGTGATCAGATGTTCCCATTGTATTCCTAAACCTCAAATGGACATAGGATCAGCTAAATTTCACTGATCCATTAGCTAAAATGTTTAATAACATGTTGAGACCAAGATTCGACCACTTCTAACCATTGGATCACCAATCTAGAGAATGAATTGCAGATCAAAGAGTGATCTAACAATGTTCCTCACATCCGAATAACGATCAGTCATTGATGAATGACAGATTAGAACCCTAATGGCCTTAGATGATCCATGATATGGAAAGTGGACTAACAACCTAAGTAGCTGAGATCATATAGTGAGGAGTGATGGATTCTATGAAACTTAATAGTTCCATGACTAATAGGTTATCTGGATTGTCAAATGAGGGCTAGAATTGATTCCTTAGGTAATTGTTAATATAACTTGGTATTGATAAGGAATCTAAAATATCAACAGGTTGATTGATGAATTGATAAGAAGGGATATAACTAAACCAAGGAGCATGACAACGGAGGTAGGTCGTTCTAAAATAGATATACTTTTTTGAAATATGAAAACCATTGATTTCTACTCTATCACGTTTGAAAAGGTTTAAAATTGAGATTTCTCAATTATGCTGTTAGTATGTTTGTTTTCGTGCAAAGTATTAGTTCTAAAATGCCATGTCTATTCATTCTGCAAATAGAAACTCATGCATGAAAATATATTTTGAAATTATATGGACTCCATGAATTATGAAATGATGAGGAATACGAAATCCTCAAACTCAACCTCGGTGAGGGTGGCTTTTTACATAGCTATATCGTATCATGATATTTAAATTTGCATGATTTCATTAATTCATGGATTTCTATGGTTTTATATGTTATTACGACATGTAATGATGATTAGTATTATTATGTTATGGAGGGCATATGGTGGCCCATTGGACACTATGCTAAGAGGGTGTGTGCTGATCATCCCCCTTCTGAAACTTTATATATGTGAGATACCTGGCTGGGGAGGGGCAAATTCAGGTCAATGACATCATGAGTAGGTCATGGCCTTGCATATAGTGTTCCCCATGCACATGATGCAGGGAGTCTATCTGTATCAATATCGGTGTAATAGCTGTAGACTTGACTGGGTTTTTGTCCACAGCACATAGGGTCCATTATTTTTATATTCATATGTATACAGCATGATAGTAGAAGTGCATGGAACTGTGGGATTTTAGGTCTATAATGAGTAGTAATGACCAATGGTAGATGGCCAAATTTTGAGTGTTTCTGCACTTGATAGACCTTAAGGAGGTTCTGATGGTATTATATATATGTGTTTATTGAGATGCGTTGATTATATTGAAGCATTATATGATTTAAATGCTTTTCGCCTATTGATTTTGACAACGGTTCACTATTTAGCTGGGATGGTTATATTTATGAGATGATTCATATTGTGAATCATGGTTATCTTTCATATTTTGGCAAATCCCTTGCAAAGATTACTCTTGAAACTGATATATTGAATAGGTTTGGCATATCATTGATTTGTAAATCATGATTGATATTTTAGAGCTCATTATATTACTTATTTTGCATCATATTCTATCAAATTGCATAACATGTGATTGTATGTCCTTTATTGGATTTAAAACTGTATAAACTCATGTTTTTTATGATGAAACTACCTACATAAGTGCAAGCTTGCTGAGATATTGTTAATTGTTTACAATGTCTCAGGTTTGAACAAATAGAACAGGGAATAGAGAGGAGCAGAAGATGGTGACAAATATCTAAAGAGAAGAACATGACATGTATAACATACAGGTTGGCACTATAGCTATGATTTGATAAGTTGATGTGATGTGGACTTAATATGACTTTGCTTTATTTACACATGGTTATGCAAATGGAGTTATGGTGATGTGGTTGTGACTGGAGTGGTCTTGGGAATGTTGTTTTTAGTCCTAGCCTTTTGGCACTATAAAAATATTTCTTTTTATTTAAATGTAAACATACATGTATGTGGATATATTTTGCAGGGAGATAGAGTCTCCTTTATTTATTTTACATATATATTGTGTATATCAGGTTGTCGCATTGCATGTGTTAAATGCACGAGGTCTAAAATATAGGAGAAACTTTACTAGATTTTTAGTAGGAATGTGGTATTCATTCCTCTGAAAATCCTTATATTTTTTAAAATAAAAAAATGATACTTGGGATTTTTAAGGTCTTCTTATGAAACTTATTTTCCGCTGTTTGGTTTCTAACTAGTTTTCCATACTTAGGGCCCCACAATTGTAAAAGATCTTATGAAAAAGTGTTGTGAAAACATGGGATGTCATTGTTGGTATCAGAACCATTTCCATTCATGATGGTGGGCTAGCCTCTCATGGTTTGTGATGACACAGGTTCCCTAAGGAGGGAAGAGGGGGCTTATCAGCCCTAGTCGATCCTGGTGGGCAGCCCAAGTGGGGCATCGAGCTATAGGATGTCTACTTAGGGGCGTTTGCTATGGGTAACCCTTAGAGTTAGTCCCACATCACTTGGGGAGTTGGAGCAGTACTAGTCATAAGAGTACTGAGGAACTTTCTTAGAGCCCAGTCACTCCTTTCATAGTTAGTCCTACATGTCCAAAAGTCATATATAGTCAATCAAGTGAGAATGAATTGTCTAAATATGAGTTATATGAATAACTTGAATGGACAATGTTGATGAATGTAAAAATAGATGCAACCCACTAGGGTTGGCAAGTTCTAAGAAGATAATAGATTTTTAGTTCTGGTATGAGTAAGAGGAGTACTCTTATGAAATTAGTATAGTTTTTAGAGTAAGGAACAATATCATAAGAGTATAAAATTAGTATATCTAAATGAAAACTTTGTCAGAGATAGATCTATTTACATGGGGTGACCTTCTAAGGATTCAAGTTTAATTTTCACGATGCATATGAACCTTTGAGCATTATGATAACTATTGCAAAATAATATTTTGATTATAATGAAGAGAGATTAGAACACAGTCACAATGGAAGAGAACATAGTCACAATGGAAGAGAACTCGAGGAAATTAAGATGATTACAAAATTAGTCTATACATGTAGTGGATACATTCAAGGGATTAAATTTCAGTATTATGAAAAATTAGCAGCAATTTGACCTACTTTGTAAATGATTTATTGATCAAAAGGGTGAAACGAGTTATTCCTTATATATATAGAAATACTGACAGCTAGTTATCATTGAGAAGTAAATGCCTATTTAATGATTACTGGGAGTTCTAGCTATGACTTGGAGGCATATAATGCTTAGAGGATATAACAACTATTTTATAAGGATGATTACTAAATGATAAGAAAGAACAGTGGATGAGTGGAGAATTGAAGTATGAATACAAAAAACTTAGTGAATAAGTTCAAGTTCTATCTTGGATGGTGTGTATAAACATTTAAAAAGGCCTAACAACTATGGCAATAACAATAGTGTGAGAATAATGATGAAGGATCAGAAATGATTACAATTAATGAGAACTCGAGAAAGATGAGAGAAGTATTGTATTAAGCTAAACTTGAAGTGGAATTATTTGATGAATAAATTGTAGTATGGTGAAATTCATTGAAAATTTGATGAAATAAGATCCTAATGTTCTTATGGATGAATTTTCTGAGCTATGAGATGGAAATTAATGAGTTCTTATTGTAATAACCCCAATTTTTGTAATTGATTGAGAAAATCAATAAAGTTTGAGTTTTAGATATTTCGGGATGAAATATTAGGATTATTTAGAATATACTTTTCATAAAGGTATAATCAAATAATAAGACATGTACAATTGAAATTAAACTGAGCAAACCCTTCAAAATGACTATAAGCACGACAAATTCTGAATTCGGATGAAAAATCCTTAAGTTTCTTCATTTCTTGGACAAAAGGGGTAAAATAGTAATTTTACCCAAAAATTAAAATCTCCCAAAAATCAATATATGAGACATCAAAATTTATAATGTACTGAGAAATACAAATCCAACGCCACTAAGTACACTCAAATCCGAGATCATGGGTATAAAACCCAAAATTTTATACATAAATGGCAAAACGGTATTTTTACACCATGTGGGGCCCACAAGGGACCCAAAAACCAATCTTATCAGTAGCCCACTTGAAGTCATGGGTCAACAAACATCAGCTGGTCTTGGGGAAGAAAAATAGAGCATGGGGAAGAAAAAATAGAGCATGGGAGACTTTCATGCCATTTAATAATAAAAAATAAAATATTATAATCATGAAAAAAGACCCAAAATGCCTATAAATACAACCCCAAAAATCCTCCAAAAATACTCATAAAATCCCCACAAAATTTTCTTCACTCTCCCTGAAAAATTAGACCTAGATCCCTCCCCAAAAGCCCAAAATTTCCAAGAGATATCTCTCTTTCCAATTTGTTTTTCTTTTTAGATTGGAATAAGAGACCTAAAATCAAATAGGCACTTTGTTCTAGATCTAATTTCATCAATTCCACCATCCAAAACTTCCCAAAATATATATTCTACAAAAGCCTCAAATAAATTTCTAGATCCAATAGTTCAAACAATGGAAATTTGCAAGAAAGGTGGATCTTAGGCCATATCTTCATCAACAAGGTATTCTTTTTAAATTGGGCATATAACCAAGGTTTTTTCTCCAATTAGGTAGGTGAAAATACTTTCTATAGATGTTTAATACTGTTTTATGTAATTTTTTAGTTTACTGTAATTTATTTTGGTAATAAAAAGGTAAAAATAAAGCAAACACCAGAACCCTTAAGTTTGGATGATAGAGTACTCGGATGAAAATTCTGATTGCACCAATCGATCCATAAGGGTCCAAAACCCTTAGGGTAGAATTTTCACAATGATCAGAGACGTTTTGGCCCTCAATTGAGAGAGGATTGATTGGACGGTCCAGAATGGACTGTTCGATCTCTGGATCTAACGGTGCCCAAGACGCACATGTGACGCACCGTCGGAAATGGTGTGTGGCTTGTGCATGGGACATCGTCTGAAGCGAGACGACGGCGCGTCCGTCAAACCCACAAGCGGACACGCTAGACAAGAGTTGCCTTTACGGGCAAGCAAACGACGAGCATCCCGCTCGTCCTGTCTGCGTCTGTGGACGCCCCTTGAGGGCGCTTCCTCAGTTCATCCCAGCGGACGCGCCCGACAAACTGAAAGCGTCTGCCTGGCTTGGTTTTCCGGCTAAAAGATCTGGGCTGTCCGTTCCTTGGGCCTAGATCAAATCTAAGCCCTAGGAAGGACTGTGAACTTCCAGATCCAACTCCGGAGCCATCTGAACTCCAAATTGAGGTAAGAAAGAAGCTATGGAAAGCTTGAAACCTCTATTTTCTGATGAAATGATAAAATTGACATAATATTCACTAAAACTTTCTGTATTAAAGAAACAAGTTTCCAATTACCTAGATCTTCAAGATCTGAGATGATCAGATCTTGAAAATATGTTTTACTAATGATATACTATTGAAATAAAGTGAGATCTATGGTTTATTTGGATATATAGGAGATATATTAAGGGATCTACCCATTATGGTAGAAAAACCCTAAAAATACAAAGGGACCCACTTGATCAATGAGATCAAGTGTGATCAGATCCTTGGGATGGATAGAATGAACGTTGATATGATGAAATCCAAGAAAATCATGGATGGATTATGACAAAAATAGATCAATATGATCTTTTGACCTTAATAAAGAAAATTCCCTAAATATAACTAAATTCCTTAATCAAAGGAAAAGATCTAAGATCTAATGGTTGGATCATAAGTAAAGGTTTCTAAAAATGTTAATGTAATTAGTTTTATTTTATATAATAGCATTTTAAATATGATTATGTTATAAAGCATACTAGTATAACATTTAGACTTTACCATGATATGTAATTTCATTGTTATGATAATGTGCTAGATTTAATTATCTTAGGGGCACTTTAGTATGATTTCATGCCATTCTAACTTAGCACAACGCTAGAATTTCATATAAGTTTATACTATAGTATGAGATTATACCTTAAGTCCATGTTAGTTTAAATTGAGTTATTAAGGTATATTAGTTGGAAATCATGTTAGAGTAATTTTAAGTACCTTTCCTCATTATCATTAAATGTTAAATTATGTAGTTTTATGCTTTGAATTTATAATTCATTTATGGTTAAATGTTATTAGTAGATCTACTTGTTATGAGAAAAAGAGCATAAAACATACAAAAATGTAATCTAATGAGAAAGTAGAGTTTCATGACACAAATAAGAATGGAGTACTTTGGACTTAATTAGTAAGGGCTATAGTTAGTAGGACAATATAAGGATTATCAAATCCTTGGCCCAAACTAGGAGAAGAATAATAAACCCCATGAATGACATTATAAATATTCATAGACTTAATTAAAATCCATTAGAAAGAGTACTTAGGGTAAACATGCTTATAGGAACCTTATGAAAGGTTGAGCTATGGTCATTCTAGTGAATGATGAACATAGTGGTTAATGGGGTTATCTAATAGAGCCTCGCTCTTCCCCTACCTTCCGTTGACATTTGTGAGGTCTAAATGCCTCTTTACATGAGGATTGAAGTAATCACTTTGTGTTCACCCATTCAGCTAGTAAGCCTTAGCCAATTGGAAATAAGAGGAGCAGTCTAGATTTAGGCTTAAATAAGTTACCTTCAACCAGCACATTAACTGGTTGAATAATAATAATAAGAGCATAAAAGGTTAGTAAATTACCTAACATTAATAAAAATAGTAAGTAAGATAAGGATGATCAAACAAGATCCATTAGATCTCGGATGATCAAGAACAATAAGAGTAAGAACACTATATTGTACTTAGTATGCATGCTTATTAGTATACTTGTTATAGTTCATTAGATTAGATAATCCAAACCCTTGATCAACGATGATTCAAGGAAGAAAACCAAGATCATCCTCCATAGGGATGATCCAATAACTGAACTTAGATCAAAGAAGAACTAGATGATAAAAGATCTAGGACCTTGATCTTTATCAAAATGTGTAGATTGTCAATCAATGGATCTATGAAAGATCAAGATCAAGGAGATGGACATACAAAGACTTAGAGATAGAAAAATACTTAGATATGAATGATCTAAAGATCATTCTAAATATCAGATCTAGTGATCAATAGGATGGTTCATAATTTATATATTGACAATATGTATGGATGTACAAATCATATACATTAGTCAGGATCATGGAAGATTTGGGGAAAAGAGATCACTCCTTAAAGGTAGGAGGATTTGATGAATGCATTTACATGAGATATACATGATTGTACTCATGATCTTATGTTGATAAGAGTAATGATAATACTTGTATTAAATCTCTTGAAAACCTTATGATCCAACCAAACACATATAAGATGGTTAAGGACTAAACTATAAGTGAATAGGGAACTAGGAAATATTTCAGCCCTAAGTAAACAGACATATGGTCTGATATATATGAAATCTATTTTACATACAAGCTTAGAGGCTTGTGAGTTTGTTTTAATAGGCATAAGCCTAGGGGAATGCTATTGCTAGAGGAGTTATGAGGGTTTGGCCACCCGCTCCTTGAAATTTGATGATGTGATGATACCTTGCCCTAAGAGAGGCTAAAAGTCGGGTGGTGGCAATTATGGGAAGGCCACCACTGTGAAAGTCTTGTCCCCCCATATGGGCAGTGACATAATATTTTCCACCGTGGTATCAATGGTGAACAGGGTAGTTATCCGAACGCGTTAGTACGAATCAGACTGCAGCATAGCAACCTTTCTGATTATTTTGCACTATGATGCATATGAGAATAGGCATAGTGAAATGCCTTATGTTGTAGCATAATGAAATGCTAGGTAATTGTATATTACGAATATTTCCCAAAAAGGGAAATTCCCAGTATAAGATTAGTTGTAATACTCAATTCTCAAAACAAAGAGAATTGATCAGCTTAGTTGGGAATGATATTTGACTACTTTCACAAATTTAACTGGTTTACCCATGAAGGGTATGTATGTATATAGATATACATAAGGAGTGTGTTTAAGGATAATGAGATTATGAAGTATTGGAGTTACCTTATCAGTTATTATGTTTCTTGAATCCCCTACCAAGCATTGCTTACTAAGATATTGTACTTGTTGCAATATCTCAGATACAGGGAAGAAGAGTTAGGAGCTGAAGACGATAGAAGACTTGAAGAGAATAATCTTCAAGGTATACCCTTGAAGACATGTATTTTTCTTTGTTGAGAGTTTTATTGTATGGTGAGCTTGAGTTTTGGATTATGTAATTTGGACAAGTATTGTACTAGATTTGGCTGTACTATGAACCACTAGATGGATCCTGGAGTTTAATAAAAATATATTCCTTCAATGGAATTTTATTTTGTACACAAATTGTACTTATGTTATGTGTGAAGTGGTGACTTGGATTTTCAAAACAAGTTCTAAAGAAAAGAATTTTCGCTACTTTGTTTTGCGAAAAAATTTTACACTCTTAAGGGCCCTGCCTTTCAAAATACATTACAAAATGTGTTACAATAACCCGAGTCATCGCACTTATGCATAAAAAAATATTGATGGTCAAATATTAGTGAGAAGTGAATGTTTATGAATTATTGTGAGGGTTTTAATTATGATTTGAAGTGCATATTGCTGAGAGGACATGGTGGCTATTTTATAAAAATAATTAATAAATAATGATGATTACATAATGAATCAACTAGGGAGAAAGATAGATGAAGTGAATGGGGCAAGATGAAATTGATAATAATTGATTTACATTCAGCACTAATAGTGATGATATTGTGGTTTCTAATAACAAAGGTTATTGTGAAAGATCGGTTTCATTGGATGTGAGATTGATATAGTTGTCATTGATTTTGAGTAATATGACCATGAAATAATTCATTAGTCACAATAAATGAAGTGGTGGAAGTGAAGGCACTAAAAATGTAATTATGAGCATTCTAATGATGTTCATTAAAGAGGATGTGTTCCTTTATTTCTGAGACTTTTATCTAGAAGGCTCTTGGGAAGGCCAGTAATGATCAATATCTTTTCCTAATGAGCAACTAGTTATACAGAGTGATTTGGCTATTTTAAAGCAAAGAGATCAGACAGTTCATGTGATTACCTGGGTTATTGTAACACATTTTGTAATACACTTTTCAAAGGAAAGGGCGCCTTTAGTAGTAAATTTTATTTTGCAAAACAAAGTAGTTTAAATTCTTTTCTTCAGAACTTGTTTTGTAAAACCCAAGTCATCACTTCATATATAATATAAGTAGAATTTTGTACAAGATAAAATTCCATTGAAGGAATATACTTTTATTAAATTTCAAAATCTATCCAGTGATTCATAGTACAGCTTGGGTATCAGTACAATACATGTCCAAATTACACAACCCAAATTTCAAAGCTCACCATACAATAAAAACTCTCAATACAATACAATGCTCTCAAATAAAAATACATGTCTTCAAGGGATATACCTTAATTGATAATTCTTCTAAGTCTTCTCAAGTCTTGAGCTCCTAATTCTCCTTCTCTATATCTGAGATATTGTAAACATTTAAACATTTACAATATCTCAGCAAGCTATGCTTGGTAGGGGATCCAAGAAGCATAATAATTTGATAGTATATTCCTAATACTTTATTATCCCATTATTCATGCTCATAGATCAATCTCTTTATTTTGTCATATATGTACATCCTTACACATACTGTATATGTCATATAGATATATATTCGGTCAAAACCATAAAAATAGTTGATATCTTAAACATCAATAGTCACACTCAGACACAGAGTTGATAAAACATCCAGACCCTGCTGGGAAAATACTCCCTTATATGGGTAGTATCAGCGTCTCATTATGCCTTGCATCATAATACAAAATACTCAAAGGACTACTATGCTGTAGTTTGATTCGTAGCAGTGTGCTTAGATAACTACTTCCATACTCCATGGATACCAAATGTGGAAAATCATCTATGTCATGTCTATATGGGGAGACAGACCGTCACAGTGGTGGCCTTCCCATAATTGCCCCACTCGACATTTTGCCTCTCTTTGGGCACGATATCATCATATATATCACATTTGAGAGAGCGGGTGGCCAAACCCTCGTAACCCTCCTAGCATAGCATCCTCAGCTTGTATATAAAGTATTCTTTTACTGATCAGACTTCTTGTCTATTTATATCATCATCCTCGTATTTTGGTATTCTTCTACAGAGGATAGGATTTCACTTCAAACTTAGGGATCATCATTTACAATGAATGATACCCATGTTCATATAAGTTTAAGGATCACCATTCTATATGAATGATTACCATGTATTGATTTTTATACTTATCAGACAATTTGTCTGTTTATCTAGGGCTGGAATACCTTCTAGTTCCCTATTCACTTAGGGTTTTCCTCAATTCTAATTAAACCATTTTATATGTGTTTTGGTTAGATCATAAGGGTTTTCAATGGATTTAATACAAGTATTGACATTATACTTGTCAACATTTCCAAACATAAGATCATGTATTCAACATGTATTTCTCATGTAGATGCATTCATAAAATCCTCCTACCTTTAAGTAGCGATTCATCTCTTCAAATCTTCCATGATCCTGATTGACATATGAAATCCATAAATCCATACATACCATCAATATTTATATAATCTGAATAATCCTATATATTTTATCCCATCTATATTCTTTGTCTAATCTTGTCCTTTGATATAAAGGATCTAGATCTTGTGCCCTATCATGATCTATCTTTCTCAGATAGTATTGATCCATAGATCTGATGGTTAGAATGATCTTCTAATCTTTCAGATCTAAGTATTTTCTAATCTAAAGTCTTTGTGTATTCCTTTCTTTGATCTTGATCTTTCATAGATCCTTTGACCAACAATTTATACTTGTTGATAAAGATCAAGGGCTTAGATCTTGTATCATCTAGTTCTTGTTTGATCTAAGTTCAGTTGTTTGATCATCCCTAAGGAGGATGATCTTGGTTCTCTTCCTTGAATTGTATTTGATTAAGGGTTTAGATCTTCTATTCTATTTGATCTAAATTGCAAGCAATATATATATCATACATCAAAAAGTATTTATTTCTTTCATTGTTCTTGATCATTCAAGATCCCATAGATCTTGTTTGATCATCCTTATCTTACTTACAATTTTTATTAGGGTTAGATAATTTACTAACCTTTTATGCTCTTATTATTATTATTTAACCAATTAATGTTTTACTAGTTGAAGATGGCTTATTTCATCCTAAGTCTATATAGCTCCTCATATTTCCAATTCACTAAGGCTTACTAGCTGAATGGTTGAACACAAAGTGGTTACTTCAATCCTCATGTAAGTAGGCGTTTAGACCTCACAAATGTCAACACAAGGTAGGGGAAGAGCGAGTCTCTATTAGAGAATCCCCTTAACTACCATGTTCAGCATTCACTAGAGTGACCTTAGCTCAACCTTTCATAAGGTTCCTATGAGCATTTTAACCCTAAGTACTCTTTCTAATTGATTTTAATTAAATCCATGAATATTTTAAATGTCATCATGGGGTTTATTATTCTCCTAGTTGGGGCCAAGGATTTGATAATTCATATATTGTCCTACTAACTATAGCCCTTATTAATATTAAGTCAAAGTTATTCACTCATCTTAATAGTCCATGAATCTCTATATTCTATTAGGTTACAGTTTTGGTGATTTATGCTCATTATATCTTAACAACTACTTAATAATTGAATTTACTAATAAAATTTGACAACAATTAAATCATAAACTTTAAAGCATAAATCCAATATAAGTTTAACAACCATTTATACTAACATGCTTCCTATGAATGTAACTTAACCTAATGGAATAAAACTATACTTAAACTAGCATGATCCTATATTATGAAATACATGAAATTTTACTGCTAATCTAATGGAATCATGCTAAAATCTCAAATTTAAACCAGCATGGCCCCAAGATAATTAAATCTACCAACCTAATAACAAACTAATAACATTTAGAGCATAACATGCTAAAATATAAGAATTACACTATAAAGCTTCCTAATTTATAACATAAATTACATTTACCATTATATTATAAAAAAAAAAGACAATTAAATTAATTAGATTAAGATTATTAAAAACTTTTACTTATGATCCAACCATTAGATCTTAAATCTTTTCCTTTGGATCAAGGGTTATAATTACATTTAGGGCTTTTACTCCATTAAGATCTAAAGATCATATCCACTTGCTTTTGTCACATTTAATCCATGATCTAATTATATTTCATCATAATCCCATTCATACAACCCATCCAAAGGGTTTGATCATGTTTGATTTCATTGATCAAGTAGGCCCCTTTGTATTTTTAGGGTTTTTCTACCATAAAGGGTAGATCTCTCAATTTATCTTAGATCTGTCAAAATAAATAATAGATATCACTTTATTTTAATATTATTTCATCATTAAATTAGATCCCAAGATTTGATCATCTCAGATCTTGAAGATCATGAAAATTGGAAGCTTATTTCCTAAAAATAGAAAGTTTCTTGAAGATTTTTATATATATCAATTTTATGCTTTCAAAAGGAAATAGACATTACAAGCTTTCTATAGCTTCTTTCTGATCTTAATTTGTAGTTCAGATGACTCCACAATGGACAAATGAAATTCACAGTCGTTCTGAGGGCTAGATTTGATCTAGGCCCAGTGAAACAGATGGTGCTGATCGTTCAAGTGATGCAGTCGCTATGCTCCCATCATCGGGATGCACACGGTAATGCGCTACTTGAGACCTACACTGTCGCGCAGATGTTTTGTCGAGACGTCGTTGCACATGAAGACACTCCCGCCATTTTCATGTGGCATCTCGCTGTGGCGTCTTGGGAGCCAGATCTTATAAAGAAGATTAAATAGTCCATTTTGGACTATCCAATCAATTCCTCTTCAATCAAGGGCTCAAAACTTGATGAAATTTCTTGAAAATTCTACCCTAGGGGTTTTGAACCCTTCTAGATCAATTGGATGGCTCAGATTTTCCATCTGAGCCCTCCATCATACAAAAATGAAGGGTTCTTATCCTTGATTTTTATAATTTTTAACCTAAACTTAAGTTCAAAAAAATAAAAATTATATCAAATAACATGAAATAAGTATGGGAAGAGTTTTCACCTACATGATTAGAGAAAAACATAGGTTTTGCAGCCCAATTTTAAAGAATTATCTCGATGAAAATAAGATCACTCGATACCTGCTTGTTTTGTGATTTGCTTTTGATTGCACCTTTGGATCTTGAAATTTCATTGGGTTTTTTTTTAGATAAGATGGTCTAGGACAATATGAATGATGTGATTTGGAACAAAGTGCGTAATTGAATTTAGGTCTCTTGTTCCAATCTAGAGAGAGGAGAGAGAAAGTGAAAGAAGAGAGATTTGGGAATGAATCTAGATCTAGTTTTTCAGGGGAAGCAAGTTAATTTTATGACAATTTTAATGAACATTTTTGGAGGAATTTTGGGGGTGTATTTATAGATGTTTTAAAAATTTTCATAATTACTTCTCATAATTATGTTTCAATTCTTTTGAATATTAAATTAAAATTGGATCCTCCACTACTGTCTCCTTCTCCACTATCAGCTGGTAGTGGTTTGACCACTCATTACATCTTTTCTAGCCTCTGGATTCATTTGTGGGCCCCACGGAGGTGTGAAAAAACCATTTTGCCCTTTTATGGAGAAAAATCTGTTTTATTCTCCTAAACTCAAAATTGAGCGTACTTAGTGGCATTGGAATTGTATTTTGAGTCCATTATAAATATTAATGTCTTAGATCTTGGTTATGGGTAAAATTACCATGTTACCCTTTTATTCATAAAAATATAGAAAATTAGAGATCATTTTAACTTGGAATTGAACATACTTAGTATCACTTATATCAGTTTTTTGAGTACATTCATAATTTATAAGTTTTAAATCATGTTTTAATCTTTATAAAAAGATAATTTCCAATAACCTAATATTCCAGTCCAAAATTTCTAAAAATTCAAACTAAATTGATTTTCTCAATCAATTTACAAAAATTGGGGTTATTAGAGTTCAACAGTATTTGAACTGGTTTATAGGTTGAAGAGGTGTGTACATGCAAGGACAAGTACTTGGACAGTTATGTCCCATAGTTAGTAGACCGCCACAGTAGCTGCAATAGTATCAACAGTCACCATTATAGTGGTAATCCTTTACATGCCTTCACTGTGGTGAGTCAATGCATTTCTTTAAATACTATCCCAGAGGACAGCCAGTCAGACAAATTGACATTGGAAACAGGGCAAAGATGGGCCCACATTAGTAGTGATGAGTTTCTGCTATTACTTCAAGGCAGGCATGTAATGACTCCAAAGCCATAGAGATGGCCTCCTTATATGAAAAAGATTTTCAAAGAAACCAGGCAATAAAGGAAACTAAGAACATCAACACCATGGGAAATAAAGGAAAGAGACCATTTCAGTCCTTCAAACCCAGGCCACCTTTCAAGAAGTCGTTTGAAAACAAAGAAAGAAGACCAGACTAGAAGACATGCCCTAAGTGTAACAGATATCATTCAGGCAAATCATGTCCCATTTCCAACATCACTTGCTATCTTTGTGGAGAACCAGGACATTTTTCTAGGGATTGTTCTAAAAAGGAAGTTGAAGAGCGTAAAGGAGATCAAGTTCCAAAAAGCCAAGGAAGTGTCTTTGCCCTCACTTCCAGTCAAGCCCAGGCTTCAAATGTAGTAGTTGAAGGTACCCATAGAGTTAACGGAAGATCTCAAGCTAGAGACGAGACCAGTTGAGATCTGGAATCGTAAGAGCAAGAAGCTGTGGAACTGGAGTCAGAAAAATGCGCACATGGAAGAAGAGACTTGGGAACTGGAGTCAGAAAAATGAGAAAAGTACCCCGAGATCTTTTGACTATATATATAGTAGAATTTCGAGGGAAAAATTCCCCTAAGGGGGTAAGAATGTAATGACTCCAATTTTGTAATATTGAAATTCCAAGTTAAGCAATGGAAAGATCAGTTTTTGAAGATAAGGGAATTTTGGTCATTTCACTATTCACCTTGACTGAACCCAGAAATTTGGTACTAAAAATGGTGCCATTAGGTGTGTCTCAGAAAAAGGAATCCAACAAGACCAAAATCACCTAAAACGGAGTTAAAATGAGCAAGTTATGGCCCTTTGAAGTATAGGGGCAAAAATGTAATTTTTACAAAAAAAGGATTTAGCCTGCAAAACACAGGGGCCCGTTATGATACGGGCACCCTTTATCTTCAACATCCTAGAGGATTCTAGCATGGCAGTGATTGGAGGAGAAATCACCACCATTCTGAAGGTTTCTCCACCGCCATTCAAAGGCGGTGAGAGCCCCCTCCAGAACCCTCTTATAGCTCTATAAATAGAGCTCTTGGGTGCCTCTAATAGCAGCCCAAAAGGTTGAAGAAAACCCGTTGTGGAGGAGTGACCTAGAGGGGAAACAAGGAGAAAAGCCCAACAATGAGCCAGGTACGCCCAAGATCCCTCAAAACCCATCTCCACCGTAGTTTTAAGATCAATTTCCCTAGGATTTTGCATGAAAAATCATGCAAAATGGAGCCCTGGAGAGCCACCAAGGACCTAGGGATGTTCCATGGGCTGCACTGGTTCGACAGGGTCAAACCAGGGTGTCCTGAGGACGCCCCGGTTCCCCAACGAATAGGACGTTCCAGTCGGAACGTCACACATCGATCCGGTTTGGAAAAAACCAAATAGACGCACAGCGCGCTAGCGATGCGGGTTTTCTTGTTTCTTAAGGAAGCCAGAGCGCATGACGCTGACATAGTCTTAAAGACAAAAAAGGAGGAATGCTAGGGCGTTGCGCGTCTGCGACGTGCGCCCAGCTTCCTTAAGTAACCAAAAAAAATGACGCACGCTAGCGCGCTACGCGTCTACGGCGCGCGCCTCAGCGGGCGTGTCTGTAGATGCGTGCTATACCTCCACCCATCTGTCCCTTTAGCGGGCGCTTCCCTGGACGTGCCCGTTTGGTTTTTCAAACGAACGTCGACCTGCGTCGACGTGGGACGTTCCTATTGGATCGTGCCACCCGTTAGAGACTAGGGTCGTCCTCAGGTCACCCTGGTTCGATCCTGCCGAACCAGTGCGGCCCTGGGGACGTCCTAGTGTCCTTGGTGGCTCTCCTAGGCTCCGTTTTGCATGGTTTTTCATGCAAAAACTTAGGGGAATTGAGCCTAGGACTATGGGTGAGATGGGTTTGGGGAGTTTTGGAGCATACCTGCTTCGTGGTTGGTTTTCTCTCCTCGTTTTTCCCTCTTGGTCATTGCTCCGTGATGGGTTTTCACCAAGGTTTTGGGCTGCCATTAGAGGCACCCAAGAGCTCTATTTATAGGGCTTTTAAAGAGGGTTCTGGAGGGGTTCTAACCGCCTTTGAATGGTGGTGGGGAAACCTCCAGAATGGCGGTGATTCCTCCTTGAAACACTGTCATTCTAGAAGCCTCTAGGAGGTTGAAGACGACGGGGTGCCCGTATCAAAACAGGCACCTGTGTTTTTCAGGTTAAGTCGTTTTTTGTGAAATTTACAATTTTGCCCCTGAACTTCAAAGGGCCATATCTTGCTCATTTTAACTCCGTTTTGGGTGATTTTGGTCTCGTTGGATTTCTTTTTCTGAGACACATCTAATGTCACCACTTTTAGGACCAAATTCCTGGGTTTAGTCAAGGCGACTAGTGAAATGACCAAAATGCCCTTATCTTTAAAACTGAACTTTTTATGGGCTTTTAATATTACAAAAATTGGGGTCATTACATTATTACCCCCTTAAAAGAATTTCGTCCTCAAAATTCCATAACTTATTATTTTCCAGGTATTTGTCTCTTAGATGAGTTCTTGGTGAATGCATTCCCCTCTAGGAATCAATTCTAGGTTCATCCTCAATTTATTATTTCCATTGTTCCTCCTATAAGGTCTCACCCATAAGGGCCTATTTTCACTGCGTACTCTGATGCAGCGCCATACTCTCGTACGTGTCGATTTATCAATACCGTTTCCTAACGGTACTTCATCTATCTTGAATTCCTTAGATTCCTATACTTATCTTATCATGTATAAGATAGTCTCCTCGTAAGATCATGTTTCTTTGCTGATGCATATACTTCTTTCAAGATCATATTATCTTATTTCTCCTATTTTGAATATCATAGGATAATCCTTCTCATCTAGTGATCTCTTTCATTATCCACAAGTCCAAAAAGTTACCTTCTTTCTATTGTGTCTAACTTTGCTTCTTACCCTTGTCTCCAAGATACTTCAATAACTGATATGGTATCATGTGTTCTATAGCGAAACCCTTGATTAACTTCGAATTTCAACTGTCTGTTGTTTGCCACACGTGACTCAAGGTTATATTCAAAATGAAATCATGAAAGCCAATTAGTACCATCTTCCATCACTAATACTACCTCATATTACGATTAGGACATTCAAACTGTTCATCAAGTTTCATAGATGCTGAAGTCATCAAATGCTTTTTCTTCTTGAAGAGTTTATGCATACTCATGTCAAATATATCATGGTCCATTGTTCTCTTCTAGAGGCCTATCTCACTATTCACATCAACTTGTTATTAGGAGTGTTAATAATGTGCCTATTTATGCAAAGCAAAGAGTCTCTTATGCATCACCGGATACCCTTACTAGGTCATGGTTGAATCCTTTGTCATCATCCTCTTTGTCCTTTCTTTGCTTGATGGTTTTCTTCGTTACCTTCTAGTTCAAAAGTTCTATACTCAATCCAGTAGGGTTAGTCCTTAAGAAATTCCTTTAATTGATTTTTCGTACTTGGTATATGCTCATAACGACTAACTATTTATCAAAAAGGCAATGTAACATCCAATCTTACCTTATAGTGTTCTAGCCATCTCACCTTATCCCCATGTCAATATATTGTTCAATCTTTTACCAAGGCTTTATCATCACCATGTAGTCTGTATTGTCAGGAGGTATCCTCATAAGTAGTGATTTTCTTAATTCCTCAAATTTTATTTTTTTCAAGTGCCTCCTTATTTTATCTTTTAAGTGCCTTCTCATACTTAGCTTATAATAGCAATAATTCGTCTCCAATAGCAATTATATCAAATTGTACTGAAGTTGTTAACTCCACAAGTTTTTATAATACTCAAATAAGCATAAACATTTTCTTAGACATAGAAAGACTTTATTCGATAAGCTTAAGGGCCTCTAGAGTGATCGGTACTTATCTACCTTTCTTTCAATCCAAGTCTGTAGTATTTTTTAGACCTAAAGTAATTTCTTCACCTTGTCATGGTAGCCACTAAGGTTTGAAAAACCTTTCACATTGGTTTAGATCACTTCTTATTTTTGCTCCTATCTCAGTTGTTACCATATTTATTGTACTTGTAGCTCTTCATGATGTGGCCTAATCAACTTCATGATGTGGCCTAATCAACTGGCCTTATACCCTCAATAAAATTCACACAATGGTATTGATGTTTTGGTCATGCTATACTTCTCTTTCAAGTTCATGTTAGGATCAATCTATTATTATCCTTAGTATTATCATCAAAATCTTTTGACAACTTGGTTGAATTCATTTCCCTATCACATAATATGTCACTTGTATGCATCTCCGGATTTGTTCCATAATACTCAAGTAGTTATTATTCGATAGCTCTTCACTCTTTATAAGACTTCAATTAAGGTATCAAAATTGAGCCAAGTCTTTCAAGATTCATACCTTTGTCACCTAGTACAAGTCACAGTTATCCCTTAGTATCATCTTGTATGCTTATCCCTATTATCATCAAAATTTTCTCAAAGTCTGTCTTTTAAATCTCATATATCACATCCTTGTGATAGTGTACTCATATTCTGATATTCTTTATGATGGTAAGATAGCCATCTAGGTCTTTTGATTTTTCTCACCTTTGATAAGATTACTTTATTGCAGGCCAACACTATCTATTAACAAGTTCATTAATCATCTTCATTCATTCATTCTCATCACAATATGATCCTTATATGAGATTTCATCTTTACACCACTGCACAATAATTCTTATTTCCTATAATTTTGATAGGATTCAACCAATCCAATATCTAAGTATTTGCTAGGACTATCTCCTTTTTCACCTATGTGTTTATGGTCATTAATATTATAATCCTCAAATAGAAGTAGTCATCTCTACTACTCTTATTTATACTACTTATCCTTGATTTTCTCTATTGTCCATGACCCTTGGACATGCTGGACTGGCTGTGAAAGGATAAAACCTGGCTCTGATACCAATTGTGACGACCCGGGTTTTCTCATTTTCTAAGGCGGGATGCATCCCTATTTGAAAATCATTTTATAAAAACCATGCAATGCAGCGGAAAACCTTTAGTTTTGAACTCCTTTTTGAAAACCCCGAGTGTCATTTGCTTTCACAACAACTAAGGTAGTTTTTGAAAAACTTCAGAAATCATAAATGTTTTTACCCAAGTCTTTCCAGTCACAATGCACAGCCCAACTGTAACTAAGTACAAACACATGTCCAAAGGGTTGAGAGTTTACTTACATGTGTATTTGTTTCCTTTTGGATTCACTTGCTCATAGCACTAACATAGATGTCCTCTTTTTGTGAGTGAAGCTGTCCTGGACGTATCCTGTCCTTGAGTACTTACTGATGTCTGAAAAATGTTAAGGATTGGGTGAGTATATAATATACTCAATAGGAGTCTATCACTATTAGTTTTACAATGCATGCGATCTTTAAAATCATGTGCTCATAAAAACATATGCATGTTGTATGAATAATCACGTTCAATATCGATATTAAAAGCCACTGTCAAACGGAAATACTGACGACTTAAAGAAATATCATAATCCAAGTCGAAAGTATCATACATCATAATCATAAAAATATGTCATAACATCATGATATGCATCAGATGCTTCATGGAATCCAACTCATGGATATCTATCATGGTATAGTCGACCAACCTTATATCATGCCATATGCAATGCGCATAAATCCACGAAACCATAGGGTCCCACTATGCCCACGACCTCACCGCCGTGTGGTCCCCGGGTACTTAGGGACATAGGATCATATACCTCCACGGGGCATATGACACTTCGACCCAGTGCCGTGACACCAATGGTAGCCCCTGTACCACATGCAGTAGAAGCAGGGACATGCCCTTTTTGGGCGTGGTACCCATCCACCTAATAGTAGTAGAGGCTGGGTGGCCAACCCACACCCCTCGGCATAGCACCCACGAGCTTACAAGTCCAAATCATGTACGATCAAATAAGCCAAAAACCACTGTTCAAAACCAGTCCTCTTTGGGTCCCTCACAACTGCCTGGCCCTCGGCACTCCAGCGTCTTTTGGCAACCCTCAAGGACATGCAATCTTTACAAGTACTTAAATCATGCAATGTATGCACTTGTTTACAAAACATATGTGTGCATAATGTATATGCAATCTTTTACGAAACATGTCTATGTACAAAACGTTTATCATATGCATGCTAATTCAAGTCATGCTAAATGAGTCATATACTTATAACATATGTTCTCAAAACAATAATAGATCTTTTAAAAGAATCTAATAGTGATAGAGCACCTACCTGACTAGGTCGCATTAACCCCTTTGTCCTCGTACGCTCCTGAACATGGTTTGGGGACTCAAGGTTAGTTTAACCTATCTTTGATGGGTTTAGAGTAGCTGGGTCTTATTACTTAGGCATTAGGGGTCCATCCCTATGCCTATGGGTGTCCTAAGGTCCTAATTGGGCCTTGGTATCCTCAGTTTTCCAAAGTTCTAGTGGCCACGTGCCACCATCCTATTCTAAGGGTCATGCCCTACTTTTATTGGGACTTGATCAAAGATTTTATAGTTTGGATGTGTCCGCGTCGTCAATACGGACACAACGCCTTTTGCGGCTCCTCAATCGGAGCTCTGGATCTCAAGTTATAAGTGTTTTAGTGTTGTATGTACATAGAGTCTTAAAGACAAAAAAGGAGGAATGCTAGGGCGCTGCGCGTCTGCGACATGTGCCCAGCTTCCTTAAGTAACCAAAAAAAATGTCGCACGCTAGCGCGCTGACGTCTGCAGCGCGCGCCTTAGCGGGTGCGTCCCTGGACGCGCCCTTTTGGTTTTTCAAACGGACGTCAACCTGCGTCGACGTGGGATGTTCCTATTGGATTGTCCCGCCCGTTAGAGACCAGGGTCATCCTCAAGTCACCCTGGTTCGACCCTGTCGAACCAGTGCGGCCCTGGGGATGTCCCAGGGTCCTTGGTGGCTCTCCCAGGCTCCGTTTTGCATGGTTTTTCATGCAAAAACTTAGGAGAATTGAGTCGAGGACTATGGGTGAGATGGGTTTGGGGAGTTTTGGAGCATACCTGCTTCGTGGATGGTTTTCTCTCCTCATTTTCCCCTCTTGGTCACTGCTCCGTGATGGGTTTTCTTCAAGGTTTTGGGCTGCCATTAGAGGCACCCAAGAGCTCTATTTATAGGGCTTTTAAAGAGGGTTCTGGAGGGGTTCTAACCGCCTTTGAATGGTGGTGGGGAAACCTCCAGAATGGCGGTGGTTCCTCCTTGAAACACAGCCATTCCAGAAGCCTCTAGGAGGTTGAAGACGATGGGGTGCCCGTATCAAAACAGGCACCTGTGTTTTTCAGGTTAAGTCGTTTTTTGTGAAATTTACAATTTTGCCCCTGAACTTCAAAGGGCCATATCTTGCTCATTTTAACTCCGTTTTGGGTGATTTTGGTCTCGTTCGATTTCTTTTTCTAAGATGCATCTAATGGAACCAATTTTAGGACCAAATTCCTAGGGTTTAGTCAAGGAGACTAGTGAAATGACCAAAATGCCCTTTATATTTAAAACTGAACTTTTTATGGGCTTTTAATATTACAAAAATTGGGGTCATTATAGGGGTGCACCTTAATAAGATAATAATTCAAATCACCCTAAATTAGATGCACCATTAGCCATTTGATTCCTCTTCTGAATTATATCATTGCATATTTCAGAGCTATCATGCTCAGATCATATCAATCTTAGATAATTTATTGTTTGATTAACTAATAGAGCACTGTTACATGCTATTCATGTATAGTCTTATCTATTTACCACCAAAACAATCAAATTAAATGATTAGGATAGTAATCTTACCCTGTACAAGTCAATCTGAAGAACATCGGTTACCTGCTTGGCTAGATCATCAACTAATCGCCTCAAATGTGCCCAATATTAGATATCCGTATTGATCTAGTCACAATTCTCTACCTAATCACCCTAAATCAATTAAAAAATTAGTAACTCTAACTAAGTAATCTGAATGGTATGGATCATAGAATTGGATCCAATTTCATACTTGAATCCTCCATTAATCTTAGTCGTTGATGAAGATCGGCTAAATCATCTCAATAAATGCTTGAGATCTAAGATATCTCCAATGGGTCTTGATCTATGCTTCATGAGGATCACAATGGATGACTTAGATTGGAAAATAATATTAGATCATCACTGATCAGATGATATGAAATTCGATCAAAGGTTTGATTAAAATCAATGGTTGGATCTTCCCCAATCAATGAATGGGAAGATGGGTATTGTTCGTTACATTTCAAGGATCATGAAGGTTATCTCAGATCTCTAAGATCCTTCCTAGATTGGCTAGAATAGAGAATCAAAGTTCAAAATTTTAATAGGGTTTATTGAGTCAACTTAGCCCTCCCAAAACGAGTCGGAAGTGAGTTGAGTTGGGGAGTCGACTCGACCTAACTCGCCAAAACAGGGAAGATGGGAGAGAAGGAACTATGGCTGGTGGTGGTTATGAGCATGTCACTGCCTCAGTCCTACCACAAGAGAGGGGGAGGTGGAGAACTGGGTCCTGGCTCACAGACCCACCCATGGCCTAGCTAAGCTGGTGACAAAAAAGATAGGGTAGAAATGGGTGATAGACCATGCAACTGGCCTGTGCGCATCAGCTTGTCAGGCTGGATGCACTGTAGGGAAACCCGGCCTGAGGGGGAAAAAGGGAAGGGGGATTTCCAAGCTCACCACCTGCTCCCCCGGCCAATTCGTGTTGGTGGAAGGGAGAAGAAAAGAGGGGAAGTGGTTTTCCGGCAAGGCTAAATGAAACTAGTAGAGGGGAAGATGTGGGTCTCCTTTGTGTCCCCAGTGCCAAGGATCTTGAGTTTGCCCTGGGACTTTATCAACACCGGTGAAGGAAGATTAGTTGACTATGCGCTGGTGCCAATGATCGGAGGGAGAGGATTTTGGGTATCCTCCTCACATGCACCCCAAATTAGGCAAAATTCGTCCCTGGAGAAAACCTGTGGGCACTCAAAGGGCAAGCAGATGAGGGCAAAGGTTTCTTTCTGGCTATGAGAGGAAAGAAAGAAAGGGAGATGATGAGGGTTCCCTTTGTGCGTCATTAAAGAAAAACCCAACAAGGGTTTTTGTCAGGTGCACTGCAAGTGGAGCATTGTGCTAAAGCCGGGATGATCGGGGATCTCCTGCATAGCCGATGGACAAGGGGAGGTCACCATTGGTGGAATGGGGAGATCAGAAGGAGGGGAAAATATCATGGGTCGTTTAGGGTTTTTCCCCCCTTAGTATATTCCCGTTTTCAAATCACCACAGCCCACAAAATGACAAAATAGTGGGGGTGTCATTTTCAATTTCGACCCATTTAATTTAGTATAACTTTTGGAATTTTCAGTCCTGATCTTCGTTTCGCACAAAATATGTGTCGTTGGACTTGTATCGATGCATACATTCCAAATTTGATAGTTCCAAGTTCAAATTTTTGAGTTTACAAGGAGGTCATTTTCATGAAAATCAATTTCCATAAAATAAAATTCTGATTTTATCTCCATTAAGATTATAATCTAATACATAGAAAATGACACAAAATTGAGGGTCGTTACATCCTTTCCATCCTTATAGGAATTTCGTCCCCAAAATTCTTTCCATGTTATCCTTCAACAATTCGAAAAAGGCACCCCCATATTACACGATCTACAGATGGTACCAATAATTCCAAAGTCAATGTCAAAAACCTCATCCCTCGATAGCAACTCATATATAGATACCAATGTATGTATCAAACCATTCTGAATCAAATAACTCATATTATGGTTAGAATTCATCATAACCACATATAATGCAATTAGTATAAATCATACTCTCATCTAGGAGTTAATCGTTTGTTTACAACTTTAGTATAAGTAAAATCACCATATCAACAAAATTTGGAGTACCTCAACTCACATATAGGTAATTCTTTGCCAAATCTATTATAGAGCACATTACTTCACCAATAGGCAATGTATATAAATAAAAACCATAGCATATCAACTCATGAACAAGTAATATATGCCAATCAAAACCAGAGCATATATGCTCATCAACAGGCAATCCATGCCAAACAAAACTAGTCCACAGCATGATCATACTGTAAGCACCTAGAAGCTCACCACCTAGAAGCCTGCTAGGGCCTCTTACACCAGCCCTCATCAGTAGCCCTATTAGGCTGCCCTCATCGGATACTCACAAGTCATGAATTGAATTTTGATTACACATAGGAAAATAATCTTGTACAAAACACTCACCTCTGTCATACTTCGCATCTGATGAGGAATTAAGCTTATATATGTAATATAATATAACATCCATGTCACTGTTATCTTGGAGAACTCAATAACCCTGCAATAACATTTCACCAAACTAAGAAAACTATCAACCTTAGTCACCAAATTGGGCTTAATTTTAGCCAATTGTAGTCACCACAAACTACCTCTCTATCAATAGAGGTATTGTGGTCAAGGAAATTCACCTTTTTCAACCATAACTCATACTCTCATGAATTCACCATAAAATATGAGTCTTTAAGATACTCAGAATAATGCACAAGGATTTCTTGTGCTCCTCCAAGTCATGGAGTATACAAAAACATCAACCACTAACATAATCATGACATCTCAGTAACCTTTAAAAATTCAGCCTGTCATATCCATTCATACTGTCAGTGCATTGGTTTCACCAATTGATATCTCTCAAAACTAGTAATAATCATAAACAGTTCTAATAATCATCTTAAAGATGCCTTATTCTATAATCTTCGACAGATGGTAACCATACTTCAAATCAATCTTCACAAACGCCATGCACTAATCAGAATGGATCAAATAGATCATCTGTACATGGTAGAGAATATAGGTTCTCCACTATTGTGTTATCAAACATATAAATTTGTTCATAATAATAAGGGTTTGTCTCTCTTTAATGAAGAGGACTAATGCATCCCATGAAGATCCACCAAGTCTAACAAACCCTCCTTAGTTAACTTTCACATCTGGAACCCTTCCAGTTTAGTTGGGGCCATCCAGCATGGCATCTTAGAGAATGACACTATGTCTAAGGCTAAATCAATATCAACATCAATCTCCTGAGGTGAAAAATCCTAGAACATCCTCTAAAAAGATTGTGAATTTTCACACACCATCTATGTCCTCAATTTGTGCATGCTCTCTATAATTCTTTATCACACTAATAAGGACTCGACATGTTAGCAATGTATCGCATTGCCTTCTATGCATAAATAATACAACCTTAGTGATGCCCCTTCTTACACAAGCGAGGTCAATTGATGTCCAGGTATACAAAAAGTACCTTTCTTCTCTCAACAATCAACTGTCCTCTAACAAATAGAATCCATCCCAAGGATGATATCACAATCAATCATATCGAGTAGGATGAGATTAATATTCATCCTCTCAATCATTATTTCCGTTGATACTGCCTAGAAATACTTACAAGTTTCAATAAGTTTCTCATTAGCATCATAACAGTTAACCTAGAGACTGTTATATATTCGGGTATATTCATCAAGGTGCTAACACATAAAATGCAAGGATGACTAGATCATAGATCAAAGAGGACCCTAACATATTTACTAGCAATTAGAAAAATATTTTCCACCACTTGGTTCAAGGCTAGTACTTGCCTCCAAGTAATGCAAAAAATTTATCAGTACCTATGTGGGGCCATCTCTGTGTTGTCTCCAATGTTAGTCTTTCTGACTTGTTGTCTTCTGGGACAATCTTTAGAGAAATGCCCTGACTCTCTGCAGTCAAAACATTAAAAGAGTTGTCACTTTAATGGTGGCTATTGATGCTATTACTACTACTAAGGTGGTCTACCAGATCTAGGGAATAATTGTATAGGTGCCTATCCTTACACCTAATGCACCTCTTGTCTGCATCCCAAAATGACCCATTCAAATATCACTAGCTCAGTAGCCTACGTAATTGTATCGATGAAAAGGGTCTCTTGCCTTTTTGGGCTGACTCAAACTACCCATGTTTGAGTCTTTGCTGTTAGCTCTGGTCCTAAGAGAATTACCTCTCTAATACATAGACCATGTCTACAGCCTCTGTCACCAATGTATGATGCAATACAATCACCTAATTCCTCAATCTAGGAGTCAACATAACATAATCTATCTACAACCTCCTTACCCATAGTAAAGAAGTTAGGGGCAAGTTTCCTCAACTGTCTATACCGTTTCAATATTGTTGAATCGTTGAATTCTTTGCTTTAAAGTGGCAAACTCTCTTAGTATCCCAAGATACTAATCATTACAGGCCTTCTAGATAAAGGTCTTAATAATAACACGTCCACTCCTTGTAACTATATTTTTAGTGTCCTCATCTCCACCATTTCATTTCCTTTAACTAATGAATTTCATGGTCATATTAATCAAAATCAATTACAACTATATCAATCTCACATCCAATAAAATTAAACTTTAATAATAACCCTCCATACTATTAGAAACCACATTATTATCTCTATCAGTGTTGGATGTAAATCAATTATAATCAACTTCATCTATCTTCCTTCATATGATAGATGCCTCTAACTTGAAATCAAATAACCATTCTTATCAAATACTCATATATAGTGTGATAATCAAATTGACCTTTTTTACCATCCCTTCCACTGACTAGTAGATTGTTTAATATCATTCCTTACTCACTGCTTGATTTATATCATTGCTACTAACTATTATTGTAAAATAGTTGCTATATCCTCCAAGTTCTATGTGTCTCCAAATCATAATAAAACCCTTAGAATAATTCATAAGCATTTACTTCTCATTGATGATTAGCTATCAATATTTCTATATGCATAAGAACTCATAAATTTTCATCTCATAGTTTAGATAATTCATCCATGGACACATTATGATCTTAATTCATCAAATTTTCAATAATTTTCACCATATTAATATTTATTCGTCAAATAAATTCACTTAAACTTTAAATTAATATAATACTCCTCTCAACTTTCTCAAGTTCTCATTAGTTGTAATCATTTCTGATCCTTCATCATTCGTAGTATACTATTGTTATTATAATAATTATTAGAATTATCCAAAATTTTATTCACATCGTCCAAGTGAGAACTTGGACTCTCAAAAGCAATCCATATGAATATATCTTCTATCAATAATAAGGTTCTCATTAGAAATACCAGTTATGATCTTTATTCTGATTTGTTATTGTAGAAATCATACACTTCCCATAAAAGTGTAACTCCTTGTGTTCATACAAGGATTTAAGTTCTCATCCTTCTTAAAGAAACCCTTCCAACTTTAATGGCATCATCTATTTCGCAATCAGCAACATCCTCCATATGAGTTATCTTTGTAACTCATATATAGAAAATCATCTCACTTTATGGACGGTATGTGACTTTTGGATTTGTTGGAATGGTTGTGATGGAGTAGACATGGGCTTTGATACCAAACTGTGATACCTTGAGTTTTACACAACAAATGATACCAATTTTTAAAATGTTGGGATCCCTATTTTAAAACTTTGATTTTAAAATTGACTAAAAACAAAAACTCAAATAAAATAATTCATTTCAGAAACCCTAGGAGTCATATAACTATAACATCATAGATTTAATAGGAAAATAATATTTCCATTTCTACTGATAATTCGACAAATTCTCCTCTGTATTTTGGACCATCGCATATAACACAAGGGATATAACATCAATTGATAAATACAATAACATGACACGACACTTAAGAAACTCAATCTCCATGCCCATCCATCCAGATAAAATATAGTACTTGATAAAAAAAAATATTCCAATGATGGATAAGAAAATCAAAGACATCACAACATTGCCTAGGGTCTATATAGGCATAGCCATCACATCCAACTTGAATACATATCTATACATCTAGGTCACAATGTAAATTATACTAATGTACATTTCATAAATAATAACTGCAGTAAGGTCCTGAACAAACCGTATAGTTGCTGAAATATCCTCTATACATCACTAGAGGCCGCCATCATCCTTGCCTACTCTGTTAGCATGTCAAACTTGCTACCTCTCTCTGTATCTGAGGTATTGCAAACCAAAGCAATGCCTCAGTAAGCGATCTCTTGTGTAGGTGACCACTTTTAACATCAATAAATAATAGGTAGTCTGTAAGTACTAGAGTTTATGATAAATCTCATGGATGCAAAACATTCATATAATAAGTCAAATCATCAATATCTAGGAGAGAAATGATGCATGAATAATAAAGAGTCTAAAGTAAATACAATGACAATCAAATACATGATTTTTGCGCATAACTATGGAGATATCATAAACTAAACACTATGGCATGCAAGATATGGATAATGCATGTTTGTGCAACTGGTAGAGTCAAATACAATCAAATTTGTCATATCAAATCATGAAATTTTGATTTTATCTCCATTAAGATTATAATCTAATACATAGAAAATGACTTAAAATTGAGGGTCATTACAGTGGCTGATGAGGGATGGTGTGAGAGGCACTGATAGGCTTTTAGGTGCTTACAGTATGATTGTGTTGTGAATTGGTTTTGACTGGTCCAGAGTACCTGTTGGTGAGCCAATATGCTCTGGTTTTGACTGGCATATGATTTCCTATTGGTGAGCTATATGCTTCGGTTTTGATTTGGCAGATGGTTGACTATGGGTGGGATGATGTGCTCTATAATAGATTAAGCATAGATTTTCTTACTAGTGAGTTGAGATACTTTGATTCTTATTGATATGGGGATTTTACCTATAATAAAGTTGTATACAAATAACTAACTCCTAGATGGGAGTTTGGGTTATGTTAAATGCATTATATGTGCTTATGACATGTTCTAATTAAATTATGAGTTGTTGATCCAAAATGGTTTGACATTTATCAGTTTATAGGTGAGTTGCTATATGAGGAGATGACATGATGTGAAATCATCTTGTTATCAATGTTAACTCTGGAATTATTGGCACTAGCACATCTTGTGATATGGAGATACTTCTAGAATTTTCTAAAGAATAATGTGGAAAGAATTTCGAGGATAAAAATTCCTATAAGGAGGGAAGAATGTAACATCCCAAATTTTTAAATCCCAGTTTGAGTAAATTTTATAAATGTTATATTGGGATGAAAAATATATATTTAATTTTCTATTTTTAGAGTTTTATAAGTGAAAAACTTAATAGGCATCTAATCAAGTATTGATACCTCTATAATTGGATTGTACTCAAAAAGATGATTCAAATGACACCATGTTTCTTGACATTGGAGTTTGGATGGAGAAGATATAAGAATTTAAAGACGAAGGGCATTTTTATCAAAATGAGAGAAAAAAAAAAGAAATACCTTAACTGAGGGGGGATCGAATTTGATACGGGCACCCCCCCTCCACTTAAAGAAATGAAACAAACAGTTAAGTTTGTTCCCGAATCCTACACAAACAAAGGGGGAAATGACAGGGGAAAGAAGAGAGAAAAGGAGAAGAAGGAAAGAAGGAGGAGAGGAGAGGAGGAAAGAAGAGAGAGGAAGGAGAGAAAATGGCATGTCGAAGAAACCTGGTATGCCAATAAAATAGAAAAAAGGGGTTTCCAAGTTTGTTGGTGATGCTGTTGTCGTCAGAGATAATGTTGGCTTGGATCACTAATTTGAGTAGATCATTTTGTCCAGCACACTGGAATGATCAAAATCCCCAAGTTTGAGGGGAAATCAAAGATGATTTGGATTGTAAATCAAAGAGGTGATAGTGTGTGTGATGTGATCGGAGGGTTTCAAGCAAAACGATGATCAATTCGACTCATCCAAAGGTGGAAAATGAATGAAAATATATTCAAGAGGTAAGATTTACGAAACCCTAATCTTGATTTGAGATTTTAACTACATCCACATTGTTCATGGTAGATCTAAGATTTTATGATGATCTAGCCATCCATTTTCTAATCCAAGTGTATAAATGGGTAAATACAAACCTGATGTAGATTAGATCATACTAAAATGGTCAATCTAGGCCAAAAGTGATTGAATAATATCAATCGTTCAATCTATCACTATTTAAATAATGACTTCTTGATGTCTGATTGATGATTAGACACCACAGATGTGTTCTAGAACATTGAATTAACTAGTATAGGGAAAAAAATTGAAAGATCTAGATGGAAATTGGGTGAAAATCTTAACCATTCAATCAGATAGTAGAGGAATTAGAATTTGCAATGCTTGATCAGTGATTAGATGCTGCCATGGCATTCCTAAACCTCAAATTGACATAGGATGAGCTAAATTTCACTGATCCATTAGCTAAAATGTTTAATAACATGTTGAGACCATGATTCGACCACTTCCAGCCATCAAATCACCAATTTAGAGAGTGAATAGTAGATCAAAGAGTAATCTAACATTATTCCTTACATCTGATCAATGATTAATCATTGATGAATGATAGATTAGAATCCTAATGGCCTTATACGATCCATCATGTGGAAAGTGGACTAACAGCCTATGTAGCTGAGATCATATGTTGAGGAGTGATGGATTGTGTGAAACTTAATGGTTCCATGACTAATAGGTTATTTGGACTGTTAAATTAGGGCTAGAGTAGATTCCTTTGGTAATTCTTAATATAACTTGATATTGATAAGGAATCTAAATTATCGACAGGTTGATCGATGAATTGATAGTAGGGATATAACTAAACCGAGGAGCATGATAAGGGAGTAGGTAGTTTTAATATCAATATACTTTTTTGAAATATGAAAATCATTGATTTCTACTCTATCATGTTTGAAAAGGTTTAAATTTGAGATTTTGAGATTTCTAAATTATGTTGTTAGTATGCTTGTTTTCATGCAAAGTATTAGTTTTGAAATGCTATATCTATTCATTTTGCAATTGGAAACTTATGCACGAAAATATATTTGAAATTACATGGATTCCATGAATTATTAAATAATGAGGAATACAAAATCCTCAAACTTAACCCTAGTGGGGGTGGCTTTTTACATAGCTATATCGTATCATGAGATTTAAATTTGCATGATTTCATTAATGCAATGGATTTCTATTGTTTTATATGTTATGATGGCATGTAATGATGCTTAGTATTATTATGTTATGGAGGGCATATAGTGGCCTATTGGACGATGTGTTAGGAGGGTGTGGACTGATCATACCCCTTCCAAAACTTTATATATGTGAGATACCTAGTCGGGGAGGGTCGAATTCAGGTCGATGACATCATGGGTAGCTCAAGATCTTGCTTACCGTGTTCCCCATGTGCACCATGCAAGGAGTTTGTCCGTCTTAGTATCAGCATGATAACCACAGACTTGACTGGGTTTTTGTCTGTAGCATAGAGGGTCCATTATTTTCAGATTCATATGTATACTGTGCGAAAGCACAGTGTGTAGCACCATGGGAATTTAGGTATATAATGAGTACTCATGACCAGCGGCAAATGGCTAAATTTTGAGTGTTTCTACACTTGTTAGACCTCGAGGACACTCTAATGGGAGTATATATATTTGTGTTTATTGAGACATGTCGATTATATTGAAGCATTATATGATTTAAATGCTTCTCACCTATTGATTTTGATGGCTGTTCACTATTTAGTTTGAATGGTTATATTTATGAGATTATGCATATTGTTAGTTGTGGTGATCTTTTATATTTTGGAAAATACCTTGCAAATATTACTCTTGAAACTAATAAATTGAATGGATTTGGCATAACATTGATTTATAAATCATGATTATGATTTCAGAGCTCATTATATTATTCATTTTGCATCATATTCTATTAAATTGCATAACATATGATTGTAAGTCCCTTATTGGATTTAAATATGAGATTGTATGTCCCTTATTGGAAAATACCTACACAAGTGCATTCTTGTTGAGACATTGTAAATAGTTTACAATGTCTCAGGTTTGAGGAAATAGAACAAGGAATAGAGAGGAGTGAAAGATGGTGGCAAAGATCTAAAGACAAGAACATGACATGTATAACATACAAGTTGGCAATATAGTTATGATTTGATAAACTGATGTGATGCAGACTTAATATGACTTTGCTTTATTTACACATAGTTATATAAATGGAGTTATGGTGATGTGGCTATGACTAGAGTGGTCTTGGGGATGTTGTTTTTGGTCCTATTCTTTTGGCACTACAAAATATTTCTTTTTATTTAAATGTAAACAAACATGTATGTGAATGTATTTTGGAGGGAGACGGAGTCTCCTTTAATATTTTACATATATATTGTGTTTAGCAGGTTGCCAAATTGTATGTATTAAATGCACAGGGTCCAAAAATATAGGGGAGACTCTGCCGAATTTTCAGTAGGAATGTGGTATTCATTCCTTTGAAAATCCTTGTATTTTTAAAGAGAAAAAAATGACACGGGATTTTTAAGGTCTTTTTATGAAACTTGTTTTCTGCTATTTGGTTTCTAAATAGTTTTTCAAATCGAGGCCTCATAATTGTAAAACATTTTATGAAAAAGTGTCGTAAAACCTAGGATGTCACAAGATCCAATAGGAATATTTTGAATAGAATGAAGGGAAAATTTCATTAGGATAAGATGGCATGTGGACCAATTGGATGAGGCCCTTCTATTTTTCATGTTTTTCCATTATTTTTTTCACTTTTTTCTCACTTTCCAGCTCACCACCAAATATCACCACGAATTTTACTTTTCATTCAAGGGTCCTACCATTCTAAGACTCCTCCACCTTCCTAAACTACCATCCTAACCAACCAACCAATCCCAACTTAGGAAATCACTTAGCTAATCAATCTTTTCTACCTTACATCACTTTCCTATCTTTTTCCTACCCATCTCTTTTGTCCCACTTTCCTCTCTCTTTCCTACTTTATCCCATTCACCCACTTACCATAATTGAAAGGAGTTCAATGATTTTTTAAGGAGGGAGATACCTCCTCCTAGGAGAATGACATCTCCCTACCTACATGCAACTAATTCCTTGGATTTTTCCCTTGTATGACCTTGATTCGGTATTGATCATTGATCAAAACCATTAATAATGCTTTCATCTCTCTTAGGAAGAATTTAAAGTCTTCTTGAGTAGAAGCAACTGTAGAGTAAGAAAACTTCATCTCTGTCTCCTCTTTTTTATTGTTACTTTAGGAGAAAACAAAATGTTGGATTTCCCTTCTTTCAGACGTGTTTTTTGTTTTAATGATCTAAACTATTGAAAATGTTGGATTTCCATTGGTTTCTAGCACTTTTATTGAGTTTTGAGTGACATTTTGCAAAGAAAATAGTAACATGTACTTTTACTATACTGTATTACTATATGTGATGAACCTACCATATTGCATATCAAATATCTTTAGCTCTATTAGTTTTTGAACAACTTTAACCATATAGATGCATTCGTTTATATCCAATTAGGATAGTTAAGAAATTTCAATGAAAAATTCAATTTGGAAGTTAGAGAAAATAATGGCCAAACTGACCACCTTCATCATGCACTCACTAGTGTACACAGACAATAACAAGGATTGGTATTGTGCGTGATAAATCATCCATCTTTCTAATTGAATGTTTTCATATTTATAGGTTCTATTCAAAATATAACCATACCATTGGATTCTTTAACATTCACTTTTGCTAGATGCCAAATCTTAGAGAAAATTTTGATCTCTAAGGTGGTGAAATCATTAGCCGAAGTACCCCAATTTATCACCCTCATCGGGTGTATGTAGGAAAAATCCTACAACTCTTGATTGCTAAGGGCACTCTCTTTTCATTTATATTCCTTTATATCTCATTCAATTATCACCTAATTTTATTGTGTAGTGCCTTGTTTTGAAGCTAATCATTTAAGGAACAATTTGACATGTAAACTGGTTGATAATCATTGCTATTAAAGTTTTATTTTCTATTAAAATGTTAGTGACACTCTCTAAAGTAACAGTTGCATATTGTAGGCACATGTTTCTCTTCAAATTCTTATTGGATTTGATTGAAATTTGAGATGGAGGTTTTTGGAAACATTTGACACATGATGAAATAAGTAAATGTTGAAAATTATCCTCAAAACTTAGAAATATTTAATATTATTTGTTTCTTTTATTTTTATTACTCTTTTTTGTAAACTTTCTCTTTCTCAATTATTGTAACAATCAAGGAAGTGGAAGGATACTGAAAAATAGATACTATTTAGCATAGTATTTAGGGTGATTCTTTCCTTTAGTTGTAGATTAGATATATTTATTTAAAATTTTATTATTTTAATATAGTTTTAATTAATTTATGTGAAATTAGACATTATGTTCAGATAGTTTATTTTTTCTTAAGATTAGAGTGATTGTAGCATAACATTAGATAGCACCATTTATTAATTCCTAAAGCTCTTAAAAATTTAATAAGAAATTCATCTCAATTTAGTTAAGAAATAATTGTGCTAAGTACAATTCTTTGATTTAATGTCATTACCTTTCATAATGAGGACTTAGAATTAATCCTTGATTTATTATAGTTAGGTTTTATATAGAATACTTAGGATTTGGTAATCTACCTAGTTTCTAATGATCAATGATTTTATAGTTGAATTTTCAAGGAAACCACATTCCAAGAAAATGATAGTAGTTTCTATCTACGTCTAGAGTTATAATGAGGAATAACTAGTGGTGAACCTCAATGTGAATCTAGGTGATCTCTAATCCTAAGTTTCAATCATAGTTAATTCTCTAGAATCATTCTCATCCATTTCATCAATTTATCATCTCATCTTGTAAATTCACACTAAATCCTCCCTATGGATTTGACTCTAGAACACTACAATTGACTAACTACACATGTAGGAAAACTCTCAACAAGTTTTTAGTGTTGTTTTTGGGGAATGATCTTGTAGCCAAAGTACCATCAAATCAGGTTTAGGTTAATTAGATTAGTTTAATTTTCTTTTGAGTTGAATTGTAGCTTGGTAGAGCTATATTTTATTTTTAATTGCAAATGCAATTTAAAGGTTATAATAATATAGGTCAAAGGTAAACCATCATTACTTGGGAGAGGAGGTAGTTTGTAAATGGTTTACCTTTGTACAAGAAGACTTAATTTTAGGACCCCACTATAAGACCTACTCAATCTTTTATTTTTTCCTAGATTTAGGTTTTGCATTGTTCAAGTCGTTTTGCATACTTGTTTGGTAGTATAATCTCATATACATAGCATTCATCTTTTAATTGTTGCATATTTTCTAGGTTGTTGCATTAGTTTATTGTTTATCTTGCATCTTTAGGACACATTTTGTAATGCCCGAGCAATTTACTCTATTTTTAACAAAAATTGGACATTCTATGGGAAATAAATAGTGTTAAATGTTTTAATTTATTTAAAATAGTAAATGAATGAATTTGTAAGAAACTTGGTACCAATAGATTCTACTCAAAAAATGGAATCCAACGCCTCAAAGAACGCTGAAAATGGAGTTCATATGAAGAAATTACGGCCGTTCAAAGATTATGGACATTTCTGTAATTTAAACAAAAAACGAAAAAGACAGAAAACGCAGGGGGCGTTTTGATAACGGCACCCTATCATCTTCTTCCTCTAGGCTTCTCCAGAAACCCTGTTTCCAGAGGTTTTTTCCACTGCCAATGGCAGCACCACCATAGCAAGGCTATAAAAGGCCCCATCTCCCCCCTCTTCAAAACATGAGTTTTTCAGCTATTTTGGGACTAGGCTTTCTGGCAAAAATCGAAAACCCATCTCAAGCCAGTTTTCCTGCGTTTTTTTGGCAATGGGCTAGCCATTCTCCCCATTCCCCTCTCTTCTCTTTTTCGGTCTTGACATTGGGGTTTTTCCTTCATCGAGTTTTTCGCTGGCATGGAGTTTCAGAACCGGAATGGAGGTCTACCACCAGCGATAGGCGCTCCCTAGGCTACCCAGGTAAGCTATTTTTCCCTTTTTCTCTCCGTTTTGCTTCCCCCAGGCCAAGATCCATGCCATATCTAATCTTTTCCCAGCCGGTTTTTCTAGCCAGAGAAGACGAAGCCGGTTGCAGCCAGCCCTGTATGAACCAAGCATCCCAGGGATGCCATGCTCCACGTGCGCCTAGGACAAGGTCCCTGGGAGCTGAGACGCGCCATGCTACACTAAAAGTGCGTCCATGCGATGCCATCTAGGATGCTCGTCATAGCACGTCACTTGAGCATGCATGTGAGCGTGCAATACGTGGTCCCTGGCACGGCCTTTGGGCGCGAACGCACATGAGGCGGTCACGGTTCAACCAGGATGCACGGGTGTCCTGGGAACTGGGACACGCGGACCTAATAAGACTATAAAGTTAGGATTAGAGGACAATTTATAGAGTTAACCATGGAATAGTAGATCCACATCATAGGATCTAGCCTGACAATAAATTAGGCAAGGACCCATGGACCCTAAAAGGCAAATCTAACGATCTAATTTCTAAAAATAGATCAAAATTGATAAGGATTCCTTGTATCCATTCATGCCCAGGAGTTTATAAATGAGACCCAGGGTCGGGTTGAGTGATGAAGGACGCGACTCTAAGCGACTTCGAGGTAGGTGCTTTATCGCTACTAAAATTTTTAAAAGAACCCATGATTGTTTTGAGAATGCATGCTTAAGTTATATGACTTGTTTAGCACAACTTAATTTTATTCAGCATGCATATGATAAATACGTTATGCATAGACATGCTTTGCAAAAAATTGCATAAATTGCATGATTTGTGGTTATTGAGTTTTGAAAAGGTGCATGTCCTTGAGGGTTACCAAAAGATGCTCGAGTGCCCAAAAGACGCTAGTTAGGCAGTTGTGAGGGCCAGGCAGTTGTGAGGGACCCAAAGAGGACAGGTTTTGAAAAGAGAGGTTTTTACTTGTTTGATCGTATATGATTTGGGCTAGTAAGCTTGTGGGCGCTATGCCGAGAGGTTGGGGTAGCCTCCCAGCCTCTACCACTATTAGGTGGAATGGGTACCACGCCCAAAAAGGGCATGTCCCTACGTCGACTGCATGTGGTATAGGGGGCTACCACTGGTGTCACGGCACTAGGTCGATGTGTCATATGCCCCGTGGAGGCTATGACCGAGTGTCCTCAGGTACTCGAGGACCACACGGCGGTGAGGTCGTGGGCATAGTGGGCCTTATGGTTTGAGGATTTACTTGCATTGCATATGACATGACATGAGGTTGGTCGACCATACCAAATATCCATGAGTTGGATTCAGTTGAGCATCTTAAGCATATCATTATGTTTATGAGATATATATACTTTCGACTTGGATTATGCTATTCTTTAAGGCATCAATATTCCAATTCGACAGTGGTTTTTAATATCAATATTGAACATGATTGTTCAAACATGCACATGTTTTAAAGAGCATATGATTTTAAACATAGCATGCATTGTAAAACTAGTAGTGATAGACTCCTACTAAGTATAGTATATACTCACCCAATCCTTAACATTTTTCAGGATAGCTCCATTCACGAGTAGAAGATGCCTATGTTAGTGCTACGAGCAAGAAAAATCAAAAGGAGACAATTATACATGTAAGTGAACACTCTACCCTTTGGACATGTATTTGTATTTATTTACAGTTGGGCTGTTAGCTGTGACTGGATAGACCTGGGAAGACATTTATGATTTCTGAAATTTTCAAAAACTATTTTGGTTGTTGTAATAGCAAATGACACTCGGGGTTTTCAAAATGAGTTTAAAACTAAAGATTTTCCGCTACATTGCATGGTTTTTATAAAATGGTTTTTAAATAGGGTTGCATCCCGCCTTAGGAATTAGATATTGCATTTAAAAATGCATGGGAAAACTTGGGTCATCACACATTTACCTACTATAAGGTGATTTACTATGCCATGATAGATAAAAATTGATTAATAAGGAAATCATATTGTATAAGATCAAGGGTGGATCTTATCACCATCTCTTGGCCCACCTAGCTAATCATCACCTATTGTACATCCTTGCCTTTCATCTTAACTTAAAAGTCAATTAGAAGAGAACTATAGAAGACTTTAAGCTCATAGGACCTTCTTGGAAGGAGGCAAACTATTGTCAATCTAGTGGCCTCGAGCTAAATCACTGCGTTCATATTTAAATGATTAACTTTCCTAAGACATCTTATGACTCAGATTTCCTAGGAATAATTGAGGAGGGTGTGAAGCAGTTGATTTAGCAAGGACTAACTAATAATCATCCATACAAGTCTAAAAGAGAGGAGTAGCTGTCCAGATTAAGATAATATAAAAGCTACTCTCTTATAGAAATGATGATAGTCAAAACATCTTTCATCTTGTTAGAAATGTGTTTGTTGATTGTGTACTTTGTTTGCACATCACCTTAAGTTGCTTCATATAGTTTAGTTTTTTAATAATAATAAAAAAAAAGAATTTTTCATTGTATGCATTGGATATGACAAAATTGGAAGGTTAATCAAACCAATCCAACACAACATACAACTAGATCAGTGGCCCACAATGGTAAATCAACTTGATAAGGGGCAAATCCATCTCGCATAAATATTAGAGATGAAATTGATCCTCCAATTCTCTTTAACGATGGACCACCAGCTCACATGGATTATGAAGATCTTCCACCATTGAGAAATAATCTACAACCATATATAGATTTGAGAAGGAATAAAGAAAGGGAATGGGACTTAAATAGTCAATATAAGTACAATTAGAATAACTAATATCCTCATGGGAGAACATTACGAAATTACCTTTAGGCTACTCGTACCAGCACACCATGTGTCATTCTCCCTTAGAATGCTGGTGAAGTTAGATTAAAGGTGGGAGCAATTCAATTACTTGCCAAATTTCATGGGTTAGACAGTGAGAGTCCTTACCTAAAAAGAATTCAATGAAGTGTACACTATATAGTGCACACAATATTTGATTACATATCATAAGGTTCAATCTATTTCCTTTTTCTTTAAGAAAAAAATCTAAGATGTGGTTTAATGTGCTTTTAGAAGATTTAGTATGAACCTAGTAATACATGATAAGGGAGTTCTTGAAAAAGTTCTTCTTGACCCATAAAATCATCACCCTTCATTGAAAGATCATGAAATTTACCTAGAAGGACAAAGAATGATGGGAAAGATTCAAGGATCTATTGTTGATGTGTCTGCATCATGTATATGAACTTTGGTGCATTATCTGTTTTTTTTTATGAAGAACTCAATTATAAAATGTTGTAGGTTGTAGAAATGATGTACAATGGTATCTTTTTGAACAAACAATTAGAGGAGCCACGAGAGTGCATGGAATGGTTGGTTGAGAGTGCTCAAACCTAGGTAGATTTAGAGAAAGTGGATTACCCAGATAGGACATAGCCATCACATTGGCAAAGGGAGGTATCTACACCATAAATGAAAGAGATGACATGAATGCAAAGATAGTTCCTTAGCTAGAAAAGTAGAGGCCTTAGAAACAGGAAATGCTACCTCTAAGAAGGGCAAACAGGTATGTGGTATTTATGAAAGTACTGCACAAATTACTCAGGAATGCCCTACAATCCCAACATTCCAAGATTTGCTTCATAAACAAGCAAATGCCTCAAATTTATATAAATGACCACTTTCCCCATATTTTGAGATATGGCCACAATTGGAGAAATCATCCCAACTTCAGTTGGCGAAATGGACCAAATGTTAACGTCTCACACTAGGCCCCCTTGCAGCCAAAGAAGGACCACTTACTCTTGGACCATATATGCCTCCACCTAAGAGGTCAGTGGAGGATAATCTTCAATAGTTCATTAAAGCTAGGAAAGAAAAAATTCCCAACATGAAGCATCTATGAGTGATATGAAAAACATGTTCACACAATTCATGCAAACCCTGGAAAAAGGAAAATTTTCTGCCCAACCATAAGAAAATCCTAAAGGTGCACAAGTGGCCAGGACACAGGGTACTTTGAGCTTGAACATGGAACAAACTAATTCAGTCACCACTCTTTGAAATAGAAAGGTGCTTCAAAAGAATGGTCTCTTTATGACTATTAAAACTCAGGAGACTCCTTAGGCTAAGGAAAAGCTTTTCACTAAGGATACTATAGAGAAACCTCACCCTACCATTGACCCATGTTCCATCCCACTACCATTTCCAAAATGGTTATGTCAAGTTCTTAAAGAGCTTCAAATGATGAGATCTTAGATATTTTTAAGCAAGTCAATATCAACATTCTGATTTAGGACACCGTTAAACAGATCCCTTTATATGTAAGTTTTTGAAAGATCTTTAAACTATCAAGTGGAAGTTGAATGTGCACAAGAAGGCTTTCTTGGCCAAACAAGTTAGTTCAATCCTTCAACATTAGTCACCACCAAATATAAAGATCCAGGTTGCCCAACTCTCACTTGGATAATTGGCAACTATAAGATAAATCAAGCTTTGATTGATTTGGGATCAAGTGTGAGTCTACTGTCATGTTTAGTAAACGAGCAGTTAGGTCTAAGAGAACTTAAACCCATTACCATTACCATCTAGTTAACTAACATATCTGTCAAAATACTAAGACGGATGGTAGAAGAGATACTCATCTAGGTAGAATAGTTCTACTTTCTAGTAGACTTTTTAGTTTTGGACATAGAGCCAGTGTTGAGTGAAAGGAATAAAATATCAATAATTCTTTGGTGACCATTTATAGCCACATCCAATGCCTTAATAAATTATCAAACTAGTGTGATGAAGTTATCCTTTGGAAATATGACACTGGAAATTGAACATTTTTAACATTTGCAAGAGGCCAAGAGAACCTATTGATGACTTGCACACTATCAATATGATAGATTCAAATGTGCAAGATCAGTTTGTTAAGTCTTCATTATCTAATCCACTAAAAACCCATTTGGCCCATTTTAATGAATTTCATGAGGATGCATTAATGGAGGAAGTTAATGCCTTTCTTGATACTGTGCCTATTATGGACATAGTAAAATGATAACTTTAGTTTGAGGAATTTCTATTTAGGGAATCCACTCTCGTTCCATCTTCAGTTGAACCTCTTAAACTACAATTAAAAACTCTATCAATTGGTCTCAAGTATGCATACATAGGAGAGAAAGAGACTTTTCCTGTCATTACCTCCTCTCAATTAGAAACATCTTAGGAGGATAGTTAATTCAGATTTTAAAGAAGTAAAAAGGCATTATAGGCTAGATCCTAATAGATATTAAAGGCAAAAACCCTTTTATATGCACCCATGGAATTTACATGGAAGATGATGCTAAGATATTTTGTCAAATATAGCATAAGCTGAATCCAAATATGAAAGAGGTGGTTAGGGTAGAAGTTATCAAATTACTGGATGTGGAGATCATCTATCCCATAAGTGATAGCGAATGGGCAAGTCCAACCCAAATGATACCTCAAGAAATCTTGAGTAACAGTTGTCTCTAGCACCAATAATGGACTTGTTCCTACTCAAGTTACGATTAGTTGGTGTATGTGTATCGATTATAGAAAGTTAAATGTTGTCACTTGAAAGGACCACTTATCATTTCCCTTTGTTGATCAAATATTGGAATGGGTAGTAGGATAAAAGTTCTACTCTTTTCTAGATGGTTATTCCTGATATAATCAAATAAAAATTGTGGCACTGTTGCTTTAAAAGAATGCCATTCGATTTATATAATTCTCCAACAACATTTTAAATTTGCATGTTGAGTATCTTCAATGACATAGTAGAGCTCTTTTTAGAGTTGTTCATGGACGATTTCTTAGTTTTTGGGGATTCTTTTGATACATGTTTTAAAACTTGAGAAAAGTCCTACATTGTTGTGAAAAAAAAAAAAAAAAACCTAGTTTTATGATAAGTAGTTAATTTTGTATAAAAAGCACCCAATTAGTAATACATGTGTCATAGATTATAGGCCATTATTCTTAGATTTTTTCAAAAATACATGACAAGTGCATATTTGAAGTGAAAATCCACAAATATGATATTTTGCAAGTGCAGAAGCTAATCTAAAGTAAGTATCTAACCTATCACAATTTTCTAAGTATTAATTAATATTTTTAATCTTTTGTAGGTGTTAAAAGGATGAGCCAATGGCCTAAATCACTTAGATGATAACCAATTATCTAAATCAACCTAGAGAGACTGAGACCCATTTTCGATCATTTGAAAGTTCAACTAAAGGTCAGGATCATTCCAGAGCAAGCAAATGAGTTTGTAGAAGTCAGGGTAGCTAGAAATGGCCCATGTAAAATCCATCCAAAAGGTAGTAGAATTCCACCACCTTTGCATGTGATTTCAAGCCATAAAAGCCACCTTAGCCATATGAGCCAACAACTGAGGGCGAGGAGAAGTCAAGCCATATAAGTCATGATGTTAGCACGCAAGTCAATAAAGCCCCATCAAGGATGCCATTTGAGCCAAGTCACATAGGATCCACATGTTTTGAGGATTTTCACACAAATTTTCACTTGAAAAAAATGTTATTTAAATAAAAAGAAACTTGGACTCTATAAACAAGGGTAACTAGCAAGCAAGGTGGACCAATAGGAGAAGAGCCCTCATTCTTTAAACCTTCCCTTTCCCTCTCCTCTCTTTGCATCCAACCTTCTCTCTTTCTCTCCTTCTCTCTCCATCTCACCTTCCTTAATGATTTACTCAGAAGGGGAATCATGCACACAATTTTGTGTGATCTCCCCCTTCTAATTCACATCTTCTTAGAATTCTCCTTCTAATTCCCACCTTCCTAATGCTCCAATCCTATCCTTATCTTGTGTTATTCTTCCCCATTATTATCCCTTCTTTCCCCTCTTACTTAGGTTAGAAATTAGCAAGGGATCCATCTATAAATATGTGAAAATTGTAGTGGATAAGAGAATTTTTTTTATTTTTTTATTTTTGTCTACATCTTACATAGGAAGTTTCCACGCCTCTCTCCATTCTAGCCTTCCACACCTTTTTCAGACCAACTTTCAACACCTCTTACATACTAGTTCTTGATGCAATCTTCAAAGGGAGTCCCATGCCTCTTTGCTTGTTTTTGTAAGGTTGATCTCGACGCATATTGCAAGGTAAGTTCTCCATGCACCATTGGAGCTTATTTCCACACATCTTGTTTCTTGCATGGTTTTCTTCCATTGTTTCATGTGCACTATACCTTGGTGCTCTTTCTTGCTATTTTACTTCTATTTTGTGCTCTTATTCTCCTTGATAAAAGGTTATCCATCTCTTATAGTAACAGCCAAGAGAGAATAGCCTTTGAATCATCTTATTCTAGTCAATGTTTCTTTAATTTTCTTTAGTTGCTTCCCTTGCCTTGTTGGTTTTTATTTTCCTAGTTATCATCATGTTACACCTTTTCTTGTCTTAAGATTCATTCCCCTCCTTCATTCCCTTTATTTGGTTTTCTCTTTTTGGTTAAGATGCATTTCATCTTTTGGATGTTGGAAAACATTAGAGATTGAAGATTGAAGACATTCTCTTGTATTTCCATCCTTTTGAATGATGTGCACAATTTTAGTGCATGTTTTTAAGTTTAATTCTCCATTGGATCTTGCACACCGTGATTGTAATATCTTCCATGCAATGAAATAAGTTTGGTTCATGCATCTTATTTTTAAGTCCCATGCACACTTTTCTTTACTCATGCTTCTCTATCATTCTTGCTAGTTGCTTATGTTAGTTGAAGGTTTAGATTAGTTTTTATTCCTTGCTTATGTTTAGTTGCATCCTTAATTTACATTTTAGTTTATTTTAGGAATTTCTAGGTTTTAATTTTATGAGACTCATTGTAAATTTAGGTTTTCATGTTATTCATTTTAATTTAGTTCTAATTTTATTTTTAGAAAGTCTTTGTTTTAGAAAGTTTCTTGTGTAAATTTAATATTACTTGTAAATGCATGAATTGATGTAGTATTGCACACGAGATAGGTTGATCCCATGAGGAATCTCATGAATTTGTATGTTGGATGGATCTTATTTAAAGTGCTTAACTTCATCCAAAGAGAGAGATTGAATTAGATTTTAATTTAAATGAGGAAAGTAAATGCCAAAAGAAAGGTGATATGCACGAAACTAAAATTAAAAGAAACTTGTTAAAAACTAAACAATGGAATTACAAACTTACCTAACTAACATGCATTCAATTAAAGGAAACTAATTTAAAACTAGAATGAATGAAACTGAGCACCTTACTTAAGGAAACTTTCCTAAATTAACACTTTCCTAAGCCTAAAAGTTTTTTAAAATGGAAATTTCTAAAACTCAAATAATATGAAAACAACTAATTAAAACTTGCTAAACTAAGATTAAACAACTAAGCAAGACAAGACCTAAAGAGACTTCACTCTAGTACCATGCGCATGAATCATGGTATAGCACATGTGGTTCATGGGATGAAATTCACTCAAAATTCAATAAAAAAAGGATAACTATTATACAATATAATCAAAGAACTTAATAAACAACCTAAATGGCTAAATGGGTTCTAAAGGAATCAAGCAAATAAGATGAATAAGGTACTAGAAATTGAGCATGAAGATTGAATGGAAAATTTTTAGATTTTAAGCACTTATGAGACTCAAATCAAACTAAGCATAGAAAGCAATTGAACTAGCACTTTTTTTTATAGAAGATAACACTCAAGATCTAAGCTACTTTAATACTAGAATCAAACATTAAGAGTAAACTTCAAATAGCTTCATTGATTGAGCAACAAATTACATCCAAAATGGTGCACCTGATACATAGATTGAAATGTGAAACTACCTACACAAGTGCAAGCTTGCTGAGATATTATAATTTTTTTTCTATATCTTATCATTTTGAAGAATATGACATAAAGCAAAGTAGCTTGAGATAGACACAATCTTATATGAAGACAATTGTGGATTAGGCTGCATGTAGAATGTAAGTATATGATTTCTCTAGTCTAAGCATGTATATATAATTAACACAGTTAGACCATGAGCTCTAATTGGCTAGATATGGGATGTATGAATTTTCATTTTAATTTTTTGATTGAAAAAGGAGATAGAGTTTCTAGCTATTGTAGTTTTTGTAACGAAATTATTTTATTAGGTCATCCGCATCGCATGAGTTAAGTGCATGATGTTCAAAAAATAGGTGAAGCTCTGCACGATTTTTGGTAGAAATATTGCTCTCATTAAGACCTTAAATCCTTAAAATTTGAAAAAGAAATGATGCTTATGGTTTTCAACGTGAATTTAGAAGAAAAAGATGTTTTGGCTGCATTGTTTTAATAAATTTGGTTTTAAAATAGGGATCGATCCCACATTAGAAATGTAGTTTTGCATTTAAAAATGCCTTCAAAAACTTGGGTTGTCACACATATAACACATACCATTAATAGCTAAACTGGGAGGAACTTGACACGAGGTAGTTAGGTCACCATGTGGAAGTTGACTCTCTGTAGCTAGGGACTAAAGAAAGAGGGAGAAAGAAGAAGAAAGACGAGGAAGAAGGGAAAAGGGAAAGAAAATAGAGAGAGAGAGAGAGAGAGAGAGAGAGAGAGAGAGAGAGAGGCAGACAGGATGGATGAAAGGAAACCTGACCTCTTCACCTCCATCCATGCACACAATAAAAAGAAAGGAGAAATTTAGTGTAATAGCCCAAGGTCCCACCCACTGCAACGATATTGTCCGTGTCAGCAGACTGGGGCCCATATCACCGAGTCCACCAACGGTTTTGTTCTTCCCCCGTAGGGGAAAATTGGTCGTTGCAAGGGAAGTCCTCAGCACTATTATCAACAGCTCAGACACTTTCTCCCTAGCGATGTGGGACTAACTCTCAGCACCTTACCTTGCCTAGAAGCCTGCCAGCCTCAACAACCGCGCCTTTTGGCCCGCCCTCATCAGCCTGCCCTCATCGGCCAAGGCTAGCCAAGCCCACTGCAATGATATTGTCCATGTCAGTAGACTAGGGCCCATATCACCTAGTCTACCCACGATTTTGTTCTTCCCCTGTAGGAGAAAACCGGTCGTTGCAAGGGAAGTCCTCATCACTATTATCAACAGGCCAAACACTTTCTCCCTAGTGATGTGGGACTAACTCTTAGCACCTCACCTTGCCTAAAAGCCTGCCAGCCTCAGCGACCGCTCCTTTTGGCCTGCCCTCATCAGCCCACCCTCATCGGCCAAGGCTAGCCCTCTCCCCCTTAGGGGACATGCATCCCTGCGTGTCACATGTGCGGCCGCGTGTGGTTAGCCACCCACACCGGGTCGGGGTCTGGCTCTGATACCATTGTAACAGCCCAAGGGCCCACCCACTGCAATGATATTGTCCTTGTCAGTAGACTGGGGCCCATATCACCCAATCCACCCACGTTTTTGTTCTTCCCCCGTAGGGGAAAATCGGTCGTTGCAAGGGAAGTCCTCAGTACTATTATCAATAGCCTAGACACTTTCTCCCTAGCGATGTGGGACTAACTCTCAATGCCTCACCTTGCCTAGAAGCCTGCTAGCCTCAACGACCAAGCCTTTTGGCCCGCCCTCATCGGCCAAGGCTAGCCCTCTCCCCCTTAGGGGATACGCATCCCCATGTGTCACACGCGAGCGCTCGTGTGTGGTTAGCCACCCACACCGAGTCGCGGTCTGGCTCTGATACCACTGAAAAAAAAATGTGTCATTCAGGGCGGGCTGATGAGGGCGAGCCAAAAGGCGCAGTCGCTGAGGCTGGCAGGCTTCTAGGCAAGGTGAGGCACTAAGAGTTAGTCTCACATCACTAGGGAGAAAGTGTCTGGGCTGTTACATTGGTATCAGAGCCAAACCCCTACCCAGTGTGGGTGGCTAACCGAACGTGGGTGCTCAAGTGTGACACGCGGGGACATGTGTCCCCTAAGGGGGAGAGGGCTAGCCTTGGCTGATGAGGGTGGGCTAATGAGAGCAGGCCAAAAGGCATTGTCGCTGAGGTTGGCAGGCATCTAGGCAAGGTGAGGCACTGAGAGTTAGTCCCACATCACTAGGGAGAAATTGTCTGGGCTGTTGATAATAGTGCTGTGGACTTCCCTTGCAACAACCGGTTTTCCCCTACGTGGGAAGAACAAAATCGTGGGTGGACTGGGTGATATGGGCCCTAGTCTGCTAACACGGATAATATCATTGTAGTGGGTGGGCCCTTAGGCTATTACATTTAGTGACTGTACATGTGTACAGTGGAAACTGATTTTTTTCTACCAAAATCCATAAAAAAACCCCACAAAAAATGAGCATAGAGGATGAAATGAAGAAAAACTACCCTAGATCCATCAACCATGGAAGAAAAGATGTGATTCCATGAAGATCGAACAAAAAATCAAATCTTCAGAGGCTGTAACTTTCTAGCAAGCCTCTAACGGTTGACTTTCCACTTCTTAAGCAAAAAAATGGAATTCAAGCAAGGAAAATCAATTATTTAAGCTTTTCCTTCTATTGGCTATCACTACCAGAGGATAATTAACTTGGATCTTTGATGAATAAGTAAGAAAAACGAAGAAATTGGAAGCCAAGAACTAAGGGAAAGCTAGGAGGAATTATGAGTGTGAAAGGAAAATTAAAACAAGGAAGCAAAGCAAGAAGATAAAGCAATGAAACAAAGTACTAACTTAAAATTGAAGTGCAAAAACAAAGGAAAAAGACTTGATAAATGTAATAGAAAGCATCCCAAATGAAATCTAAAGTCCAAAGCTCCAACGATATTTAAGCTAAAGTGCTAATTTTCAAAGTTTTCTCACAAAACCTCAACTTAGTAAAAAAAAAAAAAAATGGGAATTTAAGAGGTTTTATAGATGACTGGTTTTCAATTTCATGATGGCTTAATCTAAGAAGGGAAATTGGATCTAGATATATGGTTTCAATAAGGGAAAGTTAGGTGGAGAGTTGGTAAGCACGTGACATCATGGCTGGCTGCCATGTAACTAGAAAGGAGGGAGGTGTCACCTACTTAGGAAGGTGGAATGGAGTTCCTCCTATCCTAAATAGGTGATGAATGGTTGGTGGAAACTAGATTGAAAAGGAAATAAGATTGGTAGGCCAGATGGAGGAAAATCTAAGGCTTTGAGGAGTTTTCATTTGAAGTAGATTTACTGATTTCCTAATTAGGAAACCACCTAAAATGCCAACTAAGCAAGGGTTATCATCACCTTCTTTGAAAGGTGGCTCCCTCCTGATACATGTCTAATATTGGAAAAAAGCCAGACAATTAGTTACCAATGTGTTATAACTTATAAGGGCAAAATAGAAGTTTTGGCCAAAATTCATAACATGTATTTTTGACCTAATGACTCAAAAATTTGATAATTTATAGGTTTAGGAGCTAATCCAAGGTAAGTATGTGATTATTTATATTTTTTAGATTTAATTAGATTTTTAACTTTTTGTATGAAGAGAAATGATAATTTAATGGCCGAGATCGATCGAGATGAAATTAATTATCAAGATCAAAAGATCGAGTCAAAGCCTAAATATAATCAATCTAAAGTGAGAGCAAAGGTCAAGATCATCTTTAGGGCAAACAATGGATGCAATTAATGGAGCCAAACGTGACCAAAGTGGGCCCATGCAAAAGCCATGCAAATTCCATCACCTTTGCATGGGTTTCACTTAAGCCACTTAGCCATATTCAAGCTATGAACTTGAAGACAAGTTAAGGAGCCAAGCTAACCATCAAAGCCAAGGATTTGAGCCATCTAGCTAAGCCAAGAAAGCCATTTAAGCTAGCCATGGAGCCAAGTCAATGAAGCTCTCAAAGTGAGCCATCAAGCCACATAAGCCAAGCTACATGGAAGGTCATGATTGGAGGAGAATCTAAAGAATTGTCCTTGAGATTTATGGGATATTATGAAGATAATTGAGTGAAAATCCACTAAGATAAGGTAGCATGTGGACCAATAGAAGGATACATCTACAAGAATCCTATCTTTCTAAGATTTCCTCACGTTCCTAAACTTTCATTTCAGCCATCCAACCCATTTCCACATCCTAGGAAATTACCTAGCCAATCACTTTTCCCCACCTCACCTTTCTTTCTTATCTTTTCCTATCCCTCTCTTTCCTCTCATCTTCCTCTCTCTCTTACCTCATCCATACCAACCAACTTTCCATATTCCAAGGAGATTCAATGACTTTTCAAGGGGGAGATGCCCCATCTTGAAAAAGTGGCATCTCCCACCTTAATGCATTCCAACTTGGCTCCTTTGTTTCCTCTTTGATAAAAAACCTAGGTGGACTCATATTCTATCCATCCTATTACTTTTATTTTTCATCCCCACCCTACTTTTACCTTAGGACAGCCTAGAATATTCAGGATACAAATTATAAAAGACCCAAAGGAGGATTCAAAAAGGGAAAAACTTTGAGAGCAAGAAAACAATGCCTACTCCAAAGGAGGAGGCATCCTTTTCATATACCCATTCCCTTATCTCTTTGCCTTGAATGATCTTCTCCTTAGGTGGCTGCCATCTTCTGTCATCTTCTCCTAGGGTTCCAAGCATGATTCCAAGCTTTTTTTCCTTAGTTCTTCAAGTAAAGGTTAGTTGGTTCCTTTGGGATGTTTTTTTCTATTTGCTCGTTCTTAACTTCCATTGCTACTTAGTTTAATGGTTTTCCATTCCCTTAGTTCCTTCTTGCTTGTTTATTCAAGATCCAAGTTTTCTTTTCCTTTGAAGTGACAACCAAGGGAAACTCACTTTGAATCTATCCTTTTCCTCTCTTTTTATTGCATTTAGATCTCATTTGGTTTCATTGAAATCCCTTCTAGCTTTCCTTAAGGTCATTCAAACTTACCTTTATTTTGCAGTGGATTTTCCCTTGATTTCAAAGCATACTTATCCATGATTGATGTTGGGGTATTGAAGAAGATTTAGCTTGTAGTTTTGGGTTGATAAAGATCAAGTGGCAATCATTGTAATAGGATATAATTTTCAGATTTGGATTACATGTATTGAGGATATTATGTTGATGGATTTTAATGTGATTCAATGATGTTCATTTGAGTTTTCAATTCATACTTGTTTCCAGCCATTAATGATATTAATTCTTGAATCTTTGCTTGCATTAGAATTACTTAATTTCCTTGTTTTCCATATTCCATTGAGTGAATGACCAAAATATCGTGCTGTTAGAATTTTTCTTTATGGATTGTTATGTTTAATTTCTAGCACCACACACTTCATGTTTGCTTGATTTTTCAAAAACCAATTAGAGTGTTACATATTTAATGATAGAGTTAGATTGCATGTTTTAGGTTTTTAAAGTAGTTAGGTAGAGCCATTCCTACCCCATGAATCATGCATACCATTCCATGGTCACACACATGATACTTGGGTAGTTCTCTTTTATTTGTTTGAGTGGTGATTATTTTCTTTTACTTCTCTAGTTTAGTTAGATTCCATTATTTATAAGTTTTATTGTAGTTAGTTTCTAACTCTTAGTTTGGGAAAGTAATTGATTTTGTCATTGTTGTTAAATCTCATGTTTAGAAAGTTAAATTTTGGAAAGTAATGAATTTGTTGCTTAGTTTCCTTAAAGTTGCATGATTTAGGAAAGTTGCTAAATTTTATTCATAAGAAGTTTTCAAATTAGGAAAGTGATATATTTAGAAAGTTTTTATTTAGGAAAGCCTCACTTTTAGAAAGCATGTTTTAGGAAAGTTGTTAAGTTTATCATGTTTTGATTTTGGCATAATTCCATATTTCATGTGTTAATTTTCCATTTTTTTTTAGGAAAGATGTCCTTGGTTTGGCTAGGTTAGATAATTTAAGTAGGGACCACTAATATCACATCCATTTGGTTCCTCATGGGATTGGCCTCCTCACTTGAATTACTACATTTGATTCATGCTCTTGCGATTTTAACTTAAAATTACCACACCTCCTTAAGCCAACAAGTGGAAACCCTAATTGGGTGGAGCAAAAAATGGAAAGTGGAAAGTGGCCTTTCTCTCTTGATTGGTCCACCTATGCATGATCATGCTACTTCTACAAATATTACTCAAAACCTTCTAAATATTGTTTAAAAATCACACTTTTAACATAGGATAATTGCTTGAAAAGTCTGCTCCAATAGTGTGACTCCATGTGTCTTGATGGCTCATACCTTGATGGCTTGAGTGGCTAATTCCTTCAGCTTGAAAGCTTGAATGGCTTGGCTTCCTTAGGTTTCCTAGTTGGAGTAGGAAACCTCATGTAGGAAACCTCATGTATGGCTTCGATTCTCATGCAAAGTGGAGGAAATGCATGGCTTTTTACATGAATCATTTTAGTCATCTTTGATGCTTCCCATTTCCTTCTTTTGCATACGTTAGGATGGTCTTGTACCTTGATCACACTTTTGATTGATGCCGTATAGGCCTTGGCTTGATCTTTTGATCTTGATCTTCAACTCTCATATCATTCAATCTTAGCCTTTGGATCACCTTCCCAACAACTTAAAATGATGAAAATCCACAATTAAATTCTAGAAAATTATGACAATTCACATACATACTCTTGATTAGCTTTTGGTTTAGATTGATTATCTCTAGTTGTAGTTTTAATTGCATTAGTTTTGGGTTTTTGCATCAATTTTTACATATTTTGCTAAATCCTCAAAAATAGATACATGTTCCTTATTCTGTGTGAGGGGAATTTGGAAAAAGGAGCAACGACAATCCTATGGCCAAATCTTCATTGGATTTGCATTAGAAATATTGAATAGTGATAGATAACAATGATTTAATGATGTTTGACTATTAGATCAATGTGAGATACAAAATTGACCATTAGATTGTAAGGAAAGATGAAATGCAACATTAAGTGATGATCTAATCATTCAAGATGTGAATGGAGTAGTTGATTATTATTTAATGTCATGATTCGCAAGTATGACATTCGGTAAATACACAGATTGATTATATTAGATGAAAATGAGTTGATCTAATGTGTGGATCAATAATTAATTACACAAATCAAAGGATTCAAAATTTGATGAGCTATAGAACATTAATGGATTAGATGAAAAAAGTCTTTTATACTCTATATGATAAATCTAAAACTAAAAAGCTAGAATAAAGGCTATAGAATCCTCGATCTTGTGAAAATTTTCACCCATGAGTGACAGAGGGTTGACCTGCCAACAAAATTCAAGGTTTATCTAATTCCAACTAATCTAAAATCATGAGCTATTAGTCAAGGGTGTTGATCCGTGAAGATCTACAGTATGTGATAGTATTGACTAGTAAAAATAAAATAGATAACTAATGATCTAAACAATTGATCAGAAATCAATGGCTCAAATATGAGTACATAGTACCTGATAGAAGTCTAGTCGATTAACCATGGCTGAAAAATATGATCAATAGCCTAAATGGATGAAATCATATTATTTAAAGATTGATCTACATGAAGTTCTTAAATTTGATGGTTCTAAGAATTTTGAATAATCTGGACCTTAGGATCATGATTATTATATTTGTAATCTAAGTACATGGATTATGATATAAAATCTAATTATAGGATGTGTGAAAGTAATTGTGTATGAGAATTTGGAAAATTGTATTAAGACCTTTTTTTATATGATGTATAGATTAAGGCGTGGCTGGATTGACTCAAAAGTGAATCTACAACAAAAGCAAAGGGAAAATCTTATGAAATTTGAGGAAATAGGTAGTTTTAACATCTCTTTGCCATTTGGATTTTGAAATTTTTAATCAACTTTATTAAAAGCCCGTGGACTTGAAATAATTGAATCATATTGGTTATTTGTTTTTAATGCATTCAATTTGAAAGTACATGACTTTCTCAGAATTGGTATTTTGTCCTGTTATATGTTATTTATGTTTTTAAAGTATCCAAATACTTACAAATGAGGCATGAAATCTGATGTGTGATTTTAAATTCATAATGCATTCCTTGATCTTGAAAGAAAGATGACATTGTTCATTTAATGACATATAGTTATTCATGCTATTTATAACTCATGAGAAAAACATGATTTGTAAGATGCATCAATCTCATGTTTTGAAATACAAAAATGCATGATTTTGCATAGGATATATGTTATATGATGTAATGATATTTGAGTTGAGCTGTATGTTTGTCCAGGCTAATGAGCCTATTGGGCAGTATGGTAAAAGGTTGTACTGGTTCAGCCTCCTGGTCTTTGACCAACAAAGGTGGTAGGTATCGATTCCTAAGAAGTATTTATTTTTCTCCACTATTTTTGTAAGGAACAACCATTAGAGGTGTTCATGGTACACTTTTCGAGACACATCCATTGTCCTCCATGATGATGCGATGGTTAGTCTCTAAATACTAGAGACATGATTTAGTGAGCTAGTTGTTAGCATAGTGATCCATGAGATTTTTGTTTTATGATTTTATGTAAGATAAGCCTATTGACGGCCTTTAATGAGCACTCATGACCAATCAACTAATGTGTCCATCCAGCTACATATGTGCACATGATGACATTGTCAGCATGGGATTGCTGACATCATGGTTTAATCAATCATCACTTTAAGATTTTGATAATCTTATATCTCTTGATTTGTTAAATGTGATGATGAATCTTTTACATGATTTTGAAAGATATGTTTATAAAGTGCACATAAGTATTTTATGATGCATTATATGGTATTGTTTGATTGTCGCAAAACATATCTTAAAAAATTATACATGTTTTATATTAACATTATACAGGATATTTTTAGCATGAAATTGTAATTCTAAGTTGATATGTGATTTCAAAATATATTCACTATCACTAATTTGTACATTTTGTTCATTAAAACTAGATTAAAAATTATTTGAATTATCTTTTAGAATTGAACTTATAAAGTTGGTAAAATAGATGTGAAACTACCTACACAAGCACAAGCTTGCCGAGATATTGTAATTTGTCTACTATATCTCATGATTTTGAAGAATTTGACTTGAAGCAAAGTAGCTTGAGATAGATGCATTCTTAAATGAAGACAATTGAGTTTTAGACTGTATGAGTAATGTAAGTATATGATTTCTCTTATCTAGACATGTAAATATAATTAATACGGTTAGCCCATGAGCTATGACTAACTAGATATGGGATGTATATATTTTAATTTTTTAATTGACAAAGGAGACAAAGTCTCTAGTTATTTTGGTTTTTGCAATCAAATTATTTTATCAGGTGATCCTCATTGCATGAGTTAAATGCATGATGTTAAAAAAAATGGATGAAACTCTACCAAATTTTTGTTAGTTGCATTCATTTCAGCATTAAATCCTTAAATTTTGAAGAAGAATGACACTCAAGGTTTTCAAAATGAATTTATAAGAAAAAAATGTTTCAACTGCATTGTTTTTATAAATTTGGTTTTGAAATAGGGATGGATCCCGCATTAGAAATGTGGTTTTGCAAATAAGAACAAAGAAGAGAAAAGGGAAAGGAAAGAGAGAGAGAGAGAGAGAGAGAGAGAGAGAGAGAGAGAGAGAGAGAGAGAGAGAGAGAGAGAGAGAGAGAGAGAGAGAGAGAGAGAGAGAGAGAGAGAGAGGCAGGAGGAAAGGAAACTCAAGCCCCTCTAATTGGGTGGTGAATGGTTGGTAGAAAAGATAGAGAAAAGGAAATAACAATGGCAGGAAAGATGGAAAAAAATTTAGGACTTTGAGGAGTTTTGATTTGAAGTGCATCTAGTCAGTTTCCTAATTAGGAAACCACCTAAAAATGCCAACTAGGAAAGGGGCAGGACTCACCTTCTAAATAAGGTAGCTCCCTCCTTAAGCCAAAATGTGGAAGCCCTAATTGTTGGGGGAAATGATGGAAAATGGAAAGTGGAAAGTGGGTTTTTTCTCTTGATTGGTCCACCTATTCATAATCATCTTACCTTTTTCCAATATTACTAAAAACCCTCTAATAATCTGTTAAAAATCACACTTTTAACATAGGATAATTGCTTGAAAGTCTCCTCCAATAGTGTGACTACATGTGGCTTGATGGATCATTACTTGATGGCTTGAGTGGCTATGTCCTTTGGCTTGGCTTCCTTAGGTTTCCTAGTTAGACTCGGAAACCTCATGTATGGCTCCAATTCTCATGAAAAGTGGTGGAAATGCATGGCTTTTTGTGTGGATCACTTTAGTCACCTTTGGTGCTTCCCATTGCCTCCTTTTGCTTATCCTAGGATGGTATTGAACCTTGATCTCACTTTCGAGTGATGTCATTCAGGCTTTGGCTTGATCTTTTTATCTCAATATTCAACTCTCACCTCAGTCAATCTCAGCCTTTGGATCACCTTCCCAGCATCTACAAAAGATGAAAAGCCCTAATTAAATCCTAGAAAATTATGACAATTTACATACATACTCTTGATTAGCTTATAAACCAGCAAGATAGCAAACTTTGAATTGTTAGATTAGAAATGCATGTATTACAATTTTTTGAAAAACTTTGGAAATAACACTATTATTTATAATACATGGGCTACTAATCGGGTACTTTTTGTACAAACTTAAACACTTATCAGTTGTTTTTAGTTTAAGTTATGATTTCATGCATGTTTTTAGTTCCATGTTATTTAAATTCATAGATTAATGAACCCAATTTCTTTTGACTAGGATAAGTAGTCAATTGTATACAAATCTATGAGATTCCTCAAGGGATCAACCTCTCTCATGTGAGATCATGCTAATGTGACTCGTGTGCTTGGGAGTAATATTAAAACCACATCAAGTTTTTGGCCTTGTTTCCAGGGAATTGCAACGAATTTGTAGTTGGATTCTAGTTTAGATTGATTATCTCTAGTCGTAGTTTGAGGTTGCATTAGTTTAGGGTTTTTGCATCAATTTTTGTATATTTTACTAAATCCTCAGAAATTAACACACCTTCATTATTTTGTGGGGAATTTGGCAAAGGAGCAGCGACAATTCCATGGGCCAAAGCTTCATTAAATTAATTTAGATTTTCCTACTTTTAAGATTAGGTTTTTATTTTTGGGAAGACATAGTGATGCCAAGTGGAATTTTTAAAAATGGGTTGTCATAATACATGTCAAGTGTGGGCCACACCCATGCTTGAATGAGCAAACTCACATCAAGGGCCCCACTATAAGTATCTAACCCTCTATTATTTTTCTATTATAAATGCATTTTGAATAGTGGTGTAATTCATATGGTATAATTCATGCATATTAAATTGTTGCATAATATTTAGGATTTCTACACTACAATTGCACCTATTTAATAGGGATTAGCCTTAGCTAGGCTATAACTTCGCCATAGGCTATTTGGTTATAGTGCCCTATTTGTTAAGGTGTGGACCCTTTGTCAGATAGCATATAGGAATGTATTAGTTTATTTTTTGTTCCATTGTACTACACGGTTTATTGCTTCATGGTGGATGATCAAATTGATATTAAGGCATTCACAAGAACCCTCATAAGAGAAGGACTAGATTTCATCACCAGATCCTTGGCTCACCTTGATAATCAAATCAATCCTTGTATGCTCACGATCCCAGCCCTGAAATTTAATTTAAAATCAAGTAGTAAGAGACATGGTAAAAGCTTGTAGGACCCCTTTTAAAGGAGTAGATGTACTATCACTCCAATGCCTCTTGATCATTGTCAACATAGTGTGCCTGCAAAGTCTAAGTGATTTTCCCACATCTTTTATTAACATTTGTTGTAGCCTAAACTCTTCCATAAGAAGTAGTAGAGCCTGGATAAAAGGAGGAGCCATCTAGGTTTAGGTCTAAAAGCTACCACCCTATACAATAACAAAGAATAATAAAGTAGCTCATTAGAGGACCATTAGGGATTGCTTGTGCATCATGTATAGGTAGGATTCACATTTATTTACGATTGCATCATAGTGCATGCATGGTCGTCAATCTTAGAACATGAAATTAGAACTGTTTGATTCTGAGATTGAATGAACCCTTAGACAAGGGGTAAGAGGTAGAATTCATAACTACATGGCCAATCAGCCACTGTAGTTGAAACCAGGGCCACAAAATTTTTTATGTGCCACTCCTATTAAATACTCTCTCATGCATTGCATTGCCACCTGCCAATGCAGACCATTTCGAGCTAAAACATGGAGTCATCTAGTTACTCCCATCTTATTATAGTCTAGAGAAAGTGATCCATACCATCATATCAAAGAATTCCTTGATATCTATGCCACATTCAAGCTCTAAATTTTTTTGTATGACTCTATTAGGCTTGGTTTTTTACCCTTCTCCTTAAAAGATAAGGCCAAATCTTGGCTATATAAGTGGGTTCCATCACCACACGGGACCAATTGTCCAAAAAGTTTTTGAATAAGGTCTTCCCCATACATAAAACTAATGCCTTGTTTAGGGAGATCATAAATTTCCAATAGAGAGGTGATGAACAATACTATGAGTGCTAGGAAAGGTAAAATGTATTGCTGGACAAATGTCCCCCCCCATGTATTTGAGAAATGGCAGAAATTTCTTTACTTTTAACAGGCACTTATACCTCAAAATAGAAGGATGGTAGATGTTGCTAGTGGAGGCCCTCATGATGAAAAATGAAACAAAGGCCTAGGAAATTTTTGAGACCTTAGCTAAAATTCCTAGCAATGGGATTATTTGAATCATCAAGATTGAAATTCCTAGCTTCAAAAGAAATGAGGCCTTTATGAATTAGGAGTGACCACATATATGTCATATAACTTGACTCTTGGCTAGACGAATGGACAAGGTGGAAAATATGTTCCTAAAAATTGACGGGAGACTTGATGCCTTCATGATTGGAAATGCATCCACTAAACCTCCCTAGGAGGTTTTCTCTATTTGTTCTAGCTCAGCACATTTAATGTTAGCTTGTCTCATCTAATTGCATGCACTAAATATCTTCTTGAACAAGAGAATGCTATGAATGCATATTGCAATCTTAGCAACAACCCTTATTCTGTGGCCTACAATCCAGGATGGGCTAGGCATCCTAATTCCTAAGATATTGTCAAACTAGAGATACAAATGAGCTAGTTGTAGGTGCACTAAGTGATAGAGGGAAGGTATCATTCCCTAGTCAGCCAATCCAAACCCTAAGGGATAGTTTGAAATAGGGTCCTCTTTGAGTTCACAGAGACCACTTAAGCAAGACAAGTCTATAACTACCCTTAGGCATGGCCATCAAATAGATAGCAAGTAGGGTAGATTGAGGATAAACTAGTGGAGAATGATCAAGCTCCAACAAAGGAGAAAGGGAAAAGATAGAAATCTCCAAATCCATCTGACTCCATAGTGGAGGCACTTTATGTGCCTAAAGCTCTATTCACTCAAGTTTTGAAGAAGGCAAAGAAAGGGGCTGATTTTTATGAGATAATGGATGTATTTAAACACATTTAAATCAATATTTATTACTCAATGCAATAAAAGATATCCTTGGTTATGCTAAATTACTTAAAGAGCTCTGTACACAAAAACATAAGCTTAATGTGCAAAATAAAGCCTTCCCCACTGAGTAGGTGAGCCCTTTGATTCAGTGGCAGACCTCTCCAATGTTTATAGACCCAAGTTATCCTACCATCTCATGTGTTATTGGAGACCAAGTCATTGATAGGGCCTTGCTAGACTTAGGTGCTAGTTTGAGCCTCTTACTATATTTTGTCAATGTGCAACTTGGGCTCGGTGAACTTAAGCCAACCAATACCACATTACAACTAAACATTTTAGTAAAAATTGCATGTGGTATGGTTGAGGATGTCTTAATATAGGTTGCCAATTTTACATCCCTGTTGATATCAATCTCTTGGACACCCATGCTATATCAGACCTCTGTAGACAGATCCTAGTTATTCTTGGATGTCCTTTCTTAGCAAAGGCCAACGCCATCTATAATGACTCCAATTTTTGTAACATTACAATCACAAGTTAGCAATGAAAAGTTCACTTTTTGGAAATAAGGGTATTTTGGTCATTTCACTATTCACCCTGACTAAACCTAGAAATTTGGTCCTGAAAAATGGTACCATTAGGTGTGTCTCAGAAAAAGGAATCCAACAAGACCAAAATCACCCAAAATGGAGTTAAACTAGGCAAGTTATGGCCCTTTGAAGTTCAGGGGCAAAAATGTAATTTTTATTAAAAAACGGATTTAGCCTGAAAAACACAGGGGTCCGTTTTGATACGGGCACCCCATTTCTTCAACCTCCTAGAGGGTTCTAGAACGGCAGTGTTTGGAGGAGAAATCACCGCCATTTTGGAGGTTTCTCCACCGCCATTCAAGGGCGGTGAGAGCCCCCTCCAGAACCCTCTTATAGCTCTATAAATAGAGCTCTTGGGCCCCTCTAATGGCAGCCCAAAAGCTTGGGACAAACCCGTTTTGGAGAAGCAACCAAGAGGAGAAACGTGGAGAAAAACCTAGCAATGAGCCAAGTATGCCCAAAATCCCTCCAAACCCGTCTTCCCATTAGTCCTATGCTAAGTTTCCCTAAGTTTTTGCATGAAAAATCATGCAAAAACGGGCCTTGGAGAGTCACAAAGGACTCAGGGATGATCCCTGGCAGGGCATCCCGAGGACGCCTCGGTCCCCCAACGAACGAAACGCGTTCTACGCGTTGAGAGAACCAGACGGGAGCGTCCGTGGACGCGCCTGCAAAAGAGAATGTCGGGCGGAAGCTGGGTGCGTCTGCTGATGCGGGACGCGTTAGCGTCCCAGGCTTCCACCTTGCTTTGTTTGACCCTTTTATGTACACGTGATACTAAAAAGCTTATAACTTGAGATCTAGAGCTGTGATTGAGGCGCCGTGAAAGGCGTTGTATCCGTGTCGACAACGCGTACACATGCAAACCATAAAATCCCTGATCAAGGCCCAATCTAGGGTGGGCACAATCCTTAGAATAGGATGGTGGCACATGACCACTAGACCTTTGGAAAACTTATGATACCAAGGCCCAATTAGGACCTTAGGACACCCATAGGCATGGGGTTGAACCCTTAATGCCTAAGTAGTAAGACCAACCACTCTAAAACCTATAAAAGATAGGCCAAACTAACCTTGATTCCCCAAACCATGTTCAGGAGCATACGAGGACAAGGGGATTAGCGCAACCTAGTCAAGTAGGTGGTCTATTGCTACTAGACTTTTTAAAAGAGCCATGATTGTTTTGAGAATGCATGTTTTAAGTATATGACTTGTTTAGCATGACTTAATTTAGCATACATGTGATAAATTCTTTATGCATAGATATATTTTGCAAATAATTGCATATACATTATGCATAGATATGTTTTGCAAACAATTGCATACATTGTGTGATTTGTGAAGCATTGAGTTTTTGAAAGATTGCATGTCCTTAAGGGTTACCAAAAGACGCTGGGTAGGCAGTTGTGAGGGACCCAAAGAGGATAGGTTTTGAAAAAGAGGTTTTCACTTGTTTGATCTGATTATGATTTGGGCTGATAAGCTCGTGGGCACTATGTTGAGAGGTTTGGGTTGGCCTCCAGCCTCTACAACTATTAGGTGGATGGGTACCACGCCCAAAAAGGGCAACGTCCCTACGTCGATTGCATGTGGTACAGGAGGCTACCACTGGTGTCATGGCACTGGGTCGACATGCCATATGCCCCATTGAGGCTATGACCGAGTGTCCTTAGGTACCCGGGGACCACACAGCGGCGAGGTCATGGGCATAGTTGGACCCTATAGTTTCATGGACTTATTTGCATTGCATATGGCATGATATGAGGTTGGTCGACCATACCATACTAGATATCAATGAGTTGGATTCAATGAAGCATCTTATGCATATCATTATGTTATGATATATATATATATATATGATACTTTCGACTTGGTTTGTGCGATTCTTTAAGTCGTTAGTATTTCAATTTGATAATGATTTTTGACATCGATATTGAGCATGAGTGTTCAAACATGCACATGTCTTGAAAGAGCATATGATTTTAAATATAGCATGCATTGTAAAACTAGTAGTGATGGACTCCTACTGAGTATAGTATATACTCACCCAATCCTCAACATTTTTCAAACACAAAGTAAACACTTAAGGGCAAGGAATGATTGTGACAAAAGACACCTAGACTAAGTGCAAGTAAGTAAACCCCTACCTTATCTTTCAATGTGTGACGACCCGGGTTTTCCAATGCATTTTTAAATGCAATATCTAATTCCTAAGGCGGGATGCATCCCTATTTGAAAACCATTTTATAAAAACCATGCAATGCAGCGGAAAACCTTTTAGTTTTAAACTCATTTTGAAAACCCCGAGTGTCATTTGCTTTCACAACAACCAAAGTAGTTTTTGAAAAACATCAGAAATCATAAATGTCTTTCCCCAGATCTATCCAGTCACAGCACACAACTCAACTATAATTAAATACAAATACATGTCCAAAGGGTTGAGAGTTTACTTACATGTATAACTGTCTCCTTTTTAATTCACTTGCTCATAGCACTAATATCTCCTGAGGCATCGTCTATTTGTGAGTGGAACTATCCTGAAAAATGTTCTGAATGGGGTGAGTATATACTATACTCATTAGGAGTCTATCGCTACTAGTTTTGCAATGCATGCTATGTTTAAAAATCATGTGCTCTTAAAAACATGTGTATGTTCGAACAATCATGTTCAATATCGATATTAAAAACCACTGCCAAACTAGAATACTGATGACTTAAAGAAATATCATAATCCAAGTCGAAAGTATCATGTATCATAATCATAATGATGTGCATTAGATGCTCAACTAAATCCAACTCATGGATATCGGGTATGGCATGGTCGACCAACCTCATATCATGCCATATGTAATGCAAATAAGTCCACGAAACCATAGGGTCCAACTATGCCCACGACCTCCCCGCCGTGTGGTCCCCGGGTACTTGAGGACACTCGGTCATAGCCTCAACGGGGCCTATGACATGTCGACCCAGTGTCGTGACACCAGTGGTAACCCCCTATACCACATGCAGTCGATGTAGGGACGTTGCCCTTTTTGGGCGTGGTACCCATCCACCTAATAGTGGTAGAGGCTGGAGGCCAACTCAAACCTCTCGGCATAGCGCCCATGAGCTTATCAGCCCAAATCATAATCAGATCAAACAAGCAAAAACCTCTCTTTTTTTCAAAACCTGTCCTCTTCGGGTCCCTCACAACTGCTTGGCCCTCGACACTCCAGCGTCTTTTGGTACCCCTCAAGGACATGCAATTTTTTTTGCAAGAACTTAATGCTCACAAATCATGTAATGTATGCAATTGTTTGCAAAACATATCTATGCATACGTATATGCAATTATTTACAAAACATATCTATGCATAAAGCATTTATAACATGTATGCTGAATTAAGTCATGCTAAACAATGTCATATACTTAAAATATGTATTCTCAAAACAATCATGGTTCTTTTAAAAAGTCTAGTAGCTATAGAGCACTTACCTCAAAGTCTCCTGAAGTTGCATCCTTTATCGCTCAACCCGTCCCTGGGTCTCATTTATAAACTCCTTAGTATAAATGGATACAAGGAGTCCTAATTAATTTCAGTCTATTTAGACATTAGACCGCTAGCCCTGCCTATTGGGTCCCTGGTTCTCGCCTAATGCATTGTCAGGCTGGATCCTACGATGTGGACCTACTATTCCATAGCTAACTCTGTAAATTGTCCTTTAATCTTAGCTTTAAAGTCTTGTTGGGTCCATGTGTCCCAGTTCCCTCACGTGCGTGCGTGCCTAAAGGCCGTGTCAGGGACCGCATTTTGCACGCGCACATGCATGCTCAGGTGACGCGCTATGATGCGTATCATCGCACGGGCACACCTTGTATCATGGCGCGTCTCAGGTCCCAGGGCACCCCGTGCACCCTGGTCGAGCGAGGACCCATGCCCTATGTCACGCGCACACCCGAGGGCCGCTCCTGGGACAGTGTACGCAGTGTCGTACGCCCAGAGCCCATCCCTGGGAACCTGTCCCAGGCGCACATGGAGCAAGGCGTCCTTGGGATGCTTGGGTCATGCAAGGTCGTCTGGACCTGGCTTGGGGCGTTGTGTTCATGCAGGGCCGTCTGAATGGCTTGGGAACGTCCTCCAACCCAAAAATCCAGCTGGAAAAAGGTTAGATCCGGCATGGATCTTGGCCTGGGGGAAGTGAAACAGAGGAAAGGGAAGGAGGGTCTTACCTGGGTAGCCTGGGGACGCCCTTTTCCGGGTGGTGCGGCTCCTCCTTTCTGCTTGAAAACCCTTGGTTGTTGGAAACTCAAAGAAGGGGAAAACCCCATTGTCAAGACCGGAACGAAGAGAGGGGAATGGGGAGATGGGAATGGCTGGCCTGACTTGGGCCTGGCCATTGCCAGAAAACTCAGAGAGATGGGTTTGAGATGGGTTTCCGGTTTTGTCGGAAAGCCCAGTCTCAAACGACTGGAAAAAACTCGTTTTGAAGAGAGGGGAAGATGGGGTTTTTATAGAGGAGTGAAAGGCGGTACCCCTCAATGGCGGTGCCGCCATTTTCCTTGGTGTATTTTAGAGAAATCATGAAAAAACGGGTTTCTGGGAGGGTCTAGAGGTTGAAGACGACAGGGGGTGTCGTTATCAAAACAGCCCCCTGCGTTTTTCGTCCTTTTTGGTTTTTCTGTTTTATTTTCAGAAATACCCCTATCTTTAAATGGCTGTAACTGCCTCATACGAACTCCGTTTTGGGTGATTTTTGAGGAGTTGGATTCCATTTTTCGAGTAGAATCTAATGACATTAAATTTTCTCACAAATTCCTTCGTTTACTATTTTAAATAAAGTGAAACATTTAACTCAGTTTATTTCCTATAGAATGTTTAATTTTCATGAAAAATAGTGTAAATTTCTCGGGCATTACACAATGTTACTTGATTGTAGTTACTCTCTATAGCTGAGGCTGTGACTAACACTTTCTTGGGAATAGATTCAATTTAAAACTATGCCATGGCTAGATAATTGAAAAATGTGTTTTGACACTCGGGGTTTTATACAAAAGATTGTTTTCCAAAACAAAAAGAGTTTCATGCATTTCATATTTATAAAACAAGAGATCTCGCCTTTTTATCAAATTTGCATCATATAAAACCCGGGTCGTCACACCATAAGACAATGTGATGAAATTGTCCTTCAACAACATGAGAGCAAAACTTACTGTATTTAATGCTGATCATCAACTATGTAGTCAACTTCATTGAAGGTCTAATTCCAAATGCTATTCCACCATTGTCTACCCTAGTTCTAGTTGAGTCCTGTCTTGCACACTTTAGTTGTGATTTTGATACAAATAGGTCCATAGATGAGGTGAATAATCTCTTAGATGCTATACCAATCATGGATAACTCTAAATGTGTTCCTCAAGTGGAATCCTTCCTCCATCCACATTTATTCTTATGCCTTGAGTTGAAAAACCACCCACTCTAGTCCTTAAACCATTACCTGAAAATTTAAAATATTACTTAGGATTTGATGATTCCTTGTTTGTGATCATTGCTTCAAATTTTGATCAAGAACATGAAGGAAAGCTACTTAATAATCTACATGAACATAAGATAGCTTTAGGGTGGACTATAATATATATTAAAGGGATTAGCCTTGCTATGTGTATGCATTACACTCATCTAGAATAAAATGGTAAACCATCTCAGAAAACACAAAGAAGGATTAACTCTAAAATTAAAGAGGTTGTTAGAGATGAAGTACTTAAAATCCTAGTTATTGGTGTTATATACCCCATTTTTTATAGCACTTGGATTAGCCATTTCAGGTTGTGCCTAGGAAATCTGGAGTCAATGATAATGTACAATGAGGATAATGAAATAATCCCCACTCATATAGACCACCAGATGGAGAGTTTGTATAGATTACTAAAAAGTGAACTCAATAATGAGGAAAGATCACTTTTGACTTCCTTTCATTGACCAAATGCTAGAAAGGTCAGTCAATCATAAGTATTATTGCTTTCTTGATGGTTACTCTGGTTATAACTAAATCACCATGGCACTTGAGGACTAGGAGAAGACTACCTTCACTTGTCCTTTTGAGACTTTCGCTTACTAACTTATGCCCTTTGGATTGTGTAATGCCCCAACTAATTTCCAAAGGTGCATGTTAAGCATATTTTTTGATACGGTAGAGAGGTTCTTGGAAGTGTTCGCACCACTTTATATTAGTCCTTATTAGGTGTCAAGAGAAAAATCTTGTCCTAGATTGGGAAAAATGTCATTTTATTGTAAAAAGTGGCATTGTTTTGGGACACAAAATATCACACAATGGTATAAAGGTTGATAAAGCTAAATTGGATCTTATTTCTAATCTTTCCCCTTCTAGGATTGTGAAGGAAATTCACTCATTTTTGGGCCATGCTAGATTTCATAGATGTTTCATTAAGGATTTCATCAAAAATTTTGAGCCACTACATAATTTACTTACAAAGGAGCCCAACTTTGACTTTGATGAAAACTATATGTGAGAATTTGAACTCCTAAAGGCTGAACTCACTTTTTCACCTATCATTCAACCGCCAGATTGGAATGTGTCATTTGAAATAATGTGTGATGCTTTAGAGTATGTGATCTATGCTATGTTAGGGTGGCATTGATGAGCTCCCCCTTGTGATATATTATGCTAATAAGACCCTGAATGATACCCAACTCAATTATTCTACTATGGAGAAAGAGTTGTTAGCTATTGTATTTACCTTGGACAAATTTAGGTCTTGTTTGCTAAGATTTAAAGTCATCATCTATTTAGACCATGTAGCACTAAAATAACTTCTTTAGAAGAATGCTAAACCAAGATTGATCCAATGAATTTTATTGCTCCAAGAGTTTTGATAAGCATTCAATTTTATATAAAAGGTATCCAACTGGTAGTCCATGCATTATAAATTATAGGTATTATTCAAGATATTTTCTAAAATTCATAACACATGCAATTTTGAGCTAATGATCCAAAATGTAGATATTTTGTAGGCTCAGAAGTTAATCCAAAGTTAGTATGAGATTTATCATAATATTTTAGGTATTAATTAATATTTTTACTCTTTTGGAGGTATTGAAAGGATGATCCAACTGCCAAGATCACTTTCGATGAGAATCAAGGATCCAAATCAACCTAGAAAGCGAGGACCCATTTTACATCAATTTCAAGGTTGAAGCGTAGGTCAAGATCATTTCATGGCAAGTAGATGAATTTCAGGGATAGTTGGAAGAAGACAGGTGATTAGAATTGTCCCGTGCAAAATTCATGAAATTCCACCACCTTTGCATGAGATTTGGAGCCAAGAAAGCCAATGGATTAAGACAAGATGCCACCAAGCAATTGAAGCCATCAAAGGAAGCTAATCAAGCCACTTAAGCCATGGCCACATGGGACCACATGTTGGGAGGAGTTTTCAAGAAATTATTTTCCTTGCAAAACTCATGAAATCGAAGAGGATTATTAGAAAGAAACATGATGATTATCACATGGGAAGATATGCATGCAAGGTGGAACAATAGGAGAATAGTTTACATTCTAAATTTTTGTTTCTCTCTCCAATCTCTCCCTATCATTCCAATGTATTTCACTAGGAGGAAAATCACTCATGATGTCATGTGATCTCTCCATTCCCACTTCTAAACCCTCCACATCAAGTCCCTTTAAATCTTTCCTAGCTCCCATCTTTATCCCTCTTTCTAAGATTCCTAATCCCATCCAAGTCTTTCCCATGTTTTACTCTCCTTACTAAGTTTCCCACATCCCATTCTAGAGGCCATCAATGATTTTGTCCCTCCTTTGTGTCCAATGGTTTTCCACCTTCTAAAATTAAGCTCTACCTCCTAATTCCCATTGATATACCATCCTCCATTCTTATCTTTTCTTTCCCCTTTCCTTAAGATAGAATATTATAAAAATAGAAAGTGAAACCATTTATAAATCAACCAAGGATTTTCATGCATAGAAAATATGGGTGGAGACATCTCTTTTCCTAAAAATGCGGCACCTCCCTCCTTCGATGCTCTTTAGGGTTTCACATCTTCAAGCTTTGGGTGTTCCATGCCTCCATCTTGCTCGCTCCTTCCAAATCCAGCACGCCTCCTTCCTCTAGTTTTGTAGTCTTTTCTAAGTTGGTTCATTACTTGTTTCCTTTTTATTGTTGCCTCGCTTGTCATATTGTTTCTTGCAGATAGAGCAATTCTCCTTCCTTATTGATTAGCTCTAAGTTGCTTTAGTTCTCTTTGATCCAAGATTAGCTATCCCTTGTAGTGTCAACCAAGAGATAGTAACCTTTGAATCATCCTTGGTTTCTTTTCTTGGCTTACTTTGGATTATCTATCTTTGTTTATCTTTTGAATTTGTTCCCATCATCTTCTCTCTTTGATTCTCTATTGGGGTTCACACACATGCTGGCTTGGTTAATGATTGTTAGATTATATTATAGAAAATTGAAGACATGTTATTTTTATATGTTTAGGTCTTTGATTAATGCGTACATTGCTTGTATTGTTTCTAAGTATAGATTAATGATGTGCACTATGTTGTAATAATGTTCATTCAATAAACAAGGTTGTTTCATACAAAATCTTCTTGGTTCATATGTCTTAGTTCCATGCACACTTTCCATGAATGTCCTAATGATTTAAGTCCATTGTATCTTAAGTTCCATACTTGAAATTCCATAGGCACCCATCTAAGCTTGACTCGCACCATGTTGACTTTTGATTCTTTAGAATACATGCTTGTTTCATTGAGTAATTCAAGTTTAGATTTCATTGTTTAAAATAGTTGCTTCTTTAGTTTAGTTTTAGAAATTTTCCTTAGTTTAACCTCTAATTCCATGCATGTTTCTTTTTCCATGTGCATTTAATTGTTAAAATACATCATATAAAATCTTTCTTTGGCTAGGTTAAGTAATTTTAGTAATATCCAATGACATATATGTCCATGAGATTCTTCCTAGGATCGACCTTACTCACACACATTATACTACTTTGATTCATGTGCTTGCAAGTAATATTAGAATTATATCAAGTTCTTGGTGCCGTTGTCAGGGATTCATAATGAATTATGATTGGATTCTTGTTTAGAATGATTATCTCTAGTTGTAGTTTAGGTTGTATTAGTAGGATTTTGCATCTATGTTTGCATATTTTGCTAATTCCTCTTAATTTGACATATTTCTTTATTTTGTGTGAGGAGAATTTGGAAAAAGGTTCATCAGTGATCCTATGGACAAAGCTCCATTAGATTAATTAGGATTTTCCTACTTTCCTAGATTAGGTTTTTTATTTTTGAGAGGACTTGTAGTGAGGCCAAATTGTAACTTTTAATTAAAACTATGTTGTAATAATGTAGTTTAAGTATGGGCCACATCCACACCTAAATGATCCAACTCAAGTTCAGGACCACATTGTAAGTTTCTTACCCTTTCTTAGTTTTCTACTATAGTTGCATTTAGTTTAATTACATCTTTGTTGGTAGTGTAATTCATATAGTTTAATTTATGCATTTTAAACTGTTGTATAATATTTAGGCTTACTACATTAGAATTGCACCTATTTAATGAAGGTTAGCTTAAGCTTAGCTACAACCAAGACATAGGCTATCTGGTTGTGGGCCACACCCGTACCTAAATGATCGAACTCAGGTCCAGGACCCCACTTTAAGTTTTTAACTCTCTCTTTAGTTTTCTGCTATAGTTGCATTTAGTTTAATTACATCTTTGTTTGGTAGTGTAATTCATATAGTTTAATTTATGCATTTTAAACTGTTGCATAATATTTAGGGTTATTACATTAGAATTGCACCTATTTAATGAAGGTTAGCTTAAGCTTAGCTATAACCAAGACATAGGCTATCTGGTTATAGTGGTCTATTTGTTAAGGAGTGGACCCTTTGTTAGATAGCATAAACGTAGGCATTAGTTTACTTTTCCTTACATTGTAATCCACATTTATTGCTTTATGGTGGATAGATCATATCTAGATCTTTGTGCCACCTAGGCAATCAAATCAAACTTTGTATTATAGCAAGAGATTTGGGGTTTCGAGCTTGTAGGACCCCTTTCGAAGAAGTCTATCTATTGTTACTCTAGTGCTTCTTGATCATTGTAAATTATAGTGGGAATGCAAAATCCAAGAGATTTTTCCACACCTTTCATTGACATTTGTTATGGTCTAAATGCCTCCTTACATGAGAATTGTATTAACCACTTTATAGAGTAGAACCTAATTGGTAAGCAATAGTCAAGACTGAATAAAAGGAGGAGCTATCAAGATTCAAGTCTAAAAGCTACCACCCTACAGATTAATAAAGATTAACAAAACTGCTCATTCACAGACCATTAGGGATTGATTGTGCGTTGTTTAGAGTTATGAGTCTTATTTAGTTAGGATTGCATCATTGTGTGTGCATGGTCATCGATCTCAGAATATAGAATTAGCACCATTAAATTCCAAGATTGAATGTAACCTTAGGCTAGGGGTGAGAAATCAAATTCCTAATGTGACAACCTGGCTTTTTATAACACATTTTGTAATACATTTTGCAAAGACAGGGCCCTTAGTAGTAAAAAAATTTCACAAAATAAAACTATAGAAATTCTTTTCTTTAGAACTTGTTTTGTAAAACCCAAGTCATCACTTCATAACATAAGTAGTGTTTTGTACAAGATAAAATTCCATTAAAGGAATAAACTTTTATTAAACTTCATGATCCATCCAGTGGTTCACAATATAGCCTAGTATCATTACAATACTTGTCCAAATTACATAATCCAAATTTCAAAGCTCACATACAATAAAAACTCTCAATACATATAACTCTCTCAAATAAAATACATGTCTTCAATGGATATACCTTGATTGATTATTCTTTCAAGTCTTAAGCTCTTAACTCTCTTTCTCTGTATCTGAGATATTGTAAATATTCAAACATTTACAATATTTCAGCAAACTATGCTTGGTAGGGGATTAAAGAAGTAACATAAATTGACAATATAATACCAATACTCATTAATCCTATTATTCATTTCTGTCATAAACATGATCATGGATCAATCTCATTTCTATAACCTTTCTTTTATCATTTATGTACATCCTTATACATAATGTATATGAACAAATTCATCAAAATAGTGAAAATATTCAATTCTCATTCCCAACTAAGCTAATCAACTCTTTCAATTGTAAGAGATCAGTATATCAACTAGTTACTATACTGGGAATTTCCTTTTTCCTAGGAATATTGGTAATATACAATTACTTGGCATTTCATTATGCCATATATAAGGCATCTCACTGTGCCTATCTCATATGCATCATAGTGCAAAATAAATCAAAGGACCACCATACTTGTAGTCTATCTATATAGTATGCTCCGATAATTGCCCAATAATCCACTCATACCATATTCAATGGAAATGTAAAATCCATGTCTGTATGAGGGGACCATGGCTGTCATAATGAAGGCCTTCCCATACTTTCCCCACCTGATTTTTTTACCTTTTTTAGGCATGGAATTCATCATCAACAAATTTTGGAGCGTAGGTGGCTAAAACCTCATAACTCCCCTAGCATAGCATCCGTAAGCTTACGCCTATTTAAAACAAAACCACAAGCCTCCATGCTCGTATTTAAAATATTTCTTATATGTATCAGACAATATGTCTGTTTATCTGGGGTGGAATATCTTCTACTTTCCTATTCACTTAGGGTTTTCTTCAACTCTACATAACCATTTCATATCTATTTTCTCATTATTTGGTTGGATCATAAGGTTTTAGCATAAGGTATTTGCATTATACGTGTCAACATTTCTATACATAAGATCAAGTATTCAACATGTATCTTTCATGTAGATGCATTCATAAAATCCTCCTACCTCAATGGGGTATTCTTACTCCTTAAAAGTCTGCCATAGTCTTGATCAACGTATATCTATCAAATCATACGTATAATGTCATCTTTCTATCCAAAGGTACATACTACATGGTCTTTTGATCATCCTTAAGTAAGATGATCTAAATCTTTCTTCCTTGAATCACATATGATTAAGGGTTCAGATCTTCTAAGCTAATAAATCTATATTACAAATATACTAACATAGTAATAATCTACTTTACTTTTGTATTTCTTTTCTTTTGTTATTTTTTATCATTCAAGATCTCCTCTTGAATTCTTATTTGATCATCCTTATCTTATTTACAATTTTTATTAGGATTAGTTAATTTGCTAACCTTTTACGTTCTTATTATTATTTTTCAACCAGTTAGTGTTACTGGTTTGAGGATAATTTATTCACTCCTAATTCTGGACAACTTCTCTTATTTCCAATTGACTGAGGCTTACTAGCTACAGGTTGCTCAAAAAGTGGTTACTTCAATCCTCATATAAGAAGACGTTTAGAACTCAACAAATGTCACCAGAAGATGAGAGAAGAGCGAGGCTATATTAGATAACCCCCTTAACCACAATGTTCAGCGTCCACGGGAGTGACCTTAGCTCAACCTTCCATAAGGTTCCAATGATCTCGTAAACCCTAATTTATCTCTACTTGATTTTTATTAATGTCGATGATCATATAGAATGTCATTCATGGATGTGTATTATTCTCCTAATTTGGGCCAATGAAATGGTAAACCATTTCTTATATGGTCCTATTAACTATAACCCTTACTAATTAAGTTTAAGTTAAGTCATTCCTTCTTATTTATGTCATGAAACTCCAATTTCTTGTTAGGTTACATTTTTTGGTGTTTTATGTTCTGTATCATAACTAATTATCAGTTAAATCTACTAAGAAATATGACAATAATGAATCATAAACTTCAAAGCATAAAACTAATATAAATTCAATAATCTAAGGATAGCAATGCTATGTAACTACTATCATGATCCCTAATTAATGAAATCAAATTAAACTAACATGATCTTAAATCACAATTCCATTACCATCTTAAATGGAAATCATACTATAGTCTATACTCAAATTAAACTAGCATGACACTAATTCATATATTACTTATCCTAAGGATATTTAAAGAAAATCATGTGTACTAATATGGCCCTATGATGATTAAATCTAACCATCTAATAACATGTAGATCATTTACATCAAAATGAAGAAATAACTTAGCATGGATCCTATAATCATGCCATAAATTAAAGTTAAAATGAATCAAATAATTAAATGAAATCCTACTAATCAATTTACAATATTAGAGGCTTTTAATATGATCCAACTATTAGATCTTAAGTCCTTTCCTTAGATCTAGGGTTTTTACTTCATTATAGGTTCAATGATCAATGTTCTTATCATTATTAACTCCTTCCAACCCATCCATAGGGTTTGATCATGCTTGATCTTACTGATCAAGAATGTTCCTTTACAAATTTTAGGTTACTTCTACCATAAAGGGTAAATTTCTTAAATTATCATAGATTCGTCATATTAAACTCTCAATTTCACATATCCTTATCATTATAATATAAAGAAATTAGATCCTTAAGGTCTGATCATCTCAGATCTTGAAGATCATGTAAGTAAGAATCTTATTTTCTTTAAACAAAAATTTTCTTACAATATTTCCTAAAATTTATTATTTCATATAAAATTAGACATCATAAGCTTTCCATAGCTTCTTTTCGCTCATGATTTGGAGCTCCATGGCAATTTGAAGGGTTTTTCACTGGAACTTGATTTTTTTAAACATTAACAGAAAATCAAATCTAGTGAAATTAAAAATATATAAAAGTAATATAAATTGAATATTGGATGATTTTCTCCTGCCTTATTTGCTCAAAATTAATGAATTGATGCCAAAATAAATAAATCCTTGCCATATGCCATAACACACCAAATAAATCTTAATTTGTATTTTTCATTGATTGAACCGTTGGATCTTGAAATTACTTTGGAGGTTTTGTAGATCAAGGAATTTAGAACAATATGGAGAGTAGTATTTGTAAAATTTTAACTGGAATAGAGCGGCTAATTGAACTTAGGGCTCTTGGTGCTATTCTAGAGAGAGGAGATAGAAAGAGGGAAAAAGAGACAGATTGGGCAAGATGGGGGAGATTTTTGCTCTGATTTTTCAAGGGAGTCTAGAGGATTTCATGATGAAGTTGTGGAAATTTTTGTGAAATTTTCAGAATTATTTATAGGCAAGTTTTTAATTTTAAATTAAATTTTCATAAAAATCTCCTTCTTTCTTTTTATTATTTTATTTATGGGTGGAGTTTCCACCTCCACCTTTTCCTCCACTATAATATGGTAGTGCATTGCTCAATTATTGTTGCTTCCAGAACATTGGCCTACTTTGTATGCCCCACATTCATGTGAAAAGACCATTTTGCTCTTTTATTCAATAAAATTGAGAAAAATGAATATTATTTATCCCAACTCAGATTTTAGTGTACTCAATGGAGCCGGAATCAATCTTTTGAGTACCTTCTAAGTTTTTGAGTACATTCCAAATATTCAAATTTTAAATCTTGATTATGGGTGAAAATGACTGTTTTACCCTTTTATGTAGAAAATCGAGATTTTTCATTCTAACTCAGAATTTAAAGAAATTAGTGTCATTTGATTCAATTTTTTGTGTACATTCTTAGTTTCTAAGTTTTCACTCATGATTTAATCTCTATGAAAAGATATTTGCTTTTAACCTAATATTCCAGCCCGAGTCTTTTGAAATTTGAAACTTATATTGATTTTCTCAAGTCAATTTACAAAAATTGAGGTTATTACACCTAACCCCATGGAAAACCCTCCCGTTGTAGTTGAAGCCAAGGTCATAAGAGATTTTTATGTGCCACTTTAATTGAATACTCCCCCATGCATAGCATCCCTACCGATCGATGCAGACCATTTTAAACCTAGAGTCATTTAGTTACTCCCATCCTATTATGGTCTAAAGAGAGGATCCACACCTTCATATCAAGGAATTCCTTGATATTTGTACCACATTCAAGTTCAAAACTTTTGGAACGATTCTAGTAGACTTAGGTTGTTTCCCTTATCACTAAAGATAAGATCAAATCTTGGCTAAATTCTTTGGAGGTCAATTCTATTATCACATGTGACTAATTCTCTAAAAGTTTCTAAATAAATTCCTCCTCATAAATAAAACCAATGCTCTTCATAGGGAGATTATAAATTTCTTACAAAGAGAAGATAAATAATACTATGAGTGCTGGGAACAGTGCAATGAATTGCTACAAAAGTCTCCCCACCATGGATTCGTAAAGTGATAGCCAGTTCAGTACTCTATAAGGCACTTACACCTCAGAATAAACAAATGGTAGATGCCATTAGTGAAGGGGTCCTCATGATTGAAAATGAGACAAAGGCGTAATCAGTTTTTAAGACCTTGACTATAAATTCTGAGCAATGGGATTATTCAAATAGAAGAGATCAAAATTCCCAGCCTCCAAGGAGAGGAGACTTCTATGAAATAGGAGTAACCCTTGATGTGTCACACAAATTAGACTCTTCAAGGAATGGACAAAGTTGAGAATATGTTTTAGAGTATTGATGCCTTCATGGTTGGAAGTTCATCCACATAAGCCCCACATGAGGTTTGCTCTCTGTATTCCAACACAGTACACTTATCTTCAGCTTATCCATCACATGGTGATTACACTAAATATCATTTTGATCAATCGAATGAAATGAATGCATATATCAATCCTAGCAACAACCCATATTCTAAGACCTACAATCCATGATGGTCTAAGCATCCTAATTTTTCATGGTCTAAGAACACCAACTAAGGAGGTTCATCTATGAACCCTTGCTCATCCCTAGAACATTAGTTTCCTAGCAACCTCCTATTTTTCAGTTCCCTCAGCAACCTAAGAAACCAACCTTTGAGGAAACTATGTAGTTATTCATAAAGAAAACTTTAAAATACTAGGATGAAAATAGGCAGGCCATTACCCATCTCTAGAAAGAGAGTAGACAAAGCTCAAATTCCCTAACTATTGCAGTATAAGAGATGCAAATGAGTCAGTTGTCAGCTACACTTAATGATAGAGGAAAGGGACAAATTTCTCAGTCAGCCATTCCCAAATGCTAAGGGACAGTTTGCATTATGGTCATGTTGAAATTCCAAAGACCCCCAAGCAAGCCAAGTCTATAACTACCCTTAGGAGTGGTTGTTAGATAGTTAACTATGTAGGCTAACTGAGGATAAAATAGAGGAGAAGGACCAAGCTACAACTAAGGGGAAAGAGAAAAGACAGAAATCTCTAGCTCCATCTAAACCTGTAGTGGAGGCACCTCATCTGCCTGAAGCGTCATTCTCTCAACTTTTGAACTAGACAAAGAAAGGGACTTATTTTCATGAGATAACATAGATGTGTTCAAACATGTGTAGATTAATATTTCATTACTCAATGCTATTAAAGATATCCCTTCTTGTGCCAAGTTTCTCAAAGAGCTCTATGCACAAAAGCGCAAGTTTAATGCACAAAAGAAAGCCTTCCTCACCAAGCCTGTGAGCTACTTGATCAACTAGACCCCTCCTGAGTTTAGTGACATAGCTACTCTTACTATCTCATGCATTATTAGAGGCCACATCATTGATATTGCATGGCTAGATTTAAGGCTAGTGTGAACCTATTGCCATATTCTGTCTATGTGCAACTTGGGCTAGGTGAACTCATGCCAACCAATACCATGTTATAACTTGCAGATAGATTAGAAAGATTCCATGTAGTATGGTTGAGGATGTTGTAATACAGGTGGACCAATTCTATTTCCCTGTTGATTTCATTGTCCTAGATACCTAGCATGTATTAGACCATGATAGTTAGATCCTAGTAATTCTTGGACGTCCATTCTTGGTAACATCCAATGGCATCATCAACTATCATAATGGTGTAATGAAGTTGCCTTTTGGCAACATAAAAGTAAACCATAATGTGTTTAATGTCGAGCATCACCATTTGGACGTAAATGATTCCTACGTAGTTAACTTGATTAAATGTCTACTCCTAGATGCTATTCCACCGTCATGTAATCTAGATCTACTTAAGGCCTTTCTTACACACTTTAATATTGATTTTGATATAAACAAAGCCATAGATGAAGTGAATAATCTCTTAGATGTTGCAACTATAATGGACACTTCTAAAAGGGGACCTCAAGTGGAACCTCTTCCTCCATCCACATCTGTTTTTGTTCCTTTGGTAGACAAACCACTAGCTCTAATCCTTAAGCCATTACATGAAAATCTAAAATATTCTTACTTAGAACCTAATGAATCCTTCCTTGTGATCATAGCCCTAGTTATAGATCTATAATAGGAAAGAAAGCTACCTAATATTCTACATGAACATAAGACATCTCTAGGGTGGGCCATAGCATATATCAAAGAGATTAGCCCTTTGATGCGTATGCATCACATTCACCTAGAAGAAAAAGCTAGACCATCTAAGGAAACATAGAGGAGACTAAACCCGAACATGAAAGTGGTAGTTAGAGATGAAGTGCTTAAACTCTTAGATGTTGGATTCATATACCCCATTTCTGACAGCACTTAGGTCAGCCTGACTATGGTTGCAAGCAAGAAATCTAGAGTCACAATAATTTGTAATGAGGATAATGAACTGATTCCCACTCACATGACCACCACGTGAAGAGTTTGTATAGATTATTGAAAACTGAATGCGGTCAAGAGGAAAGATCATTTTCCTCTTCCTTTCATTGACCAAATGCTGGAAAGGTTAGTAGGTCATAAGTATTATTATTTCCTTGATGGTTACTCCAGTTATAACCAGATCCCCATAGCACTTGAGGACAAGGAGAAGACTACCTTCACCTACTATTGTACGCCCTTTGGATTATGTGATGCTCTACTTACTTTCCGAAGGTGTATGCTATGCATATTTTCTAATATGGTGGAGAGGTTCTTAGAAGTGTTTAAGGATGATTTTTTAGTGTTTGGATCATCCTTTGATGAATTCCTACACTAGTTGAAATTAGTTCTTGCTAGGTGACAAGAGAAAAATCTTATGCTTAACTGAGAAAATGTCATTTTATGGTACAAAATGGAATTGATTTAGGACACATCATATCACGCAATGGCATAGAGGTTGATAAACCAAAGTGGATCTCATTTATAACATTCCTCCTAGGACAATGAAATTTTTTTTTGCTCATTTTTAGGCCATGCTGGATTTTATAGGAATTTCATCAAAGATTTTAGCAAAATTTATAAGCCCCTATGTAATTTACTTGTGAAGGAGGAAAATTTTGACTTTGATGATAACTATATGAAACTGGGACTAATTTGATAGATATTATTGCCACAGGAGTTTGATCTAAAAATTGGGAAATGAAAGGTTTTGAAAATGTTGTAGCAGACCATTTGTCCAGGTCAACTATAAAGTCTTCTAGGGAGTCAGTTCCTATAATAGAATCCTTCCCAGATGAACAACTTCTACACATGTCTTAGTTACTTTGGTATCCTGACACTGTCAATTATCTTGTTACATGTCAAATGCATAATCTTTGGTGAAACCAAGATAGGAAAAGATTCCTTGCTTATGTTAAACACTTTTCATAGGATGATCCATACTTATTCAAGTATTGTCTTGATTAGGTTATTAGGAGATGCATACTAGATAGTGAACATCATTAGATCATTTCCTTTTTCCATCTTCATGCATGCGAGTGCCATTTTAGTGCAACAAAGATATCTGTAAAAAATTTGTAATGTGGTTTCCATTGGCCTACCATATTCAAGGATTCACATTCTTACTGCATAGCATGTGTTCGAAGTTAGTAGTTATGGAGCATATGAAAGAGATATGATGCCCCTAAACCCCACTCTGATTATTAAACCTTTTGATGTGTGGTCTTTATGGGACCTTTTCCCAATTCATTTGGTAACCTCTACATCCTTTTGGGATTGGACTATGTGTCCACATGGGTAGAAGCCATAACATGTAAGACCAATGACTACAAGCTGGTGATCTAGTTTATGAAGGAGAGTATTTTTAAACACTTTGGTACTCCACAAGCCATTATTTTTAAACACTTTGGTACTCCACAAGCCATTAAAAGAAATATGGTGTCACCCATAGAATTGCTACCCCATACCATCCTCAGACTAGTGGATAATTGGAAGTATCCAATCAGGAAATCAAGAGGATCTTAGAAAAGAAAGTCAATCGAATATATTAGTCACTAAGACTTAGTAATGCATTATGGGCTTACTGTACTACATTCAAAGCACCTATAGCACGTCACCTTGCCTTTTAGTCTATGGAAAGGCTTGTCATCTCTCAACTAAACTTGAGCATAAAGCATAGTGGGTCATTAAAAAGGTCAATTTTGACTTAGATAGTACTGAGACCCATAAAAAGCTCTAACTCAATGAATTGGACAAACTTAGGAAAGATGATTGTGAGACTACTAGGACATACAGGGACCAAATGAAAGTACATCATGATAAACACATCTTGCAGAAGGTCCTTCACACTAGGTCGAAAGTTCCTCCTGTATAAACTTAGGTTACCTATATTTCTTGGTAAAATTTATTCTTAATTTGATTGAAACTTGCATTGTCTAAACTATTTATCCTCATGGAACCATCAACATCTATATTCATTATGAATCTGGCATGCATTCTTCTTTGTATTATATCACACCTTACATTTGGCTCAAGACATTAAACTTAGCAGTCATTGGGAGGCAACCTAGTGTTTTTTAGAATCTTATTTTTCTACATTACCCAGTCAGCCTATACGAATCCTATGTTTCAAAACATTTGGGACAATTTTTAGTTTGGTTTTGGGGTTGTATATATGCATGATAATTATAAGTTTTCCTTATTTTTTGAGAAAAAATAAAAAAAATTGAGTTTTTCAAGTTTTTAAAGTCAAGTTCCTTTATTGTAATGAGAATCGAATTTTCTGAATCTTAATACTTATCCTACTTTAACTTATTAATAGATATTTGTATGGTTAGTTAGGCATTTTTTTTCAGGTTTAAAGTATTTATGAAGTTAAATATGAGAACACATTCACACACAATGCATAGTCTAGACAGATAGATGGTTGTGACTTGGAGACCCTAAGAAAAATTAGTGGAGACCTATACGCAAGTGAGTATTAGAGACAATTATGTTTCTAAGGGTTATATATAATTTCCCATTTTCTTTAGCAAACATCAACTTGGAAAGATCCTAGTATCTTTGTTTTGGTCACTTGTCAAGAATCACCAATAGTAGTACTAACTTTATTTCATAAACATTTCTTGAATTTAATAGGCTTTAAGAGACCTAGGAAATGATATAGGCCATCCTTATTTTAGCATAGATGTATAAAGCTTACCTAGTATATTATACCACTAGTTGAACATTTTGAGCCAATTGGGAAGCCTTTTCTTTTAAAAACCTATCTACCTTAACCTAGAAATCCAGTCAAATATCCATTGCCTATCATTCAAAAATGAGTAGAGACGGTAAAAATATTTCAAAAATGACAAAATTCTAAGTAGTGAAAAATAGTAAAGTATCTACAAAAGAAAAGCCTTTCTTAATAGAAATCGAAAGAAAGTAGAAAAGAAAAGAATAATCAGAAAAAGAAGAAGAAAAGTTGTGAAGTGAGAAAGGAAAAAATAAAAAAGATATTCACTTTAGTTCACTTAAGAAGTAAGGTTGTTTAGCATTCATTGATGACCTCTACTTAGATTTGAAACCTTTGAATCCTTTTACCCTTTCTTTTGGATCTGGTCCCAAACCTTAGTTCCATCCTATCCAAAGTCCTGTTGATCTTAAGGTAGAAGATAACCTTAATGAGGATATAAGTATGAATGAATTAAGGTTAACTACTTCTTCTGGTCTTGGGAATGACATCCATTCTTGGGGATCACAACCTTTTTCCTCATATGTGCATAAAATTATGTGAACCATTAGTATTGCTAGATCCGGTCATCTAGTGAAAGGATTTTATTTGAACCTTTTCTTTGAGAGCTTCATTTTTGAGTGTATACTAGTTAGAATTTAGGTTAAGACATTTTTCTAATAGAGTATAATCAATTTTGTTTAGAATACCAGAGTTATGTAACTTGTACACACATTGCACTCTGAGATATAACTATAATATAATTGCTTTGGTATATGAGTAACTTGTAGAATTTTTTTATTCACCTTTATTAAGTTATTAAAGCCAGGAGAGTGCTAACTGATAAGTGTTTAATTTTGTATCAAAATACCTAATTAGTTGCCGATGTGTTATAACTTATAGCTTTAATTTGGGTTTTTGGCCAAAAATTATAACACATGTATTTTTGACCTAATAGATAAAAAGTTTGATAAATTGGAGGTTTAGAAGCTAATCCAAGGTAAGTATGCAAATAATCATAAATTTATAAAATTTACATAGATTTTTTCATTTTTTTTATATATGAAGCGAGATGGCGATCTGAGGGGCTAGATCGATCAAGATGAAAATTGAAGATCGTGATCAAAAGATCGAGTCATTGCCTAAATGTCATGAATTGAAGTGAGATGAAGGATCAAAATCACCTTGAGGCATGCAAATGATGGAATTGGAGAAGTCAAAGGTGACTAAAGTGGGCCCATGCATAAGCCATGCAAAGTGCACCACCTTTGCATGGGATTCACTCAAGCCACCTAGCCATATACAAGCCATGAAGAAGGTGACAAGCTAAGGAGCATAGCTAGCCATAAAAGACAAGTGTTTGAGCCACCAAGCTAAGAAAATGGAACCCCAAAAGCTAGCAATGAAGCCAAGCTAAATGAGCTCTCAAAGCAAGCCACCATGCCACATGAGCCAAGCTGCATAGGAGGCCATGATTGAAGAAACATCTAAAGAAATATTCATGGGATTTTAAGGGTTATTTTGAAGATATTTGAGGAAAAACACACTTGGTAAGGTAGCATGTGGACTAATAGGAAGAACCCAATTCATTTTTCATGTTTTTCCATGTTTTTCTTACTTTCCATAGAGCCATACAAAGTCACTAGGAATTTTGCACATTTCCACCAATGAGTCTCACCTTTCTAAAACTCTCCCACCTTAAACTCCCATTTCAACCAGCCAATTAATCACAGAGTGCCGCCTAACCTAGCTAAGCAATCCCCACCTTCTTAGGAAACCACCTCATTCCACCTCTTTTTATTTACTAGAGTATTACACAATTTTTACAAGGGGGTGATGCCCCCTCCTAAAAAGGTGGCATCTCTCACTTTCCTAAAGGCTCACACCTTGCTCCATCTTATTGCCACCTTGCATCCCCATCTTAGGTGTATACTTAGATTAACCAATCCTTATTTTCCACCTCAACTCTCCCCTAGAGTTCCCTCTAAAGGTAACCAACTCATATAAACCAAGGAGGGGTTTCAACATGGAAGAACATTAGAGAGAAAGGGAAACGCACCTTCCTAAGAAGGAGGTGTCTCCACCTTCCAGTCCTTCCCTTCCCTTCAATGCACTCCCTCCTTCTTCCAAAACTCTTCAACAATTTCTCCTTTGGTAGCATCCTTTTTCTAGCTTTCCAATGCCTTCCTCTTATGGTGCTTTCTTGTTTGATCTCTCCTTGAAGTTAAGGTGAGTTCTTATCTTTTTTCCTTATTTAGTTGATTTTGATTCATTGTTGTTTTAATCCTTAGGTTTATTTATTATTCTCCCTACTTTGCTCCTTAGTTTTCCTAGCCTTGTCGCCTTTACTAATTTCTTGTAGTGACAGCCAAGAGATAGTGATCTTTAGATCAAGCTATTTGGTTTTCTACCATTCCTAAATTCATTGATTCCCATAGCCTTTTTTCTCTTCATTCTTAAATTTTTGTTGGGCTACTTTAATATTTACTTATGATTATATTAAATAGAATAGAGATTAGAGATAGTGGAGTATGATGTGCTCATTGAAAGGTGTGCACACTCCATGAGTGGTGCACACCAGTTGTATGATTCTTTTCAATTAATAAAAGTGGATTGTTAATGTATCTTTTATGGTTGTTTGTATCTTAAATCTTGTTTACGTTGATTTAATTCCACATGCATGCTTAGACTATGCATATTCATTAACTCTTACCATACTATTATTGATTTAACTTTACATTAGTTCAAACACATGCATACCTTCAAAATCATCCACCCCACTCTAAGTGTCATGTGCATGATATTAATTGTTGTTCCTTTGATTAACTTGTCATTTCATACACCCTTGCTTCTATTTCTCATGCATACCACCATAGGTTGCAAGCACTTTAACTGCATGTACAAAACATTCAAGCACCATGCACACATCCATGGTTCATGCACATGGCCTTGACTGGTGTTCCATTGGATTAATTGGTTATTTGATTTATGCTTCTCTTTTAGTTCTTATTCTATACATTTTATGTTATCTTAGTTTTCATGAATTTTTTTTTTAGGTTAGAGTTCATGTGCACAAATCATTAACCTATACAAACCACTTGTTCTAGTTATGCATATTAGGTTAGAACATGCTTAGGTTTATGTGATCATTGCTCAAGTTGATCACATTCTAAAATAGTTGTAGGAAGTTTCTAATTTTAATTTTTAGGAGAGTTTCTAAGTTGAGCATGTTTACTTTTAACATATTTCCATATTTCATATTTACATTTATATTAAGTTTCCAATTTTGGTTTAGGCTAAAAATCTCATCATCTTGGCTTGCTTAAGTAATTTAAGTAAGGATCACTAATTCTCTTATCTATTTGATTCCGCGAGGATTAACCTCCATCACTAAATTACTACAACCGACTCATGCGCTTGCGAGTTTAACTTAAAATTCACCACAAGTTTTTGGTGCCATTTTCGGGGAATCACAAGGCTTATGTAGTACACAATACCTTAAATTATTTACCTTTAATCTAGGTTTAGGCTGCATTAGTTAGGATTGTTCATCATTTTCTTGCATTTTATGCTATTTTCCATTATTGACCATATTTGTTTGATTTGTGTGCAAGGGAAGTTAGCAAAGGAGTGGTGGCAATCTTATGAGCCATGACTTCATCAAGATAGATAGTTTTTTATTGCTTTCCTAGATTAGAATTTGAGTGAAGTTGTAGTGAGGGCCATTGTAATTTTAATTTTATTTAATTTTTAAATGGGTTGTAATAATACACGGCAAGTATGGGTATGGTGGATCATACTTGATCATCATGGGAACTCTCATGTAAGCATCACCCTTGTTTTAATTTTCTAGTATAAAGTGCATTTAGTATAAAATTGCATTTGTGCTGGTAGTATAAATCATATAGATTAGAGTCATGTATTGAAGTATGTTGCATAGTATTTAGGATTGCTACACTAGTAAGCACCTATTTAATAAAGCTTAGCCTGAGCTCTTCTATAACCAAAGTATAGGATGTATTGTTATAGTTTCTCCTCCACTAAAGTACGTGATCCTTTATTAAGTAGCAAATAGGTAGGAGCTAGTTTGCTTTTGTTTTGCATTGCATATTTAAATGCTTTATTGTGGAATGGAACATATTGATAATAATGGCCCCATAGGAACCCTCATAAGATAAGGATTAGATTTCATCACTAGATCCTTAACACAACTAGGAAATTAAAATCGACCCTTGTGTGTTTACGATCCCAACCCTTGAGTGTAATTTAAAATCAAGGAAAAAGAGACTGAGGGTTTGAGCTCCTAGAAACCCTTTTGAAGGGTTAGGTCTATTGTCACTATAGCTGCTTCTGAGCATTGTGGTTATAGTAGATGTCTTAAAATCCAAGTGTTTTCACATGCCTTCCATTGACGTTGGTTGGGGTGTACACCTTCTGACATGAAGATTGTATTAACCACTTTAGAGCAAAACCTAACTAGTAACCAATAGTCTAGCTTGGATTAAAGGAGGAGCTACCTAGATTTAGCTCCAAAAGTTGCCACCCTACATGTTACCAAGATCATCAATTCAGCTCATTAAAAAGCTATTAGGATTGGTTATGCATCATTTAGCTTAGGACTAGTATTTAAGTTGCATCATATAGTTAAGTTTTTCTATAAAAAAAAGGAAAAAAAAAAAAAACTCATTCGTTGTATATAATAATTTGTTTCATTGTATGTAAAGTTCAGAACAAAAGGCCTATCAAGAAGGGAATAGATTTGATAAATTAGATACATTGATGGATAGGATAGATAGTTTGGAAAGTCAATTATTTAGGATGATAGCTTATAGGTAAGCTACTCCTTAGCCTCAGTACCATAATGACTATGACTATTCTAAACCTCAATATTCCACTTTTTATGGCCATCAAGCTCCACATACAATGGATATTATTAGGAACCAATGGAAACAATCATTACATTCATGTATGATAAGTATCTAATTTCACATAGAAACTACCAAATTAGTTATCCATGTGTTACAACTTATAGGGGTAAAATAGGGGTTTTGACCAAAATTCATAACACATGTATTTTTTGACTTAATGACTCATAAATTTGATATTTTGTAGGTCTAGATGCTAGTTCGAGGTAAGTATGTGATTAATCATATTTTTCTAGGATTTAATTAGATTTGTCCACTTTTTGTAGGAAGCGAGATGGTGATTTGATGGTTGAGATCGATCAAGAAGAAAATGGAAGATCAAGATAGAAAGATTAAGTCAATATCTAAAAATCATCAATCCCAAGTGAGATCAAAGGTCAAGATCATATTTAAGAGAAGCTATGGATGTAATTAGAGGAGCCAATATGGTCAAAGTGGGTCCATGCACAAGCCATACAAATCCACCACTTTTGTATGGGTTTCACTTAAGCCACCTAGCCATATCTAAGCCATGAATAAGGTGACAAGATAAGGAGCCACGCCAACCACCAAATCCAAGGATTTGAGCCATCAAACTAAGCTAAGAAAGCTATCCAAGTTAAGCCAATGGAGCTATCAAAGTGAGCCATCAAAGTCACATAAGCCAAGCTACATGGAAGGCCATGACTAGAGGAGAATCTAAAGAATTATCATTGGAATTTATAAGGATATTTTGAATATAATTGAGGAAAAATTCAATAGGATAAGGTATCATGTGGACCAATAGGAAGATATCTCTCCAAATTTAGTGTTTTTCCATGTTTTCTCTTCTTTTTTTCTCACTTTCCACCTCACCACTAAATATCACTACGAATTTTAATTTCCACCAAAGAATCCTAACTTTCTAAGACTCTCCCACATCCATTCCAACCATCCAACCAATCCCAACTCTGTCCTAAACCATCCAATCACCTTTTTCCACCTTAACCCCTCTTTCCTATCCATCTCATTATCTTTTCCATTCAATTTTAATCCAAGGGATACCATTATTGTCATTTTTTCATATCTCTCTCTCCCTATATGAATTCCACTTGAAAACTATAAGGAAGAGACATTTTGTTTAGAAGATTGGTGTCTCCCCATCCTTGGTTTGCAACCACATGATGCCACATATACACTTTCATTATCTTCCTTATCCACTTTCCTTTTTACCACCCAATTGATTTCCATTTTTTATCTTTTATTTCATATTTCTTCCATGTGAAAAGGAAAGGAGTTCCACACCTAGATCCTAAAAGGTAGGAACTCCCTTACCATTCCACTCTCTAAGCTAGCCATTCATTGCATGCCACCTTCTCACTTACCTATTTCTTTCCTAACCATACTAGGTCCCCATAATCTCCACCTTAAATCTAATTCCCCATATCCTTTCCACCTTAGGATCATAGGCTAACCTAATTAGAAGGCAGCCAACTTATAAAAACCTCCTTTAGTGTTTCAATGTGGAGATCTTAAAGGGCACCGCCTTCCTCCTTAAAGTGTTTTGTGTTATTTTTTTAGGATCTAGCTTGAAGGCAGCTCAACACACTTTACATATGGGGCTTTATCCTGATATTGTTTGGGGGTTCTTATCTTTTATGTTCCATGCATACTTCTTCAAGAAAGCTAGGTTCTTTTCCTTGTCCTCTACTTTGTTGCTTAGCTTATGGGTCCATTGATTCCATCTTAATTTCCATAGGAGCCTTAAGAGTTACCTTTATTTCCTATTGGATTTGTTTTTTAACCTTCAAGCTTGTTGGAGGTTGAAATATCTTGTTTTTGGATTTCTTTCCATGTAATGCGTGGACCATACTCACCTAGAGTGGAACACACTCTCAATTCAATATAATTGCACAAAATTTCTCATAGTTTGTGACCATATCATGTTGCTTATTTCCATCTTTCTTTAATAGTTTGATAAGTGATGAATGCATGGTTTTGAAGGCATCAAGGGTTAAACAAATTGGACAACATGAATAAATTCCCTTGACCATTTATAATCCATTGTTCTCAATATTGATTGTTCACCTCAACAAGAATGAAAGAAATAATCAAATCACTTTGATACTATGCGCACAAGCCATGAATGGATTGCATGGTCTTGAGTCATTTGGTGTTGGCTAAATTCTAGTTAGTTGAATCCAATCATAATAGGAAAAGCAGTTTTAGTAGTGGTGGGATATTAGTCTTGATTAGTTTATTTATCATGTTGTTCAATTAGTTTATTAGTTAGTATATTTTTCATTCCCATGAGTACATTTGCATTCCTTAAAAATTGCATGTTTCCTTAAATTAAGTGCTAATTTCATTTTTAGAAAGTTTCAATTAAGAAAAGTTCTTAATTTAGGAAATTCATAAATTTAGAAAGTTCTTGTTTAAGAAAGTTTTCTTTTTAGAAAGTGCATTTTTAGGAAAGTTATAAAGTTTAGCATGTTTTAATTTTAGCATATTTCATGTGTAAATTTTCTATTCTTAGTTTAAGAAAGATCTGGTCAATTTTGTTAGGTTAAATAATTTACGTAGGGACCACTAGTATCACAATTGTTGGATTCCTTGTGGGATTGACCTTGTTGAGTGAATTATTAAAACCAATTTGTGTGCTTGTAAGTTTTAACTTAAAATCACAACAAGTTTTTGGCACCATTGCTGGGGAATCATAATGGTTTGTGTAGTGGACCATACCTTAGATTCTTTACCTCTAGTCTAGGTTTAGGGTGCATTAGTTAGGGTTTTGGATTATTTTTGCATTAATTTGTTATTTTCCTCATATTAATGTTTATTGTTTAATTTTTGTGTGAGAGAAATTAGCAAAGGAGTGGCTGCAATCCTCTGGGCCACGACTTCATCAAGTCATAAATTAGCTTTTCATTGCTTTCCTAGATTAGGATTTGAGGGAAATTGTAGCGAGGCCCATTGTAATTTCAATTTCAATTTTATTTAATTTTTAAATAGGTTGTAATAGTACAGGGTAAGTGTGGGGCATGGTGGCCTATACTTGAATATCATCGGACCCTTCACTATGAGCAATCTTCACCTAAATTATAATTTTTAGGATAAAGTACATTTAGTGTAGAATTGTATATGTGGATGGTAGTATAATTCATATAGATTAGGGTCATGCATTGATATATATTGCATAATACTTAGGGTTGCTGCATTAGTTCAAGCACGTATTTAACAAATGTTAGCCTAAGCTTGGCTATGACCAAAGCATAGGCTACATGGTTATAGTGTCCTGTTTGTTAAGGTGTTTGACCCTTTGTTAGTAGCACATACAAAGGCATTAGTTTGATTTTTGTTTTGGATTGCACATTTACAGCTTTATGGTGGAATGGAACTTAATGCTAGTATGGACCCCATAGGAACCCTTGTAAGTTAAGGACTGGATTTCATCACCAACTCCTTAGCCCACCTAAGAATCAATCAACATCCTTGTATGTCATGATCCCAACCCTTGAACATTAATTTAAAATCAAGTAGAAAGAGGCTTAGGGTATGCAGCTCATAAGACCCCTTTAAAAGGACACAATCTATTGTCACTCTAGTGGCTTCTAAGTATTGTAGTTATAATGGGTGTCTTAAAATCACAGTGATTTTTCCACGCCTTCCATTGATGTTAGTTCAAGTCTAAATACCTCTTGTCATGAGGATTGTATTAACCACTTTAGAGTAGAGTCCAACTAGTAAGCAATAGTCAAATTTGGATAAAAGGAGGAGCTATCTAGATCTAAGTCTAAAAAGCTAACGCCTATGCTGTAAGAAAACGTAATCAATACTACTTGATTAGTGATTATTAAGATCTGATTGTGAATCACTTAGAGTTAGAGTTAGCATATAGTTAGGACATTTAGTTAAGATTTTGGATAGTTTATGCAAGGACATCGATCTCAAAACTTAGAGTTAGCACCTTTTGACCTAGAGATTGAATGCAACCTTAGGCAAAAGAAACCAAGTTCATATCCCCATGGCCAAACTACCAGTAGAAGTTGACCACAAATCTATTAGCGATTTTTTATGCACTGCTCCATCTCAACAACCTATCGTATATAGCTCTAAAACACAGACCACTTTGAGTTAAAGCCATGAGTCATACAATTACTTCCCACTTTTTATGGTCAAGAGCGAGAAGACCCTTACCTATATATTAGGGAGTTCCATAATATTTGCACCACATTTAAGTTTTCAATTTTTTGGATGATGCTATTAGGCTTAGGCTGTTCCCATTATCACTCAAGGAAAGCCAAGTCATGGCTCATTTTTTAGGCTAGGTTCCACAAATACATGGGGCCAATTGTCTAGAAAGTTTTCAAACAAATTCTTCCTCGTTCACAAAAACAAATGCCTTTTATTGAGAAACTATAAATTTCCTATAAAGGTATGATGAACAATATTACGAATGTTGGTAACAATGGAATGAATTTACTTCAAAAATTTCCCACATTAAGGATTCGAGAAATGGAAGTAAGTTCAATACTTCTATGAAACATTGACACCTCAGAATAAACAAATGGTAAATGCCACGAGTAGAGGGTCCCTCATGTTAAAAGATGAGAGAGAGTCCTAGGAGTTCTTTTAGACATTGGCAGATAACTCTCAGCAATAGGATTGCTCCAGTAGAAGAGAGAGAAACAACTAGCTTCTAAAGAAAGGGGGACTATATGAGATTGGAGTACATACAGATCTATCTCATAAACTCAACTTTGTACTTAAGAGAATGGACAAGTATGATGGGAGAGTGGATAGACTTGAAACTATGTTTTAGTCCCTCATGGATGCCAAATCTATTAAGCCTCCACAAGAGGTTTGTGCTTTCTATTTAGCTTAGCCCATGTCACTGCTAATGTCCTTTGAATATAGCACTGAATGAATATATGTTAGAAGAAGTGAATGTATTAAATGCATAGTGCAATCTTAGCAACAACCTATATCCTAAAATCTATAATGCTAGATGGGCTAGGCATCTAAATTTTTCCAAATTTTTCTCAGTCAAAGAATAACTACCAGGGGGAACCTTCTATGAACCCTCCTAATGAAAACTTTCCTAGAGCAATAGTTCCTCAGCAATCACCTAGTTTCCAACAATGTTAGCAATAAAAGAAACCATCTTTTGAGGAAAACATTTAAGCTCTTATTAAAATAACTCTAAAAAAAAATGAAGACAATAACAAGGCCCTAATCAATTGGAAAATGATAGTTGACATTCAGCCCATGTCAACTCTCAAGCCATAACCAAGTTAGAGATGTAAGTTAGCCAATTGTCAACTGCATTACAAGATCGAGGTAAGGCTCTGTTCCGTAGTAAGCCCATCCTTAATCCTAAGGGTCAATTTGAGATAGGGTCAAGTTTAAAAACCATAACACTCATGAGGACGCCAAGTTTATCGCATATAGAGCGGTTGTCTGATTGACAACAAAGTTGGGCAGGATAAATAAACTAAAGAGGAAAATGATGCAACCAAAACACAGGAGAAAGAGAAGAGTTAGAAATCTCCTATAGAACCTATAGTGGAGGCACCCTATGTGCACAAAGCCCCGTTTCCTCAGTTACTAAACAAGGTTAAAAGGATGCAAACTTCAATAATCTTAAAGTTGTATTTAAACATGCACATATCAACATTCTATTGCTCAATGCAATAAATGATGTCCCTGCCTATGCTAAGCTTCTGATAGAACTCTACACAAGAAAGAGAAAGCTAAACGTACAAAAGAGAGCTTTCCTTACCAAGAATGTGAGCTCTTTGATACAATATAAGACCCCACCAAAGTTTAAAGACCCAGGGTTTCCTACAATTTTTTGCATTATTAGATACCATATCATAGATAGGGCACCGCTTGACCTAGGGGCAAGTGTCGACTTGTTGTTATACTTTGTCTATGAGCAACTACTAAGGCTCAGTGATCTTAAATCAACCACTACCACACTGCAATTAATGGATAGATCAATGAAGATACCCCGAAGTTCGATAAAAGATGTGTTAATATAGGTGGGCCCATTTTATTACCTGGTTGATTTCATTGTACTAGACACCCAGCTTGTATTTGATCCTAGCAATCAGATTCTAATTATACTTGGATGTCCACTCCTGGCAATGTCCAACACCATTATTAATAGTAGGAATGGAGTTATGAAATTGTTGTTCAAGAACATGAAGGTTAAGCTTAATATCTTTAATGTTGATCAACAACATTAAGACGTTGATGATTCTTATGAAGTGAATTTGATCGAGAGTCTAATTCGTGACATTCCTCCACCATCTTCCATCCTTGACCCATTAAAGGCTTGTCTCATGTATTTTAATGGAGATTTTGATTTAGACAAGTCTATTACGGAGGTGAACTACCTTTTAAAGGCTGCTCCAATCATGGATACCTCCAAGTGGGGCCCTTATCTAGGGCCACTCCCTCCTTCGTAGTCTGTCCCCATATCCTCTATAGAGCAACCACGTCTTTGGCCCTAAAACCCTTGCCTAACAACCTTAAGTACTCTTACCTAGGACCAGATGAAACCTTACATGTGATAACAACATCAGATTTAGACAAGGAACAAGAGGAAAAGTACTTAATGTTCTCAAGGAACATGAGACTACTCTGGGGTGGACCATTGTAGAAATAAATGGGATTAGCCCAACCATGTGCATGCATAGGATATGCTTAGAAGAAAATGATAAATCATCTAGGGAATTTCAAATACGATTGAATCCCCACATCAAGGACGTGGTCAGAGATGAAATGTTTATGCTTCTAAATGTAAGCTTCGTATACCCCAACTCTGATAGCATTTGGGTTAGCCTTGTGCAGGTTGTACCTAAGAAATTTGGGGTCAATGGTAGTCAAGAATGAATAAAATGAGTTATTACCCACCCACATGACCACTGGATGGAGAGTCTACATTGGTTACTAAAAATTGAACACAATCACGAGGAAAGGCCACTTTCCTCGTCCTTTTATTGACCAAATACTTGAGAGGTTAGCCGGACATAGTTGTTATTATTTGTTAGATGGACATTCTAGTTATAAAAAGATTCCCATAGCACCAAAGGATCAAGAGAAAACCACCTTCATTTGCCCTTTTGGGACCTTTGCTTACCAACGTATGCCTCTTGGGCTTTGAAATGCTCCTTCCACTTTTCAAAGGTGTATGTTGAGCACCTTTTTTGATATGGTAGAAAGGTTTCTTAAGGTGTTCATGGATGACTTATCAATATTTGGGTCTTCTTTTGATGAGTGCCTGTACCATTTGAAGTTAGTTTTTTCTGTGTCAAGATAAGAATTTAGCATTAAACTAGAAAAAATGCCATTTTATGTTACAAATTGGTATAGTTTTAGGCCACATTATATCACACAATGTGATAGATGTTGATAAGGCTAAGGTGGAGTTAATATATAACCTTCCTCCACAAATGATGGTGAAAGAAATTGCCTCTTTTCTAGGACATGATGGCTTCTACAGAAGATTCATTAAGTACTTTAGCAAAATTGCCAAACCCCTTTGTAATTTACTAACAAAGGAGCCCATATATGCCATGAGACATGGTGACAAGATAAGGAAGTCAAGAAAAACCATTTAAGCACTCAAGCTAAGGGATGGAGTCATGAAGCTAAGAGAGCCATCTAAGCCAGCCATGAAGCCTAGCAAAAAGAGACCTTAAAGTTAACCATAAAAGCTATTAAGCTAAGATAAATGGAGGTTAGGATTGGAGGAAAATCAAGAGGATTATCCATGATATTTTAAAGGAAATTTTGAAGGAATTTAAGGAAAATCTTATTAGGATAATTTGGCATGTGAACCAATAGGATGAGACCCTTCTATTTTTTATATTTTTACCCACTTTTTCCTCATTTTCCACCTCATCACCAAATATCACCACGAATTTCACTTTCCATTCAAGAGTCCTACATTTCGAAGATTTCTCCATCCTCCTAAACTCCCATCCAAACCACCAACCTTTCCCCACTTTTTAGAAAATCACTTATCCAATCAATTTTCCCAACCCTCACTCCACTTTCCTATTTGGTGATCAAAGGTTTCCTAAATAGGAAATGTTAGATCTACTTCAATTCAAGAACCTTCAAAACTGTAGATCTTTTCACATCTTTCCTAAACCTTATTCTCCTACATAATTCCTTGTCTTTCGATCAACCAAACATCACAAAATTAGAAGGAAAAGAGCACCATTTTACTTCTAGGAAAAAGATTCCTATATCCTTTTCAAAATTAGAAACCAGCTAGCCATGCTTCCTATCTCTCATATGTCTTGTTTATAACATCATCTTTCTAATTTATCTTTCACCTAAACTTCCTCATTCAATACCCTAACCCTAGGGCCACTTTCTTTATGTTTTCACCCCTTCCTAGGTTAGGAAATTACTCATCTATGTATAGCCCCATAGTCCATACGAATTTTCTAAGTAGAGTTTGAGTGACACAACTTGAATTCTATCTTTCTTTTGGTGCTTGAGTTGTTTCTGAGCTTTAGAACATTATTGGTTCTTTTTTGTCTTTGGTCTTCTTGTTATTCTCTTACTTATTTCCTCTCCAATTTAGTAACTTTTTTTTTTTTTTTACTTAGTTCCATTGCTTAAGTTTTCATTGTTTTGCTCCTTAGAATTCATGATACTTTTCAGCCATTAATCTCTTTCTTTTTTGCTCCATTCCATTAGTTTTTCTTTTTTATTCAATAAAGATTCAAGATATTTATACTTTGGTAGTGACAACTAAGAGAAGAGCTAGCTTAAATCCTTGACTTCTCCTCTTGAAATTCATGTTTTGTTTATGGATTTTTCCCTTAGTTTTAGGTGATTTTTCCTTAGCTAATTCACCCACTTAGGCTTTGTTTATATTAAATACCTTCATGGGTTTTCTTTGTATGTCATTATACTTTGTATTTCAAGCATTATATTGGATTTTTTAAATTTTTAGATAGGATTTCCATCTTTAGAAAAATGCACAAATTCCAAAAATTTTAGGTAGTTTTATGTGCTTAATGTTGATGTAAATTTTGAGGAAACTCAATAAATTTCTTTGGGAATTATTATTATGGATTTCAATAGCTTCTTAATGTAGGATTTATTAACTGTTCGTAAGTACAAAAATCTAGAAATTGGTTTTGTCTTAACTTTGTACTTTAATTTAAGCCATCTAGATATTGTTTTTTCTTGAATTCTTAGGTACTCATTTAGTTTTCATGTTTTTTGTTAGATCCTAGAGTTAGTTCGCATGTTAGCTTGCATTAGAATCAGCAATTTTCATCATTTTTAGGGCTTTAGAATCATGCACACTGTCCAAAAACCATGCACATGGTTCTAAGTCCCATTCTACTTTAAACTTTGGTTAATTTAGTTGTTAGATCATGTGTTATAGTAGTTAATTTAGTTAGTTTTATGTTTTTTTAGGTTTATAAAGTTTCATTTTTGAATCTTTCTAATTGTATGTAGTTTCTTTATTTGTTTACTATTAATTAATCAAGTTTCCAATTCCAATTGGTTAGTTTATATTTTAGTAAGTTTTCCTTACTTTTAATTCTAGATTAGGAAAGTTTCCATTTTTAATAACTGTCATAAGTTAGTTGTTTACTGCTGTTTCCTTGTTGTAATGTATAAGTTTGCATGCATGTTAGTTTGGTAAGTTTCCAATTTCATTGTAATTTTGGTATTAGGAAGTTGCCTTCATAGTTTTAGTTTCTAATTCCATGTATGTTTCTATTTTGAGTGTTTTAGATTCTTAATTCAAATACAACTCTTTCTCATTGGCTAAAGTTAATCAATTAAATAAAATCCATTCCATTACAAATATGTCTGCCTTTATAGTTTTAGTTTCTAATTCCATGTATGTTTCTATTTTGAGTGTTTTAGTTTCCTAATTCAGCCACAACTCTTTCTCATTGGCTAAGGTTAATCAATTAAATAAAATTCATTCCATTGCAAATCTATTAGAGTCCTTGTGGGATCGACCTCACTTGTATGAAAATACTAAATTGATTCACATGCTTGCAAGTAATTTTAAAGCTACATCATGTTTTTGGTGCCATTGCTTGGGATTTCGATGGGTTGGTGGTTGAATATTTATTTAGATTGCTTATCTATAGTCATAGTTTTCGGTTGCATTAGCTTAGGGTTTTGTATCATAGTTGCTTATTTTGTTAGCTCCTCACAAAATTAATTGATCTTACTTGTTTTGTGCCAAAGGAATTTGGCATAGGAGTGCCTTCATCACTTAGGGGTTTTTTGCTTTCCTAGGATAAAATATTTTCTTTTTGAGTGAAACTCATAGTGCGACCTATTGTAACTTGGAATTTCAATTTCAATTTTAAATGGGTTGTATTAAAATAGGGAAAGTGTGTGGTATGGAGGCCCACACTTGTTCTTCATTAAAAAAAAATCCACTATAAGTATCTCTCACTTTGATTTAATTTCCTAGTTTAGGTTGCATTTAGTGTAATTTGCATTTGGTTGTTAGAATAATTCATATAGGTCAGGATCATTCATCTTAGTTGTTGCATCTTTAATTAATGTTGTTGCATTAGAACACCTATCTAACCTTGGTTGCATACCACATATGTTGCATTAGTTTTCTTTTTCTTTGCATTGCATATTTAAGTGCTTTATGGTGGAATGGAATTAATGTTAGTAAAGGCCCCATAGGAACCCTTATAAGGTAAGGAGTGGATTTCATCACCAGCTCCTTGGCCCACCTAGAAATCAATCAACATCCTTGGAGCATTATGGGTTTAGATAACCATAGGCTAGCATAGGATGGATCTAGATAACAATAGGCTAGCATAGGACAAATTCTATTAGATTAGGAGAAGGTTTGACGATTTTGTTAGCTGATCAATTATCGCCCAAATAATGACATACACACTCACTACCTAGATAAAGCCATAAATGAAGTCCATGTTGTATGGCATCACTTCTACTCACAAAACTCAGAGGGCTACAAAAAGCTCTATCTAACATCTCAAAAATATTTATTAGTAGATATATTTAAACTCATTGTTATGTTTGTGAATATAAGATGCTATGTGGTAATTATAAGTTAAAAGAGTGATTCAGGGATGCCAAAGAGAGAGACATCATGTTTTAAAGCTAAGTGGGAGATGCATTTAGGGTGAGACTATCATCAAAGCATGAAATTGTGGAGCATTATGAGTTTAGATAACCATATGGGCTAGCATAGGATGACCTCACTTAGGAGCATGTTAACTAAGGAGAGTTGATGAATTGTATAGAGAGATTAAGAGCAAGGATTAAAACTTTGGAAAACAACCTAGCTACGCAAGGAATGGGAATATGAGATTTGTTATAAAACATGGCCCATAAGTGCTTTGAGTACTAGAGCTACAAGGTAGAACCATAAGACATCTTAGAGGAGGTGCCACATGTTTGGACTAGTGAGGTGCCCTATTTGTAGGAATGGGGAGGACACCTACATTTTAGGGTAATGGAAGGAGTAAAAAACATTGGATAAGAGGGGTGACGTGGAGAGCAATTAATGTGTTAGGCAACTATAAAAGGACTCTAAGAATTTAAGTCCCATTCAGAGATGGAAAACTAATAGAAGGAGATCTATGAAGTGGGATGTCCCAGCCTAAAAAAGATAGGAAAAAAAAAAAAAAACAACTAATATTGCCATAAGTAAAAGACATCCAAGGAAGAGAGGAACATCCATACTTGAAGCCGAGTAAAAAAACATGTACAACTTGAAGGAAAAGGAGAAGAGAATGGAAAAAGAAGAGAAGAAAATAGGAATGAGTTGGCTAAACCCTTAGATCATGATTTTCAATGTTTTTCTTGAAAGTATTGATATAGTTTTCAAAGAAAACTTCCCTGTTTTGATGGCAGTACACACTTTTTTCCTCTCATATTAAAATTGATGGCATGATAGAGTTTAAGTATTGATTTTCTCATGCCTTATTAATTTTAACATAATTTCATATCAATAGAATCCCCATGGTTTTTGGTAAGGAGAAGCTAAGTTTTCATGATAGTTTTATTCCATGAGTTCTACTGCCTAAAATTATAATGAGATATAAAATTAATAATTTGGATGAAAAAAATGGGAAATCAGTTATTTAAGTCAATATTATATTAGGGGATTTTAGCTCCTTATTGACTAAAAACACTATGGGTAAAAATGCTACTTGTTTGAACATCAAATGGTGGAATTTCTTCACAAAATTTAATATACTTGCAATAAATATTTTATTTAAAATTATATGAACTTTTTGTTGTATTTGACCTAGCAAAATAATGAAAGAAAAATAGTGAGTTACTGATTATAGTCTTGTTGACCAGTTGAAAATATCATGACACATCTATCAGTAGTTTAGTTATAAAAAATTAGAATTTTTAAATAAAATTTATGCATGATTTGTAAACTTGATGGTAACAGTTCAATTAAAATTGGTGAAATTTTGATGAAAATTGATTGAGGAAATACGTTGACATATAGGGTAGGTTACTGACTACCAAACACAAATTTCTATTGAGAGTTAACCGGGAAGTTTTGTGAATTGGGTATAAATTAGACTTCTGTTACGATTAAAAATTATACGAATCTAAAAATTATTTGATAAGGAACAATATGTAAGAAACCAAACTTTAAAAATAAGATCCCTAGTTCATCAAACTGATAGCAAGACCTTAGAGTTGTCACTAGTTGGATAGTAGATAGTAATAGGGAGTTGCACTAAGAACTAATTGTTTCCTCTACTTGACAAACCTTATTCATAGATTAAAAAACCAACCAATGCACTAAATTAGTAGCATAATAGTATACATGAAACTAATTAGGTAACTAACCTAAATGGAATTATTACACACATAACACTGTACGTAAATTACATTAAGCATACATGAGTTGTATGTATTACATAGCTTGTAAAAGTGTACAAAAACTTAAGATGAGTTTTGATGTGATGAAACATACTTTAGTAATCCTTTGAAAAGTTATAGGATGTTCATAATCAAATTTTATTATATTATTCCAGCATGTGAGAAATTTGAACAATAATTTGGATTTGGACTTTTGGCAGCAGATAGCTACATCATAAGTAAAGGAATATGGGACAAGATAATGAGAAGTTATTAGAATTGTGAAGGTAGAGATATAAACTCTCATGATTTGTGCTTTATGTGTATGTACTACATTCATGAAGTGATTTCTAGAATATATTATGCTTAAGCTATGAGATCATGATGTGTTACATTCATGTGATGATAATGTGATATGAAATTTTTTTATGGATGAATTATATGATGTGGCACAAATGTGTTAAGTTATTTGATGACTAGATTTACTCATGAAAGAGGGTTGTTGTGCCATATGCTACTACACTAATATGGTTTATGGCATTAGTTTCAAGGAAACTTGTCAAGATTTATGGCATTAGTTTCAAGGAAGCATGCATTATGGATAGATTACTTTCATTCTAGTCCTCCTTCCCATGAGTGTCGATGTAGTCTGTTGGTATCTGTGATTAAGCATAGATGGGTGATGTTTTCCACTATGTGCATAGTGACTATCATCTAAGTTTAGACATGGTATGCATGTTGGCCATCCTCTAGGTTTTAGACCATTGCCTATGAGGCTTGTGGTAGCATGCTGCCACTAAGATTTATGTTTTGACAGTCTAGATGTGTTAGCTTATTTGACATTTTCATTCACTTATGAGACATTAACTATGACTAGTGAAACATATGCTATATTCTTATAATGTTATAGTTGATAATTGTTCCATATAATATATTGAACTTGAAATGCACTTGAATGTCGAGGTTTTCAAACTTGATTTAGGCATTTTTCCACTAAGTATTCCTACTAACCCTACAACAATTTTTTGGGCAAGGATTTTAGAGTTGCACATAGTTTGTATGATACAAGAGTCACAAAGGATTAAAGGCATTAAAGAAACTTATAGTGGAGAGACTTTGACATTTATTTAATAACTAGAACTTAGACATTTGAACATTTATTTATGTTTATTGTTGATGAATATGTGATAAAGTTGAATATCATGTGTGAAACTTTTATGGAATTATTAATTGATTTATTAATGTGATAGTAGATCTTGAATGTGCTCTTATTATATAATTTGATTTGAATTTGGGAGAAGTTCTCTATTAAGGATGCCCAGATTTTAAACAGGTGTTTTTTTTTTTTAAATAAGTATATGATGCTTTTAGAACTTGGTATGTTATGAAAACCATTTTAGAAAACCTAGGACATTACACCCTGCCTACTTTGATACTCGACCTTAAATTGTTAACGTGTCAAACATTGTTCTGCAAACTCTCCAACATCCTTCTTCATACTCTTCCTCTAACTTGATGTGGTATGACTAATGTGTCTCTTTGAGAATCTCTAGCCTTAGTTAAGCACTCACTGGAATCATAATATTTCATGCATTCTTACACAACCGCCTACTTCTTTAGTGAAACTAATTTCCTAACCAATGCTTGTGTCTTACTATTATCCTTCTGTATTTGAAGAATTCTCTATATAATTGTAGATCTCACTACCAAGTTAGCCATAAAAGATTCATCAAACTAAATCTCTGGTCCGTACCCATCCACCTCCTACAACATTTCCACTTTGTGGAAAGCATGCTCGCACACTTCCCTTGCATATATTGGCTTAGAGCATGGACCACTAGTACTAAATGAAAATATCATAATCTCTCAAATACTCTATCCATTTTCTCTTTCTCATGTTCCACTCTTATTGTGAGATGATGTATTTGAGATTCTTGTTGTTGGAGAATAACTCAAATTTTTGCTCATATAAGTAACAACTCTAAATCTTCAAGGCAAAGATTAGGACTTCAAGCTCAATATCATGGGTAGGGTAATTAACCTCATACTTTTTCAACTGTCGTGAAGCATACACAATTGAATTTCTATTTAGCATCAATACACATTTCCTACCTTTGGTCGATGCATCCTAAAAACTACAAAACCCCCACTAATTGATGGTAAGTTATGTACTACTGCAATAATCAACTTGCTCTTTAGTTCCTAGAAGCCAACTTTACGTGCATTGTCCTGTAAGAATCCCTCAATGAATTTACATTGTTATTCATCAAGTCATAGGAAATGTTGTATCTTTGTCAATTTAATCAGTGAGAAAGCAAGTCGTGATGCTTTTCTCTTTTCATAAAGGTTTAAAAAAAAATATCAATGGTAACCTGACATTTTCAAAAGATATGTTATGAGAACTACTTTAGAAAACCTTGGACATCACAATTGGTATCAGAGCATAGCTTAGACTATTAACAATTAAGAAACTAGTTCCATAAAACATCAACTATGAGTATAAACCTTCTAGGTTCACTAGACAGGATGACTAAGAAAATTATTAGGACTTTTATTGATGAATTTACAAATATGGCACCTAAGAGAACTAGAGTTGATCCTCAGTTGCCCATTGAGGAGCCAGCCTCTATCGAGGAACAACAAACCTTAGCCGAGGAACTAGGGATGAAGAAGTCCATGGTGATCCTATAGATGATATAGTAAATCTACTTCTTCATATGGTGAGACAAAGGCTGGTTGTATGTGGCCATATCAGAGAGGCTAGAATGGAAACAGAGGATACTATACTAGAATGATTTAGGAAAATAGCCCCAATGTTTAATTAAAAGGCAGGCATGATGCTACTAAGACATGGGTCTAGGATATAGAGAATATGTTTAGAGCAATGAGAGTGCCTAAAAATAAACAATGGTAGTAGCTGATTTTGTCATGATATGGGAATTAGCTCACTGGTGGCCATAGTGAAGCGCACCCACTTTGAGGATGACAAAGAGATCTTGTGGTCAGATTTTAAGGTTATGTTCATTGAGAAGTATTTTCTTGCACATGTGAAGGAGAAGAAATAATTAGAATTCCTCAATTTGACTCAAGGCATGATGATGGTGGAACAATATGAAACAAAATTGTGAAACTGCAAAGATTTGCTCCAAAGGTTTGTTTGATTGAGAAGAGAGTATCCTATAAATTTGTGAGAGAATTAAATGTAGCTTTTGTCGCAAGATAGTGACCTTTCAGCTAGACACCCTATCCCATGCTGTAGACGTATATTCTATGCTCAAGAGAGAATGATAAGAATTTTAGAGGGAAAGAGATAAGAATTATGAGCAGAAGTTAGTTTGGAAGGGCAAGAGGCTGGCACTATCACCTAGATTCACTAAACCTTAGAAACCTACATCCATCCCTTAACTTCAAAATGAGGAAGATGATCATCTGTAGTTCCATATCTATCAAGGGCTTCATGTAGGAAAGCGTTGTAATTGCCAAGATCAATGATGCTATAAATGTGGAGAGAAAGGACATTACATTTGTGACTGCCATAGATGGAAGAGAGACCAGTCACCGCGATGAGAGTCCACAGAGTCAAGGACAGGTCTTTGCCTTGAATGCAAACTAGGCACACACTTTAAATGCCATCGTTGAAGGTAGACTCCTAATTTTGGTAGACTTGTTAGGATACTTTGGGAAAATATTGTCACCATTGGGCAGGCAATTGCATGTCACATCACTTAGCCGGAGGCCCTTGTCATTTCCATGAAATCCACAGTAATATATCTTATCATACTACCTTTTGCAACAATAATTTTTAGCTAGGGACCTGAATTAAATTATTTATTAACTTTATAAGGTTAATAAAAAATAACAAGTGTCATGGAGGTTGTTTGCCATTGTACCATTAGCTATTATCGAACCAATGGAACCGGTACTTATATCTACGCATTAAATTTTTTTCTTCATTTATCAATATTAATTGGATAATAATCTATACATATTTTACAATTGTCATTTAGGGATCATGTGGAAGTCCAACTAACATGCCTCTATCTATAAGGTTAATCTATAGACTTATCAATGAAGATAGAGCAATCAACCCAATACAAATCAAGGAGGGAGTGCTTGCCAACGACATTATTGAAGTACCACTTATGGCAGAGGACTTATTATGAGTTTGCCTATGGGATCAACTCAAGCACCCTCACATTATCTCCTACATGGGCTATATGCAAATATTGCTTATAAAAATACCTAACAATACAAGTTATATTTTCATAGTAAGTAATGATTATTTCTTTCATGTAGCTTTCTGAATGATGCAATGAACCTTTTGGGGGTCGAGGGTATGCTTTACCAACTCCTTGACCCCTGCATCATTTGTGGAGTGGTGGGGCAATGGTTGATAGAGAGGCATGTTGATGATATTTTACTAGGGTTCTTTTGGTGCTCCAAGGGGCAGAGCTTAATGATTGCCCACAATAGAGGGTAAATTTTAATTTTCTTGTTTTCTTGCCAACTTATTCTATACTTATGGATTGTTAACTTTTATTACAATTTATATGTCTGTATATGTAGAGATCTTTGGATGCTACTGACTTTGGATGTGCATGATTTCCTTTTTTTCTCTTATGGATCGCAAATTTGTCCTAGCCTTGTAGAAATCATAAATAAGCAAGCTTTTATTCTTTTCATGCATTATGTAGCTATGTAATTTTTTATCCATATATAATACATGTAAAATTTAAATTTGTAGAGCATGGTTAGCATGGGCTAATGTGACTAAGATTCTACAACCATCGGAACTTACTTGGAAGACTATCAAGGTATAGAAAATAATTAATTATTCTATTTTATAACTAATTAAACTTGCAATATTATAAATGATATTTATTAATCCTTTTTTTTCCCTTGTTGCACAGTGTCATAGACAACAGTTTGGTTGGGAGTAGGGGTACTATGTGCTGAGATACATGGGTAACCTTATATTCAATGGTGTTGGTGTCTCCCAATTAAGAAAGGTAAGACACTTTTTACTTTTTCAAAATCTTATATTTTTTCACAATTTTTCATAGATTGAGCTAAAAGAATGTGAACTCGATTAAATATGATGTATTGTAGACTATTGTCCCTTTTGAGTAGGCAAACAAGAAGAGTTACTCTAGAGAAAACCTCAATGAAATAGCAGATGGGCTAATATGTAATGAGTTTCAATTAAAACAATTTGAATAACTACATGAATGTAAATTACATAATAAAGTATTTTTTCAATGATATGCGTGTGTTCTTTTATTTTTCATTATTTTCATTGATATATATATATATATATATATGTATATGTATATATTATAGGATAAATGACTGGAAACTTGTAGTGTAGAAGTAAATGAGTAAGTATGGATGAAGTGAATATGGAGCTTATAAATGAAGTAAATATGGAGGTTGATTTTCAATATTTTCTTTGAAGTATATAAATTTTATGGGATGATGAATGAGGGGAACTTGGAGTGTGAAAGTATAAGGGTATGTGTATGGACTTGCAAATGAAGTGAATGTTGATTTTGTGTGAATGTGTTCTGGTTTCTTTTATCAAGTCTTTTCCAGATAGATGTGGATGGATGATGAATTTGGATTTTTTATACCCAATGTGGAAGTGAATCTATGTTTGTTTTTCATGGGCATAAAGATTGTAAAAAAATTTAAGCAGGAGGTACATTGAATGTAGAAATACAGGTAGTGATTGCAATATAAAAAAGACAAAAAAGGAAACTTTTAAAGTCGCTTAGTAAATGACTTCATGATTAAATTTTAAAGCATTTACTAAACAACTTTAAAAGTCATCATTTTTTAAGTCATTTTTAGGAAACTACATTAAAAGTCATGGATATTAAAGTTGTTTTTCCTCTGACTTCTCTTGTTTTTGTCTTTCCAAATCAGCTTGATAGAAGTTGTTTTTCCAACTGTCTTCTATTAGTATTTTCAAACTACTTTAAAAGTGTCCTATGTAGTAATGATAGGTCTCTTTCAATTGACTTTTAAATTAAGATGGAAGGCTGCAATGCACAATAGATGATAAATAGCCTAGTTGGGCCAAGAGGTGGTGATGAAATTTCCCTTAGTCTTGTAGGGTATGATGCCCTTACTAATCAATTTTCATTCATCATGGCACAACAAATCATCTTAAAATAGGTAAACATGTCCTCAAGATGTGAGAAAAATAATAAACTAATCCAACAACCTTGAAAATATACAATAATTAAGAGATAAATGATATATATGATATTTTACTACTAAATAAGTATGCAAATCTACTTTAACCATGCAAAACCTAAAACTAGGAAATGTAAATAATTCAACTGATCTTACAATGGGGTGCTGGAATTTAATCTTCTCTTATAAGGGTAAACAATTTATGAACCACCTCTACTTCCAAGCAACAATGGGTTTACCCTTGACTTGTATGATTACAACCTTTAAATTTAGTTTGTGATTTAAAATCAAATATAGGTCAACCTCACTACAATTCCACTCAAAAGAAAAATAAACTAAAATAATTAACCCAAATTGAATCTAATGGTGCCTTGGGCACACGATCAGCTGCATGGTAATGGTGCCAAAAATTTGTTGAGAGTCTTTGTGTAAGTGCATAGTCAGTCAATTGTAGTGTTCCAGGGTCAAATCTACAAGGAGGATATAGTGTGAGTCTGAAGCACCAAATATTTTACTCGAATGATCCTAAAATATTTACACTAAAAAAATTACAAAATGAGGTAAAGAAATGATCAAATGGATTTGACTGCTTTCAATTAAAAGAATACACTATGATTAAAGGTAGGATTAGAGATCACATAGACTAGCATTAGCATCTACCACTAGTTATTCTTTTTTAAAACTTAAGAAATAGATCAAAATTACAATCATTTTCTTGGAATGTAGTTTCTTTGACATTTAATTTAAAATTCATTGATCATAAAAAAATTAGTGAGATTACCAAATCTTAAGCATTCCATGTAACAATTAGCTATAATGAATGAAGGATTAAATCCAAGCATTCATTATAAAAGGTAGTAATGTTGAATCAAAGAATTCTACTAAGGACAAATCTATCTTTTTCAAATTGATAAAAAAAATTAAAATTAAAATTTATAAGACATTTAAGATGATAGGAATTGACAAGTGGTGTTCCCTAATATTATGCTAGGATCACTTTAATCCTAGGAAAAAATAAACTAGCCTAACATATTTTTTAATTTAACATAAATTAATTAAATCAATATAAAGGTAATGAAAATTGAAATAAATTAAACTAAACTATAGCTTAAGGAAAGAATTTCCCTAAAAAGAAAACTAGCCTAACATAATTTTTAATTTTACACTTACTTGATTGTTGCAATGATTGAGAAAGATAAAAATTATAAAATAAAAGAACAATAAAGATAAAATAAATAAATAACATTAAGTATTTCTAGTTTTTGAGCAGATTTTTAAACATTTCTTTGGCTCATCATGTTTTAAATGTATGCAAGAACTTCTATTTCAAATTTCACTCAAATTTAATAAGAGATCAAAGAGAAACATGCACCGGCAATGAGTGAGACTGTAACTTCAGAGAGTGCCTCTAGCACTTCTTGAATAAAATAAACTTTAAAACAAGTGACTTTAGCTATACATTCATTCTCAAAATTGTTCTTCACTTAGATATCTTTATCACAAGATATTACAAACTAAAATTGGATTTGAATCAATTGAAATATAAATGTACATAAATTAAAGGAGAGTGTCACTAGCAATCGGGAATTGTAAGATTTTACAACTTAAATGATCAAATTTCTCTCTAAAATTTGGTATCTAACATAATTGAATGTCAAAAAACCCAATGGTATAGTTATATTCTGAATAAAACCTATAGATCTGAAGATATTCAATTAGAAAGATCTCTAATTCATGACACACTCATGTTACTGTGTATAGTAGTGAGCACATGATGAAGTTGGCCACTTCAGCCATTAATTTCTCCAACATACATATTGAATGTTTCAATCAATTTTTTTTTTTATCTATCCTAATTGGAAGTTACTAAATCCATTAGTACGGTTTCAATGAAATTTTTTATCTAATCTGATTGGAGTAACAATAGTTTGCCTCCATCCAAGAGGGTCCTATGAGCTTGAAGGCTTCTAGAGGTCTCTTCTAATTTATTTTAGTTAGAGCTTAAAGGCTAGGGTACACTATTGAGTGCTCACTATTGTATCCAAAATTCAAAAAATTTGTATTATTTTAGTGCATTAGATTGATCATTATTACACTCATATGATGGATTTGCACTAAAACCATAATCTAATGACTTGTGAAATAATACTAATTAGGATTTTTCTATGTTTTATAGGTTATATGCTAAAATGTCAATGGAGAGATCAAGCTGATCAACAATCTATGTCACCAATGAAGCTTAAATATAAATGGATGGCTTAGATTAATCTAATTTTGATGAGCCACATCAATTGAAGAATTGGAAACCCAAGTATATGAGTATCATTCCATCAATTTCACCACCATGCTTATGAAAGCCTAAAACTACTCACACTATGGTGTGAAAGTGGAAAATCATACACCACTCACTCTTTTTTCTTACACACATCATGCGTGCACAAGGATGAGTCTATAATATATGGATGAATGTATACATATGGATACTAAGGGAGTGTATGTGATAACATGAGATGATAATCAATCTCACATGAAGGGTTCCTAGAGTGGAGATCAAATAAAAAAGAATTGGATGGATTGATGAATGGATCGATAAAGGGTGGAGATCTTAAGGATGATAGCTCCATGTTGTAGTCATGTATCACATGGAGAGTTGCTAGCTAGAATCAAGTTAATTGCTTGACCTCTTGCAAATAAGAAGGAGATACTAATGGTATGGAGGGAATACACATGTGAACCATTCTACTTACAACAATGAATGGTGTGATTGGAGGAGAGAGTTAATGGTAGGTGAGTGGGAAGCTTTGGGAGATAGGGGGTCATTGCTAAGATTAGCTACTCCTCACTCTATATAAGAGGAAGAGGCTTGTACATTCAAAGGAGGTGAAGAGGAAGGAGTAAGAAGTGAGCAAGGTTCTTATAGTTTTGTATGATTTTATCTTTCTCATTGCTTTGAGTTAAGTAAAAGTAATTGTTCTAAGAAAGTTTCTCTCTCTGTTATTGTAATACATGTAAAATGAACAAACCAATGCATTTTAAAAAAAAAAAATGGGGTTATTTATTTATTAATTAATTTCCCTATTCATCTCCCTTATTAATAGAGGTATTTACCAACATTGAATGAGTGCATTAAGAAATTAAATGAGGGTCACAATTAAGGAGAGATACTTCAGATGATTTGAGGTTTTAAAAACAATTTTATCAGATAAATGAAAACTTTAAATTCCATTAAGTGATCTCCTAAAAGATAAATGAATCTTAAAAGCAGTGATAAAAAGATGAATTAGTAGGTCACTTAAGAAAGATAGGTCCTAGCCTAAGCCCTAGCGAAAGCACATGGACAAATTATCATCATCAAGACCTTATCCCCGATTAGGGGTCACATGAATCTTGTTCCTCCATTCCCCTCTATTAAGTGTCAAGGCTTCATTTGGTCCCAAAGTTTTTAAATCTTTCCTCACTACTTCTATCTATTTTGGGCCTTCACCTTGACCTTTTAGAACCTTCAACTTGGATCACCTCACTCCTCCTAACTAGTGCTCTTTTTGGTCTAAATTAGAAATGTCCAAACCATCAAGTCTAATCTCCCTCATCTTATTACCTATCAGTGCTACTCCTAAGTTTCCTCTAATATTTTTATTTCTAATTCTATCATTTCTTATCTTACCACTCATCCATCTAAACATCCTCATTTCAGCGACAATCATCCTATGTACATGTTGTTCCTTAACTGCCCACAACTCTGATGCATAGAGCATGGCCGGCCTTTTAGCCATCCTTTAGAATTTTCCTTTTAGTTTGAGTGGCTCCCTCCAATCACACAAAACTCCATAGGCACATCTGCACTAGTTCCAACCCACTTGGATTCTCTTGGTAACCTCCCTCTCAATCTCTCCACTCTCATGAATTACCAATCTCAAGTATCAAAAGTGCTCTTTTAGGGGGACTTCTTTGTTATCATCTTTACTGATGCTCCACTCTTGCTCCTCTCATTGATAAATTTTGCATTTCATATACTCTATCTTAGTTTGACTAATTTTAAATCCTTTAGATTCTAATGTATCTCTCCATAACTCTAGCTTTGTGTTTATGCCTCCCTTGTCTCATTAATCAAGACTATATCACCTACAAATAACATGCACCATGGAATCTCATTGTGTAGATGTTTTGTTAACTCATCCATAACCAACGTGAAAAGGTACGGCTCAATGTGAATCCTTGGTGCAATCCTATAGAGATAGGAAAATCACTAGTCTCTCCACTAGAGGTCCTAACTTTTACTATCACTCCCTCATACATATCCTTAATTATGACTATATACCCCTGTGAAACCCCTTTATCATCCAACACCCACCATATTAACTCTCTAGGGTCCCTATCATAAACTTTTTCTAAGTCAATAAAGACCATGTGCTTGTCCTTCCTCATCTCTCTACATTTCTCTATCAATTGTCTAAGTAAGAAAATAACTTCCATGGTAGACCTCCCAAGCATGAAACCAAATTGGTTCTTCAATACACTTATCTCATGCCCCCAATAATTAGTGCAACTTTTTATATCTCCTTTATTTTTGTAAATTGGTACAATAGAGCTCTTCCTCCATTCATCGAGCATTTTCTTTGATTTCACAATCTTGCTAAAGAATTATTTTAACGAAACTACCTCCGTATCTCCCATATACTTCCAAACCTCGTTTGTGATACCATTAGGCCCCAAAGCCTTTCCTAGTTTCATCCCTTTCAAGGACTCCTTCACTTTAGGTACTCTAATCCTATGGTAATATCTATTATGCCCAACGTTATTTGCATTTACAGCACTTCCAATCCCTATATTCTCAAGGTAATTATCCTTTGGAATTTTTGAAAGTAACTTTCCCATCTTTGTTTGATCTTGTCATATTTAACTAGTATCCTTTGGTCATCACTTCCAATACACTTAATGTGGTCTAAGTCCTTACGTTTCCTTTCTATTGCTTTTGTGAGTTTATGCACATATTTCTCACCTTCTCTTATTCCTAATCTATTATAGAGATCATCATATACCTTGAGTTTTTCCTCACTTCCTACTCTCTTAGCAACCTTTTTAACATGCTTATTTTGCTCAAAGTTTTCATTATTTTTAGTCCTTTTCCATGCCTTAAAACACACATGTTTTTCTTTAATGAATTTTTGCACTTTTTCACTCCACCACTAAGTTTCCTTTGTTGGTTTCCTTTTACCTTTAGATACTCATAGGACATCTTTGCCGCTTTCTCAATGGACGTGGCCATATTAGTCCACATGGTGTTTACTTATGTTCATCATTCTAGTTTGCTTCTACTATCAACTTGTTTGTAAATGATGTTATCTTTTTTCCTTTTAAGTTCCACCACTTAGTTTTTGGACACCCATTAAGTTCATTCTTTTTCTTCCATACTTTAATGTAGATATCCATAACCATTAGTCTGTGTTGTGAGGTTAAACTCTCAACGAGTATCACCTTACAATCCTTACACATTGATCTTTCAACATTCCTAAGTAGGAAAAATTCTATTTAGCTTTTATAGGGCCCACTTTTAAAGGTTATTTAATATTCATCCCTCTTCTTAAAGTATGTGATTGCTATATCTAGGTAATATGCTAAGGAAAAATTGAGTATAGCTTCCCTCATCTCATATCTTTCTCCAATACCATATGCCTCATGTACCCTATCACATCCTTCTTTTTCTTTTCCTACATGATCACTACAAATGAATTAAGGTGAAAAATGAAATATAATATGAGATAGGGTGTAAATGCAAAATCTAACCTTGAATAGGATATAATTGAAAAATCAGAGCAAAGAAGAGGATTTTTATTGAGGAACTATTAAGTGGGGTAATTAGTTACAAGGGGGAAATCTAGCCTACCATGTGGGGTCACATTTCATGGCAGCTGGCTTTCCCAATAAGGCCACCTATCCATCCCCATTTTGAATGCATTTAAGTATAAAATAAAAAGAACTTAAGGCTTGGAAATAGTTCGTTCCAACCCATGCATAGTGAAGAGGAAAACCCAGCCAAGTAAAGGAGGATAAAAACTTGGGGAAGATAGGAAGGATGGAATGCAAGAGCTAAGTGAGCTGGTGGCAGTGAGTAACCACTACAAGTGAAGGAGATACAAACAAGAAGAAGGTTATGCAAAGTTACAAACTCGGCATGGAACTCAATCAAACTTTTGGGAGCTCAACCAAGCTAGGGGATTCTTTGGAAGATTTACTATTGTTAGCTTGGTTTAGCCAAGAAAAGGAAAACATTTTATGTTGATTTTGCAATAAGTTTTCTTTCTATAAGAAAAGTACCATATGTAGGAATTTTTTTACATAATTCATCTCTTATAATTGCTTGATATGGTCTCTATTTGTTAATTGATTTCATGCTATGTTTCCATGGATTATGTCTTACATTTTTGTCTTGATTTGCATCTCATTTGATTGGAGAACATAAGCATTTAGTAAAAATCTAGAATGCTTTATTTTTTAAGATGGTAGGAGATGGAAAATAGGGGATAGTTCACACACATGAACACACCTATGATCCACCTCTTTTGGAAATTCTTTTTTTTTTTTTTTTGTTGTTTTCATAAATGATGGTTAAGCTTGCTTTTGAGATGTTAAAGTTGACTTTTTTATGTGCATGATTTGGTTGTTTGCAGGTCCCAAGACAAAACAAGGACTATGTGCACCATTTTCTTATTCACTATTGCAGGAAAATGGTGACCAATTCTTGCTAAGAAAAACCTTGATTTTTTACCTAAATCGTAAAGCTACTTCATGTGTCTTTGAGATAGGACACTAGATTTAGAATGTACCTTGAAGATTTCCATGAATTAGGCCAATTAAGCACTAGTTTTGGAGGTGCTAAGAAGGGAGAAAAGCACCATTTTCTTGCATGTTTTTTTTCAAGAAAATGATGCCCCTTTCTCTACCTGCTCAGCCTTCTAGTGACAGTGTAGTGGATGATAGATGATTCTAGGTAAGAACTATGATAAATTTCCACACAACTCAAATAGTTAGTACTGGCTAAGCTTGAAGGCAAGGAGTGAAAGTGCGCACAATTATCCTGCATTTTTGTATAGGAAAATGGCTCCATTTTCCTCCCCTTTTTCTTAATAGAATTTTGGTAAAACCAACAATAAGTCTATGGTAGAATTACTCTCTTATACTAAAATGTGAATGCTTATATCACTATGATGGATTTCATATGGAATTTTTTAAAACAAAAGCTCTTAAAAGGTAAGCTAAAAGAAGGTAATGGTTCACTCCATTTTGCTTGGGCAATGAAGCAAGGAAGGTGAGAGAGTGGAATGATCAAGTAGAGTTAAGATCTTTATGTAAATTTCCCATTCCCTTAGTTTCATAGTGGTTATAATATTATGATTTAGCTTATCTGAGCCACAACTTAATTACCACCTAAAACTAGGTTGGGCTGGTTATAAACTACCATCACTTAGGAAACTAAGTACCTATAAGCTTAATCACCACCATGAACTAGGTTGGGCTGGTTGTAACTGCTGTCACTTAGGAAGCTAAGTATCTATAAACTTAGTCACCATCTAAAACTAGGTTGAGCTGGCTATAACTACCATCACTTTGGGAGCTAAGTACCCACAAACTTAGTCACCACCTATGTCTTAGTTGTCTTAGTTCTATGATCAAGCTAATGTGAGCCGCAGCCACCACCTACTAGTTGACATACTAAATCAAGCACATTGGGTAGAACTTTGAAGAGCAAATAAGATTTAACTGCACTTGGAGAAGAATTGGGTAAGGCAAATTCCTCCCCTCTTCTCTTAGTGACTTAGTTGCCATGCGTAGCCACTATTTGTCCACCTATAGGACTATTGTAGAATTGTCTAATAAGGGATATGACTGTAAGGCTAGGAACCTAGAAACCAAGATGAAATATGCCTCTAAGTTAAGGAATCACCATAAGTTTCATTGTTTGACACCATAATGGAAATAGTTAGGATATAAGATTAACAAGGCACTATGTTTATTTCAACCTTAAGGACTGTAGAAAATGTTACACTCCTCTATGTCATAAGAATATGATTTCTTTTAAGGATGTAGATCATCAAGTTAAGGACTAGAATCTTAAGCTAAAGATATGCATTAACTTAGAGACATGACAAAGTAAGGAAACTCAAAATAATAAAAGAAGAACTCTTATCACATTTCACAAAATAAAGAAAAGTGCAAGGAATGTCTACCTAAACTAAAGTAATGAGACCACTATCCAAGGAAACATCACTAAAATGCTAATTGCCTTAACCTTAGATATGAAAATAGAAATTCATGCTCATTTAAAATGGATTTCAACCCTTAAATTGTATAAAAAAAATGATAACATCAACTAACTAATAATGTACTATGATGTGTCTATGAGATCCTCAAGGCATTAAACTTTATCAAACATAAAAGGGATAAATAGTCTTGAAATAGGATTCCAAAGCATGTTCTTTCTTTCACATCATAATTGGAATTCTCTATTTTTTGGGCATATAGATATTCAGATTTTCATTCAATGCCTTAGGTGGGGCCTCAATGAGTGGTCATAAGCCAAAGGACACTGTTTTTCCATTGATACATAAGCGAGCACTATACGTGTAGTGGTGACCCAAATTTTATGGTTTCATTGAGGAGTTTGGCAGGCAATCTTAGAGTTGTTGTAAGTCCTAGAAATATAGCATTGATCACTATTTGGCAAGTGCATTATGTGTGTGTGTCGTAAGGATGAGGCAGGTGTGCTACTTGCTATTATAAGTCCTAGAGATGCTATGTTAGGAGGTGCAGTTGGCTACTGTCCTCTGAGATTATAATGATATCAGCCTTGAAATGGAGATACAGAGCAATAGGAGCAGCTTCTCATAGGAAAGTTCTTGGAGTGATAGCTGGGTAGCACCCATGAGATCTAGTGAGTCATGGCCGTGCAGTATCCACAAGCCCATGCAGAGGCAATGGTAGTCACCAATTGGTGATGGAAGGGCCCTATAAGCATATGAGTGTGCTGTTTTGGCATGTTGGGAATGCCAGTCATTCTTGAGACTTGACCATCATGTCCCTAATGGTAGGATTGCATGCCATTGTGATGTCCCTAATAGTAGGACTATATGTCATTGTGTTTCTAGAGAAATCAATTTTTGCATGATTGTGTGGGTTTGGATTTTGCCTTAATGGCTAAGGACTATGCGTCTCGGTTTTGCTTTTTAGCTACTTGAGCTTATAATATCGATTGGTTTATCAATCTCTTTTGGATGTTGCACATGACTTAGATCACCATCTCCCATGATGATTTTTATCTTCTCATTTCATAGTATATCTGGGAATTTCAAAATAGGTTCTATGTCCTAACCATCTAGGACCTAAGTATTGAATCTTCTCTTGTGAATGCTCATTTCAATAACTATATATGTGCATAGTATAGGTTGCCCTATTTTCGGCAGGCCATCTTATATTAGTTCTTCTTCCTATCATGAGTGGTTGTTTTGCTCAGCCTGACAACAAACAATTTTAGGGGATACTCTAGGTTTTTAAAGTGTGAGGGATACTGGGAAGGCAAAAGTACGTTGTTCTATCTAGTTGTAAGATGAAGATGCCTTTTTGTGTAGTTACTAGTTAGATTCCTTAAATGGGGATCCATTTTGATGGGATGAATTGTAGAACTCTAATATGGCCTATTTTAATTATCTTGATCATATGTGTGACTCTATTTGTGACTAGCATTTGATCTTTTGACATGTATCTCTAATCATATTTAGTTTATAAAATCATTAATTTACGTAATGAGGAAGTTTGAAGGTAACACCCGGTACGAAGTTGAAGCATTTTACAAAATTATTTATGTATTATCACTCTAATCAATTTTCAAAAAATTAGGAAATTTTTTTTTCTTTCTAAATTAAAAATTGATAAATATTTTCAAAAACCAGAATGTTTTAATGATCTTTTGTTTTAAAGCTCCATTTATAGCAGATTATGTGATGCTTACTCATTTATCTCTTTCACTTGCTACTAGTACCAAGTGCAGTAACAAAGCCTCAGATTTCTTCCTTGTACGACTTCAATTCAGTGTTGATCCTTAATCTAAACTATTGATAATTTTCTCATCTCTCTCAGGAAGAAGTTGAGTTAAGTCTTCCAGGTAGAAATAATTGTAAAAAGAAAACTTCATCTCTCTCCTCTTTTTACTATTATTATAAGAGAAAACAAATTGTTGGATTTCCCTTCCTTCTGTTATGTTTTTGGTTTAACAATATAGACCATTGTGAATGTTCTTCTAAATCTTAGGAAGAAGTTCATAGGGTTGTTTAGTAATTTCATGGAGTTCTGCATGATATTTCTTGAAAAAAAAAATAGTACTATTACTATATTGTTACCATATGTGATAATGATGTCATCTTTCCGATTGAATATCTTCATATACATTGTTTTTTTTTATCATGATCTAACCAATCGTTGGATTCCTTGACATCCAATGAGGCTAGATATGAAGTTTCATAAAAAAAAAATTCAAACTTTAAGGTGGTGAAATCATTGGTTGAAGTATTCTTATTCATTATCCATTCACTAGTTCATTGGGTGTATAAAGAAAATTATCTACAACACCTGATTGCTAGTGACACTTGCATGTGAATTTTCTACCTTTACATCTCATTCAATTCTTGAGGTCACATGTTAAGTTGTCGTCCTGTGACCTTGAGGTCACGGGTTCAAGGTGGGGAAATAGCCTCTTGCAATAATGCAAGGTAAGGCTACGTAATATACAAGCTTGTGGTCCGCTCTTCCCTGGACCCCACCTAGGCAAGAGCTTTGTGCACCAGGGTTATCTTTTAACACCTCATTCAATTATCATCTATTTTTAATGTATAATATATTTTTTTATAACTAATTAACTAAGGAACAATTTGGCATGTCATTCTATGGTTGATAGTCACTACTTTTCAAAGTTTATATTGTACAAGAAATGATAGTGACACTCCAAAGTTATAGTTGTACTAACTACAAGCACATATTTGTCCTTGATTTCTTATTGGATTTGAGTAAGATTGGAGATGGAGGTTCTTGAATACATTTGACACATGATAAACTAAGGACATATTGAAAAATCTTCTAAGAACCTAGAAATATTTAATGTTATTCATTTCCTTTATCCCTGTCACTTATAATTTTTTATTTCTCAATCATTATAATAATTAAGTGAGTGAAAAAAACTAATGGAAATGAGAGACTATTTAACATAATATTTAGGGTGGTTCTTTCCTTTAGTTATATGTTAGTTTTATTTATTGAAATTTTCATTACTTTAAAATAGATTTAATTAATTCATGTCAAATAAGAAATTATCTTAGATTAGTTTATTTTTTCCTAGGATTAGGGTGATCCTAGCATGACATGAGGGAATCCCACTCATTAATTCCTAATGTCTTAAATGTCTTAGAAAATTTAATTTGAAATTTATCTCAATTTAGAAAAGATAGAATTTCCCTTAGAACAATTCTTTGATTCAATGTCATTACCTTTCATAATGAATACTTTGAATTAATTTGATTCATTTTTGTTAGGATTTAAATAGAATTATTAGGATTTAGTAATCTATCTAGTTTCTAATGATCAATTTTTTTTTTATGTTAAATTTTCAAAGAAACCACTTTCTCAGAAAATGTTTGCAATTTCATTCTACTTCTTGAGTTATAAAGAGCACTAACTACTAGTGGATGGTAATGTTAGCCTAGGTGAACTCTAATCCTAACTTTTAGTCATAGTTCTCTTAAACTAGTCTTATTCATTTGATCATATCATCTTGTAATCTTTCTAGTTTAAATTTCTTAAGATCATGCTAGTGAAGTAACTTGGTGCATTAAATTCACATTAAATCCTCCTCATAGATTTGACCCTGCAACACTATAGTTGACTGACCGTGCACTTGCATGAAAACTCTCAACACAATTCTAGGGGATTAGGAAGTTTGTAAAAGTCATTTTTGCTATGGATCATGCTGGATTTGTTCACTGGTTGGAAACATGATGGTTGCATTTGTTTTCTTGAATTTTCTAATAGGAATCTCCATGCGTTTAGTAGACTTGATAAACTAGTAAGTGAGGGTTCAAAATCAAAGACTTTTTCGTATGAATTGTATGATATGTGTGAAAGGATATCTCAAACCATGGACTGCACATTGAGGCAGAAATGCAGGGGAGTTTTCGACTAGAAATGCCCCTGCATTCCCCCATGAAAAATAGTATATACCAATTGTCTATGTGCATTAATTTGAAGAGAACTATATGTCATAATTTTTATTTGAAATTGGATTTAAAAAACCCACAATTAGCAGGTGAAAATAGGTTGAGAGAAGACACAATTTCTTGCCTCAATCAAGAAGGAAATTGTCACCTTGTTCTTGCCCTGTTTTGCCACTTGTTTTCCCTGCTATAGTGTGGGGTATTAAAAGTGAAATTTCTATATGTTATGTTAGATACTATTAGACTAATCACATATGAAAATATCACATAATTTGGATGAGAAATATGGGTTGAGATCGAGGTTATGTATGAGAGGTACCCTGCTGGACCAGCAAGGCTACATTTTGTATCCACACTATTTGTGTTGCTAATGTTTCATCAAATTTATGTATGATCAACCTGATCTTATTATTGAAAATTAGTGCCATTAGTGATAGCCAAAAATTTTGTGAAAACTTCATTAAAATACAAGCAATGACAAGCTTAATTAGTGGGATGGTAAAACATGCTCCAGTCTGACAAGTAGGAGTACATGTACTGAACCCACGACTTGGCTTGACCAAATCCCTATCATACCTTAGTGATCATACCTAGATTTTATTGTAGAAAATTTTATATGCCAGTTATCTTTAGCATAGGAAAATTTATGGTCAACCAGATCATGTTTTAACATTGATACTGCATAGAAAATAAAAAAAATACCATGCTGAACCAGCAGGGGTGCACCAAGAAATAGTTAGTCTTAGCTGAACTACTTGGGACATTTTCCAACTTAAAATAGTAGGTATAATAATCTTCTATCTATCCTAATCAGGGATATTGGGATTTTTCTATTGAATTCTTAATGGAAGAGTTTGAAATGAACTTGATAAGAAGTAGTACAACCAATCCCTACTCGACTAGTAGAGACATATGTTTGTAAACTAGTCTTTAAATGTGACCAAACTCAGTTCAATTTAAGTGATTATGTTCCAAACCCATTGAATACTATTAACACTAAGAAACATGAATATTGGGACTTGATTTAAGGAAGTTGAGGCCATGTTTACACTTCTCTTAACTTCTACAAATTACGAGTACCTTGCTGGACTAGCAGGGGTACCCTTAAGATGTACTACCTTTATATGAACTTAGGCTATTCTTATATGAGTTAAAACCAGTTAGGATTGTATGTTACTAATTTTAAATCAAGTAAAATATGTTATTACTCATCTGAACTGCCTAGTTAGGTCTTGAGACAAAGTTTTATGCTAAGATGTAGAATGTGTTTCTCAATTGGACAGCATGAGCGTGTTGTTGGAATGATGACTTGAAATTGTGAATTTGAGTATATTTCATAAAGTGTCCTTCTCAGTACCTAGTTACCTTAATTGTTTCCATGTTTAAATCTTGTTACTTAGGAATGCATAAGAATTTAAAATGGGATGGACAAACTTGTACAATTAGTTGTTGGGGGTCAGCCACATGAATCTTGTTCTTCCATTCCCCTCTATTAAGTACTATAGACTCATTTAGTCCCAAAGTTTTTAAATATTTTCTCACCATTTTTATCCACGTTCTTTTGGGCCTTTCCCTTGCCCATTAGAACCTTCTACTTACTTTGCCTCACTCCTAACCAGTGTCATTTTTTGTATTCATTGGACATGTGCTGTAATAACCCCAATTTTTGTAAATTGATTGAGAAAATCAATAAAGTTTGAATTTTTAGAAATTCTGGGTTGAAATATTAGGTTCTTGGAAATTAAATTTTTATAGAGTTTGAAACATGATTTAAAACTTAGAAATAATGAATGTACTCAAAAAACTGATTAAAATGACACTAAGTACATTCAATTCCGAGTTGAAATGAAAAATCCCTAATTTTCTCCATTTTTATGAACAAAACGGTAAAATAGTAATTTTGCCCATAACATAGATCTAAGACATCAATATTTATAATGTACTCATAAATACAATTCAAAATCCATCAGGTAAGCTTAATTCCTAGTTCGGGGGAATAAAACAGATTTTTCTCCATAAAAGGGCAAAATAGTCCTTTCACACCTCCATAGGGCCCACAATTGAATCCAACGTTAAGAAAACATGTAATGAGTGGTCAAACCACTACCATCTGATAGTGGAGAAGGACGTGGTAGTGGAGAATCCAATGTTAATTTAATATTCAAAAGAATTGAGACATAATTATTACAAGTAATGATGAAAAATTCAAAAACATTTATAAATACATCCCAAAAAATCTTCCAAAAACATTCATTAAAATTCCCACAAAATTATATTGCTTTCCCTAAAAAAAAATAATCTAGATTCATTCCCAAATTTCCCAAAAATCCCCCTTCTGCCACTTTCTCTCTCCTCTCTCTAGATTGGAACAAGATACCTAAATTCAATTAGACACTCTGTTCCAAATCAAATCTCACCAATCCCACCATTCATATTGTCCTAGACCATCTTATCTACAAAACCCCCATGTAAATTTCATGATCCAACAGTGCAATCAAGAAAAAATCACAAAACAAGTGGTGATTAGGCGAGGTATTCTTTAGCAAGACATTTCTTTAAAATTTATCTTCAAAAACTAAGTTTTTCTCCAATTTTTATTTTTCTGAAGTTAATTTTAGGTTAAAAATGATAAAAATCAAGTAAGGATAAGAACCCTTCATTTTTGTATGATGGAGGGCTCAGATGGAAATTCTGAGCCATCCAATCGATCTAGAAGGTTACAAAATCCTTAGGGTATAATTTTCATAAAATCTTAATAAGTTTAGAGCCATTAATTGAAGGGGATTTGATTGGACATTCCAAAATAGATAGTCCGATCTCCCTTAAGAGATCAGGCTTCTAGGACACCACATAGAAAAGTGTCCTTTGGGAGCATCTCCATGAGCGCTTTGTGTGCAATGACGTCTCGACGGAACATCCACGCCTAGCGAGCTGTCTCGGAGAGCGTGTTACTATGTGCATCACAATTATGGGAGTGCAGCAACCACTCCGCCCCAACCAGACTAGTTACAATCGACTTGATCAAAGTCATTCGTTTTGCTGGGCCCAGATCAAATTGGGACCCTCAAAACTACTGTGAACTTCATTCTTCAATTGCAGAGTCATCTGAACTCCAAATTAAGATAAAAAAGAAGCTATGGAAAGATTGTAATGTCTAATTTCTTCTGAAATCATAAAATTGATAAAAATCTTCAAGAAAGTTTCTGTTTTGAAGAAGAAAGCTTCCAATTTTCATGATCTTCAAAATCTGAGATGATCAGATCTTGGGGATCTGATTTAATGATGAAATAATGTTGAGATAAAGTGATATCTATGATTTATTATGATAGATCAAAGATAAATTGAGGAATCTACCCTTTATAGTAGAAATACCCTAAAAGAAAATACAAAGGGACCTAGTTGATCAATGAGATCAAGCATGATCAGACCCTTTGGATGGGTTGTATGAATGGATAAATTGGGATGAAAACAAGTGGGTATGATCTTTGGACCTTAATGAAGTAAAATCCTTAAAAGTAATTAAAATCCTTGATCTAAAGGAAAAGATCTAAGATCTAATGGTTGGATCACAAGTAAAAGTTTCTAATAAACTTAATTTAATTAGTTTACTTGTCTTTTATTTGATTATAGAATTGTAAATGTGATTATGTTATAAATTAGGAAGCATGATAGTGTAATTCTTCAATTTTAGCATGATATGCTCTAAATGCTCTTAGTTTGTTATTAGTTGGTAGATTTAATTATCTTAGGGCCATGTTAGTTTGAATTTGATATTTTAGCATGATTCCATTAGATTACTAGTAAATTTTCATGTATTTCCTAACTTAAGATCATGCTAGTTTAAGTATAGTTTTATTCCATTAGGTTAAGTTACGTTCATAGGAAGCATGTTTGTATAAATGGTTATTAAATTTATATTGGATTTATGATTTAAAATTTTGACTTGTTGTTAAATTTTATTAGTAGATTCAAATGTTAAGTAGTTGTTGAGATATAATGAGCATAAATCACCAAAAATGTAAACTAATAGAATATAGAGATTCATGGACAATTAAGATGAGTGAATGACTTTGACTTAATATTAGTAAGGGCTATAGTTATTAGGACAATATATGGATTATCAAATCTTTGGTCCAAATTAGGAAAATAATAAATCCTATGAATGACATTTTAAATGTTTATGAACTTAATCAAAATGAATTAGAAAGAGCACTTAAGGTTAAAATGCTCATAGGAACTTTATGAAAGGTTGAGCTAAGGTCACTCTAATGAATGCTGAACATGGTGATTAAGGGGGTTCTCTAATAGAGCTTCGCTCTTGCCCTACCTTCTATTGATGTTTATGAGGTTTAAACGCCTCCTTACATGAGAATTGAAGTAATTACTTTGTGTTCAACCATTCAACTAGTAAGCCTTAGTCAATTTGAAATAAGAGGAGCTGTCTAGACTTAGGATGAAATAAGCTATTGTCAACTAGTGAAACATTAACTGTTTGAATAATAATAATAATAATAATAATAAGAGCATAAAAGGTTAGTAAATTATCTAACCCTAATAAAAATTGTAAGTGAGATAAGGATGATCAAACAAGCTCCATGGGATCTGGAATGATCAATAACAATAAAAGAAATTAATACTTCATGATGATGATATATATTTCTTACAATTTAGATCAAATAGAATAGAAGATCTAAACCCTTGATCAAATATGATTCAAGGAAGAGAACCAAGATCATCCTCCTTAGGGATGATCAAACAACTCAACTTACATCAAAGAAGAACTATATGATAGAAGATCTAAGCCCTTGATCTTTATCAATAAGTATAAATTGTTGATCAAAGGATCTGTGAAAGATCAAGAGCAAAGAAAGGAATACACAAAGACTCAGAAATAGAAAATACTTAGATATGAAAGATTCGAATATCATTCTAACCATCAGATTTATTGATCAATAGGGTAAACACTATCTAAGATAGATCATGATAGAACACAAGATCTAGATGCTTTATATCAAAGGCCAAGATTAGACAAAGAATATAGATATGATAAAAAAATATAGGATTTTTCAAATTGTATAAATATTGACAGTATGTATGGATTTATAGATTATATATGTCATTTAGGATTATGGAAGATTTGAAGGGATGGATCACTACTTAAAGGTAGGTGGATTTTAATAATGCATTTGCATGAAAGATGCATGTTTTGATACACGATCTTATTAAAATATATGATACAAATGTATTGTGATAAATACCTTAGAAACAATTATGATCCAACCAACTGATGAGAAAATATGCATAAAATGGTTAAGTTAAGAATTGAAAAAAATCTTAGATATACATAGGGAAGTAGAAAATATTCCAGCTCTTGATAAACAGACAAATCAATACATGGGGATCATTCATATTAAATGGTGAACCCTAAACTTAAAAATGGGTATCATTCATATTAAATGGTGATCCCTAAATTAAAGGTGAAATCATATCCTCAATATACATATATCAAGATATAAGGATGATGATATAAATAGACACGTTATCTAATAAGTAAAAGAATTACCTTACATGCAAGCATGGAGGTTTGTGGTTTTGTTTTAAACAGGCATATGCCTGGGGATGCTATGCTAGGAGAGTTCGTAAGTTTGGCCACCCACTCTTTGAAACTTGTTATGATATGGATACCAAGCTTAAAGAGGCTAAAAGTCGTGTGGGAAAATTATGGGAAGGCCGCTACTATTACAGCCATGGTCTCCCCATACAGACATGGATATTGTAATTTCTAGCAAGGATGGTATAGGTGGGTTATTGGGCATTTATTTGGGTGCATTGGTACAAATTCTGACTACATGCATAGTAGTCCTTTGAGTATTTTTGCATTATGATGCATGGCATAGTGAAATTCCTTTTGATATGGCATGATGAGATGCAGGGTAATCGTGGATTACTGATGCTGCCCAAATGAGGGAGTATTTCCATCAGAGCCTGGATGGTTTATTAACTTAATATAAGCTGGGTATGATTATGTTTTGAGATATTAACTATTTTTCATAGTTTTTTACTGTATATATGTATATATACGATGTAGTGGTGATTGGTATGGAATTATGATAGAATGATCATATATGGTATGTTTCATTGAATATGATGATTGTGAATGTTGTGATTTGGAATTATATGAATTAATATGCTTCTTGAATCCCCTACCAAGCATAGCTTGCTAAGATATTATAAATGTTTTAATGTTTACAATATCTCATAGACAGAAAGAAAGGGATGGAGGGATACAACAAGGAAATACAAAAACCATATTGTTGATCAAGACTATGGAAGATTATGTAAAGATTGGATTGTATTTTGGTTTGTTTAATTTAGACATTAGATGTAATAAGGGGGTTGTGTATGTGAACCAGTGGATCGATCTTGTAATTTTAATAAAATGAATTTCTATGGAAATTTATGTTTTATACAAAATTATGTATAATTCGGTTTTATAGAAAAGAATTTCAAAGAAAATGTTTTTGCTGCTTAAGTTTTTAAAATTTTTGCAAAATTTGGCTAGCCACCTTGTGAAAATAAATACTAAAAATGTATTTTGAAAACTTGGGTCATCACATGTCCAAACCATCTAAGTCTAATTTCCCTCATCTTGTTACCTAGTGGTGCTACCCCTATGTTTCCTCTAATGTTTTCATTCCTTTGTCTATCCTTTCTTGTCTTGCTACTCATCTATCTCAACATCCTAATTTCTGCTATGCTCATGCTGCGAACATGATATTCCTAAATTGACCAACACTCTGATACATAAAGTATGGCCGGCCTTATAGTTGTCCTATAGGATTTTCCTTTTAGTTTGAGTGACATTCGCCGATCACACAAAAGTCCACATGCACATCTCCATTTCTCCCAACTCGCTTGGATTCTCTAGGTAACCTCCATCTCAATCTATCTACTCTCATGAATCATCAATCTGAAGTACTAAAAGTTGTCTTTTACGAGGAATTCTTAGCTATCAATCTTTACTAGTGCTCCACTACCACTCCTCTCCTTACTAAAATTACATTCCATATACTCTGTCTTAGTTCATCTGATTTTAAATCCTTTAAGTTCTAATGCTTCTCTCCATAACTCTAGCTTTGTGTTTATGCCCTCCCTTATCTCATCAATTAAAACAATATCATCTTCAAATAGCATGCAACATGGAATCTTCTTGTGCAAATATTTTATTAACTCATCCATAACATAAGTGAAAAGGTATGGGCTCAATGCCGATCCTTGGTGCAATACTGTAGTGATAGGAAAATCATGGTCTTTTCACTAGTGGTCTTAACATTTGTTACTGCTCCTTTATACATATTTTAATTATGTCTATATACCCCTTATGAAGCCCCTTTATCACCCAATACCTCCATATTAACTCTCTAAAGACCCTATCATAGGCATTCTCTAAGTCAATAAAGGCCATGTGAAGGTCCTTCCTTCTCTCCCTATATTTTTCTATCAATTGTCTTAGTACGAAAATAGCTTCCATGGTAGACATCCCAGGCATAAGACCAAACTAGTTCTCCAATACACTTGTCTCATACCATGGCCTCTACCCAATCACTCTTTCAAAAAGTGTGCCTTATAAGTTTAATAGCCTAATAATTAGTGCATCTTTGTATATCTCCTTTATTCTTATAAATTGGTACAATAGAGCTCTTCCTGCATTTAACTAGCATATTCTTTAATTTTATAATCTTATTAAACAACTTGGTCAACCAAAATACTCCAATATCTCCCATATGATTCCGAACCTCTATTGGTAATAACCGGGCCCCATGGCCTTTCCTAATTTCATCTTTTTCTAGGCATCTTTCACTTTAGGTATTCTAATCCTATGGTTGTATCATAATGTCCAATGTTATTTAGGAGTATAGTACTTTCAATCCCTATATTCTTGGGGCAATTGTCTTATAGCAATTTTTTAAATTAACTTTCCCACCTTTGTTTCATATTTTTATCTTTGACTAGTACCCTTTAATCATCACTTCTAATGACTAAATGTGGTCTAAGTTCTTACCCTTTTGTTCTCTTATTTTGCAAGTTTAAATGCATCTTTCTTATCTTCTATTGATCTTAGTCTATTATATAGATCATCATATGCCTTGAGTTTAGCCTCACTTACAATTCTCTTATCAATATTTTTAACATTCTTATATTGTTCATAGTTTTCAATTATTTCTAGTTTTCTACCATGCTTTAAAACACACCAGTTTTTCTTTAATAACTTTTTATAGTGTTTCACTCCCCCACTAAGTTTCCTTCACTAATTGCCTTTTACCTCTAGATACTCTTAGGACAACTTTTGCCACTTTCTTAATGGACTCAACCATATTAGTCCATGCGGTGTTTACTTTTGTTTTATTATTCCACTTTCCTTTGACCATCAACTCCTGTGTGAATGATGTTATCTTTTCTCCTTTTAAGTTCCACACTTATTTTTTGGATGCTTATTAAGTTCATTTCCTTTCTTTCATCTTTTAATATAGATATCTAAACTCTCACTAGGTATCACTTTACAATCCTTACATATTGATCTTTTGGTATTACTAAGTAAAATAAATAAAAAAAAGAAAAGAAGTTTATTTGGCTTTTATGGAGTCCACCTTTAAAGGTTATTAAGTGTCCATCCCTCTTCTTAAAGAATGTATTTGCAAGGGCCAAATTATATACAAGAAAAATTGAGCATAGCTTCCCCTATCTCATTTCATTCGTTGATACCATATCCCCTCCATATACCCTATTGTATTCTTCCTTTTCTTTTCCTACATGGCCACTTAAGTCTGATCCTATAAATATCTGCTTTGTGTTGGGAATTTCTTGCATGACTACCTCCATATCTTCCCAAAACTATCTCTTAATCGTATCTTCTAACCCTACTTGTGGTGCATATGCACTTATAACATTTATTATCTACTCTCTTAGAACAAGTTTTATTATTATAATTCTATCACTAGTTCTTTTAATGTCTACAACTTCATCCTTTAATTCTTTATCCACCACTATTCCCATGCCATTTTTTTTATTATCCTTTACTATGTACTAGAGCTTATACCTATCGATTTCTTTAGTTATAGCCCCTTTACACTTAGTTTCTTGGATACAAGCGATGTTGACTATCCTACTAACTCTAGACTCTTACCTGTCAATGTCCCTATATTCCATGTTGCATTACAAATCTTATGCTCTTGAGATAGCCTATTTACCCACACACTTCTTGACCCACATGATATGAACCCATACCTACTTTCCACTTCATATGGGTGCTAATGCAGTGGGTCACTTTTAAGGTGATGCTCTAGTAGCCCTTGCCATTTTGCACTACACCCTAGATCTGATGTAGCATATTGCTTATGGGGGAATGCCCTTGTAACCCTTGCCCATTTTTCACTACACCCAAGATCCAACGAAGTACATCACTTTTGGGGGAACGCCCTAGCAACCCTTGCCCATTTTCCACTACACCTAAGATCCGATGTAGCACATCACTTTTGAGGTAATGTCCTAACAACCCTTGCCCATTTTTTATGCACTGGGGATCCTATGTAGTGCATCACTTACAAGGGATGCCCTAGCTTGAGGGAATGTCAATGATCGATTCATGTCATGTTAGGGTTTTCATACTTTGAAGAAGTTGAAGATGATTTTCATTATCATCTCTTATGAGAAACTAATATAAATATGCATATTCATTTGTAAGTAGGAAGAGAAAATAACAAAATCATCTTCAACTTCTTCAAAAAGGTTTTACTTGTCGGCTAGCACTTGATGCAAAACCCTCCTCCTTTTTTTATCTAGGCTTCATAGTATATATATACTATGATAGGCTTATGAAAAAACCTCAGGTTTCATGAATTGATGATTTATACTATGCATGAGGGATCGAGAATTTCATATTTTCGTGTTCGTTTTACAAACCACCTGATTTCTTGCATGATGTTTGATCCAGCTTTGGGTAAGCACTCTACGAGTAGATGTAAGACCTATGGAAAGTGCTCTACAAGTAGGCACAAGTACCATGGAATGATTGGCAAGTACTTTTCTAGTAGGTGTAAGTCCAGAGGCAAGCTCGATATGTGTGACTATAAGTCTAGATATATATATATATATATATATTTGTACTAGTTTTTGAGGAGCTTGAGATGAGTCTATCATGGAGGCTACTTCTTAGCTAGTGAGTAACCACCATGACGGCCAATGAAGAGGCTGCATGGTACCCCAAGCAATTTATGGTGGCTGTAGTTACCTATTGGTGACAGTAGCACCCTATAAGCATAAGAGTTTGGTTATGTGGGCATGTTGGGCATGCCTATCACTCTCGCAAGTCTAAACCCATTCCATCATGATAGGACTATATGTTACCGCCCAATTGGTAAGGCTATACGCCTTTGTCCCCGACTAGAACCAAATGCCACCTTATATTTCACCACTATGGGTTTTCAACTCAATTTGATGCCGAGGTTTTGATGTGCATACTAGGAAATGATTTGCTTTCTTTTACAGTGGGCATAGCCTGTGGTTTACTACACTCAATGCTTTAGTTGCATGTGGGTTTATGTATGAGCGATGAATTTGAGCTTCTTTGATAAATACCATGTGCATCTCATTAGCACCTTGAGTTTTATGATTGCATCATTTAATGTAAGTACTATACACTAAACAAATTGAACTTAGATAGAAGTATACATGAAAGTATTCATGTGAATCTTATGATGACCACTTGTCTGGATAATCCTTGATAAACTCATGTAAGTTTAGCTCCCATCTACATCTATGTACTTAGCTATATGTATATTTATACTACTAGTTACCACATATTTTGGGCAGGCTAGTGGTATGTATTAGTGTTGATGTTTAACCGCAAGTGCACGGGCTATTGTAGTGTAACTTATGCAAGTACGGGTAGATCCCACAAGGACTTGATTTAAAATGATGGAGTTTTCGATAAAATTCAATTAATAAAAGAATCAAAACAAAGACTATACTAGAAATAAACTAAGAATAAACTAAAATTCAAATTTATTCAACTATTGCAATGTACACAATTATTTATTCCAAAGAAAACAGAAAATAAAACTAAAAGCCATCCTGGATAAGCCTGTCCCTGGATAGTCAAAATGATAATAATGTAAAATTAGAATAGCACAGGGACACAGAAGTAAATAAACTAGGGACCCAGATGGTATTAAACTAAGGACATGGATGGTATTAAACGGAAAGGACAGAGGTGGAATTTTTGAGATCTGACAGGGCAAACTTGTAAATTTCTGGGGTTCTGGTTTTTAATGAAAAAAACTAGGAAAACGATGATGAGGGGAAAAACGTAGAAGGAGGGAGAAGAAGAGAGGAGAAAGGAGGGAGGAAGAAGGAAGAAGGAAGAAGGAGGGAGAGGAAAATAACTTGGAAACCCAACTTGGGTTTCTGTATCCGGACCGTCCGACTCAGAGAAATGGCAAATGAGGAAGAAATTAGCGCGCAATCCAAAAAGTGTTGAGTTGCCATCCGGAGACGTGCTATGCCTGGTGTGGAGGTTGATTGGAGAGCCGGCTAGCAGAGGAGGGTGAATCAATGGGGATGGTTGAGAAGAAAGAGGTGCAGAAGGCTTGAATAGAGTAGAAAGTAGAGAGAGAGCAGACGAGATAGGGAGTGCGGTGCTGGAGAGGGAGAGAGAGAGAGAGTAGGACAAAAGAGGGGGTGGTGTGGTCTTGCCTGGAAAGAGGAGTGAGGGAGGAGAAAGTAGAGGATGGTCTAGGAAGTGGGGCAAGGCCAGAAGAGAGGGAGCAGGGTGCTGGGGCGATGAGAAACAAAGGGATTGAGACTAGTGCGATGGAGCGGTGAAGTAGAAGAAGGGTGATGCATGGTGCTGGTTTGGGCGATGGAGAAGAACGAAAACAGAGAGAGGAAGAAAAAGACAAGGAATGTGGGAGAGAATAGAGAAGAATAGAGAAAGATGAGAAGGGAATAGGAAGAGGGGGTGAAGAAGCGAAGAAAGGAGGTGGGAACAAGAGGGAGAAGAGAGGGAAGAAGAGAGAAGGGGGGTGATGGTTTTTGCCTCCCTGCTACGTGCTACTGGTCAGCCAAAAAGAGAAGTGAAGGAGAGACTTATGGGGAAGAGGAGAGAAGGTAGTGAGAGAGAGAGGTACAAGAGGAAAGTGGATTGGATACGATTTCTTATTAGCATACAGCCAAAGAGAGGAAGTGAAGGAGTGGGAAAGGAAAAAGAGAATGAAGGAAAGAAAAAGAGAAGAATAAGGAGGGAAAAAGGAGAAAAAAAGAAAGAGAAGTGGGGGAAGGAGTTGCCCTTTACATCATCCTTGCTAATTTGGGTTTCCTTTTGTCCATGATTTCTATTCCATCCATCTCCATGGGTGATCTGGTCCTTTTTAAAATGATATGCACTGTTAACTTTTAATCGTAGCCGTTCGTGCGTCCTTTGGTTGATCAGTTAAAGAAAAGACTAAATTAGAATCATTTGAACTATACATTAGCCATTTAATGAACTCTAATGACCATCTGACCATTGATTTTGACAAATTAAGGTTTGGATGGCCAAATGAAGCTACATTCAAAATCAAGCTAAATTTTACAAATATGAACGGTTAGATGATCTAATTGATCGCTAAATTAGGGGTATTTTGACCAAAATTAAACACTTAACAATTAGTCTTCTTCCTAGTGAGTGTTTCATGATCACCCTCCTATACCAACAATTTTAGGAAAGAATTCAACCAGGTATAGCATGGAAGAGAAGGGCGCTGAAGCTATTAGACAATGATCCACAATGTATAAGAATGATGGATTAGAGTCATGTTAACCTTTATGATTTTGTATCAAACAATGTTTAGGACTTATGATGTGTAAGTTTAAGGTTGATGCTTTGTCTGTGTAAACATTAAGGGATTGTTTACTTATGTCTACATTATTGATAGTAATTCATGTTGAGATCATGTGGCATGATTAGGTGAGGTCTTACAAAAAGTAACTCTGGGTTTGAAGATGGGCACTCTATAGGTATTTATATATTATATATTTTCCATCCATTTTATAAAATAAAGAAAATTTTCTCTGCACAAGCAAAGTACCCTTGACATTCATGAGTCACTACACATGTTGACCTCTTAGTAAAATCCCAATCTATGTGTAGAAATGTTGATGCTAGATGCAAAATCACTAGATATACATGAATGCGTAGCACCAAGGGCAATTAACACACAAGCATGGTATCAAATATCAAGAGAGTACCTTCCACTACTGCATTGGATGTATGGGCCTCATCTGTGGTGATGGTAAAAGCCATGACTCTTGGGGACTACATCTTGACAGGGAAGGAGATGCCACCTGTTCCTCTAGCAATCTCTCAAGTGATGGCCATGTTGTCCACTACTAAAGAATCTACCTATCCTAGCATAGAAAGCTCTACCAAGGTGGATATGCTGACAAGTTTGGAGACTAACCTATTCTTCCTCCCTCTTCTTGAACTAGCCAAATGCCAGCCTCCCAGGCCATGCAAAAGTCTTCCTGACCACAAACTTCCTCTTCTTGCTCACTACTAACATTTGATTGGGACCATTAGGTCTACCCCTATCCTTGAAAGAATCTTGAAACTCTCTCTAGAATGGATTGTAGTTCCACCACCTTGGCTATAGTGATAAGTTGAGATGTCAAGATCTTACTCTTAAAGTAGACGTTCAGCCCTCTAACAAACTTTTGGGCTGCTTTTTTCCATAGAACACATACCTCAGCACAAATCTAAGCAAATGAGCAAACTGCCTTGCACTATGCCACTGTCCTAGAGTCTTGTAGAAGGTTCATGAACTTCAATCCAACTTCTCCTAGGCATGAGAAAAGAACATGTATGTGAAGATGACCTTGAATTCATCTAGTGCAATCATATCTCCTCCCTCAAAGTAATTCCTCTATAGCTATTGGCTACCACATAGTAGCCTTGCTTGTCATGACAAGGTAGCCATGATCACCTATCAATCTTTAGGCACTCTCATACTCATGTAGATCCTTTCCACATCATAAAACCTTGCCTCTGCTACATCTGAGCCTTCCTTGCTCATGAACTTAGAAGCTATCCTCCTAAATATCTATAGAATGTTTTCCACCCTAGGATCCTCATCATCTAACTGTGCATCTGTAGATGGATCCCCAACTATCTTAGGGGTCTACAATCACTGTCTCACCTTCCAAAGAAAAAGCTCAACTACCTGATCTACAGCATCTCCCTGTAGTAGTAGACATGTCCATAGGAGGTGGGAGATCTGATCTACTTCTCCGAGGAGACATTTGAAATCACAACACACCTAATAAGATCCCAATCCAACTAACTTCTTAGGGTTACTAAACTCAACTTCATAATTATTGACACTTTTGATTAGATTGAGGTCTAGTTGTGCATAGTTGATATTTTTTCAAGGAAACCACACTTTAGACCAGGGCCACTTTGTCAAACCTTCACATCTAGTCAAATGCCACATGATCCATTGGTTGCAACTAAAACTACTATTATAATCCATCTTACATAGTACATTTGACATTCATAACTATCTAGTATCAATCCAATATATACATTCATACATATATATGTATATTTATATGTATATGTATATACATTGTTCCATAAGAATCTACAAGAAATCAAATCTATCTAAAAGTTATGATCAACTTGACACCTACATCTCAAGTCAAGTGGTTGTCTCCTTGACATTCCCTTTCTCCATTACACTTAATCTGCCTAAAGTCTCATTTGAAATTATTGGTAGAGGTGAGTAGAACTGTTAAGGTTAGAGAAACATTAACAAAGCTAATATAAAAATACATCAAGCAATACATATCTATATAAACATGTGGATACATAGAGGTATATGTATAAGATCATGAGTCTAGCAATTATAGCTTCAATGTAAGCTACTTGTGCAAAGATATCTTCATACAAGTCTCATTATTTCATATGCATTCAGCACATTTAGTTCTTCTAAGTCAAATACAAACTTCCACATACACATGAATGCAATTTATCAAATATCTTAAATTGATAAAAGAGTATTGATAGAAAAATGTAGTTGATTGATAAATCATCATTGGTGTTGTATTATATCAACAACAGACCAAGATTCACTCTTACAAGTCTCTTATTTTCAATCATATATGTGAACACTAGCTCAACTAGTCAATCAAGTCCATAATCAATCATAGAATCACTAGTAAGTGGCACAACCATCTTGCCATATGCTCTATTCTAACTCTTGAGAATGAACAACACATCAATCCAAATCAACTATCACATCTAGCCATCTATGTCATATAGTGGAGCTACCACTGCCCAAGTAACTTCTACCTCCATTGCAATGGATTTATATACCTCACATTCTACTTTTGAGCCAGCCCTCATAGGGTTATCGACTTACCCTACAAGTAGCTCTATGAAGCCTTCTCCTATAACATCATGCCCAACTAATGGGACTGCTCTATCTCAGAGATGAGGGGCTAATCTATACCTCCTAGCATAGTGCATTCGGATTAACATTGCTTCATAAGCTAAGGACTTATAATTTCCTGGTCAACCATCCCCAATTGCATCAAAACAAATTGAAAGATACAACAAGTTCACATCCATGCCTTCCAAATAACAATAGATCTATTTCAAAAAAAAAAAAACTTCCATTGGTGAGATGAAGTTGTTCATATATCTGTACCATTTAGAACAATGCTTGATACTTTGCATGTAGCAAACTATTTATCAATCAATGGAAACACCTTGCATGTGTCCCACTTCAAAAGCTATTTATGCATTCATTTTGTAAGCATGAAGGCTTTGATAAGTATTCAATTTTGTATAAAAAGTACCCAATTAGTAGCTCATGTGTTATAAACTATAGGGCATTATTATAGAAAATTTTCAAAATTCATGACACATGCATTTTTGAACTAATAATCAAAAAATCAAACATTTTGTAGGTTTAAAAGATAATCCATAGTAAGTATGTGATTTATCATAATTTTTTAAAAATTAATTAGGATTTTTTTATCTTTGTAGGTATTGAAAGGATGATCCAACGGTCGAGTAAGGGTCATGATCAATCCAGAACAAGTAGATGATTCTTAGAAGAAATTGAGAGAATTTAAGGTGATTAGAATTGGCCCAGGAAAAATCCATGCAAAATCTATCACCTTTGCATGAGAGTTCAAGCCATACAAGGAACCTAAGGCATATGAGTCATGCACTAAGGAATAGAAGAAGCTAAGCCAAATGAGCCACTTCAGCCAAGTCAACATGGGTCCACACACTTTAGTAACTTTCCATTCTACTTTCACTTGAAGAAAACGTGATTTGAAGAGAAGAAATAAAAGGAAAGTTGACGTGTCAAACAAGGGAAGGTGGCATGCTAAGGTGGACCAATAGGAGAAGAGACTTAATTCTTTTTCTTTCTTCTTTTCTCTTTCCCAAATCATGAATCACTTGGAAAGAGGAGTTACATTTAGGTTTCCAACTCCACACAAATTCCTTTATAATCCCATTCCTATGTTCCAAATATCCCACCTTCTAAGTCATTCCATGATTTTCACTTTCTAAATCCCTTTCCTAAGTCCACTTTCTCGTCTCCAACTCTTAGTTTCCACTTCCTCTTTTTCCCTTTCTAAATATTATCATTATCATATCTTATCTCTTTTTCATTCTTATTTTTTTTCTTTCTATTTTCATAGGAATATAATTCTACCACATCTTATCACTTTAGGAAGGATGAAACATCGTATAAAATAGGAGATCTCAAACCGATTGACACTAAGGGAGTTCCATTCCCCAACCCCACACCTCTACCATCTTCAACACTTCATCCTAGCCATCTTCAACATATTTTTCATTCAAGAGTTCCTTATATCTTTTCATCTTCAAAGCTAAGTGTTCCTTAGTTTGTTTCTTTTCTTTTTGCAAGCCTTGTTTACTTTGATTCATGTGCAACTTTCATTGAATCTTTCCTTGTTAATTTTCTTCTAAATTTTTTTAATACTTTTCATTAATCAAAGGGCAATCAATCTCTTCTAGTGATAGCTAAGAAATAATAGCCTTTGGATTATCTTTACCTTCATTAATTGTTTTCTTTACTTTGTTGCTTGTTCTTTCTTTGTCTCACCTTGGGATTATCTTTACCTTCATTAATGGAATTTGATCATTGCTTAATTTTGCAAAGAAACCACCCAATTATTTACCCATGTGTTATATGGGTAAAATAAGATTTTTGGCAAAAATTCATAACACATGCATTTCTGACCTAAAAGACCAACAATTTGATATTTTGTAGGTCTAGAAGCTAATCCAAAGTAAGTATATGATTAATCAATTTTTTTAAGATTTAATTAAAGTTTTTCACTTTTTGTAGGAAATGAGATGAGGATCCAAAGGTCGAGATCAATCGAGACAAAAATAGAAGATAAAGATCAAAAGATTGAGTCAAAGCCTCAAAGTCATCACTTCAGCATAAGATCAAGGGTCCAGGTCTTCTTAAGATTACTTTATGATAGAATGGAAGAGGTCAAAGGTGGCCAAAATGGGTCCATGCACAAGCCACGCATAGTCCAACACCTTTGCATGGGTTTCACTTAAGCCATTTGGCCATATTCAATCCACGAACAAGGTGACAAGCTAAGGACTAGCTAGTCACCAAAGCCAAGGATTTGAGCCATCAAGCTAAACCAATGAAGCCCTAAAGCCAACCATGAAGCCAAGCCAATGGAGCTCTCAAATTTAACCATCAAGCCATATGAGCCAAGCTACATGAAGCCCATGATTGGAGAAGAATTTAAAGAATTATCCTTGGGATTTATGGGGATATTTTGAAGGTAATTGAGGGAAAATCTACTAGGATAAGGTAGCATGTGGACCAATAGGATAACCCACTCTTTATTATTTTTTCATATTTTTGCCACTTCTTTCTCACTTTCCATCTTACCACTAGGGGGCACTAGGAATTCACTTTCCATTTGACAGTCTTATCTTTCTTAAACTCTCCCACCTTGCTAAACTTCCACCACAACCAGTCCCCACTTCTTAAGAAACTACCTAGCCAATAACTTTTTTTCACCTCACCTCTCCCCTAGGGTTTCCTTTAGAAAGTAGCCATCCTATATAAATGATTGAAAGGGCTTTCATGTAGAAAAAACACCTTTTTCGAGAAGGGGAGAATGTTCCCTCCAATAAAGGAGGCATCTTCACCCTTATTCCCTCCAATGCTCCTCAATGTCTCCTCCCTTGGGCAGCCCATCTTCTCCACTCTTCCGTGCCTCTTCACCTAGGGGTTTCATCTCTTCTTGAAGTCCTTTATGTTTAGGTTAGTTCTTGTTATTTCCTTCATTGTTGCTTTAATATTCTTGCCTCTTAATCCCATGTATTTTTGTCATTGCTTTGTTTCCATGCTTTCTTCCTTTATCTTTCATGTTGTTTGCCACTTGATTTCAGCCTTACATCCTTGTTTGTAAGGATCACTAATCTATGGTAGAGACAGCTAAGAGATAGTGGTCTTTAGATCATGTGATTTAGGTTTCTTTGCTCATCTTCTTAGTTTTTATTGATTATTTTCTTAAGATCTAAATTATTGTTTCTTTGGTAGTGAAGCCAAGAGAAACAATAGCTTAAATCTTTTGAGTTTCCTTCACCTTTTATGTGCTTTTTGCTTAGTTCTAGAACTAGTTGATGTAGTTTTTCTTTAAAATAGTTCTATCTTCTTAGCATCTCTTCTATTGGTTTTCTTTTAGGTTCTAATTTCATGTCAGCTAAACATGGTTTACTATTGTTAGAGGTTATTTTATATGTAATTGGAATCAAGCTTCTAGCCTTGTAAGATTGTGCCATTTCCAAATTTGTATACATGTTCAAGCACACTCTAATTTGATGTATTTTGGCATTCAATGAATAAAGATCTTTGAGGATTATTGTTTATATTGAATTCTAGTAGCTTAATACTTTAATTTTGAAGTCTATCTTGCATTAAAATTGCTGTTTAAGTTGATGTCCATGCCTTGTTTTAATTGAGTTCACAAATACCATGTTGATGGAGTTTTTTGTTTTCAATATCTATGCTTAGTTTCCAGTAGCTTATTCATCGTATGTATTTGAATCCTTAGAAACCATTTAGATTTTTAGGTTGTTTGTTAAGTGCCATGATTAGATTGCGTGTTAGTTTGGTGTTAATTCATTAATTTAGGCCATCTTTTGCACCCATGAACCATGTGCATGATCCATTGATCATGTGCATGGTACTGGAGTGAAATCTCTTTGATGATTGCTTTGTTTAGTTGGTAAATCTTAGTGTAGCAGTATCTAATGCATTGTTTACATCTTAGTTTAGTTTTAGGAAGTTGCTTAATTGATTTTTTTAGGGAGTTTCATTTTTGTTTTAGATTAGGAAAGTATTAAATTAGGAAAGTTTCTATTTTAAGTAGTTTCTTTAAATTTAGCTACTTGGTTCGTTCATTCTAATTTTTTCATAGTTTCCTTTAATTGCACGCATATTATTAAGTTAAGTTCCTAATTTAGTTGTTTACTTTATTTCATGCATGTTTTGTTTCCATGTTAATTTAATCCCTTAGTTTAAGTCTAATCTAATTTGATGGCTAGGTTAAGTAGTCTAACTAAGGACCACCAATATCACAACTATTCAATTCTTCATGGGATCGATCTCCATCATGTGAATTACTATACCAATTCATGTGCTTGCAAGTTTAACTTAAAAATCACAAGCTTTTGGTGTCATTGCTGGGGAATCGCAATGATTTGTGTAGTGGGTCATACCTTAGATTATTTACCTCTAGTCTAGGTTTAAGGTGCATTAGTTTGTGATTTTGACAATTAATTACATTCTAATTTCCATATTTCCCTTATTGACCATAATTGTTTGATTTTTGTGCAAGGAAAATCAACAAAGGAGTGGTAGCAATCCTGTAGGCCATCGGTTCATCAACATATATTAAGTTTTTATTGCTTTTTTAGATTAGGATTTGAGTGAAATTGTAGCGAGGCACATTGTAATTTTAATTTAATTTTATTTTTAAATTGATTGTATTTATTATAGGGCAAGTGTGAGGTATGGTGGCCCACACTTGGCCATCATCGAACCTCTCATTGTGAGCAATCTTCACCCAATTTTTATATTTTAGGATAAAGTGCATTTAGTGTATAATTGCATTTGATGGTAGTATAAATCATATAAATTAGTGTCATGTACTAATATATGTTGGATAATACTTAGGATTGCTGCATTAGTTCAAGCACCTATTTAACAAAGGCAAGCCTGAGCTCAGGTATAACCAATGCATAGGCTACATGGTTATAATGTCCTATCTATTAAGGTGCTTGAACCTTGTTAAATAACATATAGGTAGGCATTAATTTGATTTTTGTTTTGCATTGCATGTTTATAGCTTTATAGTGGAGTTGAACTTAATGCTAATAAGGGCCGCATAGGAACTCTTATAAGGACTAGATAACATCACCAACTCCTTAGTCTACTTAGGAATCAACCAACATCCTTTTATGTTGCGATCCCAACCGTTGAACATTAAGTTAAAATCAAGTAGAAAGAGACTAAGCATATTGAGCTTATAGGAACCTTTTAAAAGGATGCAATCTATTGTCACCCTAGTGGCTTCTGAGCACTATGGTTATACTGAATGTCTTAAAATCCAAATGATTTTCCCACTCCTTCCATTGGCGTTGGACAATGTCTAAATGCCTCCTAACATAAGGATTGTATGAACCACTTTATAGTAGAACCCAACTAGTAACCAGTAGTCAAATCTAGATAAAAGACGGAGTTGTCTAGATTTAGGTCTAAGAAGCTACCACCCTATACAATAACAAAAGATAAATGAATTCATCTCATTAGCAACACACTAAGATTGGTTGTGCATCATTCAACTTAGGACTAGCAATTATGTTGCATCATGTAGTAAGTTTTTTTCATTATTTAAAAAAAAAAACTCATTTTTTGTATATAATGATCTGTTTCATTGTACATAAAGATTGATAATAATGGCTTATCAAGAAGGGGATAGATATTGGATGACTAGTACATTGGATAGGTTATTTGCCTCAAGGCAAGATACTGAGTCATATCCACAACCTCAGTACAAAAATTACTATACCTATTCTAGACCATAATATCCCACTTCTTCATGGCCATCTAACTCCACATACAATGATTATTATCAGGAGCCTATGAATGCAACCGCAGATTCACGTACCTTAGCATTTTTTTTCTTGAGACAAATTACCAAGACTATAATGGATGGGCTAGGCATCATGAACAACCATGGTCCCAAGATTATCTACCATGCCAAGAAGAATCATCATGGCCTCATCCTGATTCACCCTATAATGATTATCAAGAATTCAGGGTTAACCATCATGGGTTTAATCTGCTCAACCCTTTTTCAATATCCCAATGCCACAACAATACCAACCCTACGAGTCTTTTCCCCTACAGCATGAAATATCACCATTACAAGAGAATATGTAGCAAATTTATAGGAGAATAGATCAGACCATTGCTGCCATTAAAAAGGGGAATGAGGAAAGGGAATGCTAGAGGAGAAATGGGAAGAGAAAATGAAACCAATAAGGGAATATACTAAAAGAAACATTATTGCATTTATAAAAGGGATTGAGGAACTCGAACCAATTAGGGATAATGAAGAGCCATTTATTACTAATAAGAGTATGGAAATTTCTTATGGACATTCTGAGCCAAAAAGTCCACAACCGTCAATAAAAACCTCCAATTTATATTTACTAGAGCCATGTCCTACTCCTTGTTATGAGTATGATGAAGAGACTTTCATTGATGAAGCGAATGAAGCTGTAGAACCATCAAACCCAAGTCCTCTAAATTCATGTCCCACTTATTTTTATGACTTTGATCAAGACATATCCATTATGAAGGTGAATGAGTTATTAGATACTGAGCTATTAATGAACACTTTTTGATGGCAAGCTAGAGTAGAGCCCCCTATAGTAGAGTAAAATCCAATTGAGCATTATAATGTAGAAGACATACCTAATTGGGACATACAGACCTTATTGAACAATCACAAGTTAGTAATATAGGCCCACCTGAAAGCTTATATTTGAACAATCACAAGTTAGTAATATAGGCCCCCTTGAAAGCTTACCTTTGAACAATCACAAGTTAGTAATACCTTTAAACAATCAAAAGTTAGTAATATAGTCCCACCTGAAAGCTTACTTGTGTCAATTAAACAGGAAGAAAAAGAGTCATTTGATGTATTGGTCCTACATCAAGCAACTCTAGGGTACATCATCGAAGATACTAAGGGTTTAAGCTTCACCATGTCCCTACCTCTACTAATATGAGAACCACCTTTTGGCAAAGTGCAGAGTCAGCTTATACCTCAATTTCAGGATAATGTAAGGAAATGGAGAAAAAAGAATAATTGAATGCAACAATGTTATCTTTCAATTTGGTCAAGGAGAGGACCATTCATCTCCATATCATCCAATAAAATTTAAATGCATGGTAGTACACAAAGTCATCATGTTACCATGGCCTAAAATTTTGAGGTGGAAGAATTATATTGACTACCATGAAATACTAAAAATGGTGTATCATCAATATGATTCCCCACAACCTAAAGTCATGGTGGTTTATGGTATCCTAAAGTTACCACCACCAAAAACTTCAAGGTGGAGGAAATATATAAACTACCACGAGATTCTAAAGTGGCGTGAGAAATCTTGCCCACTTGATTGTTAGGGTTAGGATTAGAAAATTAGATTAAACTAGTCTAGAATTAGGTTTAGAATGTTAGGTTAGTTATAGGCCTTGTCCAGTTGAAGATGTTAAACATAGCTCTCACTGGAAGATAACTCAAGGTTTTGTTAGAAAGTCTTAAGTGTTCCACACTACTCATTAATTATATAGGTGTCTATATTTCAAAATAATGAGGACAATGTTTAGTTCAAGTTGGGTGGTGTTGAAATGAGAATTCTAAGTTTACCTACATTTTAAAAAAAATTTAAAGTTCCTTTATGAAGATGAGAATTTGGATCTTTTGAATATTTAGCTATCTTTGAATTTTAGCATATTAATAGAGGTTCCTACATGTAGTTCACTATTTTATCCTTTTTCTAAAGTATTTCATGAAAAATTAAACTCAAAATATTAATGGCACAAAATAGCTATATATACTTTTAAGTTGAAGGGAAAATGTAACCTAGAGATCCTAAACAAGATTTGTGGAAACTTATAACCCAAGTGAGTTTTGAGCCATTTTTCCTTTCTAAAGCTTATACATAAATTTAAAATTTTCTTTAGTGGACATTATGTCTTACCTGGTCTCATTATTCTTTATCTTGGTCAACTATTGAGAAATTACAAAAAAATAAAAAAATACCGTATATTCCTTAAGTTTATAATCATTTTTTAAGTCATATTAAATCTAAGAAATGACAGAGTCCATCCTTGCTAAACCTAGAACCTTTAACCTTTCTTGTATTATTTTTTGCTAGTTAGCCCATGAGCCTTTAAAATATTAGCCTTTTCTTTGTTAGCCAAATGATCATTACCCAGGTTGAAGGCTATATCCATTTTCCATTTGTTTTGAAAATATGTAGAGAGGATTGAAGAACATCTTGGGAAAAAGTATGAACAATACAATTCAAGAGATGTACATCAAAAAGGTTAAAAAGAAGAAAAGGTTCAAAAGGCTATATATAAAGTCAAGTAAAACAAAAAAAAAAACCAAGAAGAAGAAGAAGGAAAAGATAGCCAAGAAAAAGAATGTTTACTCTTTTAAGGAAAAATGGAAAAGTTGTGAATACACTGATAGAAGACCTTTACATATTTTTCAAACAAACTTTGTTTACCTTTATACCCATTCTTTTGATAACCCTTACCTAAGACTATCTTTCGTCCTAATATAAGTCCTAACTTAATCTTAGGAGAAGTATGGCTTGGATATGGTTATGAATGAGAAGACAATTTGGTAGAGTGTAACATTCTTAATAGTTGATATCCTTTAATAAGACCATTATCATTCTTTCTAAGTTATCATTCTTTTGTATGAAATATATGAGAGTATAGCATTTGAAGAACAATATTCTACTCACATATCAATGAGAGAGTACACCTTTCTGAGTGATAAATATATCTTGTGAGAATTGAAGTCAGAGCATGCATTTGGATGGTAATTTAGGTTACATATGACTTGAAAATTATAATTATATATTAGCTATACCACACACTCACCTTTCGAAGTTTAATAGAATAATGGGATATCTTTAGCATAAGGGTAAGATTTTGAACCTTTTTATTCATCTTTATTAGTAGGTTAAAGTTAGATACTTAATATAAGATGAATAAAGAAAAAAGGTTATTCTCAAATTAATAAAGGATTTTCATAAAAATTTTGAGAATTTTGTGGGCATAACCTAGAGGTTTAAGGGCTTATTGCATGTGCTAAATGCAATCATGAGTACTGATGAAAGTGGAACTTTATATTAGTTTTTGTAAAATGATTTTTTGAGTGTCTTGCTCAAGATTAGCAAAATACTGGATGGGAGTGTGATAATTATTTAATTTTACATAAAAATCACCTAATTAGTTACCCATGTGTTATTTTGGAAAAAAAAGGATTTTTGTCCAAAATTCATAGCACATGCATTTCTAATGTAAATGACCAAAATTTTGATATTTGTAGTTCCATAGGATAATTGATGGTATATATGATTAGAGTTTTTCACTTTTTTGCATGAAATGAGATGAGGATCCAATGGTTGAGATGAGCATCTTCATTCAGTCCTCCACACATATTTCATGGTTGATTCTTCATTCAAAATCAGGTTGGTTCTTCATCACTTTGTTCTTTCCTTGTTTTGTGTTTAATTTTTCCTTGTTTACCTTATTGAATTGTTTTATTTGAAGCCTTAGATATTTGTATTCAAGGGCCACAAGTGACAGCCAAGAGAGTGCTGACCTTGAATCAAAGTCCTTGCTTTTTCAATCTCATTAAGTTCCTTACCTATCTTTTGCCTTCTTCCTCATCTTTTTCCTTAGATCTCTCTTTGATTACATGAATACTTACTTAGGATTGGAATCTTGGATTACATAAAAAAAGATAGAATCATTTTATTTTGATGTATATTGACCATTGTATGGTGCTAACTATCCTTGGATGAGGCACAACACTCTTGTACATCAAGTTCATTCAATGAGATGATGTTTAGTTTTGATTGAAGTATACTTTCCATGAGTGTTCTATGTGATTTAAATCTTATGTACATGGATGTTTAAATTCATTTTTGCATGTTCACATCTATACATCATTCACTTTAGATTAGGTACATCGTTTATGTAAGTATTGCATCTAAGACACCTATCCTTATTCCATAATGGGCACAACCTCTTGGTTTATGCACATGGACTTGAAGTGGGATTCCTAGGAAAAGTGCTTGCTTTGATTAAATTTCCATGTTTTAGTTAAGTGAGTTTCACACATTCCATGGTAGTTTAGTTTGCACTTATGTTCATTCATATACACATTCTCTCCATCATGATGTTCAAGCATAAATTACAGACTTCCATGCACACCATGTTTCTCATGTTTTAGTTAATTTGTTTAGTTCATAATAAGTTTAGTCATCCATGTTTTGGGTTTAGTTGCATGCTAGGATAGTTTCAATTGTTTCCAATCTTAGTTTTAAGAAAGTTTAATTTTGGAAAGTCATAAATTTTGAAAGTTTCATTTAGGAAAGTTTAATTTTTTGAAATCTTGCTTAGGCAAGTTTTCAATTTTAGCATATTTTTAGTTTTTTCATAATTTCCATTTCCATGTGTTAATTTCTATTCTTAATTTAGGTTAAACATCTCCTTTATTTGGCTAGGTTAGATAATTTAAAGGACCATTAGTATCACAATCATTCAATTCCTCATTGGATTGACCTTCTCGTGTGAGAATACTATAACTAATTTGCGTACTTCCAAGTTTAACTTAAAAATTAGAACAATTTTTTGGCCCCTTTATCGAGGAGTTGCAACTTTTATGTAGTGAACCATACCTTAAATTGTTTACCTATAGTATAGGTTTAGGGTGCATTAGTTTAGGGTTTTATTATTATTTTATTTATTTACTATTTCCTCATATTGACAAATTTATTTGACTTTTATGTGAGGGAAATCTGTTAAGGTGCCTAACTCTTTGCCAAGTAGCTTATAGGTAGGCATTAGTTTGATTTTTGTTCTATATTACGCATTTTCTTTATGGTGGAATGAGATAAGGACTAGATTTCATCACTATCTCCTTGGCCCACCTAGGAATCAATGAACACCCTTGTATGTCATGATCCCAACCCTTGAACATTAATTTAATATCAAGTAGAAAGAGACGTAGGGTATTAAGCTCATAAGACCCATTTAAAAGAACATAATCTATTATCACTCTAGTGGCTTCTAAGCACTATGGTTATTGTGGGTATCATAAAATTGAATTGATTTTTCCATGCCTTTCATTGACACTGGTTGAGGTCTAAATGCCTCCTGATAATGAGGTTGTATTAATCACTTCCGAGCAGAACCCAACTAGTAAGTAGTAGTCTAATCATGATAAAAGGAGCTATTTAGATTTAGATCTAAAAAGCTACTACCTATGCATTAAGAAAAGATAATGAAGACACTACTCAATTAGTGGATACTAGGATTTGATTGTGCACCACTTAGCTTAGGACTAGCAATTAGGTTGTATCATATAGTTAGGGTTTTGCATAAAAATAAAATAAAAATCAGTCATTGTATATAACAACTTGTTTCGTTGTATGAAAAGTTGAGAACAAAGGCCTATTGAGAAGGGTATAGATTTCATAGATTAGATACACAATGGATATGATAGTTATTATAGAAATTCAATTGCTTAGGATAATAGCTTATAGGTAAGCTGTGTCACAATCTCAATACCATAATAATTATAACCATTATGAACATCCCTATCCCACTCCATGGCCATCAAGCTCCACATACAATAGCTATTATCAGGAGCCAATGGATGCATATAATGCATTAACATACCCTAGTAATGGCTACTATCTTGAGACAAATTGGAATGGATAGGCTAAGCATCATAAACAACTATGGTCTTAAGATTACCAATATTAGAAAGTACCACAACGGTCCCACCCTGGTCAACACTGCCATGATTATCAAGAATATCAGGGCTAATCATCATGAGTTCAACCTACTCAAGCCTTTTTTAGGACCCAAATGTCACATCAATACTAACCATGCAAATCATTTCTTTACAGCATGAAGAACTACCATCAAAAGAGAGTATGCAGCATATTTGTGAGATAATAGAACAACCCATGGCTGCCATTGATAAGAAGAATGAGGAAATGAAATGAGAGATGGAGGAATGGAAGAGGAAATGAAACCAATATGAAAAAATACTAACAGAAAGATTACTAAATTTATAAAAAATGACTGAGGAAATGAAATAGATTAGGATAATGAAGAGACATTTATTACTAATAATAGAATGGAAATCTCTTATAATCAATCTAGGCCACAAAGTCCACAACCATCCACAGAATCCTTCCACTCATATCTACTTGAGCCATTTCTTATTCCTTGTTATGATTATGATGAAGAGACTTCCATTGATGAAGAGAATGAAACCATAGAAACATCCAACCCAGATCATCTAGAATTGAATGAGTTGTTGGATACTCTGCCGTTAATGAACAATTCTCAATGGCAAGCAAGAGTAGAATCCCATATAGAGCCTGAAATACTAACTGAGCAGTCTAATGTAGAAAATGTACCTAATTGGGACCTACCATCCTTATCTGAGGAAACATAAAAAAGTAATGTAGGCCCATTTCAAAACTTACCTGTGCCCATAGAACAGGAAGAAGAAGAGTCAATTGTTGTACTAACCCTATATCAACCTACTCTAAGCTACACCTTATAAGATAATTAGAGTTTAATGCAAAACCATGTCCCCACCTCTAATAATACAAAAACAACCTTTTTGGGAAAGATAGAGTCAGCTTATACCTATTTCAAGAAATGTAAGGGAAATGGAGGAAAAAGATAAACTGAATACTATGGTCATTGTTCTCCTTAAAATTGGTCCAGCATGGGACAATTCATCTCAAAATGATCCCAAGCCATTCACGTTTGGTTAAAATTTCATTATAATACCACCACCTCAATACAAGGTGGAGAAATTATAGTGACTACTATGAAACTTTGAAGATGAGGGATCATCAATATGATTCCCCACAATTCAAAATTGTGGTGATCTATTGTGTCACACTATTACCACCACAAAAAATCTTTAGGTGGAGGCAATATATAGACTGTCGCAAAATTTTGAAATGGGATGAGAAATCTTACCGGTTCGTTCTTAGGATTAGGATTAGAAAAAATTAGTTGAACTAACTAGGTCTAAGTTCAGATGGTTAGATTAGTTATAAGCTATGTCTAGCTAAAGACGTTAAACTTAGCACTTATTGGGAGGCAACCCAGGAAGTTTTTAGAAAGTCTCACTAGTCTACATTACCCATTAATCATGTAGGTGTCCTATATTTCAAAACATTGAGGACAATAATTAGTTCAGGTTAGGGGGTCTAGAAATGAGATTTCTAAGTTTTCTTTCATTTTTGATAATTTTTGAAAAAAGAATTTTGATAAGTTCCTTTATAAAGATGAGAATCTAGATTTTCTTAATAATCAGCTATCTATTTAACTTTAGCTTATTAATAGAGTTGTATACAATTAGTTCACTATCTTATCCTTTTTCTAAAGTATCTTATGAAAAATTAAACAAGGAACATTAATTGCACAAAAATAGCTATATATAGTTTATGTTGAAAAGAAAAATATAACTTAGAGATCCTGAAGAAGATTTGTGGAGACTTATACCCAAGTGAGTTTTGAGCCATTCTTTCTTTTCTGAGTTTTATAAATAAATTCAAAATTTTCTTCAGCAAACATTAATTCTTAGTTGGTCTCTTTAATTTTCATCTCTGTCAACTATTGAGAAAATACAAAAGACTATACCATACATCTCTTATGTTTATGGTCATTTTTAAGTCATATGAGACCTAGAAAATGATAGAGGTTGTCTTCCCTATATTGTTTTCTACTAGTTAAACCCTTGAGCCTTTAAAATAAAGCCTTTTCTTTAGCCAAACAACATTTACCTATATTGAACCCCAATATATATCCATTACCCTTTTTTTTGGAAATATATAGAATGGATTGAAGAACATCTTGAGAAAAGTATAAACAATATAATTCAAGAGAAGAACATTAAAAAGGTGAAAATGGTTTAAAAGGGCTATATATAAAGTCAAGTGAAAAAGAAACAAAAAATAGCCAATGAAAAAAAAAAAAATCTCTTGTGAGGAAAAATGGAAAAGTTATGAATAAATTGATAAAAGACCTTTATATATTTTCTTAAAAACCTTTGTTTACCTTTACATTCATTCTTTTGATAACCCTTACCTAAGCCTACATTTCATCCTAATATAAGTCCTAACTTGATCTTAGGAGAAGTGTGGCTTGGCAATGGTTATGAATAAGTAGGGATTTTGATGGAGTATAACATTCTTAATAGTTAATATCCTTTCATGAGACCATCATTACAATTCTTTCTAAGTTATCATTCTTTTGTATGGAATATGTGAGATTTTTGGATTTGATGAACAATATTCTGCTCACATATTAATGAGAGATTAAAACCTTTCTAAGTGACTTCTTTCTGAGTGACAAGTACATCTTATGAGAATTGAATTCAAGCATACAATTGGATGATAATTTGGATTATATTTGACTTGAAGAATATAATTATATATCAACTATAGCACACACTCACCTTTCAAAGTTTAATGAAATAATTGGATATCTTTAGCTTAAGTATAGGATTTGAACCTTTTTGTTCTCAGATCAATAAAGGATTTTTGTAAAAATTTTAAGAATTTTTGTGGGTGTATTCACTGCAAACACTCACGAGGCCAAACTAGTCAGCTAAGGATAACATAGGGGTTCATGGGCTTGTTGCTTATGTTATGAGTACCTACAAAAGTGGCACTTTCTATCCATTTTTTGTAAAAGTGATTTCTATCATGTTTCACTCAGATTAGCAAAATGTTAGTTAGGGGTGTGATAAGTGTATAATTGCATAAGACTACCAAATTAGTTACCAATGTGTAATATAGGTAAATTAGGATTTTTGACCAAAATTCGTAATACATGCATTTTTTGACCTAATGACTCAAAATTTTGATATTTTGTGGTTCCAAAGTCCAGTCTGAGGTAAGTATGTGATTAATCATAACTTTATAAGATTTAATTAGAATTTTTCACTTTTTGTAGGAAGCGACATGGTGATTTGACGGCCAAGATCAATCGGGATGAAAATCAAAGATCGAGTCAAGGCCTAAAAGTCATAAATCCAACATAAGATCAAGATCACAATCATCTTAGGATAAGAAATTGATGCAATTAAAGGAGCCAAAGGTGGCCAAAGTGGACCCAAGCATAAGCCATGCAAAGTCCACCATTTTTGCTTAGGTTTCACTCAAGCCACTTAGCCATATTCACACCATGAAGAAGGTGGCAAGCTAAAGAAACAAGCCAACCACTAAAAACAAGGAATTCAGCCATCAAGCTAAGCCACGAGAGCAATTTAAGCCAGCCATGTAGACAAGCCAATGGAGCTCTCAAAGTTAGACATTAAAGTTGCATGAGTTAAGCTAGATGGAAGGGCATGATTGGTGGAGAATTTGAAGAATTATCCATGGGATTTATGGAGATATTTTGAAGAGAATTAAGGAAAAATTCACTAGGATACAATTCAAACCACCTAACTAATCCTAAATTCTCAGGAAATCACTTAGCCAATCAAATTCTCCCATCTCACCCCACTTTCCTAAATTTCCTACCCATCTCTTTCCTCCCATCTTCCCTTCTCTTTCATACCTCATCACCACCCAACCACTTTCCATAATTGAAGGTCTTCAATGATTTAGAAGGGGGCAGATGCTTTCCTTTAAAAATAAGGTGCCTCCCCACCTACTTGCACTCAAAAGGGCAGCCAACCTATCCCACCTTCCATCTCTTATAAAACCATAACTACCTACTCATCTTAGCCATGCAAGTTACTTGTTTTCATCCCCACCATACCTCTAACCTAGGTCACCATGGAAAATATAGCAGAAAAAATTATAAAAGACCATAAAAAAAAAAAATTCAAAGGAGGCAACTCTTCCTTGGGAGGAAAAAGACGCCTCCTATGGAGGCCTAGGTTTTTGAAATACATTTTTGTTATTTATTTTCAAATGGTGGTTGACCAATTTTGCAAAAGTTTTGAAAACTTAAGCAGCAAAAAAAAAATTCTTTGAAATTCTTATCAGAAAACCCAAATGCCACATTTCACTCACATGCACATACATAATTTTGTATACAACATATGTTTCCAAAGAAACTCATTTTATTAAAATTGTAGGATCGATCTAGTGGTTCACATACACATCCCCTTTATTACATCATATGTCCAAGATACACAGATCAAAATACAATCCAATCCTTTCACAAATGTATATAGTCTCGATCAACAATATGGTCTTCATATCCCCTTGTCATATCCCTCTAATCCTTCCTTTCTGTATCTGAGATATTGTAAATATTTAAACATTTACAATATCTCAACAAGTTATGCTTAGTAAGGGATTCAAGAACATATGGAATCGTATAATTCAAAAATACAGTATTCACATTCATCATATTCCATATGAGTAACATTATTCAATTTCCATGAACCATACGATATATGATCAGTCAAATAATTTATCATATGAGGAAATTCTACATCATTCACCACTACATCATGCATATATATATATATATATATATATACGGTCAAAACCCATGAAAAATATTCAATATCTCAAACATCAATAATCATACTCAGACACATTAAGTTGATAAAATCATCCAGACTTTTGCTTGGAAAACACTCCCTCATTAGGGCAGTTCGACATATCACTATGCCATGCATCATAATGTAAAATACGCAAGGACTACCATGCTGTAGTCTGATCCATACTAGCACACTCGGATAATTACCCTGTTCAGCACTGATACCACGGTGGAAAATATTGTGTCACTGCCCGTATGGGGAGACAGAACTTTCACAGTGGGGCCTTCCCATAATTGCCCCACCCAACTTTTAGCCTCTCTTTGGGCAAGGTATCATAATATCATCAAATTTCGGGAAGCAGGTGGCCAAACCCTCATAACTTCCCTAGCATAGCATCCCCAAGCTTATGCCTATTTAAAACAAAACCACAAGCCTCCATGCTTGTATCTAAAATATTTCTTATACATCTCAGATGATCTATCTGTTTATATTATCATCCTCGTATTCAATATCCTCATGCTAAGGATATAATTTTATTTCTAGATTTAGGGACCCTCATTTATAATAAATGATACCCATATTCATATAAGTTTAGGGATTAATCATTTATTGTAAATGATCCCCATTTTCTTTAATTTGGTATTCATATACCAAATGTTATTAAGTGTAAGGATACGCATTTGATACTAATGATATCCATTATTATTATGTTCTTATCTAAGTTTAGGGGTAATCATAAATGATACCCAGGTATTTATTATGTATTCCATCTAATTTCAATAGTTATTTCTATCTCATATACATGAATTATGATTCAAATGTAAATAAGCATATTATCATCCTTAAGGATTATAATGTCTATGTATAACAATGACCATAGGTCTTGTATTCTTACAGTTCCACCTAACTTCATGTAGTGGTTCATCCGTTCAGATCTTCCATGATTAACATATGTAATTTGTAAATACATATATACTGTCATTATCTATACAATTTTGGATAATCTCCTATCTATATTCCTTATGTAATCTTATCCTTTGATATAAAGGATCTAGATCTGTCTTGTGTTCCTATAATTCATGCAATCTACCTTCCTTAGATGATATTTATCCTATTAATCAATAGATCTGATGGTTACAATTATCTTCTAATCTTTCATATCTAAGTATTTTCTATCTCTAAGTCTTTGTGTGTCCATCTCTTTAATATTGATCTTTGATAGATCCTTTGATCAACAATTTATACTTGTTAATAAAGATCAAGGGCCTAGATCTTCTATCATCTAGTTCTTCTTTTATCTGAGTTCAGTTATTTGATCACTCCTAAGGAGGATGATCCTGGTTCTCTCCCTTGAATCATATTTGATCAAGGGTTTGGATTATCTAATCTAATGTCTAGATTTGATTTACAACATACGTACTAATAAACATGCATACTAAGTATAATACATTGTTATGATTCTTATTGTTCTTAATCATTCAAGATCTCCTTATGGATCTTATTTAATCTTGATTATCTTACTTACCATTTTTATTAAGATTAGATATTTTACTAACCTTTTATGATAGTATTATTATTATGCAACCATTGAATGTTTTATTGGTTGAAGATAGCTTATTTCATCCTAAGTCTAGACTGCTCCTCCTTATGTCAAAATTGACCAATGCTTACAAGTTAAAGTCTACTCAAAGAGTGGTTAATACAACCCTCATGTAAGGAGGCATTTAGACCTCAACTTACGTCGATGGGAGGTGAGGAAAAACCACTTAGCTCTTGTATATCCCCTATAACCACAATGTTCAGAGTCCATTGGGGTGGTAGTAGCTCAACCTTTAACAAGGTTCCTATGAGCATTTTAACCCTAAGTACTCTTTCAAATTGATTTTAATTAAATCCATGAACATTTAAAATGTCATTCATGGGGTTCATTATTCTCCTAATTTGGGCCAAGGATTTGATAATCCTTATATTGTCCTACTAACTATAGCCCTTAACTATGCTTAAGTCCATGTCCCATGTTTATTGTAAATGTCCATTTATATCTATATTTCATTAATTGCATTTTCCATGTAATTTACATGATATGAACATTAAAGTATAAATAAATAAGTAAATCTACAATTAAATCTACTAAGAAATAAAAGACATTTACAATAGCATTAATAATTTAAATAAACACATTTAACATATCAACATGATCCAATGGTCATCTTTCATTTGTAATCATCTTTCATCCTATTTAGGATTTAGATCTTAATCTTTTATATTTTATCACATCTATTCATTTTCTCCAAGTGATCTCATCACTAGATCATTCATATCATCTTATCACATTATCTAATCCTTCTTGATCTAATCAATCAAGAAGATCTTAAGCCATTTTAGCCAATTTGAGGGCATAGATCTTCATCTATCCCAAATTATCATCATCAAGACATTCATTTCCTAGGTTCTTAACATAAGATCATCATCCTCACCTATTCATAGTCTCTAATCATCCTTGATCAATCTGATCAAGAAGATCTCATGCATTTTTATTGATTTTACTACTTTTGATGATCAAGATCTTAAGATCTACAAATTCAATTATATCCAACCCATTAATTTAAGTTATTGCATCATATCATCATCCAAAATGATTTGAATGGTTCGATCATCCCAGATCTTGTAGATCAAGGATGTTAGTAACAGAAAATTTCATGAATTAAAATTATGGTTTTATTGGGTTAATAGGTTCTCCTCATCAAGAGGACTTCAACCCAACTTTTCGATCTCAATTTGGAGTTAAATTGATATCAGAATTTTAATTTTAATATTTTAGCCAATTTTAACGGCTAATATTGATCTTTACTATTTTTATTCAATTATTTGATCTATATATCCAGAATTTTTATTATGATCATAGTCCTTAAGGTTTTGGAACCTCCTGAATACATCCATTGGTTTAAATTTCTATTTTAAGGTCATCTTGATCATGATCCATTACTATTGGAATGGATTTTAATGATTATCACACATAAATACAATTAGAAACATCGATCTCATGATTCCAATATATTTTACGTAACATAAGCAATGCATCAGTGTTTTCATATCTAAAATTAGAGCTAAAATGAGCTCTTAATTGAAGAAACTCAGTTTAAAGATTGGACGGCTGAGATCTAATCTAGGCGTACTAGGTGCGGGGATGACCAGCGGCACGACGTTGTCCTAACCCACTTGGCAGCTAGCAAGCGAGTGCATTCAGGGGGCACACCAATGAGGAGCATCCTTGCTTGTGTTCTGCTTGATCATTCTAGGATTTGATCTATTGAAATCAGTTGAGACGGTCTAATTTGGACCATCAAATCAACCTTTCTCCAGATCTACTAAATATGAAGACATCAAGGGTTGAGATTTCTTACCTTAAGATTTTGGGCCCTAAGAATTCATCCAACGGCTTAGAATTTGTATATGAGCCTGAAAATGAGGAGATCTCAACCCTCCATGCCGAATCCATCGCTTCCGATGGATCAACCATCCCAGGAAGATCTCTAGAGGCCAAAAATCATCAGGTAAATGCCGAAATGAAAAGAGGGGTGAAGGGTACACCTACCTTGCCGGTCCAATGAAGAGAAGTTCACTAGAGATGAAGAAATAATGCTAAGAAATCCTAAATCATTGGAAATGCATTTAGTTCAAAAATATATTGGTGCAATTGCCAAAGATGGTTGGGGAACATAGGGGAAATGTAGATCCCTTTATTTTGAAGTGATTCAACAATTAAGGATTATGATTCACCAGCTGGATTTGTTGGAATGATCTATAAAATCTGCAAGAGATGGTATTAGTCCAATGTTCCATTTTCGTTTGGATGTCCCAACGATCTAGAAACTGAATCATCATGCCTGGCTGAACACATCTGAAGGTGAAGATTAAAACTTAAAGTCTGGAATTGGATGGCTAAATGGATTTAGGGTTCCTATGCAGAACCCTAGTCTCAATGGGGACAATGCATCCCTTGACGCTCCTGTAGACAAACATGAGTTGTTTGACCTGGGTGCGTCTAGGGACACGCCCCCTAAGAAAGAAGAGAAAGATACGATAGAAGAGAGAAATGGGGAAGATGGAGTGAGAGTTTTGAGCTGGCATTTCAGGGGATTCTAGGGCACCTCATGGGGATTTTTAGGAAAATTTGTGGAAAATTTTATGGGCTATTTATAGGGATTTTTTAGTTTTCCATGATTACATGTTATAATTATGTTTCATTTCTTTTTATTATTAAATTGGCATTGGATTCCCACTACCACCTCCTTCGCCACTAGCAGCTGGTAGTTGCTTGACTCATGATGATGGTCTCCCAGACTGTTGGCCCACCTTGTGGGTCCCACATAGTTGTCGAATGATCAATTTGTCCTTTTTATTTTCAAAATGGAGAAAAATAGGGTTTATTCCTATGAACTCAGAATTGAGCATACTTAATGTCATTTTAATCGATTTTCTAAGTACATTCCAAATTTTGATGTCTTAGGTCTCGGTTATGAGTAAAATTATCATTTTATCCTTTTATTCATAAAAATGAAGAAAAATAAGAATTTTTCATCTGTACGCAGAATTTGACATACTTATAGTCATTCTGATCAGTTTTTCCAGTACATTACAAATACCTAAGTTTTAAGTCTTGATTTTATTTTTATAAAATGTATTTTCTTGGAACTCAAAGTTCCAATTCTACTTTTAGAATTTTCATTTTTAATTTTTTTATAATTAAAAATATATTCCAACCTTCCCCCCTTATAATAATTTTGTCTTCGAAATTCGCATATCAACTCACTCAGGAGTTTTCATAGCTTTTCACGTGTGGCTTTTCCACTTAAGGAAATATCTATTTCCTTTTATTCATTTCTCATGCTACCTTCTCCTCAAAGGTATAAATCACAGGGTTGGTTCATCTATTGACATATTGAAATGCTCACACACGACTAACCTTGCTAATGCATTATTCACTTATTTAGATCCTCACTAAACTTTTAAAAGGATTAATAACTCTTAGCTGAGTTATCCTACTATTTCAAAACCATCTATTTTACTTGACTGGTAGAATACTTTCACCAATCCTAACTGTAATACTTCATATTTTCTCATCCTTAATCTATTTAGCAAGATTCACATCTTGATTTGATTCTAAAAATTCACTAATATTCTTTGTAACAATCTTCCAAAATATTGGAAGTAATCATCTCTTTCCTTGTTCTTCCATTATTTGGAAGTGATTACCTCATTTCTATTCTAATTTTTTTCTATTGACAATTTCTTTTCAAATTCTATCATTGAATAATAGTTTCCTTGTAATGATTCTTTCCTCATTCTCATCCCATCTATTGTTTTTATTACACTCTTTGTGTGCCATTTTATTCATAATACATGACTTTCTACATTTTTCCTTCCCAGATGGTTTATGGATAGTGTCATTTAAATCTTCATATATATTCCTTATTCGCTTTTGTTATCTCTTTCTCATATTTAGAATAATATTCTGAAAATTCTTATAATAAATGATAATATTTATTTCTTTCATAAATATATCTATATATCCTAAATTTTTAGATTGAAATTTTACTTCATGCTTCCTTGAAGCACCCTACACAACTTTTCCATATTCTTTCTAATCCTCTATTCTCATAATTTCTATTAGAAGAGTTTGTGGTCAGCCTCTTCTTAACTCTTAAACTCTCTGTAATTTACCATGTATTCTTCACAGTTTATGTACTCAATGGTAAGAGTATACTAAAAAGTATTTCTTTATAGTATGCTATAACATTAGTAAGAGATAAATTTCTCTAACTATCAAAGTCATTTCACAATTCATTTTCATTTCCAACCTTTGTTGGGTCAAATTCCATATCATCCTAAACCTTACTCCCTTTAGTCAATATTTCATTCTTCTCAATTTCATGAATATCATTTATCCAACTCATATGACTCAAAATTTGTTTTGATTTCATTATGTTTCATTTCAAATTCCCAATTGATGATAATAAATTTGGGAATTACTCATCCTTAAAGAGTACTTAATTTCCTCAATAATATCATTTATGTTCAATGCATTCTCACATTGATCCTTCCTTTTTCTTTTTCCAAGGAAATTTATTGCTTTCCTGATGTAAATTTCTATAATCACTCCTAATCCTTAAAATTTGTTCTTTCAACTCATTCAATTAAGTTGATGTAATTTTCCTCAACTACTATAAATATGTCCTCATTCAATCTCATATTAGATTGAAAATCTTTGAAATATCTTAAAATTTCAAACCATATATTTCTCCCAAAATCTGGATTCATACCTCATTCATAATCATCTCATTTTTCCAAATATTAAACTTAAGTTTAACTACCAATATTTGTTTATAGGTGTAATGAATCCAATTTTGTAACATTAAAATTCCAAGTTAGCAATGAAAAGTTCAGTTTTTTGGAAATAAGGGTATTTTGGTCATTTCACTATTCACCCTGATTGAACCCAGAAATTTGGTTCTGAAAATGGTACCATTAGGTGTGTATCGAAAAAATGAATCCGACAAGACCAAAATCACCCAAAACAGAGTTAAAATGAGCAAGTTATGGCCCTTTGAAGTTCAGGGGCAAAAATGTAATTTTTACTAAAAAACGGATTTAGCCTGCAAAACACAGGGGCCCGTTTTGATACGGGCACCCCTCATCTTCAACCTCCTAGAGGATTCTAGAATGGCAGTGATTGGAGGAGAAATCACCACCATTCTGGAGGTTTCTCCACCGCCATTCAAGGGCGGTGAGAGCCCCCTCCAGAACCATCTTATAGCTCTATAAATACAGCTCTTGGGCGCCTCTAATGGCAGCCCAAAAGCTTGGGAAAAAACCCATTTTGGAGAAGCAACCAAGAGGAGAAACGTGGAGAAAAACCCAGCAACGAGCCAGGTATGCCCAAGATCCCTCAAAACTCGTCTTCACATTAGTCCTAGGCTCAGTTTCCCTAAGTTTTTGCATGAAAAATCATGCAAAAACGGGCCCTGGAGAGTCACAAAGGACCCAGGGATAATCCCTGGGCTGCATTGGTTCAACAGGGTCGAACTAGGGTATCCCAAGGATGCCCCGGTTCCCCAATGATCGAAACGCTCCCCACCGCACAAAACACGTCGACCGCGTTCGAGAGAAACCAGCTTATAACTTGAGATCTAGAGCTCCGATTGAGGCCCCGCGAAAGGTGTTGTGTCCATGTCGATGACGCGGACACACCCAAACTATAAAATCCCTAATCAAGGCCCAATTTAAGGTGGGCACAACCCTTAGAATAGGATGGTGGTGTGTGGCCACTAGACCTTTGGAAAACTAATGATACCAAGGCCCAATTAGGACCTTAGGACACCCATAGGCATGGGGTTGAACCGTTACTGCCTAAGTAATAAGACCAACCACTCTAAAACCTATAAAAGATAGGCCAAACTAACCTTGATTCCCCAAACCATGTTCAGGAGCGTACGAGGACAAAGGGGTTAGCGCGACCTAGCCAGGTAGGTGCTCTATTGCTACTAGACTTTTTAAAAGAGCCATGATTATTTTGAGAATGCATGTTTAGCATGACTTAATTCAATGTACATATGATAAATGCTTTATGCATAGATATGTTTTTCAAACAATTGCATACATTGTATGATTTGTGAGCATTGAGGTCTTGCGAAATTGCATGTCCTTGAGGGTTACCAAAAGACACTGGAGTGCCCAAAAGACGCTGGGTAGGCAGTTGTGAGGGCCAAGCAGTTGTGAGGGGCCCAAAGAAGACAGGTTTTGAAAAATACATTGTGCATGTATTGCCAAGACATGTGCTACATGCATAGATTGCATGATAAGTGTAGCCTTGACCGATGAGGGCGGGCCAGAGAGAGCTGACAAGGCTTCTAGGCTAGCAGGTTTCTAGGCTGTCAAGCTTCTAGGCAGGGTTATGACTTTGAATGCAATACTAGCATGAGCAGATTTTATGCATTGCATGCACGTTTTGCAACCGATTGCATAAATTGCATGATTTACGATGAATACGTGTCATAGGCCCCGTTGAGGCTATGACCGAGTGTCCTCAGGTACCCAGGGACCACACAGCGGCGAGGTCATGGGCATAGTTGGACCCTATGGTTTTGTGGACTTATTTGCATTGCATATGGCATGATATGAGGTTAGTCGACCATACCATACTAGATATCCATGAGTTGGATTCAATGAAGCATCTTATGCATATCATTATGTTATGATATATATATGATACTTTCGACTTGGATTATGTGATTTCCTTAAGTCGTCAATATTCCAATTTGATGATGGTTTTTAATCTCAATAATGAACTTGAGTATTCAGACATGCACATGTTTTGAAAGAAGTATATGATTTTAAACATCGCATGCATTATAAAACTAGTAGTGATAGATTCCTACTAAGTATAGTATATACTCACCCAATCCTCAATATTTTTAGACACAAAGTAAACACTTAAGGTCAAGGAACGCTTGTGACAAAAGACACCCAGACTAAGTGCAAGTAAGTAAACCCCTACCTTATCTTTCAATGTTACTTGATTGTAGTTACTCTCTATAGCTGAGGCTGTGACTAACACTTTCTTGGGAATAGATTCAATTTAAAACTATGCCATGGCTAGATAATTTGAAAATGTGTTTTGACACTCGGGGTTTTATACAAAAGATTGTTTTCCAAAATGAAAAGGATTTTCATGCATTTCATATTTATAAAACAAGAGATCTCACCTTTTTATCAAATTTGCATCATATAAAAACCCGAGTCGTCACAATAGGTCTTCATTTCTCATGTTTATTTCATCATCCCTTCAAAATATATTTCTCCTTACTATATTTCTTAAATCTGTCAATATCGCCAAATCTATCATATAAGTAGAATCAATATCTCTATTTATATATAGCTTTTTATTTGCCATGATTAATAAGATGTACTCCTCTTTATGATAATCAATAACTATGTTTTCCCAAATCATCATATCAATATTTCTCTTTTATTTTCCATAATCATTTCACCATCCATGCCAAATGTACTTCTCTTTACTATAGTCTCAAAATTATTTTTAGTATCACCAAAGTTATCATATCAATATCCTTCTAATTCTTGATAATCCTTTTGTGCTAATTTCCATAATTGATTTATCATACCAATATAATTCTAACTTAGTGATTTCATATTTGTTGTACCATATGTATGGAATATAATTTCTTTGTTAACCATATATTATCATGGTTTAATTATCTTTCTTAATCAGCTTGGGATTATATTTTTCATATTTCACATATCTAACTCTCTTCTTCCTTATCATTTTATTCTAATTTTAAAGATCACCTCTTCGTGCTCTAAAATTTTATCATCTCTTTATTAAATCCTTTTCCTTTACTAATTTTGGAGAGAAAATACTTACTTATCTCCTTATTCATCTTTATTTAAAACTATTCTCATTTTCAAAATTTCAAATTTCTCACTTATCTCCTTGAATTCCTTTCAGGTAATATCATCTCTATTTTGATGATTAAATTCATTTACTGATTGCCATAATACTATATATGTTGCAATTATAACTCTTACATTTATATTTATTATTTATTATTATTAATTTTGAATTTTGTAATAATTCTAAGGTTTCATCTTTAGTACCAATTGCGTCTTCAAATTATACTTCACCTTTCCTATAAAGGTTGAAGTTTTTCCTCCTACACCATATACATCATATTTTCCAATTTACCACTTGTTTCTCTTAATCTCATTTATTTCACTTAATAGTGGTTATATTTGTACTAATATTGGTGTATTTTATTTCTACATATATATGTTTACTTAAGACTTTAGGTTAGACCTAAATATCATACATTACATCTTTATCTAGTGTAATGTTTTCCTTATTGATTTCTATAATTTACTACTCCCTCTATTGGGATTCTTACTTACTAAGTAGTATCCCTAGTCCTTTCACTAAGTAATATCTACTTGTACTATACTATTCCTTCATGAGTTAATTACATTAACTCTTTCTATACTCATCCTCAACTAATGAGTTAACTCTTTCTATACTCATCCTTCACTAATGAGTCAACTCTTTCTATACTCATTCTCAACTAAGACTCTCCTATTTCTCAATTCACTCACCATTTCTCATCTTCAACTTGGATTGTCATAATCATATTGGACATAAGGGGCTGCAAGTGACTGGATGAATCGACTTTGATACCAACCGTGGCAACCCTAGTTTTTAAAATAATTTTCATTATTTATTTTCAAATGGTGGTTAACCAATTTTGTAAAAATTTTGAAAACTTAAGCAGCAGAAATTTTTTCTTTGAAATACTTTTCAGAAAACCTGAATGCCACATTTCACTCACATACATATACATAATTTTGTATACAACATATGTTTCCAAAGAAACTCATTTTATTAAAATTGCAAGATCAATCCAGTGGTTCATATACACAGCCCCTTTATTACATCTTATGTCCAAGATACACAAATCAAAATACAATCTAATCCTTTAACAAAAGTATGGCCTTCATATCCCCTTGTCATATCCCTCCAGTCCTTCCTTTCTATATATGAGATATTGTAAATATTCAAACATTACCAATACCTCAGCAAGCTATGCCTGGTAGGGGATTCAAGAACATATGGAATCGTATAATTCAAAAGTACAGTATTCACGTTCATCATATTCCATATGAGTAACATTATTCAATTTCCATGAACCATGCCATATATGATCTATCATATAATTTATCATATGAGGAAATTCTACATCACTCACCACTATATCATACGTATATATATATATATATATACATTCAAAAATTGTGAAAAATAATCAATATCTCAAACATCAATAATCATACTCAGACACACTGAGTTCATAAAATCATTTAGACTTTTGCTGAGAAAACACTCCCTCATTAGGGCAGTATTGGCATATCACTATGCCATGCATCATAATGTGAAATACTCAAAGACTACCATGCTGCAGTCTAATCCGTACTAGCATGCACAGATAACTGTTCTGTACACCATTGATACCACAGTGAAAAATATTATGTCACTGCCCGTATATAGAGATAGGACTTTCATAGTGGGGCCTTCCCATAATTGCCCCACCCAACTTTTAGCCTCTCTTTGGGCAAGGTATCATAATATCATCAAATTTCAAGAAGCAGGTGGCCAAATCCTCATAACTTCCCTAGCATAGTGTCCACAAGCTTATGCCTATTTAAAACAAAACCATAAGCCTCCAAGGTTGTATCTAAAATGCTTCTTGTACATCTCAGATGATCTGTTTGTTTGTATTAACATCGTCGTATTCAATATCCTCATACTAAGGATATAATTTTATTTCTAGATTTAGGGATCCTCATTTACAATGAATGATACCCATATTCATATAAGTTTAGGGATTAATCATCTATTGTAAATGATCCCCATTTCCTTTAATTTGGTATTCATATATCAAATGTTATTAGGTATAAGGATACTCATTTGATATTATTATTATGTTTTTATCTAAGTTTAGGGGCAATCATAAATGATATCCAAGTATTTATTATGTATTCCATCCAATTTCAACAGTTATTTTTATCTCGTACACATGAATTATAATTCAAATGTAACTAAGCATATTATCATCCTTAAGCATTATAATGTCTATGTATAACAACAATTTCACAGACCATAGGTCTTGTATTCTTAAAGTTCCACGTACCCTCATGTAGTGATTGATCCCTTTAGATCTTCCATGATTGACATATGTAATCTGTAAGTACATACATAATGCCATTATTTATACAAATTTGGATAATCTCCTATCTATATTCCTTATCTAATCTTATCATTTTATATAAAGGATCTAGATCTGTCTTGTGTTCTTATAATTCATACAATCTATATTCCTCAGATAGTGTTTATTCTATTAATCAATAGATCTGATGGTTAGATCTTCTAATCTTTCAGATCTAAGTTTTTTCTATCTCTAAGTCTTTACATGTCCATCTCTTTGATCTTGATCTTTCATAGATCCTTTGATCAACAATTTATACTTGTTGATAAAGATCAAGGGCCCAAATCTTCTATCATCTAGTTCTTTTTTTTTATCTAAGTTCAGTTATTTGATCATCCCTAAGGAGAATGATCCTGATTCTCTTCCTTGAATCATATTTGATCAAGGGTTTGGATTATCTAATCTAATAATCTAGATTTGATCTATAACATATGTACTAATAAACATGCATACTAAGTACAATACATTGTTATGATTCTTATTATTCTTGATTATTCAAGATCTCCTTATGGATCTTCATTATCTTACTTACCATTTTTATTAAGATTAGATATTTTACTAACCTTTTATGATCTTATTATTATTATTCAATTAGTTAATGTTTTACTGGTTAAAGATAGCTTATTTTATCCTAAGTTTAGATTGCTCCTCCTTATGTCAAAATTGACCAATGCTTACCAGTTAAAGTTTACTCAAAGAGTGGTTAATATAACCCTCATGTAAGGAGGCATTTAGACCTCAACTTACATCGATGTCAGGCAAGGGAAAAGCACTTGGCTCTTGTATACCCCATATAACCACAATATTCAGAGTCTATTGGGGTGGCAATAGCTCAACCTTTAATAAGGTTCCTATGAGCATTTTAACCCTAAGTACTCTTTCTAATTGATTTTAATTAAATCCATGAACATTTAAAATGTCATTCATGAGGTTTATTATTCTCCTAAATTGGGCTAAGGATTTGAGAATCCTTGTATTGTCCTACTAACTATAGCCCTTAACAATGCTTAAGTCCATGTCCTTTGTTTATTGTAAATGTCTATTTATATCTATAATTCATTAATTACATTTTCCATGTAATTTACATAATATGAACTTTAAAGCATATCATCATGATCCAATGGTCATCTTTCATTTCTAATCATCTTTCATCCTATTTAGGATTTAGATCTTGATCTTTTATTTTTTACTAGATCTACTCATTTTCTCAATGTGATCTCATCACTAGATCATTCCTATCATCTTATCACATTATCTGATCCTTCTTGATTTGACCAATCAAGAAGGTCTTATTCATCATCTTTGATCATCCTCAATCAATCTGATCAAGAAGATCTCATGCATTTTTATTGATTTTACTACTTTTGATGGTCAAGATCTTATCATATTATCTGATCCTTCTTGATCCCAAATTATCATCACCAAGCCATTCATTTCCTATGATCATATCATAAGATCATCATCCTCACTTATTCATCATCTTTGATCATCCTTGATCAATCTGATCAAGAATATCTCATGCATTTTTATTGATTTTACTACTTTTGATGGTCAAGATCTTAAGATCTGCTAATTGAATTACATACAACCCATTAATTTGAGTTATTACATCATTATATCATCATCCAAAATGATTTGAATGGTCTGATCATCCTAGATCTTGTAGATTAAGGATGTTAGTACCCTTATCTCCTTTCAAACAAGAAATTTCATGAATTAAACTTATGGTTTTATTGGTTCAGTAGGTTCTCCTTATCAAGAGGACTTCAACCCAACTTTTTAATCTCAAGAGTTAAATTGAGACCAAAATTTGATTTTGTCAGTTTTAACAGCTGATAATGATCTTTACTATTTTTATTCAATTATTTGATCTAGATAACTAGAAGTTTTAATGTGGTAATGGTCCTTAGGGTTTTGGGACCTCCTGAATCCATCCATCATTTAGATTTCCATTTTAAGGTCACCTTAATCATGATCCATTACTATTGGAATGGATTTTAGTGATTATCACACATAAATACAATTAGAAACATAGATCTCATGATTCCAATATATTTTACATAACATAAGGAATGCATCAGTGTTTTCATATCTAAAATCAAAGCTGAAATGAGCTCTTAATTGAAGAAACAAGGCTTCAGTTCAAAGATTGGACCACTTAGATCTAATCTGGGTGTATTGGGTGCAGGGACAACCAGCGGCCCACGTCTCCACCACAAAGATGCAGGTGGTGTTGTCCTCACGCCACCTGGCAACTCACACGTGAGCCCATGCATGTGGACCTGGCCACGAGGAGCATCCCTGCTTACGTTTTGCTCGAGCATTCTAGGATCCAATCTATTGAGATAGGTTAATATAGTCTGATCTGGACCATCGGATCAACCTTTCTCCAGATCTCTCAAATCTAAAGACATCAAGGACTGAGATTTTTTACCTTAAGTTTTTGGTGCACAGGAACTCATCCAATAGCTCAGAATTTGTATCTGAGCCTAAAAATAAGGAGATCTAAACCCTTCATGTCAGATCCACAGTTTCTGATGGATCAATGGCCGAGGAAGATCTTTGGAGGTCGAAAAACAATAGGTAAATGCCGAAATGAAAAGAGGGGTGAAGGATGCACCTACCTGTGCTGGTCCAGTGAAGAGAAGTTCACTGGAGATGAAGAAATAATGCCAAGAAATCCTAGGTTGATGAAAATGCATATGGTTCAAAAATATACTGGTGCCGTTGCAGGAGATGGTCGGGGAACATAGGGGAAATGCAAATCCCCCTATGCTGAAGTGATTCAACAGTTAAGGATTATGATTCACTAGCTGGATTTGTCAAAATAATCTATACAATTTTCCAGAGACGATACCATTCCTATGTTCCATTTTTGTTTTGGATTTCCTGATGATCCAAAAATTGGATCATCATGGAACCAAAGGGCTTTTGCAGATCATGCATGCTCGAACAAATCTGAAGGTGAAGATTAAAACTTAACATTTGGAATTAGGTGGCTAATAGGATTTAGGGTTCTTGGGTAGAACCCTAGTCTCAATGGGGATGATGCGTCTCTTGATGCTCCTGTAGATAGACATGAGTTGTCTGCCCTGGGTGCTTTTGGGGACATGCCCCCTAAGAAAGAAGAGAAATAGAGGATAGAAGAGAGAAATGGGGAAGATGGATGGGGAGTTTTGAGTTGGGATTTCAGGAAAATCTAGGGCAGCTCATGGGGATTTTTAAGAAAATTTGTGGGAAATTTTATGGGCTATTTATAGGGACTTTTGAATTTTTCATGATTACATGTTATAATTATGTTACATTTCTTTTTATTATTAAATTGCCATTGAATTCCCTCTACCACCTCCTTATCCACTAGTAGATGGCAATGGATTGACTCATGATGGTGGTGGATTGACTCATGATGGTGGTCGTCTAGACTATTGGTTCACCTTGTGGGCCCCTACATAGTTGTAAAAAGATCGATTTGCCCTTTTTATTTCCAAAATGAAGAAAAATAGAGTTTATTCCTATGAACTTAGAATTGAGTGTACTTGGTGTCGTTTTGATCAATTTTCCAATTACATTCCAAATTTTGATGTCTTAGGTCTCAGTTATGAGTAAAATTACCATTTTACCCTTTTATTCATAAAATGATGAAAAATAAGGATTTTTCATCCGTACTCAAAATTTGATGTATTTATAGTCATTCTGATCGTTTTTCCTAGTACATTACAAATACCTAAGTTTTAAGTCTTGATTTTATTTTTATAAAAATGTATTTTCATGTAAATCAAAGTTCTAGTCTACTTTTAGATTTTTAATTTTTTATAATTAAAAATATATTCATAAAATTTGGGGTTATTACACCTCCTTCATTTTGAAGGAGGGCACTCTTTTCCTTCCTCCTTTCCTTTACCTTTTTCCCTTAAATATTTCTCTCCTTTGGATGGTTGCTACCCTTTCCAAGCATCTTCATTCACTCCTCCACACCTATTTCATGGTTGATTCTTCATTCAAAATGAGGTTGGTTCTTCATCACTTTGTTCTTTCCTTGTTGCTTGTTTAATTGTTCCTTGTTCACGTTGTTGAATTGTTTTAATTGAAGCTTTGGATATTTGTATTCAAGGACCACAACTCTCTCTTAGTGACAGCCAAGAGAGTGTTGACCTCAAATCAAAGTTCTTCCTCTTTAAATCTCCTTTAGTTCCTTGCCTATCTTTTGCCTTCTTCCTCATCTTTTTCCTTGGACCTCTCTTTGATTACATGGCATACTTGCTTATTGGAATCTTGGATAGCATAGAAGAAGATAGAACCATTTTCTTTGGATGCATGTTGACCATTGTATGGTGCACACTCTGCTTTGATGAGGTGCACCACTCTTGTACATCGAGTTCATTTAATGAAATGATGTTTGGTTTTTGATTGAAGTATACATTCCACATGAGTGTTCTATGTGATTTAAATCTTATTGTTCATGGCTATTTAAATTTAGTGTTGCATGCTAAAATCTATACATCATTCACTTTAGATTAGGCACATTGTTTACGGTAGTATTGCATCTAAGAAACCCATCCTTGTTCCATGTGCACAACCTCTTGGATTGTGAGCATGGACTTGAAGTTGGATTCCTTAGAAAAGTGCTTGCTTTGATTAAATTTCCATGCTTTAGTTAAGTGAGTTTCACAGATCCCATGCTAGTTTAGTTTGTACTTTTGTTCATGTCTACGTTCTATGTTCATATACACATTCTCTCCATCATGATGTTCATTCATAAACCACACACTTCCATGTGCACCTTTTTACACCATGTTTTGCATGTTTTAGTTAATTTGTTTAGTTCATCATAAGTTTAGTTCTCCATGCTTTAGGTTTAATTGCATACTATGATAGTTTCAATTATTTCTATCTTAGATTTGAGAAAGTCATAAATTTAGAAAGTTTAATTTTAGAAAGTCATAAATTTAGAATGCTTCATTTATCTTTAGAAAGAATGTTTAGGAATGTTTTCAATGTTAGCATATTTTTAGTTTTTGAATAATTTCCATTTGCAGGTGTTAATTTATATGCTTAGTTTAGATTTCCTTGAGTTGGCTAGGTTAGATAATTTAAAGTAAGGACCACTAGTATCATAGTCATTCAATTCCTCATGGGATCGACCTCCTTGCATGAGAGTACTAAAACTAATTTGTGTACTTATGAGTTTAACTTAAAAATCACAACAATATACATGCTCAAGAGCACTCTAATTTGATGTATTTTGACATTCAATGAGTAAAGCTCTTTGAGAATTATTGTTTATGCTACAATTCTAGTAGCTTAATGCTTTAATTTTGAAATTTATCTTGCATTAAAAGTGCTTGTCAAGTTGATTTCCGTGCCTTGTTTGAATTGAGTTCACAAATACCATGTTGCTGGAATTTTTTCTATTCAATATGTATGCTTAATTTCCATAAGCTTATTCATCATATATATTTGAATCCTCAGGTACCCATTTAGATTTTTAGGTTGTTTTCTATGTACCATGATTAGATGACATGTTATTTTGGTATCAATTTATTATTTGAGGCCATCTTTTGAACCCATGAACCATGCACACGATCCCATGGATCATGTGCATGGTACTAGGGTGAAATCTCTTTGATGATTGCTTTATTCAGTTCGTAAATCTTAGTGTATTAGTAGTCAATTCATTGTTTACATCTTAGTTTAGTTGTAGCAAGTTGCTTTTTTTTTTTTTTGTTTAAGTTCTATTTTAGTAAGTTTTTAGATTAGGAAAGTTTCTATTTTAAGTTATTTCTTTAAATTTAGCTACTTAGTTTAATTCATTTTAATTTTGCTAAAGTTTTCTTTAATTTCAAGCATATTAGTTAAGTTTTCAATTCCATTGTTTAGTTTATTTCATGCATTTTTTGTTTTCATGTTAATTTAATTCCTTAGTCTAAGTCTAATCTAATTCTTTGGCTAGGTTATGTAGTCTAAGTAAGGATACTAATATCACAACCATTTCATTCCTTGTGTGATAGACCTCCATCGCGTGAATTACTAAATCAATTTATGCGCTTGCAAGTTTAACTTAAAAATCACAACACAATTCTCTCCCTTAGTTCACATGCATGGCCCTTGCTGGATAGTATTCAACTTAAGATTGAAGTCAAGATTATTTGTTTTCATATTGTACACTACTTTGCAATAATTTGCATTCAATGAACGAGATTTAATTTCATGTGCACTCTTCTTTCCATGTTCCCAATTCACTTTCCCTTGATGCATGTTTGAAAAAGTATGTTTGGTTGCATATTTAGTTTAGTTGTTCATTAATCATGCTTATGTCATGTTTAGATTTCATTATTTAGCTTAAGTTAGTAGCATCCTTCGATTAGATCTTAGCTTTTAGGATTATTTATGTTTCTAGTTTGCATGAGTTCCTTTCTCAAATGCATGTTAGTTTCCTTTATTTTCACTTTAAGTTTATGTATGTTTTAACTACCAAGTTGTTTTAAATTCCTAAATTACTTGAATATCTATTTTGGCAAGGATAGTTCATCTAAATCAAGATCCAATTACATTAAAGATCGAATCAATTGCATACATTTACACTACTACACATGAGGCATTTAAAGTCAATATAAAGAAATCGTTATTTCAACTACCGACTTCATAAATATTTTACAAATCGTTTACAAAAAAGATATTTAAAAGTATACACTTAAGAAGTTGTTTAATAGAAAAACAACTTCTGTAGTCTTTTAAAGTCATTTTTTGTAGTCTTTAAAAATGACTTTAAAAATGTAGAGTATAAAAGTTATTCACTTTTGAAATCATTTAGCAAAAAATGACTTTAAAAATATAGGCTTTTAAAGTTGTTTGATTCAAACAACTTTAAAACTCCATTCATGCACAAAAATTCCTCTTCGTGCCAGATTAAAGAAGTCATTTTTCTTTCAAACAACTTTTATAGTGTATACTTTTAAAGTTTATTTTTGCAAATTTCTTGTAAAATATTTATGAAATTGTTTGCTGAAATAACGACTTCTTCTTCTCATAGGCAGCATGATGGCCTCCTCCTCTAGTCCTTATGTCTCTCCTTTTCATAGTTTCCTTCTTGCTTTCAATTTTGGATATTTTGATTGTTTGTGGCATGACAAACACAAACACTATAAGTAAACCACAACCTTTTTTTATCACACATTGCTTTCTTGTAACCAACTTTCTCTGTTTGAAATTTGTAGATCAAGTTGGTTTTGTCACTATAGATGATGGGGTTAAGAAGTGTGTTAGATCGTTGCAATTTTGACAAGAAATTATATGATTTCATTGCAAATAACAATTACTTCTCTCTCAAACCCTCTATTGGAGAAGGTGAGAACATTATTATTTGTGGTTCTCAACCAAAAATAGGGTTTGATGAAGAGAAATGGTACCATCATGTTGGCTGAGGAAGTTGCAGCTTAAAGCTTTACCCTCTCTACTCCTATCGTGGTGGCAACTGAATATTAGGGGCTAGTTTTGATGAAATCATTTCAGATTAGTTGTTTGATCATGATCTTGTATTAATAAGATCTAATAATATGTAACATTTGATATATGTAATAAAAGGATGATAAATGAGGAGTTAATCCAAAAAATACTTTGATTTTCTTGTTCACGTGTTTGTTTATGTGTGTGTGTGTAAAGAATGCATGAATCAACACTGACTATGATAAAAATCAGTTTCATTGTGTATTTATGGGCAAGGGTTGTTAGAGCATCCCCTAAGAAGCAACATGCTACATCAGAACCTAGGTGCAGTGAAAGGAGTGCATGGGTTCATGCCATGGAGGTCAAGAAGCGTGCAGGTGAATAGGATATCTCAAGAGCATAAGATTCGCATTGCCACATGGAATATAGGGACATTGATAGGTAAGAGTTTGGAGTTAGTAGATATAATGCAACATAGGAGAGTTAACATCGCTTGTATCTAAGAAACTAAGTGAAAAGGGACTAAAACTAAAGAAATAGATGGGTATAAACTCTAGTATGTAGGAAAGGATAATAATAGAAATGGCATAGGAATAATAGTGGATACATAATTAAAGGATAAAGTTATGGACATTAAAAGAATTAGTGATATAATTATAATAATAAAATTTGTTATAGGAGAGTAGATCATAAATGCTATAAGTGCATATGCGCCACAAGTAGGGTTAGAAGATATAATTAAGAGATAGTTTTGGGAAGATATGGAGTGTAACACCCTTAACTTTTGTAATGAAATTGAGAATTTCAAGAAAAAATCAAGTTGGAATATTAGGGTTAGTAAAAATGCACTTCTCATAGAAGTACAATCAAGGTATAAGACATGTATAATTGAAAACATACTCAACGAACCCTTCATAATGACTATACGGATGACAAATTCTAAAATCAGATGACAAATTCCTATTTTTCTACATTTTTATGAATAAAATGGTAATTTTACTCATAATTGAGACCTAAGACACAAAAATTTAGAATGTACTTGGAAATACAAATCCAACACCACTAAGTACACTCAATTTCAAGTTCATGGGAATAAACCCTATTTTTCTCCAAAGAGGGCAAAATGGTCTTTTCACACCACGTGGGGCCTACATATGGCCCACAAGGGACCCACAAAGGAATCCAATGGCCAGAGCACATGTAATCACGAGTCAAGCCACTACCACCTACTAATGGAGAAGGAGGTGGTAGTGGGAATCCAATGAACATTGAATAACAAAAAAAATAAAACACAATAATTACACATAATCATGAAAAACACCCAAAATGCCTACAAATACCTCAGAAAAAATTCTCAAAAATGTTTACAAAATTCATCATAAAATTCCCTAGCTCCCCCAAAATTTTAGCTCAAAAATCCTCCCCCTTCTCTCTCTTTTCTTCCTTCTTACACTCTCTCTCCCTTCTCTCTCTAATTGGAACAAGAGACCTAAATTTAATTAGGCACTCTGTTCCAAGTTGAATCTCACAAATATCACCATCCATACAAATCCTAGATTCCCTTATCTACAAAACTCGCAAATATTTTCAAGATCCAACAGTGACATCAACGGGAAATCACAAAACAAGGGACTATTAGGCTATATTATCATCAACGGGATTTTTCTCAAATTGGGCTTCAAATCTAAGTTGTTTCTCCAATCAGGTAGGTGGAACCACTTCCCAGACTTATTTAATGTTGTTTTATGATAATTTTATTTTTTTGTAATTAGGTTTGGGTTAAAATTTGTAAAAATAAAGGACCAGAACCCTTCAATTCTGGATGATGTAGGGCTTATATAAAAAATTAAGCCATCCAATTGATGTAGAAGTGTCCAAAACCCCTAGGGTAGAAGTTTTAATAAATTTTATAAAGTTTTTGGCCCTTAATTGTAAAGGAATTGATTGGACAGTCCAAGCGGACTGTCCGATTTTCCTCAAGAGGATCGGCTCCCAGGACATTCTATGGGATGCTAGGTCCTAGGGGGATGCGTCACTCGTGTGTCTCGGTGATGAGTGCGCCCCGACCCTTTTGCTCGATTGGTCCCCTCCACCCGATTGATCTAGGCCATTCATTTCGCTATGCTCATATCAAAATATGGACCCTAGGAATGACTATGAACTTCACAGTCCAATTGTAAAGTCATCTACACTCTAAATTTAGATCAGAAAGTTATATAGAATCCTTGCCATGTGTATTAGCTACTGAAGTCATAATATTTATATTTGTAATTGAGTTTAATTATGAAAAGTACTAAAATATGTTCCATTAGTGTTGGATCGTGATTAGGATGATCTCAAATTGGAGATCTGAATAGACAGATTGGTTCAGGAGGTCCCAAAACCATAGAGACCATAATCATAGTAAAATTTATAGGTTTCTAGATCAAGTAAATCAACAAAAATAATAAGATTAAAATTTAGCTCTTAAAACAGGCTGAATCTTAAAATCCCAATTCTAATCTCAATTTAACTCCAAATTGAGATTAGAAAGTTGGGTTGGATTGCTTGTGATGAGTAGAGCCTACTAAACTTAGAAAATTTTTATTTTGATGCATGTAAAATTTTGTTAATAAAGAAAAGTGTTACTAATTCTTATGATTAGTAAAATTTGGAATGATCAAACCATATAATTATGATCCATTGATGATCTTGTGACTTTAAAACATAGAATCAATGGTTATAAGTGACTAATCTATGTTTAATTAAGAAATCTAGCCTTAAAAAGTAGTAAGAAATCTAGCCATTGGATCATGATGAATAGTTAAGGCATGTTAGATTTTCATTTGAATTATTAAATGTTATTATAATTGTCATTTATTGCTTAGTAGATTTAATTGTAGATTTATTTTTATTTATGCTTTAATGTTTATATTATGAAAATTACCTTGAAAATGTAATTAAATGAAATTACAATTGAAAGGACAATTACATGAAATAAATGACATGGACATGAAATTACAATTGAAAGGAATATTGTTTCCTTGGCCCAAATTAGGAAAATAATGAAACTCCATGAATGATATTTAAATGTTCATGGATTTAATTAAAATCAATTAGAAAGAGTACATAGGGTTAAAATGCTCATAGGAACCTTATGAAAGGTTGAGCTAAGGTCACACTAGTAGATGATGAACATGGTGGTTAAGGGGATTCTCTAATAGAGCCTCGCTCTTCCCCACCTTTCGTTGACGTTTGTGAGGCTTAAACACCTCCTTGCATGAGGATTGAAGTAACCACTTTGTATTCAATCATTCAGCTAGTAAGCCTTAGCCAATTTGACATAAGAGGAGCTATCTAGACTTAAGATAGAATAAGCTATCCTTAACTAGTAAAACATTAATTGGTTGAGTAATAATAATAAGAGCATAAAAGGTTAGTAAATCATCTAATCCTAATAAAAATTGTAAATAAGATAAGGAAGATCAAACAAGATCTAAGAGAGATCTTGAAGGATCACAAACAAAAAGAAAAGAAATATAATGTAGATTTTAGTATTGTTCTATGATTTTACTTCTAGTGTAGATTATGAACTTAGAATGTTTGAAACCTTGAGCATATATGATTCAAGGAAAATTAGGGCATCCCTTATAGGAATCCATACTTGTATAGAGGAATAACTTGATACGTATGGTTTGACTGATGTATGAATCAAGACCTTGATACCACTTTGAGGTAGGTGGATGTACAAGAATGTATTAAGGATTCATGTGTATACATACATAATCTTTTGTCTAGAATTATAGACCTTCATAATATAAATATGCTTAGTGCCTTAGCATAGTCATGATCCAATCACATGATCCAATTAAGTAAACTAACCCTATGATCCAATTCAACTATCAAATGATCTAATTAAATGAAATGAAAGTAAGGAGATATGTAGACTAAGGAAACCCTAAGAATAGGGCATAGAAAATATTCCAGCCTTAGTTAAATAGACAAATTGTTTGATATGTACAATGTATTTTATATACAAGCATGGTGGTTTGTGTTTTGGTTTTACATAGTCCTAAGACTGGGGATGCTATGCTGGGAAAGTTATGAGAGTTTGGCCACCCACTTCTTGAAGCTTATATGATGGATACCATGCCTAAAGAGAGGCTAAATGTTGGGTGGGGAAATCATGGGAAGGCTACCATTGTGATAGCTAGGGCTCCCCCCATGCGAACTTGGATTTGTTATTTCCACAGTTGGTATTAGTGGATTATTATAAAGTTATTCAAGGGCACTGTACGGATTGAGACTATGGCATAATAGTCCTAATGTATTTTGCATTATGATGCACATATGATAGGCATAATGTAATGTCATCGCATGATGAGATGCCACTACATGAGTTCCTAGAAAGAAAATCCTTGTACAAGAATTGGCTGAATATTGATCTTCTAAGTGGAAGTATAGCTAGGGGAAGAAACAAGTTTTGAGCAATTTTCACTATTTTAACTTATTTATCCTATACTACATAAATAGCATATATATACTCTATGTTGAGATAACTCACGAGTAGATAACCATGATGGAATGATGACTAAGGTAGGTATTCTTATATTAATGAGGTAGTATATTTTTGTATCCCCTACCAAGCATAGCTTGCTGAGATATTGTAAATGCTTAAATGTTTACAATATCTCAAATACAGGGAAGGAGACTTAAGGAAGTAAAGCATGAAGACTTAGGATCTCAAGATGATAGAAGACTTAAAGAAAATTATCAATTAAGGTATGTCCCTTGATGACATGTATTTTCATTTGAGAGCATTGTATTGCATTGAGAGTTTTTAATGTAAGGTGAGGTTGGAACTTTGGATAATGTAATTTGGACCATGGTTGTAATAATAATACATAGGATGTGTAAGAGTGAACTACTGGATGATTCTTGGAATTCAATAAAATTTTATTTTATACAAAATGTCTATGTATATTATGTATCTTGAGGTGAGACTTGGGTTTTTCCATAAACAAATTTACAAAAAAAAATAATAAAAAATTCTACTACATTGTTTGTAAAAAAATTTTACCATTAAGGGCCCTGCCTTTGAAAAATGTTTTACAAAAACCCGAGTCGTCACATGGAGTGAGTCATGTAAGAAATTCCCAACACCTGAGGGGATATTTACAAGAGCAAAGTTAAATGGCCATGTAAGAAAAGAAAAGGACGGATATGATAGGATACATGGAAGGTATGGTATAGGAGAATGAACTGAGAGGGGGGAAATTATCCTCGATTTTTCTTTGTCATACAACTTGGCCATTGCAAATAAATTCTTTAAGAAGAGGGATGAACATTTAATAACCTTTAAAAGTGGACTTCATAAGAGCTAAATAGACTTTTTCGTACTTAAGAATACTAAAAGATCAATGTGTAAGGAAATTAAGGTGATACCTAGTGATGGTTTAACCTCACAACATAGGTTGATGGTTTAACCTCACAACATAGCTTAATGGTTATGGATATCTATATTAAAACATGGGAGAAAGGAGATGAACTTAATAGGTATTCAAAAACTAAGTCGTGGAACTTAAGGAGAGAAAATGACCTCATTCATAAATAAGTTGATAGTAGAAGTAAATTGGAACTATGAAATAGAAGTAAACACCACGTGGACTATATATGGCTGAATCTATTAAGAAAGTGGAAAAAGATGTCTTAAGAGTATCTAAAGGTAAATGGCAATTAGTAAAGGAAACATGGTGGTGGAATGATACAGTGCAAAAATTTATTTAAAAAAATGGATGTCTTTTAAAGTATGGTAGAAGACTAGAAATAATGAAAACAATGAACATTGTAAGAATGTTAAAAAGGTTTCTAAGAGAATAGTAAGTGAGGCTAAACTTAAAGCATATGATGACCTCTATAGTAGGCTAGGATCAAGAGAAGGTGAGAAAGATGTGTTTAAACTTGCAAAAATAAGAGAACAAAATGGTAAGGACTTAGATCATGTTAGGTGCATTAGAAGTGATGATCAAAGAGTACTAGTCAAAGATGATGAGATCAAACAAAGGTTGGAAACTTACTTTCAAAAATTGTTAAATGACAATGGCTCTGAGAATGTAGGGATTAAAAATATTGTAAACCTAAATAACCCAATGGTATTCCAATAGAGGTTTGGAAGAATATGGGAGATATTGGAGTAGTTTGGTTGACCAAGTTGTTTAACAAGATTATAAAATCAAAGAAAATGTCGGATGAATGGAGGAAAAGCCCTATTGTACCAATTTATAAGAATAAAGGACACATATAGAGCTGCACTAATTATTGGGGGATAATACTTATGAGCCACACCATGAAAATTTTTAAAATTGTAATTGAGAAGAGGCTATGACATGTGATAAGTGTATTAGAGAACCAGTTTGGTTTCATGCCTAGGAGGTCTATCATGGAAGTTATTTTCTTACTAAGACAATAGATAGAGAATAAAGAGCTAATATGGAGGGTGTTGGGCGAGAAAGGGGTTTGACATGGGTATATAGACATAATCAAAGATATGTATGAGGCAGCGGTAACAAATGTTAAGTGTTGTTGTTTTAATTAAAACTCACAAGTGCACGAATCAATGTATTATTCTCATGCAAGCGAGGTCGATCCCATGAGGAGTGAACTATTGTGATGCTAGTGGTTTCTACTATAAACTATCTAACCTAGCCAAAATTCAAGTGTTTTTCTTTTTACCTAAATTAAGAATGGAAATTAAAACATGATATTATATACTAAGTAAAAATAAGAAATGGAAACTAAACAAAAATAGGAAATGGAAACTAAGAAAAAAAAATAAACATGCAAAATGAAAAACTTTCCTAAAACATGCAATTTCTAAAAATAAAACTTTACTAAAATAACACTTTCCTAAACTAGAATTAGAAACTTTCTAAAGTTACAAATTTCTAAAATCAATTTAGAAAACTTTCTAACCCCAAAATAACATGTAAAAACATAAATAATGAGATCTAACTAACTTTAATAAGAAATTAGAAACATGCATGTGAATGAAAACTACAATTATAGAGATTTTCACTTCTTTAGTCCTAAAACTTCCTAAAGGTGGAACTTTCTAAAATTCAAAAAGAAAAATTTCTAAAATAATAATAAGATGCAAGAAATAAATTAACTACTGCTAAAATTAAATTAAGTAATTAAATTAACCAAATGTGTGCTTTCTATCTCACTTGTTTGCTAGCTTGCAACTACTGTTACGAGCACTGAAACTAACTTGTCCATCCACGAGGCTTTAAAAAGAGATTTTCTTCCAAAAGGATAAGAAATTACTCACAAGAAAGCTAAATCTAAAGATAGGGGGAGGGATTCTATGAACCTAATAGGAATGGGATTTAGACCATTGCACATGGTTTATAGACTTTGTGCATGATTCTAGAGCCCTAAAGATGGTCAAATTTAATGCATCTACATTGATTTACTATGAAAACTAACTATGGGATCTAATAAACGACATGAAAATTAAATGGGTATTTAAGGATTTAGGAAAATAACATGTTTTGACGGCTAGAATTAAAGCACAAAGTTAAGAAAAAACCAATTTACAGATTTCGGTACTAAAAAACAATCAATAAATCTTGCATTAGAAAACAACTGAAACCATAAATTTTATGCAAGGAAAGAACCCAGATCTCAATTACTTAATGAAATAAACCAATTTACATCAAATATATGAGCATAAAACAACCAAAATTTCTAGAATTTGCGCACTTTTCTAAAACCTATAGTCCTATCTAAACAACAAGAAAATTCCAATATAATTCTCACACTATAAAGCATAATGACATACAAAGAAAAAATAGAAAGGAATTTGAGAAAAATAGAGGCTAAGTGGGTGAACTAACTACGATAAAATAGCCTAAAATTAAGAGAAAAAGAGGGTAGAAAACATGGAATTCAATTGAAGAAATCAAGGATTTAAGCTAGCTCTTCTCTTAGTTGTCACTACCAGAGAATAAATACTTAAATCTTGATGGAATAACAAAGAAAAACTTATGGAATGGAGTGGAGAAGAAAGAGATTAAGGGCTAGAAGTAGCATGAATTCTAAGGAGCAAAATAATAAAAACTTAAAGCAATGGAACTAAAGTAAAATATCTAAGTTACTAACCTGAATTGGAGAATAAATAAGTAAGAGAATAATAAGAAGACCAAAGGAAGAAAAGCACCAACAATATTCCAAAGTCCAGCAGCAAATTAAACCAAAAGAAAGTTCGATTTCAAAGTGTGTCACCCACCTTTACTTAGAAAATTCGTATGGACTATGGGGCTACATATAGATGAGTGGTTTCCTAACTTACGAAGGGGAGAAAACATAAGGAAAGTATCCCTATGGGTAAGGTATTGAATGAGGAAGGTTATATGAAAGATAAATTAGCAATATGAATCCAAAAACATGACATAAGAGAGAGGTAAGAAGTATGGGGGGGCTGGTTTCTAATTTTGAGAAGGATATAGATGTCTTTTCTTTTAGAAGGAAAGTGGGGTGACATGGGAAAAATTGATTGGCTAAGTGGTTTTCAAAGAAGTGGGGATTGGTTAGATGGTTAAGAAGGGAGTTTAGGAAGGTGGAAGTGTTATGGAATGGTAGGACTCTTGATTAGAAAGTCAAACTCGTGTGGTCTTTGATGATGATGTGAAAAGTGATAAAAAAAGGTGCAAAAAAGTGGGAAAAACATCAAAATTTGAAGGCTCTCATCTTATTGGTCCATATGATAACTTATCCTAATAATATTTTCCTTAATTATCTTCAAAATATCCCTTAAAATCTCATGGTTAATTCTCTTGAATCTCCTCCAATCCTAGCCTTCCATTTAGCTTAGCTTGATGGCTTACTTTGAAAGCTTCATTGGCTAAGATTCATGGCTGGCTTAAGAGGCTTCACTAGCTTGTTTTCTTGGCTTCACCCTTAACTTGAATAGGTTGTATGATTTGGCTTGAATTCCTTAGCTTGCCACCTTCTTTCATGGCTTATATGGCTAAGGTGGCTTCTATAATAACCCCAATTTTTGTAAATTGATTGAGAAAATTAATAAAGTTTGAGTTTTCAGAAATTTTGGGCTGGAATACTAGGTCATTGGAAATTCTCTTTTTAAATATATTAAAACATGATTTAAAACTTAGAAATTATGAATGTACTCGAAAATCGATCAAAATGACACTAAGTACATTTAATTTCGAGTTAAAATGAAAAATCCCTACTTTTCTTCATTTTATGAATAAAAGGATAAAATGATAATTTTACCCCTAAATGATATCTAAGATATTATTATTTAGAATGTACTAAGAAATACAATTCCAACGCCACTAAGTACACTCAATTTTGAGTTTAGGAGAATAAAATGGATTTTTCTCCATAAAAGGGCAAAATGGTCCTTTCACACCCCTTGGGGCCCATAAACGAATCCAACACCCAGAAAAGATGTAATAAGTGATCAAACCACTACCAGATCCTAGTGGAGAAGGAGGTGGTAGTGGAGGATCCAATGTTAATTTAATATTTAAAAGAATTATTACATGTAATTATGAAAAATGCAAAACATATATAAATAGCCCTCCAAAAATCCTCCAAAAATGTTCATTAAAAACCAGATCTAGATTCCTTCCCAAAATTCTAAAACTCCCAAAAATCTCCCTTCTTGCACTTTCTCTCTCCTGTCTCTAATTGGAACAAGAGACCTAAATTCAATTAGGTACCTTGTTCCAAGTTGAATCTCACAAATCGCACCATCCATATCTACAAAAAGTCTAAATCAATTTCAAGATCCAACGGTGCAATCAATGGGAAATCACTAAACAAGGAACTATCAGGCTATCTTATCATCAAAGGGTATTTATTTCAAATTGGACTTCAAAACTATGTTGTTTCTCCAATCAGGTATGTGGAACCACTTGTTAACCTTATTTCATGTTGTTTTATGTAATTTTTATTTTTTTGTAATTCGTTTTAGGTTAAAATTTATAAAAATAAAGTACGGACCAGAACCCTTCAATTCTGGATGATGGGGTGCTCAGATGGAAAATTTGAGTTGTCCAATGGATCTAAAAGGGTCCAAAACTCTTAGGGTAGAAATTTCAAGAATTTTCATTAAGTTTTGATCCCTTAATTGTAAAGGGATTGATTGGATGGTCCAAAATGGACTGTTCGATCTCCCAAATCAAAGCAGGATGGGGGGATGTGCGATGAAACATCGTACTGAGACATGCCCTACAACAACGTCTCCACGTGCTTGCCCCACGTGCACCGTCATCCCTATGGGACGACCGCATGGCAGCGTCAGTCCCAGGGGCATCGCATCACGCTTGCGTCCTAGTGATGGGAGCACACCGACCTTCCGCTCGGCCCACTTTGCCAATCAATCTGGGCCGTTCAATCCGCTAGGCCCAGATCAAATCTGGACCATAGGAATGACTGTAAACTTCATAGTTCAATTGTGGAGTCATCTGAACTCTAAATTGAGATCGAAAAGAAGTTATGAAAAATTTATAATGTTTATTTTCTTTTGAAACCATAATATTGATGAAAATATTCTAGAAACTTTTTATTTTCAAGAATTTGGTTTCTAATTTTCATGATCTTTAAGATATGAGATGATCAGATCTTAGGGATCTGAATTATTGATGATATAATGTGGAAATCAAGTGATATTCATAATTGATTTGGACAGATCTAAAATAAATTGAGGGATCTACCCTTTATGGTAGAAAAACCATAAAAATACAAAGGGACCCACTTGATCAATAAAATTAAGTATGATCGGACCCTTGGGATGGATTGAATAAATGATATTATGGTGGAAATCATTAAGATCATGGATTGAATATGACCAAAAACAAAGGAATATGATCTTGGACCTTAATGGAATAAAAGCACTAAAATTAATTAAAACCCTTGATTTAAAAGGAAAGGACTTAAGATCTAATGGTTGGATCATAAGTAAAAGCTTTAATAATAAGAAATGGGTTAAGCTTGAGTTATGCATTGATTTCATTTGATTTATTTCATGAATATAGGATCCATGATAGATTATTTTAGTATAACTTCATTTCAAATTTCCATAAAATTATTCATGATTTCATGCAATTGTAATTTGGGACCATGCTAGGATTTCATGTTAGATTAGACTATGGTATGAGATGGTACCTTAGGTCCATGATAGTTTAATTTGAGTTTCTTAGATAAAGTACATTAGTTAGAAATCATGCTAGTATAATCTTAAGAACCTTGTACCATTATCATTAGGTTGTTCAAATTATGTTTCATTTATGGTTAAATTTTATTGGTAGATTTAATTGTTAAAGTAGTTATGAGATAAAGAGCATAAAACACCAAAAATGGAATCTATTGAGAAACTAGAGTTTCATGACACAAATAAGAGTGACTTATTTAACTTGGACATAATTAGTAAGGGTTAGAGTTAGTAGGACAATATAAGGATTATCAAATCCTTGGCCCAAACTAAGAAAATAATAAACCCCATGAATAACATTTTAAATGTTCATGGACTTAATTAAAATCAATTAAAAAGAGAAATTAGGGTTAGCATTCTCATAGGAACCTTATGAAAGGTGGAGCTAAGGTCACTCTAGTGAATGTTGAACATGGTGGTTAAGGAGGTTTTGTAATAGAGCCTCGCTCTTCCCGTACCTTCCATTGACGTTTGTGAGGTCTCAACGCCTCCTTACATGAGGATTAAAGTAACTACTTTGTGTTCACCCATTCAGCTAGTAAGCCTTAGCCAATTGGAAATAAGAGGAGCAGTCTAGGCTTTAGTTGAAATAAGTTATCTACAACCAGTAAAACATTAACTAGTTGAATAATAATAAGACCATAAAAGGTTAGCATATTATCTAACCCTAATAAAAATTGTAAGTAAGATAAGGATGATCAAATAATATCCATTGGATCTTGAATGATCAAGAACAATAAAAAAGAAAGAAATACTTCTTGATGATGATATATATTACTTACAACATAAATCAAATAGAATAGAAGATCTTAGATCAGATAGAAGATTTGAACCCTTGATCAAATATGATTCAAGGAAGAGAACCAAGATCATCCTCCTTAGGGATGATCGAACAACTAAACTTAAATCAAAGGAGAACTAGATGATAGAAGATCTAAGTTCTTGATCTTTAACAACAAGTATTAATTGTTGATCAAAGGATCTATGAAAGATCAAGATCAAAGAAAGGAATAGACAAAGACTTAGAATAGAAAATACTTAGATTTGAAAGGTTAGAAAAACATTCTAATCATCAGATCTATTAATCAATAGGATAGACACTATCTGAGGAAGATAGATCATGATAGGACAAAAGATCTAGATCCTTTATGTCAAAGGACAAGATTAGACAAAGAATATAGATAGGATTATTTAGATTGTATATGTATTGACAGTATGTAAGGATTTACAGATTTTAAACACTAGTCAGGATTATGGAGGATCTGAAAAGATGGATCGCTACTTGAAGGTAAGAGGATTTTATGAATGCATCTACATGGGATGTACATGTTGAACACATGACCTTATGTTGACAAGTGTAATGTTAATACTTGTATTAAATCCCCTGAATCCCTTATGATCCAACCAAACACATAAGAAAAGGTTAAGTTAAAATTGAGGACTAAACATTAAGTAAATATAGAACTAGAAGATATTCTAACCCTAAGTAAACAAACATATTGTCTGATACGTATGAAACCTATTTTACATACAAGCATGGAGGCTTATGGTTTTGTTTTAAATAGGCATAAGCATGTGGATGCTATGCTAGGGGAGTTATGAGGGTTTGACCACCTGCTTCCCGAAATTTGATGATTTGAAGATACCTTGCCCTATGAGAGGCTAAAAGTTGGGTGAGGCAATTATGGGAAGGTCACCATTGTGAAAGTCCTATCTTCTCATATAGGTAGTGACACAATATTTTCTACTATGGTATTAGTGATAAACAGGGCAGTTATCCGAGCACGCTAGTACGGATCAGATTGCAGCATGGTAGTCCTTTGATTATTTTGCACTATGATGCATATGAGATAGGCATGGTGAAATGCCTTATGTTTTGGCATGATGAAATGCCAGGTATTTGTATATTACCAGTCTTTCCTAAGAAGGAAAATTCTCAGCATAAGACTAGCTAAAATACTGATTTCTCATAGTGGAAAGTAGTGATCAACTTAGTTAGGAATGATATTTGACTACTTTCATAAATTTGATGGATTTATCCACATATTGTATGTATGCATAAGGATGTACATATATTAAAAAGTAAAGAGTTAGATACATGAGTATGTTTATAAATAATGGGATTTTGAAGTATTAGAATTATAATATCAAATTATTATGCTTTTTGAATCCCCTACCAAGCATAGTTTGCTGAGATATTGTAAATGTTTCAATGTTTACAATATCTCAAATACAGAGAAGGAGAATTAGGAGCTCAAGACTGTAGAAGACTTGAAGAGAATAATCATCAGGGTATACCTCTTGAAGACATGTATTTTGTTTTGTTTGAGAGTATTATATTGTAATGAGAGTTTCATTGTATGATGAGCTTTGAGTTTTGGATTATGTAATTTAGACAAGTATTGTAATGGATTTGGGCTATACTATAAACCACTAGAAGGATTCTAGAATTTAATAAAAATATATTCCTTAAATGGAATTTTATCTTGTACAAAAATTCTACTTATGTTTTGTATGAAGTGATGACTTGAGTTTTTTAAAACAAGTTCTAAAGAAAAGAATTTCTGCTACTTTGTTTTGCGAATTTTTTTTACTACTAAGGGCCCTGCCTTTGAAAATGTATTACAAAATGTGTTACAAAAACCTAGGTCATCACAATTGGTATCAAAGCCATTCATCCAGTCACAGTATAGTACAAATATGTCTAAAGGAGAGATGATAATCCAATTCTATATTAAGAGAGAAATAGTTGCATAGAATACTGATAGAAATTTTGGTTTATGAGTAGATGCCACCAAAGAGAGTCACAAGGCATATAGCTTAAATTATTCCAGAAGACAATACGGAGAGATTAACCATGAATAATGTGGAAGAGATGGTAACAAGGGTATTGAGGAACCTTCTTCCTCACATTCAACAAACCTAAAGTTCATCACCTCCTATAGAGACACCAAGTACGTACGCTCAGCCTCAGCCTGAAGTGAGACACAATACACCAACACCAACTACTCCCACCCTAGGACATGGGCAATCTTCCCTTGTACCAAGTGAAGGAGTTAGAAAGTCTACATTAGCACTAGAAAAAGTTGACAATATGATGGAGAGATTTCAAAAGATGGCTATGGTGTACAATGGCAAGGGTGAAGTTGAGAAGGATGAGGAATGGGTGTACGAAGTAAAAGGACTTTCAGTGCTCTACGTACTCCTCCAGAGTTGAAGGTGAAATTTGCCACCTATCTATTAAAATAAGAAGTTGCATTTTGGTGGAGATCAGCTAACGAAACCTTCTTCTCAAATTCTAAAGATACTATATTGGAGGAATTTAAGGAAGTCTTTAACCACAAATATTTCCCTTCTCATGTACAAGAAAGACAGCTGATAGAGTTTTTGGAACTAAGATAAGGGAACATGTCAGTGCTAGAGTATGATAACAAGTTCACGTAATTAAGGAGATTTGCGACTCATGTGTGTAACACTGAAACACACATAGTGAATCGATTCATTGAAGGGCTGCACCCAAGGCTGAAAATAAAGGTACTTAGTACTAAACCCATGACCTTAGTGGAATGTGTGGAAATTGCTTCCAAGTTTGAGGAAGAATACAAGAAGAGTCAAACCACCAAGTTTAGTGGAGGAGGAAACAATAACCCAAAGCCCTTCTAGAAGAATAAAAGACCTTGGAACAATTTTAAGCCCAAAAGAAATTAAAGGAATAATGCACTAGGGCAAAATAGACAACCATGTCTAAGATGCAAAAAATTTCACCAAGGCAATATTTACCCTAGACGTGGACAACATCAACCACAACAGTTTTTGATCAAGTACCATAATTGTGGGGAGTATGGACACATTGCCACCTACTATCCCAAAACACTAGCGGTTAAGGAGGCAAAACCAAAAATTGCCCCTCAACACCAAGGGAGGGTCTTTTCCATCACTTTTGGCCAGGTTGGACCATCTAATGCAATGATTAAAGGTACATTACTTTTGGCTGACAACTATGCCAAAGTACTATTTGATTCTGGATCTATGCATTCCTTTATATCTTGTGTATTTGCATGCAGTATACAACTATCTGTGAAAAACTTGGGATTTAATCTAGATGTAACAACTCCAGTTGGAAAAATAGTTAAATTACAAGAATACATGCATAATCTACCTGTAGAAGTATTGGGCAAAAGAATGGACATAGACCTCATTTTACTAAACATGGTGGACTTTGACATCATACTAGGTATGGACTGGTTAGCAAAATACTAGGTAGTTATAGACCATCATAAGAAGAAAATCACATTTAGCATATCGGGTGAGGAAGTACTAGTCCTGTACGAGAAACACAATGACTTAGACAAATCCATTATCTCAGCTATGAAGGCAGTCAAACATATGTTCAAAGGGTGTCAAGCATTTTTAGCAATAGTAATTTCTTTAGATGTTGAACAGCCTAGGATAACAAAAATTGAAGTAGTCAGGGAATTCCAAGATGTAATTCCTAGGACAACATAGAGAAATTGAGTTTACCATTGAAGTAATTCCTAGTACAACTCCAATTTCTAAAGCACCTTATAGAATGGCCCCACCAGAGTTGAAAGAGTTGAAAGGTCAATTATAAGAATTGTTAGACAAGGGGTTTGTTAGACCAAGTAGTTCACCATGAGGAGCACCAGTAATATTTGTGAAGAAGAAGGATGGGTCTATAAGATTGTGCATTGATTATAGAATGTTGAACAATGTCACAGTGAAAAATAGGTATCCCTTAACTCGCATTGATGATCTCTTTGATTGACTCCAATATGCTAAGTTCTTTTTCAAAATTGACATTAGATCAGGATATCATCAATTGTGTATTAAGGATGAAGACATACCTAAGTCAGCATTCAGAACTCGGTATGGGCATTATGAGTTTCTAGTCACGTCTTCGGGGCTGATCAATGCACCAGCAATGTTTATGGATCTGATGAATAGAATCTTTAAGGAATTTTTGGATAAATTTGTGATTGTATTTATTGATGATATACTGATTTACTCTACCAGTATCAAGGAACACTAAGAACGCTTATGACTTGTACTAAATACCCTCAGAACACATAAACTATTTGGTAAATTTAGTAAGTGAAAATTTTGGTTAGAGAAGGTCAACTTCTTAGGTCATGTAATTTCCAAGAATGGAGTAGAAGTGGACCCCACCAAGGTTGAAGAATGAATTAGGAAAAACATTAAATAGTAACAGAAATATGTAGTTCTCTTGAACTAGCAGGATACTACTGTAGATTCATTTAGGGATTTTCTTGTATAGCCCTTCCTTTCACTTCATTGACTAGAAAACGGATACAATTCACTTGGACAGAAGAATGTGAAAATAGTTTCCACGAGCTAAAGAAGAGGTTAACTATAGCACCAGTATTGACTTTGTCATCTAGAAGTGGGGCATATGAAATAAACTATGATGCTTCAAGCAAAGGGTTAGGAGGTGTGTTCATGCAAAATGGGAAGGTTATTGCTTAAGCATTTAGACAATTGAAGAAACATGAAATAAATTACCTAGTACATGACCTAGAATTGGTAGCTATAGTTTTTGCATTGAAAATTTGGAGACATTATTTGTATGGAGAAAAATTTAGTGTATTCACAGATCATAAAAGTCTTAAATACATCTTCACTTAGGCTGATTTGAACATGAGACAAAGAAGATGGATGGAGTATATCAAAGACTACGATTTCACCATCCAATACCATCTTGGAAAAGTGAACGTAGTAGCTGATGCATTAAGTAGACAGTCAAGAGCTGTACTCACAAACATTACCATTAAATAAGCTTTTGTAGAAAGAGTCCTTAAAGCCCAAGGAGAGGATACAATAACTTAGGAAATGTGTAAAAAGAAACAGATGGGGGTATACGTTTTAACGAGAGATTGGTGGTGCCTTTAAATACAAACTTGAGAAAAGAACTGTTATAAGAAGCCCATCAGTCAAAATTTTCCATACTCCTTGGGGGTACAAAGGTGTTTCAAGATTTGAAAAGAAACTTTTGGTGGGAAGGCATGAAAAGAGAAATAGGGCAATTTGTGGCTAAATGTCCCAATTGTCAACAAGTAAAAGATGAACACCAAAGACCAGCTAGAATGTTACAAACATTGGAACTTCCAGAATGGAAGTGGGACAAGATCACTATGGATTTTGTAGCAGGACTACCAAGGACCCGGGCAAGTCATGACATTATTTGGGTGGTTATGGATAGGTTAACAAAGTCAGCACATTTCCTTCCAATTAGGCAGAACCAGTTAGTTGATAGTCTATCTAAGTTATACATCAAAGAAATAGTAAGTCTTCATGAGATTCCACTATCCATCATCTCTGATAGGGATGGAAGATTTACTTCAAGATGTTGGAAGAGTGTACAACAAGCCTTGGGAAACTTACTTAAATTCAGTATAGCATTTCACCCCCAAACAGACAGTCAATCAAAAAGGGATTATTCAGACCTTAGAAGATATGTTGAGAGCATGTGCATTAGATTGGAAAGGGAATTGGGATGAACATCTTCCGTTAGTAGAATTCACTCAAGCAAGTATTGGTATGACGCCATATGAAGCATTGTATGGACGGCCATATTGATCACCAACCTATTGGAGTGAAGTTGGAGAAAGAAAGCTAATAAAGTCAGAACTAGTGGAATAGTGTACAGACAAGGTTAGATTGATACAGAAGAGGTTGTTAACAACACACAGTCGGCAGAAGAGTTACGCAGATAAAGGATGTAGAAACCTGGAATTTGAGGTGGGGGAGCATGTATTTTTGAAAGTATCACTAGTCAAAGGAGTAATGAGGTTTGGAAGTAAATGAAAACTTAGTCTTAGATTCATCTGTCCATTTGAAATCCTAGAAAGAGTTGGTCCAGTGGCTTACAAATTAGCCTTACCGCCCTAACTCTCAGAAATACACAGTGTCTTTCATGTTTCTATGCTACGAAAATACCTACAAGATGACATGCATGTACTTCAAAGGGTGCCATAAGAGCTAAAACAAGACCTAACCTTCGAAGAGAAGGTGATACATATCCTAGACCGCAAGGAATAGAAGTTACGGACCAAAACCATTCCGCTAGTTAAAGTCATGTGGAAACATCACTCTGTTGAGGAAGCCACGTGGGAAACAGAAGTAGAAATGAGGAAGACACACCCTAGTCTATTTTATTAATTTATTGTATTATAAATTTTGAGGACGAAAATATTGTAGGGGGGAAGATTGTAATAACCCCAATTTTTGTAAATTGATTGAGAAAATCAATAAAATTTGAGTTTCTAAAAAGTCTAGGCTGGAATATTAGGTTATTAGAAATTCTCTTTTTATATAGATTGAAATATGATTTAAAACTTATAAATTATGAATGTACTCGAAAAACTAATCGAAATGACACTAAGTATGTTCAATTCCGAGTTAAAATGAAAAATCCCTAATTTTCTTTATTTTATGAATAAAAGGGTAAAATGGTAATTTTACCCATAACTGAGATCTAAGACATTATTATTTAGAATGTAATCAGAAATACAATTCCAACGCCACTAGGTACCCTCAATTTTGAGTTCAGGAGAATAAAATGGATTTTTCTCCATAAAAGGGCAAAATGGTCCTTTCACACCCCATGGGGCCCACAAGGGCCCCACAAACGAATCCAACACCCAAAAAATATGTAATGAGTGGTCAAACTACTACCAACTACTAGTGGATAAGGAGATGGTGGTGAAGGATCCAATGGTAATTTAATATTTAAAAGAATTAAAACATGATTATTACATGTAATTATGAAAAATGCAAAACACCTATTAATACCCCTTCAAAAATCCTCCAAAAATGTTCATTAAAATTCCCACAAAATCATCTTAGTTTCTCTAAAAAGCCAGATCTAGATTCCTTCCCAAATTTCCAAAACTCCAAAAAATCTCCCTTCTTGCACTTTCTCTCTCCTCTCTCTAATTGGAACAAGAGACCTTAATTCAATTAAGCACCTTGTTCCAGGTTGAATCTCACAAATCCCACTGTCCATACAATCTTAGACTACCTTATCAACAAAACCACCAAACAATTTCAAGATTCAACAATGCAATCAATGAAAAATCACAAAATAAGGGACTATTAGGCTATCTTATCATCAAAGTGTGTATTTATGTCAAATTGTGCGTCAAAACTATGTTGTTTCTCCAATCAAGTAGGAGGAACCACTTCTTAAACTTATTTCAAGTTTTTTTATGTAATTTTTATTTTTCTGTATTTAGTTTTAGGTCAAAATTCATAAAAATAAAGTAAGGATCAAAACCCTTCAATTCAAGATGATGGAGGGCTCAGATGGAAAATCTGAGCAATCTAATTGATCCATAAGGGTCCAAAACCCCTAGGGTAGAAATTTCAAGAATTTTTATTAAGTTTTAATCCCTTAATTGTAAAGTGATTGATTGGATAATCCAAAACGGATTGTCCGATCTCCTAAATCGAAGCAGGATGGCAGGACACGCGATGAAACGCCATACGGAGACGCACCATGTAGCAGCATCTCTGCGACCGTGCGTTGCATGCAACGTCATCCTGGTGACGGGAGAGCGCCTACCTTTGGCCCGGTTCGCTTCACTCGATCAATCTAGGTTGTCCATTTCACTAGGCCTAGATCAAATCTGGACCCTAGGAACTACTGTGAACTTCATAGTTCAATTGTGGAGTCATCTGAACTCCAAATTGAGATTGGAAAGAAGCTATGGAAAAATTATAACGTCTATTTTCTTTTGAAACCATAATATTGATAAAAACAATCTAGAAACTTTTTATTTTTAAGAATTTAGTTGCTAATTTTCATGATCTTCAAGATCTGAGATGATTAGATATTAGGGATCTAAATTATTGATGATATAATGTGGAAATCAAGTGATATCCATAATTGATTTGGATGAATCTAAGATAAATTGAGGGATCTACCCTTTATGGTAGAAAAACACTAAAACATACAAAGGGACCCATTTGATCAATAATATCAAGTATGACAGACCCTTAGGATGGATTGAATGAATGATATTATGATGGAATCCATTGAGATCATGGATTGAATAAGACCAAAAACAAAAGAATATGATCTTGGACCTTAATGGAGTAAAAGCCTTAAAATTAATTAAAACCCTTGATTTAAAAGGAAAGGACTTAAGATCTAATGGTTGGATCATAAGTAAAAGCTTTAATATTAAGAAATGGGTTAAGCTTGAGTTATGCATTGATTTCATTTGATTTATTTCATGAATATAGGATCCATGATAGATTATTTTAGTATAACTTCATTTCAAATTTCCATAAAATTATTCATGATTTCATGCAATTGTAATTTGGGACCATGCTAGGATTTTATGTTAGATTAGACTATGGTATGAGATGGTACCTTAGGTCCATGATAGTTTAATTTGAGTTTATTAGGTAAAGTACATTAGTTAGAAATCATGCTAATATAATCTTAAGTACCTTATACCATTATCATTATGTTGTTCAAATTATGTAGCTTTATGCTTTAAAGTTATAATTCATTTATGGTTAAATTTTATTAGTAGATTTAATTGTTAAAGCAGTTATGAGATAAAGAGCATAAAACACCAAAAATAGAATCTAATGAGAAAGTAGAGTTTCATGACATAAGTAAGAGTGAATTATTTGACTTGGACTTAATTAGTAAGGGCTATAGTTAGTAGGAAAATATAAGGATTATTAAATCCTATGAGAATAATAAACCCCATGAATGACATTTTAAATATTCATGGACTTAATTAAAATCAATTAGAAAGAGTACTTAGGGTTAACATATTCATAGGAACCTTATGAAAGGTTGAGCTAAGGTTACTTTAGTGAATGTTGAACATGGTAGTTAAGGGGGTTTTCTAATAGAGCCTCACTCTTCTCGTACCTTCCATTGACATTTGTGATGTCTAAATGCCTCCTTACATGAGGATTGAACTAACCACTTTGTGTAATGACCCCAATTTTTGTAATATTAAAATCCCATGAAAACTTCAGTTTTGAAGATAAGGGCATTTTGGTCATTTCACTATTCATCTTGATTGAACCTAGAAATTTGGTCCTTAAAACATACCATTAGATGTGTCTCGGAAAAAGGAATCCAACAAGACCAAATCACCCAAAACGGAGTTAAAATGAGCAAGTTATGGCCCTTTGAAGTTTAGGGGCAAAATTGTAATTTTTATTAAAAACGGATTTAGCCTGCAAAACACAGGGGCCCGTTTTGATATGGGCACCCTTCATCTTCAACCTCCTAGAGGGTTCTAGAACAGTGGTGATTGGAGGAGAAATCACCGCCATTCTAGAGGTTTCTCCACCGCCATTCAAAGGCGGTGAGAGCCCCCTCCAGAACCCTCTCATAGCTCTATAAATAGAGCTCTTGGGCGCCTCTAATGGCAGCCCAAAAGGTTGAAGAAAACCCGTTGTGGAGGAGTGACCTAGAGGGGAAACAAGGAGAAAAACCCAGCAACGAGCTAGGTATGCCCAAGATCCCTCAAAACCCATCTTCACAGTAGTTCTAAGATCGATTTCCCTAGGTTTTTGCATGGAAAACCATGCAAAATGGAGCCTTGGAGAGCCACCAAGGACCCAGGGACGTTCCCTAGGCCGCATTGGTTTGACAAGGTCGAACCAGGGTGTCCTGAGGACGTCCCGGTCCCCCAGACGACGAAAACGTTCTAGCCGAAATGTGATGCGTCGATCGCGTCTGAGAAAAGCCAACGGGCGTGTCCCCGGACGCGCCCGCAAAAGGGAAAAACAAGCGGAAAAGTCAGCGCGTCTGCAGACATGCCCGCTGAGGCGCACGCCACAGATGTGCAGTGTGCTAGCGAACCGAGATTTTTTCGTCTTAAGGAAGCCGGTGCACATACCGCTGGCGCGCAGCACACTAGCATTCCTTATTTTTACCCTTAAAGGCTTATGTATGTGTGACACTAAAACGCTTATAACTTGAGATCTAGAGCTCCGATTGAGGCGCCGCAAAAGGTGTTGTGTCCGTGTTGATGACATGGATACATCTAAACTATAAAATCCCTGATCAAGGCCCAATCAAAGATGGGAATGAACCTTAGAATAGGATGGTGGCGCGTGGCCGCTAGACCTTTGGAAAACTGATAATACCAAGGCCCAATTAGGACCTTAGGACACCCATAGGCATAGGGATAGACCCCTAATGCCTAAGTAATAAGACCAACTACTCTAAAACCCATAAAATATGGGACAAACTAACCTTGAGTCCCCAAACCATGTTCAGGAGCGTACGAGGACAAAGGGGTTAGCGCCACCTAGTCAGGTAGGTGCTCTATCACTACTAGATTCTTTTAAAAGAACTATTATTGTTTGAGAATACATGTTTTAAGTATATGACTTGTTTAGCATGAATTAATTTAGCATGCATGTGATAAATGCTTCATGCATAGACATGTTTTGTAAATAATTGCATATACATTATGCATAGATATGTTTTGCAAATAATTGCATATATTGCATGATTTGTGAGCATTGAGTTCTTGAAAAAATGCATGTCTTTGAGGGTAACCAAAAGATGCTGGAGTGCCCAAAAGATGCTGGGTAGGCAGTTGTGAGGGACCCAAAGAGGACAGGTTTTGAAAAATACATTGCGCATATATTGCCAAGGCATGTGCTACATGCATAGATTGCATGATAAGTGTAGCCTTGACCGATGAGGGCGGGCTGATGAGGGCAGGCCAGAGAGAGCTGACAAGGCTTCTAGGCTGGCAGGCTTCTAGGCAGGGTTATGACTTTGAATGCAATACTAGCATGAGCAGATTTTATGCATTGCATGCATGTTTTGCAATCAATTGCATAAATTGCATGATTTACGACGAAGATGTGTCATATGCCCCATTGAGGCTATGACTGAGTGTCCTCAGGTATCTGGGGACCACACAGTGGCGAGGTCGTGGGCATAGTTGGACCCTATGGTTTATGGACTTATTTGCATTGCATATGGCATGATATGAGGTTGGTCGACCATACCATACTAGACATCCATGAGTTAGATTCGATGAAGCATCTTATGCGTATCATAATGTTATGATATATATGTATATGATACTTTCGATTTTGGATTATGTGATCCTTTAAGTCGTTAGTATTTCAGTTTGACAATGGATTTTTATATCGATATTGAACTTGATTATTCAGACATACACATGTTTTGGAAAGAGCATATGATTTTAAAACATCGCATGCATTATAAAACTAGTAGTGATAGACTCCTACTGAGTATAGTATATACTCACCCTATCCTTAACATTTTTCAGGATAAGTCCATCCACGAGTAGAGGACATCTATATTAGTGGTACGAGCAAGTGAATAAACAAAGGAGACAACTATACATGTGAGTAAACTCTCTACCCTTTGGACATGTACTTGTATTTAATTACAGTTGGGCTGTGTGCTTGGATTTGGATAGATCTGGGGAAAAACACTTATGATTTTTGAAGCTTTTCAAAAACTACTTTGGTTATTGTGAAGGCAAATGACACTGGGGGTTTCAAAAATGGGTTTAAAACCAAGGATTTTCCGCTGCATTGCATGGTTTTTATAAAATGGTTTTCAAATAGGGATGCATCCCGCCTTAGGAATTAGATATTGCATTTAAAAAAATGCATGAGAAAACCCGGGTCGTCACACTTTGTGTTCATCCATTCAGATAGTAAGCCTTAGCCAATTGGAAATAAGAGGAGTAGTCTAGACTTATGTTGAAATAAGTTATCTTCAACCAGTAAAACATTAACTAGTTGAATAATAATAATAATAAGTCCATAAAAGGTTAGCATATTATCTAACCCCAATAAAAATTGTTAGTAAGATAAGGATGATCAAATAATATCCATTAGATCTTGAATGATCAAGAACAATAAAAAAGAAATAAATACTTCTTGATGACGATATATATATATATATTTTGCTTGCAACTTAGATCAAATAGAATAGAAGATCCTAGATCAAATGGAAGATCTAAACCCTTGATCAAATATGATTCAAGGAAGAGGACCAAGATCATCCTCCTTAAGGATGATCAAACAATTAAACTTAGATCTAAGGAGAACTAGATGATAGAAGATCTACGTTCTTGATCTTTATCAACAAGTATAAATTGTTGATCAAAAGATCTATAAAAGATCAAGATCAAAGAAAGGAATACACAAAGACTTAGAATAGAAAATACTTAGATCTAAAAGATTAGAAGATCATTCTAATTATCAAATCTATTGATCAATAGGATAGACACTATTTGAGGAAGATAGATCATGATAGGACAAAAGATCTAAATCCTTTATATCAAAGGACAAGATTAGATAAAGAATATAGATAGGATTATTCAAATTGTATATGTATTGACAGTATGTATGGATTTACAGATTCCATACATCAATCAGGATTATGAAGGATCTGAAGAGATGGATCACTACTTGAAGGTAGGAGGATTTTATGAATGTATCTACATGGGATGTACATGTTGAACACATGACCTTATGTTGACAAGTGTAATGTTAGTACTTGTATTAAATCCTTAGAAATGCTTATGATCCAACCAAACACATATGAAATGGTTAAGTTAGAATTGGGGATTAGACTATAAGTAAATATGGAACTAGAAGATATTCCAACCCTAAGTAAATAGACAGATTGTCTAATATGTATGAAACCTATTTTACCAATAAGCATGGAGGCTTGTGGTTTTGTTTTAAACAGGCATAAGCCTGGGGATGCTATGCCAGGGGAGTTATAAGGTTTGGCCACCTGCTTCCCAAAATTTGATGATTTGAAGATACCTTGCCCTATGAGAGGCTAAAAGTCAGGTGGGGCAATTGTGGAAAGGCCACCACTGTGAAAGTCCTGTCTCCCCATATAGGAAGTGACACAATATTTTCCACCGTGGTATCTGTAATAACCCCAATTTTTGTAATTAATTGAGAAAATCAATAAAGTTTGAGTTTTAGATATTTCGGGCTAAAATATTATGGTTATTTAGAATATACTTTTTATAAAATTATAATCAAATAATAAGACATGTAAAATTGAAATTAAACTTATCAAACCCTTCAAAATGATTGTAAGCACGACAAATTATGAATTCGGATGAAAAATCCTTAAGTTTCTTCATTTCTTGGACAAAAGGGTAAAATAGTAATTTTTCCCAAAAATCAAAATATGAGACATAAAAATTTAGAATGTACTGAGAAATACAAATCCAACACCACTAAGTACACTCAAATCCGAGATCATGGGAATAAAACCCAAAATTTTATACATAAATGGCCAAAACGGTCTTTTTACGCAGTGTGGGCCCACATGGGCCCACAAGGGACCCAAAAACGAATCTTATGAGCAGACCATGTGAAGTCATGGGTCAACCAAAACCAGCTGGTCTTGGGGAAGAAAAATGGAGCATGGGGAAGAAAAAATGTAGCATGGGAGACTTTCATGCCATTTAATAATAAAAAATTAAATATTATAATCATGAAAGAAGACAAAAATGGCTATAAATACAACCCCAAAAGTCCTCCAAAAATTCTCATAAAATCCCCATGAAATTTTCTTCACTCTCCGTGAAAAATTAGACCTAGATCCCTCCCCAAAAACCCAAAAATCCTAAGAGATCTCTCAGTTTTCAATTTCTTTTTAGATTGGAACAAGAGATCTAAAATCAATTAGGCACTCTGTTCTAGATCTAATATCATCAATTGCACCGTACAAAACTTCCCACCATATCTTAGCTATAAAACCCTTAAATCAATTTCAAGATCCAACGGTTCAAACAACGGCAATTTGCAAGAAAGGTGGATCTTGGGCCATATCTTGATCAAAGGGTATTTCTTTTAAATTGGACACATAAACAATGTTTTTTCTCCAATAAAATAGGTGGGAATACTTTATATAGATGTTTACTACTGGTTTATGTAATTTTGAGTTTACTATAATTTATTTTGGTAATAAAAAGGTAAAGATAAAGTAAACACCAAAACCCTTAATTCAGGATGATGGAGTGCTCAGATGAAAATTCTAATTCCACCAATCGATCCAAGAGGGTCCAAAACCACTAGGGTAGAAGTTTCACAATGATCGAAGACGTTTTGGGCCCTCAATTGAGAGAGGATTGATTGGACGGTCCAAAATAGACTATCCGATCTTTGAATCTAACAGCGCCCAAGACACACGTGTGACGTAGCCTCGGAAATGGCGCACGAGGAAATGTTCCACGTGCTCTGTGCATGGGACGTTGTCCCAAGCAGCACGATGGTGCGTCCGTCAAAACAACGAGCGGACGACGAGCGTCCCGCTCGTCCCATCCACGTCGATGGACGTCCCAGATAGGTGCTTCCATCACGCCTCTGTGGCGGACGCGTCCAACGAGCGGGAGCGTTCCGCCTGGCTTGGTTTTTGGCCCGAAAGATCTGGGCTATCCGTTCCTTGGGCCCAGATCAAATCTAAGCCCTAGAAAGGACTGTGAACTTCCAGATCAAATTCTGGAGCCATCTGAACTCCAAATTAAGATCGGAAAGAAGATATGGAAAGCTTGAAACCTATATTTTTTGATGAAATGATAAAATGGACATAATATTCAATAAAACTTTCTATATTAAAGAAAAAATTTTCCAATTACCTAGATCTTCAAGATCTGAGATGATCAGATCTTGAAAATATGTTTTACTAATGATATACTATTGAAATAAAGTGATATCTATGGTTTATTTGGACATATCTAAGATATATTAAGGGATCTACCCATTATGGTAGAAAAACCCTAAAAATACAAAGGGACCCACTTAATCAATGAGATCAAGTGTGATCAAATCCTTGGGATGGATAAAATGAATGTTGATATAATGAAATCCAAGAAATCATGGATGGATATAACAAAGATGGATCAATATGATCTTTGGACCTTAATAAAGAAAATCCCCTAAATATAACTAATACCCTTAATCAAAGGAAAAGATCTAAGATCTAATGGTTGGATCATAAGTAAAGATTTTCAAAAATGTTAATGTAATTAGTTTCATTTTATATAGTAGCATTTTAAATATGATTATGTTATAAAGCATGCTAGTATAATATTTAGACTTTAGCATGATATGTGATTTCATTGTTATCATAAGGTGCTAGATTTAATTATCTTAGGGGCACTTTAGTATGATTTCATGCCATTCTAACTTAGGACAATGCTAGAATTTCATATAAGTTTATACTATAGTATGAGATTATACCTTAAGTCCATGTTAGTTTAAATTGAGTTATTAAGGTATATTAGTTGGAAATCATGTTAGAGTAATTTTAAGTACCTTGCCTCATTATCATTAAATGTTAAATTATATAGTTTTATGCTTTGAATTTATAATTCATTTATGGTTAAATGTTATTAGTAGATCTACTTGTTATGAGATAAAGAGCAAAAAACATCAAAAATGTAATCTAATGAGAAAGTAGAGTTTCATGACACAAATAAGAATGGAGTACTTTGGACTTAATTAGTAAGGGCTATAGTTAGTAGGACAATATAAGGATTATCAAATCCTTGGCCCAAACTAGGAGAAGAATAATAAGCCCAATGAATGACATTATAAATATTCATGGACTTAATTAAAATCCATTAGAAAGAGTACTTAAGGTAAACATGCTTATAGGAACCTTATGGAAGGTTGAGCTATGGTCATTCTAGTGAATGATGAACATAGTGGTTAAGGGGGTTATGTAATAGAGACTCGCTCTTCCCCTACCTTCCGTTGACGTTTGTGAGGTCTAAACGCCTCCTTACATGAGAATTGAAGTAACCACTTTGTGTTCACCCATTCAGCAAGTAAGCCTTAGCCAATTGGAAATAAGAGGAGCAGTCTAGATTTAAGCTTGAATAAGTTACCTTCAACCAGCACATTAACTGGTTGAATAATAATAATAAGAGCATAAAAGGTTAGTAAATTACCTAACCCTAATAAAACTAGTAAGTAAGATAAGGATGATCAAACAAGATCCATTAGATCTTGCATGATCAAGAACAATAAGAAATAGAATATTATATTGTACTTAGTATGCATGTTTATTAGTATGCTTATTATAGTTCATTAGATTAGATAATCCAAACCCTGGATCAAAGATGATTCAAGGAAGAAAACCAAGATCATCCTCCTTAGGGATTATCTAATAACTTAACTTAGATCAAAGAAGAACTAGATGGTAGAAGATTTAGGACCCTGATCTTTATCAACATGTGTAGATTGTAAATCAATGGATCTATGAAAGATCAAAATCAAGGAGATGGAAACACAAAGACTTGGAGATAGAAAAATACTTAGATATGAATGATCTAAAGATCATTCTAAACATTAGATCTAGTGATCAATAGGATTGTTCAAAATTTATATATTCACAATATGTATGGATGTGCAGATTACATACATCAATCAGGATCATGGAAGATTGGGGAAAAGAGATCAATCCTTAAAGGTAGGAGGATTTGATGAATGCATTTACATGAGATATACATGATTGTACTCATGATCTTATGTTGACAAGAGTAATGTTAATACTTGTATTAAATCTCTTGAAAACCTTATGATCCAACCAAACACATATAAGATGGTTAAGGACTAAACTATGAGTGAATAGGGAACTAGAAAATATTTCAGCCCTAAGTAAACAGACATATGGTCTGATACATATGAAATCTATTTTACATACAAGCTTGGAGGCTTGTGAGTTTGTTTTAATAGGCATAAGCCTAAGGGGATGCTATTGCTACAGGAGTTATGAGGGTTTGGCCACCCACTCCTTGAAATTTGATGATATGATGATACCTTGGCCAAAGAGAGGCTAAAAGTCGAGTGGTGGCAATTATGGGAAGGTCACCACTGTGAAAGTCTTGCCCCCCCATACCGGTAGTGAATAAGATTTTCCACCGTGGTATCAATGGTGAATAGGTCAATTATCCGAGCGCGTTAGTACGGATCAAGCTGCAACATAGCAACCTTTTTTATTATTTTGGACTATGATGCATATGAGAATAGGCATAGTGAAATGCCTTATGTTGTAGCATAATGAAATGCTAGGTAATTGTATATTACCAATATTTCCCAAGAAGGAAAATTCCTAATATAAGATTAGCTGTAATACTAAATTCTCATAATGGAGAGAATTGATCAGCTTAGTTGGGAATGATATTTGACAACTTTCATAAATTTATCTAGTTTACTCATGAAGAGTATGTATGTATATAGATATACATAAATTACAAAGTAAAGAGTAGAGACATGAATATGCTGAGGTATAATGGTATTATCAAGTATTGAAATTACATTGTCAATTATTATGCTTCTTGAATCCCCTACCAAGCATTGCTTGCTGAGATATTGTAAATGTTGCAATATCTCAGATACAGGGAAGGAGAGTTAGGAGCTGAAGATGATAGAAGACTTGAAGAGAATAATCTTCAAGGTATACCCTTGAAGACATGTATTTTTCTTTGTTGAGAGTTTTATTGTATGGTGAGCTTGAGTTTTGGATTATGTAATTTGGACAAGTACTGTAATAGATTTGGCTGTACTGTGAACCACTGGATGGATCTTGGAATTTAATAAAAGTATATTCCTTCAATGGAATTTTATTTTGTATACAAATTGTACTTATGTTATGTATGAAGTGGTGACTTGGGTTTTCAAATCAAGTTTTAAAGAAAAGAATTTCTGCTGCTTTGTTTTGCAAAAATAAATTTACACTCTTAAGGGCCCTGCCTTTCAAAATACATTACAAAATGTGTTACAAAAACCTGGGTCATCACGGTATCAATGGTGAACAGGATAATTATCCAAGCATGCTAGTACGGATCAGATTGTAGGATGGTAGTCATTTGATTATTTTTACACTATGATGCATATGAGATAGGCATAGTGAAATGCCTTATGTTTTGGCATAATGAAATGCTAGGTAATTGTATATTACCAGTATTTCCCAAGAAGGGAAATTCCAAGTATAGGACTAGCTAAAATACTGATTTCTCATAGTGGAAAGAATTGATCAGCTTAGTTGGGAATGGTATTTGACTACTTTCATAAATTTGATGGATTTATCCACGTATTGTATCTATGTATAAGGATGTACATATATTACGAAGTAAAAAGTTAGATACAGAGTATGTTTGTAAATAATGGGATTTTGAAGTATTAGAATTGTACTATCAAATTATTATGCTTCTTAAATCCCTTACCAAGTATTGCTTGTTGAGATATTGCAAATGTTTCAATGTTTACAATATCTCAAATATAAAGAAGGATAGTTAGGAGCTCAAGACTGTAGAAGACTTGAAGAGAATAATCATCAAGGTATACTCCTTGAAGACATGTATTTTGTTTTGTTTGAGAGTATTGTATTGTAATGAGAGTTTCATTGTATGGTGAGCTTTGAGTTTTGGATTATGTAATTTGGACAAGTATTGTAATGGATTTGGGCTGTACTATGAACCATTGGATGGATTTTGGAATTTAATAAAAATATACTCCTTCAATGAAATTTTATCTTGTACAAAAATTCTACTTATGTTATGTATGAAGTAATGACTTAGGTTTTTTAAAACAAGTTCTAAAGAAAAGAATTTTCGCTGCTTTTTTTTGTGAAATTTTTTTACTACTAAGGGCCCTGCCTTTGAAAATGTATTACAAAATGTGTTACAAAAACTCGAGTCATCATAGCTTTTAGGCTAAGGTGGTGGAAATACATGGCTTACTTCATGGGCTCACTTTGGCCATCTTTAGCTACTTTAATCTCATCCATTAATGAACCATAAGATGATCCTGTCCTTTGGTTTACATTGAATTGATAAATTTGAGGTTTTGACTTAATCTTTTAATCTTGATCCTCAATTTCATCTCGATCGATCATGGCTGCTGGATCAACATCTTACTTCCTATAAAAAGTGAAATATCTTAATTAAATCCTAAAAAAATTAAATTAATCACACACTTACCTTGGATTAGCTTCTAGACCTACAAAATAATAAGATGTTGCTTTAGTAGGTAAAAAATGCATGTGTTATGAATTTTGGTCTAAAAGTCCTAATTAAATGCTATAAGTTATAACACATGGGTACTAATTGGGTGGTTTTTATGAAAAATTAAATATTTATCATTAAGACCACTAGTGGTGAGACCGATGATTTTCTTGTATTATAGGATTGCACCAAGGATTAGCATTGAGCCCATACCTTTTCACGTTGGTTATGGATGAGTTAACAAAACATTTGCATGAGGACATTCCATGGTACATGTTATTTACATATGGTATAATCGTAATCGATTAGACAAGGGAGGGCATAAACACAAAGATAGTGTTATGGATAGAAGCATTAGAATGTAAAGGATTTAAAATCAACTAAACTAAGACAGAATATATGGAATACAATTTTAGTAAGAAGAGGAGTGGGAGTGGAACACTAGTTAAGATCAATAATGAAAAAGTCCCCATAAAAGACCACATTTGGTACTTAGGATCAATGATTCATGAGAGTGAAGAGATTGAGAGGGAGGTTACCTAGAGAATCCAAGTGGATTGGAACAAATGGAGATGTGCATCTAGAGTTTTGTGTGATCGGTGGGTGCCACTCAAACTAAAAGGAAAATTCTATAGGATGGCCATAAGGCCGGCCATGCTCTATGGATCTGAGTGTTAGGCAGTTAAGGAACATCATGTTCACAGGATGAGTGTTGCAGAAATGAGGATGTTGAAATGGTTGAGTGGAAAAACAAGAAAGGATAGAATTAGGAATGAAAACATTAGAGGAAACTTAGGGGTAGCACCAATAGGTAACAAGATGAGGGAGATTAGACTTAGATGGTTTGGACATGTCCAAAGGAGATAAAAAAATGGCACTAGTTAGAAGGAGTGAGGCAATTCAAGTAAAAAGTTCCAAAACGGCAAGGAGAAGGCCCAAAACAACATGGATAGAAGTGGTGAGAAAATATTTAAAAACTTTAGGAGTAAATGAAGCCATGGTACTTAATAGAGAGGAATGGAGGAATAAGATTCATGTGGAAGACCCCTAATTGGGGTAAGGTCTTAATGATGATGATGATGATGATGATGTTATTGTATAGTATTGAAATAAAATATACTTAAAGTGAAAAATATATTAAAGGAATAAGATTCATATGGCTGACCCCTAATTAGGATAAAGTTTTTATGATGCTGCTGATGATGATGATGATATTGTAAAGTATTGAAATAAAATATACTTGAAGTGAAAAATACATTAGCTTTTAAAGTCGTTTGAAAAAAATGACTTTAAAATGAGTGACCTTTAAAGTCATTTACAACAAACAACTTTTAAAGTTAGTGACTTTAAAGTCATTTACAGCAAACGACTTTAAAGGTCACTATTTTAGATTCTTTTACAACAAACAATTTTAAAAGTCACAGAATTTTAATGTCGTTTACTGCAAACATCTATAAAATGACTACTCTATTTTAAGTGTTATTTCATCGACTTTCCTTTACTTTTTCCAACTGTCTTCATCTATATACAAAATATAAGCTAGATTTCATTGTGGCTATCCTTAACCAAATCCCAACTATGAATTGAAACTACATTCACATATTCATAGTCTATATTGATTTTTGAGTATTGGTCAATATCCTTTTTTGTTCTCATATATATATATTTGAAGATTTTTTTCATGGTTATGGTTAGAAATTTACCTTTTTAAAGTTAAATTCCTTTTCGAATGTATTATTTTTTCATTGTTAATTGAAAATTTCTACATGTGTGCATGCATGTAATTTAGTTATTTTAAATACTTGTAATTCTTTATACCTATTGTTTGGTAAAATGGCTAACCTAATCCTTTCATGGCTACCAAGTCTCCACACATAGATTTTCTTTAACTTCTTGTGATAATGAAAAATATGCTTGGATAACTACAATAATTACATCAAAATAATATGAGGAGAGAAAAAAATTTCATAGAATTCGCACTTAGGGTAGGTGTTGATCGTATTCTCATGTGTTGTCCATTCTCAAAATATGAAAACTGGAAAAAAGTAACTATAAGGGTGTGGAGTGAATACTTGTGCTTCAATGGAATCAATCAAAGCTATCACCCATAGATTTGTCATAAAGAAGAACTTTCACTAGGCCCTCAGCAAGGCTCGGAAGATATGAAGACATTGTAGGAAGTATGATAGATAGTATAGCTATACCAATGTTTCAAGATGCATACGATGACTTCCTGGATGATCATGAATAATTTCATACTATAATATTAGAGGTAGCAGATGAATGGTTGTACATTGAGTGTAAAGATTATACCAAGTTTTATGTAGTGGTAGAACTTTACAACGTGAAATTAAGATTTGGTTTTTCAAATCAAGGTTTTACAGAAGTCAGGAAAGTAGTAGGTAAGATGCTACTGAAGGATAATAAATTGACGAGGTTCACTTGGGATGGAAAGAAAACCCTAGATGCACTACGGTTGAAGTATGAGAAGATGCATGTGTGTCCCAATGATTACATCTTGTACAGGAAGGAGCACGAGGACAAAACTATGTGCCCAACTTGAAGATAGTCAAGGTAGAAATTAAAGAAGAATTGAACTAAGATAGTTACAAATGTTCTTGCAAAGTTTCTATGGTACTCCTCCCATATTTGAAGGTTCAAAAGAATGTTCTGTATTACAAAAACACTGAAAAAATTAGTACAGCATTCTGAGGACAGAGTAGCTGATAGTTTTTCACGCCATCTAGCAAATAGCCCAGCATGGAAGCTAGTAGACTTCATGTGGCCTAATTTTAGTAAAGAACCTAGAAACCTACAGATTGGATTAACCATCATGGTTCTATAAGTAACAAGCATAGTTGTTGGTCCATTATATTAGTTTATTACAACCTCTAACCACTTTTGTCCATGAAGAGGGAGTTTATGATGTTAACTATGCTGATATCAGATCCAAAGTAGCTAGGGAAACATATGATGCATATAGAAAAGGGTCTTTGACCCTAAAGGCTATACTATTGTAGATAATCATGACTTCCATGTGCACAGTAATTTGTCTCGATGAACTGTAAAAAGGATGGACTTGTAGCTTGAATGGGTCTTTTGAAAATGGGTTTGAAGAGGAGGTTGCATCCGCAAGATAGAGGTAGTTGAGGAACATACCTGTATAAATCAAATTATACACTCAATAGGGAGGAGAGAAGAATAGTGTGTAAAACCCTATCTGAGCCCAAAGTCTCAGATGGCTACTCTTCAATCTTTAAAAGCATTGTCTCCATGGAAGAGCTAAAATTGTTGGAGATAAAGTCCCATGATTGTCACGCATCGATGAACAACTCCTACCTGTAGCAATACATTTGATGTTACTAGACAAAGTTAGGGGAGCTATTACAAAACTTTGCTACTTCTTTAATTCTTTGCGCAAGAAGATGGTGGATGTTTCCAAATTACAAGAAATTGAAGGACATCTAATGACAACTTTATGTGAGCTTTAGACAATCATCCCACCATCCTTCTTTGACATCATGGTACACTTAATAGTGCACCTCATTAATGAGGTCAGACTCTGTGGGCCAGTTTACTGGTGATGGATGTACCAATTTGAGAGGTACATAAAATTTTTAAAAGGGTATGTATGTAATCATAACTGGCCAGAGGGGTGTATAACCAAATGTTATATTGCAGAAGTAGTGGAATTTTGTATAAAGTACTTAGTAGGAGTGGATGTGATTGGAATACTAAGAATAAATAATCAGTTGCATTTCATGATCCCAAGGCTGGTGAATCTCTATCGAGTAGTAATGTATCGATCCTTGACTATAAATAATGGGACCAGGCACATCTTTATATGTTACAAAATGTTGGTGAACTCCAACCATAAATTGAGTAAGTTGATCATGCACTTAAGTAAAATTAATAATCAATGGTTTTATTTTATTTGATCTCTCCATTAATTTGTGTGTGTTATGAGAACATGGGTGTCCTCAAAGTAAAGAATCCAAGTTAATCAAAGAAACATAAATGGCTACAATTTGAGCATTATTGCACTTTCAATACTTGGCTCCATTAGAAGATAATATGAAAGAATTCACACAATAAATTACATTCTATGTATATATAATCTTACTTGCAACAATCATGGATGGTGATTGGACCGTGACCAAAAGTAATAAAATATGTTAGTTATTCCATCAATGGTTATTGCTCTTACACAAAAGACCATGATAACTCAAGAGAGTAGCAGAATAGTGAGGTTAGCTTAGTTGTCAATGCTACATTCTTTTCTAGTTCAAAGTATAACATGCCAATAGTGGCAGATGATACTACTGTGGTTGTGTTTAAGTATGATTGGGTGGAACACAATAAAGATAGCATCAAAATTGATGCTCTTGGATTGACATTGGTTGACCTCAACAAGATCGGCTATAAAAATGATCAATTTATTTTGGAGTGAAAGAAATTATAAGTGAAATATATATATTATAAGTGAAAGAAATTATAAATAGATAAATAAATAAATATTGAATATATTTGAAGTGAAATATATATTAGATTTTAATGATTTTTAAAGTTGGCAATTCAAACAACTTTTAAAGTCCTTTAGAACAAATGACTTTAAAAGTTTTAGACATTTAAAGTCACTTGAACGAAACAACTTTAAAAATCATTTCCCACGTAAAATTTTCACACTAAACTAAAGAAGTCACTTTTCTATTAACCAACTTCTTAAGCATAGACTTTTAAAGTAATTTGATTCAAATAGTTTTAAAAGTAATACTTTGTTTTAGTAATTTCTTCATCAACTTTCAGTTTATGTTTTTCAACTATCATCATCTATACATAAACTGAAGATAATATAAATGTTGATTTTCATTATGGGTGAACCAAATCTGAATTATGAATTGGAATTATATTTATATATTCTCAGTCAATATCAAATTTTGAGTCTTGGATAGTATCTCTTTTGGTTGTCTCATATTATATATATATATGTAATAAAAAGATGATAAATGAGTGGTTATTCCAAAAAATACTTTGATTTCCTTATTCACATGTTTGTCCATGTGTGTATGTGTGTATGTCCCTATGTGTGTTTAAAAGGAATGCATGAATCAACTATTGTAAAAGATTGGTTTCATTATGTAGTTATGTAAAATATTGTAAATACTAATATAACTATAACTATATATATATATATATATATTTGTAGTGAAAATATGTTAGTCATTAAAGTCATTTACTATAAATGGCTTTAAAAGTCCCAGACTAAAGAAGTCGTTTGATGTAAATAACTTTAAAAGTCAAACTTTTAAAATTATTTTTACAAACGACTTTAAAGTTAGTGACTTCTAAAGTTCTTTACAGAAAGCGACTTTAAAATTACTATTATGAACTGTAGCTATCCTCAATCATATCCCAAATGTAAATTGGAATACATTCACATATTCACTATCAATATCAATTTTTGAGTGTTGGTTAGTATCTCGTTGTTTGTCTCATATATGTATATATGCATGTTTCAAGAATTTTTGCATTGTTATGTTTAAAAACTTACCTTTTTAAATTTAAATTTCTTTTTGAATCTATATATATCATATTTTGCTTCTTTTTTCATTGTTAATTGAAAATTTCCACATGTGTGCATGCATGTAATTTAGCTATTTTAAATACTTATAATTCTTATATACATAGTGTTTTGTAAAATGCCTAACTTAATCTTTTCATGTCTAACAAGTCTCAATCATATTTGACTAAGATTGTCGATCTAGGCTTAAAGTCGAGCTAACAATCTCAGTCATCAGACCTGTTATTTTTTTATTGTGTAAACAATATCCATTAATACTTGATCAATGATCTAAAGTTATCAGTAGTTTTTCCATCCCAAAATAGGTAGAATGAATCAAAATTTTTGAAGATCCATATTGGGAAAATAAGACAAACTAAATGAGGATAATTGATTTGTAACTCTGCATACTGATTGGTCAATGAACTGCAACAACCTTACCAGAGTTCTGATAATTGAATTTTAATGCTAAATAACAAATCTCATCATCATCATCAATACCTTATCCCAATTAGGGGTTGCCCACATGAATCTTATTTCTCCATTCCTCTATATTAAGCACCATGGCTTCATTTAGTCCTAAAGTTTTTAAATCCTTCCTCACCACTTCTATCCATGTTCTTTTGGGCCTTGCCCTTGCCCTTTTAAAACCATTTACTTGCATTGCCTCACTCCTTCTAACCGGTGCCATTTTCGGTCTCCTTTGGATATGTCCAAACCATTAAGTTTAATCTCCCTCATCTTGTTACCTATTGATGCTACCCCTATATTTCCTCTAATATTTTGATTCCTCACTCTATCTGTTCTTGTCTTACCACTCATCCATCTCAACATCCTCATTTCTACTACGCTCATCCTATGAGCATGATGTCCCTTAACTGGCCAACACATCTCCATTTGTTCCAACCCGCTTAGATTCTCTAAGTAATCTCTCTCTCAATCTCTCCACTCTCATGAGTCATTGATCGTAAGTACCAAAAGTGGTCTTTTAGAGGAGCTTCTTGGTTATCAATCTTGACTGGTGTACCACTCCTACTCCTCTCCTTGCTAAAATTGCATTGCATATATTTTGTCTTAATTCCGGTGATTTTAAATCCTTTAGAATCTAGTGCTTCTCTCCATAACTCTAGCATTGTATTTACACCCTCCCTTGTCTCATCAAGTAAGATTATATCATCTACAAATAGCATGCATCAGGGAATCTTCTCCTGCAGATGTTTTGTTAACTAATCCATAACTAACGTGAAAAGGTATGGGCTCAATGGTAATCCTTGGTGTAATCCTATAGTGATAGTTGAATCACCAGTCTCTCTACTAACGGTCTTAACATTTGCCTCTCCCTCATACATATCTTTAATTATGTCTATATAGCCCCACGAAACCCCTTTCTTGCCCAATACACTCCATATTAACTCTCAAGGGACTATCGCAAGCTTTCTCTAAGTCAATAAAGACCATGTGAAGGTCTTTCCTTCACTCCCCATATTTCTCTACCAATTGTCTTAGTAAGAAAATAGGTTCCATGGTAGACCTCTTAGGCATGAAACCAAATTGATTGTCTCATGCCATAGCCTCTTCTCAATCACTCTTTCAAAAAGTTTCATAGTGTGGCTCATAAGTTTGATCCCTCAATAATTAGTCCTCCTTTATTCTTATAAATTGGTGCAATAGAGCTTTTCCTCTACTCATTAGGCATTTTCTTTGATTTTATAATCTTGTTAAACAACTTAGTCAACCAAACTACCCCAATATCCCCCATATACTTCCAAACCTCTATTGGTATACCATCGGGCCCCATGGCCTTTCCTAATTTCATCTTTTTCAAGGCCTCTTTCACTTCAAGTATTCTAATCCTATGTTCATATCTATAATATCCAATGTTATTTAGATTTATAGTATTTCCAATCCCTATATTCTCAGAGCCATTGTCATTTAACAATTTTTGAAGTACATCTCCCACCTTTGTTTGATCTCATTATCTTTGACTCATACCCTTTGATCATTACTTCTAATGCACCTAACATGATCTAAGTCCTTACCCTTCTATTCTCTTAGTTTTGCAAGTTTAAATACATCTTTCTCACCTTCTCTTATTCGTAGTATATTATAGAGCTCATCATAAGCCTTAAGTTTAACCTCACTTACTATTCTCTTAGCAACCTTTTTAGCATTCTTATATTGTTCATAGTTTTCATTATTTCTAGTCTTCTTCCATGCTTTAAAACACATATGTTTTTCTTTAATAACATTTTGCACTATTTCATTCCACCACCATGTTTCGTTTACTAATTGCCTTTTACCTTTAGATACTCCTAAGACATCTTTTGCCACTTTCTTAATGGACTCAGCAATATTAATCCGCATGGTGTTTACTTATGCTTCATAGTTCCAGTTACCTTCTACCATTAGCATATTTTGAATGAGGTTATTTTCTCTCCTTTTAAGTTCCACCACTTAGTTTTTGGATGCCTATTAATTTCATTTCTTTCCTTCCATCTTTTGATATGGATATCCATAACCATTAACCTATGTTGCGACATGGACTATTATACATTGATCGTTTTGTGTTCGTAAGTAGAAAAAAGTCTATTTGGATTTTATGAAGTCCACTTTAAAAGGTTATTAAGTGTTCATCCCTCTTCTTAAAGAGTGTATTTGCAATGGCCAGGTTATATGACAAAGCAAAATTGAGGATAGTTTTCTCCATCTCATTTTGTTCACTTATACCATACCCTCCATGTATTCCATCATATCCTTTCTTTTCTTTTCCTATATGACCATTTAAGTCAACTCTTATAAATATCCCCTCAATGTTGGAAATTTCTAGCATGACTCTCTCCATATCTTCCCAGAACTATCTCTTAATTATATCTTCTATGCACTTATAACATTTATGATCTACTCTCTGAGAACAAATTTTATTATTATAATTTTATCACTGATTCCTTTAAAGTCCACAAATTTATCCCTTAATTCTTTATCCACTTCATCCACTATAAATCAATGGATCATGAATGAAATTATCAAATCAAAATCTTTGATTGTCTAATCATGATCTTAAGCTTATACCTGAATACTTTGAGTATAAAATTAGACTATAAAATACTAAGTCAGACCACTATAAACTATTGGATTTGACTCTTTAGACCTAGATAATCCACCAATATAGCTATCTGATTTGCAATAAAAATCTAAACCGTTATATCACTAACTTGGAGAATGGATGACATATTTGAGATGGACTTGATCATATCTCACCTATGTAGTCTATGACCAGTGGAATGTAGATGGTTTATGATTAATCTGGATGGTTGTGATCGAGTCACATTGCTATGATACAGTGATGATTTGACACTTTTGTGCAATCTATTTAACATCAAATTTGAACAATCTAGGTAAATCTTTCACCTAATTGCTTCAAACTTTGATTTATGTTTTGTGCACATAATAAATAAAAAATGTTTGTGAAATTTTGTTAATTATTAACCTTAATTGAGTTATAGAATGTTAGATATAGACTAGTAAAATGTTTAATTATAAAATTAGGTTACGGTAAACGTTGATCTTACATTAAACTTGAAATATAAGGTTTTGTTAGTATAAATGAAATTCATATATCTAGAATCAGATTAGATCATTGGTCAATAAACATTGATGTGTACAACTTATAATTTAAGAATAAGATTTAAATGACAATCTATGAATCTAGACACTTGAACAATTGGATTCTAGTACGAATTGGGATACATTGAAAGACTAGTCATAACCTAAACCTTCAATTTAGATGACTGATTAATAGTGTTATATGTATATATCTCAAATCAACAATGTATCATAGTTTAGAAGCTTGGTTCAATTATTTAAATTGTGGATCAATGCTCAGATCAATCATTCGAAGACATTGGTATTTCAAAATGGTCAATATTAGGTAGGTGGAATAAGATTACTATCTTTGAAAACTAAATAATTACTATGTTTTGATAAGAATGAATTAATGCAGATAATGATATACATGTACTATCTTACATTTTAAATAGAATCAAAGCATGTGAAACTTAATTATTGTAACCCTAATTTTTAAATTCATTTTCAAATGATTATGAATTAATTTTGATGAATGCATAAAGACATCTAATTGAATCCCAAAACCCTAAAATTTGGATTGTACTCGAGAAAACGAATCCATTGACATAAAGAACACTAAAATCATAGATTGGATGGAAAAGTTATGGATCTATGAATGTGGAGGATATTTTGGTTAAAAAGGGAAATTTACTTAAGAAGGGGGCTAAATTGATATTGGCACCACCTCCCACTAAAGTCAGAATGAAAATAAACCATAGGTCTTTTCCCAAACTTGACAGGGAGAGAAAATAGAGGAGAAGATGGAGGGAAAAGGAGAAGAGAAGAGGAGGAAAGAGAGACGCAGAGAGAAGCCTTGCTCGCTAGAGAAGACGTTTCACACTGATGAGTAGAAGAACAGGGGTTTCAGGTGCCGAATCATCACCAAAGAAGACGACCACTCAGATATCAATCATCTCACTCACCATGAAGACCCTAACTAAGGCCCTTTTTTGTTAGGTGATCAGGGAGAAGTAGATGCCAAATTCTGGAAAATAAGAACACGCGACGACTCTATAGTTTGGTATTTGATTTATGCAAAAACCCATCATCTCTGATGATGTTAGGGAGTTAGAAGTCACCTTAGGGGTAAGATCCATGAAAACCTAGTTCTTGATTTGAAGTCTTGAGCCTATTGGAGGTCTTCTTCCCTTGAGCATGTTGTCTTGTTTTCTCCTTTTGAACACATAAGAAACAAAAAGATTCATCCATAAACTATATCTTTAATCCAATACAAAAAAGGGAAACAAATGGGCGAACATATACTCACCCAAGTAATAAAATCATTTCTAATGGTAGATTGAGATTTGAGTTGTCTAATTGTAAAATTGAATCCTATTGTTATTGACAATCATGAAACTAAAGCTAATTAGAAACTTTCTTCTCCCTAGTATTAGTAAAACCTTGTAAGCTATCCTATCCATACATTGAAGGAGGGTTGTGTATTGGCTTGGTTCTCTGGCCTAGACCATAATAGTAGGACATTGAGAAGAAGTTGCAAGTAGGAGGCAGGTCTAGAGAAGATGTGTAATAATTTGCTTTCTCTTCATCTTATTCATGGGTGAAGTGATTAGAGAAGGCTAATGGCCTTTTCAAACATGAAATTTTTTAGCTAATGCATTTTTTGGCAAATTTTAACCTAGATAAAAGACATTTGAATGCTTGGGAAAGGTGAGGAATCCTATGAACTGAGATTAAATTGATTTAGATTAGAATTGTGTGTCACTTTTCATTATTGTTTGACTTCTCTTAAGCTATCATTGGAATTTTAATAAAGTCAATAGCCATTTGTCTCCTTACATGCACTTTCTTATGAGTGCTAACCATGGCTCTAAATAGGTAGTACCCACCAAAATGATCAAAGCAACCATGCCAGAGTTACACATCAGCTGGTATGTTTTCTTCATCATAATCTTGTCAATGCAAATAGTGGTGCCCTATGATACATTGTGGCAAACTTTGCTAACATGATATGTATGGGTTGATATTTTAAACTATGTACTCTTAGTCTCATATGCATGGCTCCTTTCTCTTCCTCCACTTTGTAAATTGATTTGAGAAAACTAATGAAAGTTTGAAATTTCAGAAGACTCGGGCTAGAATATTAGGTTAAAAGCAAATATACTTTTATAGAGATTAAATCATGAGTGGAAACATAGAAAGTAATAATGCACATGAAAAATTAAATCAAATGACACTAATTTCATTAAATTCTAGGTTAGAATGAAAAATCTCAATTTTCTATATAAAGGGTAAAATGGTCATTTTCACCCATAACCAAGATTTAAAATTTGAATATTTGGAATGTACTCAAAAAATAGAAAGGTACTTGAAAAATCAATTTAGACGCCATTGAGTACACTAAAATCCAAGCTTGGATAAACAATATCCATTTTTCTCCATTTTTATGAATAAAAGGGCAAAACTATCTTTTCACATGAAAGTGGGGCCCATGAAGTAGGCCACTGTTTTGGAAGCTACAATAATTGAGCAATGCATTACCAGATTGTAGTGGAGGAAAAGGTGAAGGTGGAAACTCCACCCATAAATAAAATAATAAAAAGAAAGAAGGAGATTTTTATGAAAAATTAATTCAAAATTCAAAAACTTGCCTATAAATACATTTGAAAATTTTCAAAACTTCATCACAAAATCCCCTAGACTGTCTTGGAAAATCTAAGAAAAACTCCTCCCCCAATCTCTCTCTTTTTCCCTCTTTCTCTCTCCTCTCTCTAGAATAGTACCAAGAGCCCTAAGTATTAGCCACTCCATTCCAGATCAAATTTCACAAATCCCACCATTCATATTGTTCTAAATTCCTTAATCTACAAAACTCCCAAAGTAATTTCAAGATCCAACGGTTCAATCAACGAAAAAATACAAAGAAATATTTATTTGGTGTCTTATGGAGTACGGTAAGGATTAATTTATTTGGTTATTAATTCATCAATTCTGAGCAAATCAAGTGGGAGGATATCATCCAATATTTAATTTATGTTATTTTTGGTATTTTTAATTTCACTGGATTTGATTTTCTATTAATGTTTTAGAAAATCAAGTTCCAATGAAAAGCCCTCTAGTTTTGCATCATGGAGGGATCAGATGAAAAATCTAAGCCATCCAATAGATTAAAAGGGTTGAAAACCCCTAAGTATGAAATAACAGCCAACTTAGTGGAGATATGATGGCCTAATTTGATGGAGAAAAGGGGGCTGGTGATTTGACGGGTCGGTTTGGATCGTCTCACTATTTATAAGTTACCACCTGGTTTTCACTTGTAAAGCAGGGCGAGACAACCAGTTCCACCGACTATGCCTGTTTTGTCCTTTTCTAACGACCAGATCAAATCTAGATAGTTAAAACAACTGTGAACTTCAAACTTGAATTCTGGAGTCATCTGAGCTCCAAATTATGAGCAAAAAGAAGCTATAGAAAGCTTATAATGTCTAGTTTCATATGAAATAATAAAATTTAGGAAATATTGCAAGAAACTTTATGTTTAAAGAAAATAAGATTCTTACGTCCATGATCTTGAAGATCTAAGATGATCAGACCTTAAGGATCTGATCTATTTATGTTATAATGATAAGGATATGTGAAATTAAGGATTTAATATAAAAAATATATGATAATTTAAGAAATCTACCTTTTATGGTAGAAGTAACCTAAAATTTGTAAAGGAACTTTCTTGATTAGTAAGATCAAGCATGATCAAACCCTATGGATGGATTGGATAGAGTTAATAATGATGAGATCTAGTAAGATCATTGATCAATTATGATAAAAACATGTGAAGATGATCTTTGAACCTATAATGAAGTAAAAATCCTAAATCTAAGGAAAGGACTTAAGATCTAATGGTTGGATCATATTAAAAGCCTCTAATGATGTAAATTGATTAGTATGATTTCATTTAATTATTAGATTCATTTTAACTTTAATTTATGATATGATTATAGGATCCCTGCTAAGTTATTTCTTCATTTTGATTTAAATGATCTGCATATTATTAAATGGTTAGATTTAATCATCTTAGGGCCATGTTAGTACACATGATTTTCTTTAAATATCCTTAGGGTAAGTAATATATGAATGAGGGCCATGCTAGTTTAATTTATGTATGGACTATAGTATGATTTCCATTTAAGATGGTAATGGAATTGTGATTTAAGATCATGTTAGTTTAATTTGATTTCATTAATTAAGGATTATGATAGTAGTTACATGGTATTGCTATCCTTAGATTATTGAATTTATATTAGTTTTATGCTTTAAATTTTATGATTCATTATTGTTATATTTCTTAGTAGATTTAATTAATAATTAGTTATGATAAAGAGCATAAAATACCAAAAATGTAACCTAATGAGAAATTAGAGTTTCATGACATAAATAAGAAGGAATGACTTGACTTGGACTTAATTAGTAAGGGCTATAGTTAGTAGGACAATATAAGGAATGGTTTACCCTTTCCTTGGCCCAAATTAGAAGAATAAGACACATCCATGAATGACATTTTATATGATTATGAACATTAATAAAAATGAAGTAGAGATAAATTAGGGTTTATGAGCTCATAGGAACTTTATGGAAGGTTGATCTAAGGTCACTCCAGTGGACACTGAACATTGTCATTAAGGGGGTTATCTAATAGAGCCTCGCTCTTCCCTCATCTTCTAGTAACGTTCGTTGAGGTCTAAATGCCTCCTTACATGAGGATTGAAGTAACTACTTTTTGACCAGCCTGTAGCTGGTAAGCCTTACTCAATTGAAAATAAGAGGAGTTGTCTAGAAGTAAGAGTGAATAAATTATCCTCAAACCAGTAACATTAACTGGTTGAGAAATAATAATAAGAACATAAAAGGTTAGCAAATTAACTAATCCTAATAAAAATTGTAAATAAGATACGAATGATTAAATAAGAATCCAATAGGAGGTCTTGAATGATCAAAACAACAAAAGAAAAGAAATACAAATGTAGAGTAGATTATTATTATGTGAATATACTTGTAATATAGATTAATTAGGTTAGAAGATCTGAACCCTTGATCATATGTGATTCAAGGAAGAAAGATTCAGATCATCCTACTTAAGGATGATCAAAAGACCATGTAGTATGTAGTATGTACCTTTGGATAGAAAGATGACATTATACGTATGATTTGACATATATACATTGATCAAGACTATGGCAGACTTCAAGGAGTAAGAATACCCTATTAAGGTAGGAGGATTTTATGAATGCATCTATATGAAAGATACACATTGAATACATGATCTTATGTATAGAAATGTTGACATGTATAATGAAAATACCTTGTGCTAAATTCTTATGATTCAACCAAATAATGAGAAAATAGATATGAAATGGTTAAGTGTAAAGTTGAAGAAAACCCTAAGTAAATAGAGAAGTAGAAGATATTTCAGCCCTAGATAAATAGACATATTATATAATATGTATAAAAAATATTTTACATATGAGCATAGGGGCTTGTGGTTTTGTTTTAAACAGGTGTAGGCCTGGGGATGCTATGCTAGGTGAGTTATGAGGGTTTGGCCACCCGCTCTTCAAAATTTGTTGATGATGAATTCCATGCCTAAGAAAGGCAGAAAGTCAGGTGGGGCAATTACGAGAAGGTCGCCACTGTGACAGCCATGGTGCCCCCATACGAACATGGATTTTACATTTCCATTGAATATGGTATGAGTGGATTATTGAGTAGTTACCTGAGCGTGCTATACAAATTAAACTGCAAGCATGGTAGTCCTTTGATTTATTTTGTACTATGACACATATGAAATAGGCATAGTGAGATGCCTTATATGTGGCATAATGAAATGCTAAGTAATTGTATATTACCAATATTCGCAGGAAAAAGGGAATTCCCAGTATAGTAACTAGCTGATATACTGATCTCTTACAATTGAAAAAGTTGATCAGCTTAGTTGGGAATGAGAAATGAATATTTTCATTATTTTGATGAATTTTTTCATATACATTATGTATAAGGATGTACATAAATGATAAAAGAAAGGTTATAGAAATGAGATTGATCCATGATCATGTTTATGATAGAAATGAATAATGGGATTAATGAGTATTAGGATTATATTGTCAAATTATGTTACTTCTTTAATCCCCTACCAAGCATAGCTTGCTGAGATATTGTAAATGTTTGAATGTTTACAATATCTCAGATATAGAGAAGGAAAGTTAGGAGCTCAAGACTTGAGAAGACTTGAAAGAATAATCAATTAGGGTATATTCATTGAAGACATGTATTTTATTTGAGAGCATTATATATATTGAGAGTTTTTATTGCATGTGAGCTTTGAAATTTAGATTATGTAATTTGGACAAGTATTGTAATGATACGGGGCTATACTGTAAACCACTGGATGGATTGTAATAATTCCTTCAATGGAATTTTATCTTGTACAAAACTCTACTTATGTTATGAAGTGATGACTTGGGTTTTACAAAACAAGTTCTAAAGAAAAGAATTTTCGTTGCTTTGTTTTACGAAATTTTTTTACTACTAAGGGCCCTGTCTTTGCAAAATGTATTACAAAAGGTGTTATAAAAACCCGAGTCATCACAGACACCACATATGTGTAAGTCCACTCACAACATAATGTTAGCACTTGCCACCTTATGCTAATAGGACAAGTTTGTAAAAGTGAAAAATGGTAATAGAGATTGATTGCACATAGATATGTAGGATGAGCCATTGATTGTATTCATCTTACTGGACTAATGTTGGTGGTTAACCAACTGAAGACAAAAGGACTCTTAAAGTGAACTCTTTTTTCCTTTATTTATTTATTTATTTTTTTTTGTTGAATGATCTCCTTTTTTCTTTATTTAAAGAACCATTGTTCATTCATCAAATGATGTTCTTGAGAACTAGATACACTTGGACCTGCAAATATAAGGGATGATAACAATATAGCTAAAATATATTTTCTATTTTAAGTTTGAAATGGATGATTGTAATTTTTGTTGGAAGAATTTGGGAAGGTATCACATATTTTAGCAATTTCCTATTTCTCCTAGTTTGTTAAATTTATCATAGTTATTCCTCATGATTTCACATTTCATGGATTTTACATAACATTGATGATATCCTACATTTTTATTATGGCTTGCTGTTGTTTTAAATAATCCAATAAAAGCTTATTTGATGGTGATGTGATCCTGGTTAATAGGGAAAACCATGTAGTCTTCTATCATTCATAATTTGTTTTGATACAACAAAGCATGTCATTAACATGTTCCATGATTAGTATTTTAGTCCTTCTAATTATATGGTTGATTATTAGTTTCTTTATTGGAATGCACATACGAATGTTGAAGTTGTTTAAATCATCATGAAAACAAGTTAGTGTAATACCCGAGCAATTTATGCTATTTTTAACAAAAATTGGACATTCTATGGGAAATAAATTGTATTAAATGTTTTACCTTATTTAAAATAGTAAACGAAGGAATTTCTAAGGAAACTTGGTACCATTAGATTCTACTCGAAAAATGGAATCCAACGCCTCAAAGAATGCCGAAAATAGAGTTCGTATGAAGAAGTTACGGCCGTTTAAAGATCAGGGGCAGTTCTATAATTTAAACTCAAAACGAAAAAGAAAGAAAACGCAAAGGGGCGTTTTGATAACGGCACCCCTTGTCGTCTTCCTCCTCCAGATTTCTCCAGAAACCCTCTTCTCCCGATTTTTCCAGAAAACACCAGGGGAAATGGCGGCACCGCCATTGAGGGGCACCGCCTTCTTCCCTCTATAAATATCCTATCTCCCCCTCTCCAAAACATGATTTTTTCCAGTCATTTGGGGCTGGGGTTTCCTGCAAAAATTGAAAACCCAGTTTCCTTGCATTTTTCGACAACGACCAAGCCCGAGTCAGGCCGGCCATTCTCCCCATTCCCCTCTCTTCTCTTTTCCGGTCTTGGCATTGGGGTTTTTCCCTTCTTCGAGTTTTCCAGTGACCAAGGGTTCAGGCAGGTGTTAAAGGAAACCTACCAGGCTGGAGGAGCGCCATCTCCAGCTACCCAGGTAAGCTCTCACCTCCCTCTTGCATTTTCTCCTCTATTTTCTCCTTTGTCCGGCCTAGATCCATGCCGGATCTGGTGGGTTCTGGCCGCAAATCCATGATTTTCTGGGGAAGGAAACAAGACGGGTGAAAAACTCATCCCCAGTAGCGTGTCCCAGGGTGCACAAGCATCCCTGGGGTGTGGGCGTCCTAGGGTGCACAAGCGTCCCTAGGGTGTGGGCGTCCCAGGGTGCACAAGCATCCTAGGGGTCTATGGGTGTGATGCGCAACCATGCCAAGCTCCCTGGGGCGACTGTCACATGCGTGCCATGCACGGACAGATGCCCGACTTGACCAAGACGCACGAGTGTCCCAGGAACTAGGACGTGCGTGCAACCCTGCCTAAGACGCATCCGCACAATGCTGTCCAGGACGCGCACCCTAGCGCGCCATTCATATGTGCGCACCATTCGAACAGACACATGTGAGTAATGTGGTTTAGGTACAACCAGGGCACGCACGCATCCTAGAACCTGTGGCGCAGGGCCCTAATTGACACGTCTGGGTCGTCCATTAAGGCGCACACACGTCTTGGAAACCATGATGCGTGGACCTAATGAGACTAGAAAGTTAGGATCATAGGACAATTTACAGAGTTAACCATTGAATAGTAGATCCACGTCAGAGGATCTAGCCTGACAATGAATTAGGCAAGGACCATGGACCCTAAAAGGCAGATCTAGTGATCTAATGTCTAAATAGATTGAAATTGATAAGGACTCCTTGTATCCATTAATACCTAGGAATTTATAAATGAGACCCAGGGACGAGTTGAGTGATGAAGGACGCGACTCCAAGAGACTTTGAGGTAGGTGCTCTATCGCTACTAGACTTTTAAAAAGAGCCATGATTGTTTTGAATGCATGTTTTAAGTATAAGTTATATGACTTGTTTAACATGACTTAATTTTATTCAGCATGCATATGATAAATACATTATGCATAAACATGCTTTGCAAACAATTGCATAAATTGCATGATTTGTGGTTATTGAGTTTTGAAAATTTGCATGTCCTTGAGGGTTACCAAAAGACGCTGGAGTGCCCAAAAGACGCTGGGTAGACAGTTGTGAGGGCCAGGCAGTTGTGAGGGACCCAAAGAGGACATGTTTTGAAAAAGAGGTTTTTACTTGTTTGATCTTTTATGATTTGGGCTAATAAGCTCGTGGGCGCTATGCCGAGAGGTCTAGGTTGGCCTCCCAGCCTCTACGACTATTAGGTGGAATGGGTACCACGCCCAGAAAGGGCATGTCCCTACGTCGACTGCATGTGGTACAGGGGGCTACCACTGGTGTCACGGCACTAGATTGATGTGTCATATGCCCCGTGGAGGCTATGACCGAGTGTCCTCAGGTACCTGGGGACCACACAGTGGCAAGGTTGTGGGCATAGTTGGTCCCTATGGTTTGAGGATTTACTTGCATTGCATGTGGCATGACATGAGGTTGGTCGACCATACCATATATCCATGAGTTGAATTCAGTGGAGCATCTTATGCATATCATTATGCTTATGATATATATATATGATACTTTCAACTTGGATTATGCGATTCTTTAAGTCATCAGTATTCCAATTCGACAATGGTTTTTAATATCGATATTGAACATGATTGTTCAAACATGCACATGTTTTAAAGAGCATATGATTTTAAAACATAGCATGCATTGTAAAACTAGTAGTGATAGACTCCTACTGAGTATAGTATATACTCACCCTATCCTTAACATTTTTCAGGACAACTCCATTCACGAGTAGAAGAAGCCTCAGGAAATGTTAGTGCTACGAGCAAGTAAATCAAAAAGAGACAATTATACATCTAAGTAAACACTCTACCCTTTGGACATGTATTTGTATTTATTTATAGTTGGGTTGTGAGCTGTGACTGGATAGACCTGGGAAGACATTTATGATTTCTGAAGTTTTTCAAAAACTACTTTGGTTGTTGTGAAAGCAAATAACACCCGGGGTTTTCAAAATGATTTTGAAACTAAAGATTTTTCCGCTGCATTGCATGGTTTTTATAAAAAATAGTTTTCAAATAGGGATACATCCTGCCTTAGGAATTAGATATTGTATTTAAAAATGCATGGGAAAACTCGGGTCGTCACAGTTAGTGACTAGTAAGCCAATCTAAATTTTAGTGTCATTAGTTCTTGATTATGAAGAAAGCCTACACTCATATCATGGGAGCATTTGGATACAAAAATTGATGATATTAGTCGTACCTATAGATCCATGTTACCCTATTGGATTGTTATGTTGTAAAGGTTTTATTATCACATGTGACTTCCATGGGTGCTTGTTTAACAATGGAACAACATTAATATTTACAATAGAATAGGTCATTTAAGATGCTGATGTTATTTTATCATGACGCGAATGTGGCTTTTCTTCACCTATTACTTCCTATTTTATTTGTCGTGGTTAACCTTGCATTTTCTCTAAATAAACTATATTTTATATTTTCTTTAAATGCAAGCTCTTAATCAACTTCTTAAATGCAAGCTCTCAAATAAAGTGCACCTAGCCTTATTTACAATGTCTCAAGTTTGAAGAAATAAGACAAAGCAGCAAAAGATTGTGCTAAAGATCTCCAGAGAAGGACAGAGAAGGTATGTGAAGCAAGTTTACAATATTGTTGATAATTTTGTGAACTAATGTAATACTTTGACTTAATATGACCTTTGCTTTATTGACATGTGGATGGGTACATTGAAATTATGGTGGTGCAGTTGTGACTAGATTGATCCGGGTCTTGAACTCATCTTTCAGTTTAATTAAAACTTGATTTCTTATGCATGTTTAAATATTTTATGTTTATGTGAATGGATGGAGATGGAGTCTCCTTTATTATTATTTGACTTAAACTATGTTTATCAAGGAAATCACATTTGCATTCGTAAAATGTGTAAGTCCAAAAATCAGAGGAGACTCTATCAGATTTTGATAGAAATGTGGCATTCATTTCTCTAAAAATCCTAATTTTTAGAAAAGAAACATGACACTTAGGATTTTTAGAAGTCTTCTCATGAAAAATGTTTTTGTCCTTGTTTTATAAATAATTTTCCAACTCGAGGCCCTATAATTGTAAAATATTTTGTGAAAAAGTGTTAGAAAAAACTAGGATGTCACAATTATCATCTTATGATAATTTTTACTTCCTCAAATTGGAAGTTGAATGGTTGAGTTGACACTTGAAACCTATATACATGTCCCTATATATAGTGATACATCTAAAAGTTAAAGTCAGTATGTAAACATAGGCTACTATTCAACCGAACTACCTATTTAGGCATCAAGAATGAATCGTACATTAAAAACTTGTAGCGCTCTCTCACAATTTAGTGTAGACATATTAACTAAATTTGTAAAATTGGATTAGTATATTCATAATCTTTTCATGCTAAAGAAAATGACTAGAGCAATACTACACCTAAGGGAATATAAAGCCAAATAGAAGGCATGTTACATTTGGCCTAAAGTAGACTGAAAGCATTAGCCAATCTACCTAAATCTCCCAAAACTAATTAATAGGTGGTACTAGCACACCCTTGATCACTTTGATAAGAATGACTTATAATGCATTTCTAGAAATCGGCATGAACAAGATGCAACATGACATGCGTGCAAGCTTACTAGTGAATGCTTTAAGGTGTATCTCTTGATTGTCGAATGTTAGTAGTTTCTTACATAATGATAAATTATTTTAGTCATGTTTATCATTTTCTATGATACATGCATCATGTGCACTCCTCTTACGTTTTAATTGCATGTCTTATTTGTATTGTTAGTCCATATTTAAATGTTGCCCTTCATTGATAAGTTCAATTGCATGCTATGCTATCTTGAGGTTTCATTGCTTAAAGTTGTTGCATCTTTAAAATAGTTTAGTTAGTTTCTAGGTTTAGTTTTAGGAAAGTTTAATTTTAGAAATATCTATACTTAGAAAGTTTTTATTTTCATGCATGTTTTATCTAATTTACTTTTGGTTTGTTTGCCACCTATGCTATGTCAGTTTATTTTCTTTAAATGGATTACATGGCCTTTTTCTATCTCATTATTCTAATATCATTGTGTTCTTGCTTGTAGTAATGATGGAACAAGAATAATATCAAAATGAAGAGCACAAACAAGAGACCAACATGAGCACTACTAAAAAGAGAAAGGGTAGAGGGCAAATAGCAATGGAAATGGTTATCAAAACAAAGTTAAAGGGAATTAAAGAAGCTATCCAATACAATAATAGGGGGTAAGAGATAGGTGAGAATGCATCCTCTTATAGCAGTTTTCTCTACTCCATAGTAAGAAGCATGGTTCTTACCACAATTAATGACTAGAGACTTTCACCATCCTCAAAAAAAGATTCAATATGAAAAATGGCAAAGGTAGTTCTTCCATTTATCTTCCTCTTACAATTACATAGCTCATATGTCAATGATCTGTCAAGGCTGTATACAGAATACATTTGTGCAAGACCGCACATCTATTGAATTTGAGGGATATGTAAAAACTATGTTTCATTTAATTAATTACATGTAACATCTAATTATTGCACTCAATTACGTATGTACAAATGTGCGAGCAAAGAGTGCAAAAGGAAGAAAGGTGCATGAAACTAATATGTAGCAGCACCTCTCTAGGTTGGGCTATGCTTGTTTAGAAGACCACAAAGTAAGCATCTGTGATAATTTATTTCTTTCAAATTAATTCTACTATTATTATATACATTTTTTTCTCTAACTATACTATCTTGCTTCACAAAAGAAAGCTGGAAGATGGCACATTCAATGGGCCGTATTGGCCAAATATTCTCAAATGAAACTACTGCACAAATTCCTTCAGACATTATAAGTGGTTCCACCTACCTATCAATTTTATACAATTAATTAGATGACATGATCATGTCTATCTAATAAAATTTTGCAGGACATTCTTACCTAAGAAAGCACAAGTACAAGAACTCTAGGCAGCATTACTGCAATGACTTCTTGTATAGGGCTATAGGCAATATGAAGGACCACCCTAGTCAAGTTAGAGGCATGGGGAGAGGTATTGTTCCTTCCAAGTTCTTTGGTAAAAGTTTACCTACAGCTCAAAATGAGGAGGCCTACAATGAGTTGGTTCAAAAAATAAAAATAGACATATTTAGCTAGTTGCATGAAGGATGTTTGATGTAGTTTCTCCATTCCCTACACCTAATTCTTACAATACCCATGTACCTCATTCAAATGCTAACTGCAATTCTCAAACTGAAGAAGATCATGATGGATAACCGGTACTCCTTGAAAAAGAAATTCTAGCCAAGGAGGTATATATATATATATATATATATATATATATATATAGACAAAACTACAAATTTTCATTGTCCTTATATAATAATTTTCTATCTCAACTTCTTTATTGTATATCTGATTTGCAAGTGGGTGAATGCGGATTGATCTTGAATTCCCGTCAAAACATCATGGTAGTTGGTTTATGCTATAAGCATGAATCAACTGTTTTGCATAAAATTAGTATGCCACCACATACGAAGCGAGTGTCCATTACCATGGCTTTGGATGCTAATGCCAGCCTACCATTCCGTTTAGAAATGGAAAATATTATAATAGTTGGGCAGGCAATTGCATATCACATCACTTGGCTAGAGGCGCTAGTCATTCCCATAGAGTCCATGATATGTATCTTATCATACTACCTTCCTCATCAATCAATTTTAGCTAGAGATCTCAATTTAATTGTTTATTAACTTTATATAGTTAATCGGCAATAACATGTGCCATCGAGGTCACCTGCCATTGCAGTATCACATATTCTCACACCAATGGAATAGGTACTTGTATATGTGTTTATTTTTTATCAAAAATTAGGTCCTCTTCATTGATTAATATTAATTAGCTAAAAAATATTACATCTTTTACAATAGTCATCTAAGGATCATGTGGAAGTCCCACCTAACACACCTTGATCCCTAAGGTTAATCTATGGTCTCACTAACAAAGATAGGGCAATCAACCTTATACAAATCAAGGAGGGAGTACTTGTCGATGACATTGTTGAAGTGTCTCTTATCGCAGAGGACCTATTACGAGTTTGCATATGGGATCTACTCAAGCACTCTCACATTGTCTCCTACAAGGGGTATATGCACATATTTGCTTATAAAATATTTAACATTACATGTTATATTTTCTTGATGTAGGTAATAGTTATTTCTTTTATGTATCATCTTGAATGATGCAACTAGCCTTCTTGAGTTGAGGGCATACTTTACCAATTCCTTGACCCTAGCATCATTTGTTCAATGGTGGAGCAATGGCTGATAGGGAGCCTTGTCAATGATATTTTACTAAGCTTCTTCTAATGTACAAGGGATAGGGCTTAATGATTCCCCACAATAGGTAGTAAGTTTTATTTTTGCATTTTTTCTTGCTTACTTATTCTATACTTAGGGATTATCAACTTTAATTACAATTCATGTGACTGTCTACATAGGTCTCATTTGACGCTACTCGTTTTGGATGTGCATGATGGGTAGGCTTTTTGTTTTTTATTCTTGTTCATTACACATTTGTCCCACCCTTGAAAAAATTATAAATAAGTAAGATTTTATTCTTTTCATGTATTACGTATAGATAAATAATTTTTTATTCATCTATAATGCATTTAAAATTTAAATTTGTAGAGTATGGATAACATGCGCTAATTTGATTAAGATTGTACAACAACCAAAACTCAATTGGAAGAATGTCAAGGTATAGAAAATAGTTAAACTTACAATATTACAAATGATATTAATGGATTCCTTTTATTGTCCTTGTTGCATACTGTCCTAGGCAATAGTCTGATTAGGAGTGTGGGTACTATGTTTTGAGATACATGAGGAGCCTAATATTCGATGGTGTTGGTGTCTCCCAATTAAGAAAGGTAAGACATGTTTTACTTTCATAATCTTATATATTTTTTGTCATTTTTTAGGGATCTAGCTAAAAGAATGTGACCAGAATTAAATATGTTGTATTACAGGCTATTGTGCTTTTTGGGTGGGTAAACAAGAAGAGTTACTCCAGAGTAAACCTCAATGAAATATGAAGAGAATGGGCTAAGTACGCAATGAGTTTTAGTTAGAGCACTTAGAGTAACTGCATGAATGTAAAATACATAATAAAGTATTTTTTCATTATCTTGTATGTGTTCTTTTAGTTTTTATAATTTTCGTTAAATATATATGTTTTTAAGTGATGAATGAGTGGAAACTTGGAGTGTGGGAGTAAATGAGTAAGTATGGATGAAGTGAATTTGGAGCTTCTAAATGAGGTGGATATGGGGTTTCATTATCAATATATTCATCGAATTATATAACTTTTATTGGATGATGAATGAGGGTAACTTAGAATGTGAAAGTAAATGTGAGTGTGTATAGAATTATAGATGAAGTGAATGTGGATATTGTAGTAAATGCATGTGTTGTAGTTTCTTTTATGAGCTATTTTCAAGATAGATGTAGATGGATAATGATGAATTTGAATGTTTTGTACCCAATGTGGAAGTGAATGCATGTTTGTTTTTCATGTGTATAAAGACAGTATGAAAATTGCATTAGGTGTTATATTGAATGTATATAGGTGGTAGTGATTGCAATGTGAAAAATGGAAAAAGAGGACTTTTGAAGATGTTTAGGTCTAAACAACTTTAAAAGTTATCGACTTTTGAGGCCGACTTGATAGAAGTTATTTTTTAACTAACTTCTATTAGAATTTTTTACTGACTTTAAAATTCTCCTTGGTAGTACTGTTACTACTTTGATTAGTGCTCTTGTGAGTAATATTAGAAGTACACCAGGCTTTCTAGAAACATTGATATTATTACCATGAAAACATGGATTTAAATGAGTTCTCAAATCATGGATCCGTCCCTAATAGCTAATGAGCTAGATTATCTTGAGCATGCATTCATTAAGTGATTGAAGGTGAGGCATACTTAACCATTCAATGATATAATCAATCTAAGATCATGTGAAATGATATTCAATCAAGCATTCTTAAGTTGATAGTTTCTTTCATGCACTTCTGTGTTGAAGTTATCATCTAGATGTCTTAAGGGTTTCCTTGACATATCCATTTAGAATGCCACTCACTTTCCATTTATCATTTTCATAGGTTTCCATTATGCCTTTTATTAGGTAATAGTTTATGTCGACTATTCAATGTGTATGGTCCCTAGGCTATGGGTGCCATTTAAGATAATGACCTTCACTCTTTTGGGCCTTAAGCTAAGGTCACCTTGTCCTCTTATTCAACCACACTTGGGGCATTATAATTATCAATATAGGTGTTAACTTGGTAGAATAACCAGTCACTAATGTGTTACTAATCAACAAAATGACTATGTACACATTTCACACCTATGATAAGTCCAATGTTCTAAGTCAAAATGACATCAAATAAAATGGTAAATGACATCTTTCTTCAAAATCTTGGGAGCATCATGCCCTATGGTTTTATCCATGTCCTAAGGCTTTAAACCTAAGGAAATTCACCCTCCAAAACAAGCAATCGTAGTGAGTTACACTGATCCCATACTTGGTGTTGTAACTCACTCCTAGAGCCCATTTAGGCAAGTGATTCTCCTCCAAGACCTTAGAAACTGTGAGTGATTAATCTACCATTTACTCATTAAAAATTTAATCCATATTATAGTAGGTTAGTAATCTCTTTAGGAGTAAACATTTTCATCATTTAGAGTAGTTCGAGGTTCAAGCTGAGTTATTTTAGGAATGTACTTCAAAAGGTATTGAATTTAGTTGCTTTTAGTTTGCAAAGTTCAAGAATTTCATAATAAATTCATAGAACATGTATCAGTAAAAATGATCATAAGAAAATTGCAAGGTTTTCAATCACTTTGGCCCACTTAAAATCCCCCAATTACATGTATCATTTTCTACATGGATTGCAAAACCGATTACTGATATGAGGCCAATAGGCAAGAAAAATCAACAAATTTGGCTCATAAAAATCATCAATTCTTCAATAAACATGATGATGGATCAAAACAAAACAAAACAAAACAAAACAAAACAAAACAAAACAAAACAAAAAATAAAAAAAGAAAAAGAGTTCCAAACAATTTACACATTTAGATCATCCGAAACAGGATATGAAAGCAGTTCCAATCTAGGGCTACTTTGAGCCCCAAATGCCGCACTTTTTCATGCTTCAATTCATTGGTTTACAAGCCTAAATTCCATCAATTTAAACCTCATTCAAACATAATGGAGTGCATGATAAAATAAGTTATCAACGTACATGTACCATGATCTAAATTAGTGAGTAAAATGCCCCCAAATCATCACCAAAGATGGCATCATTCTGACCCTATCAAATTGCATCCTTTTCAAACCATTTATCCTTGGGATTTCAAGCTAAATCTAACCATTCAAAGTGTCATTCATACAGGATACATCATGTTAAGAAATACCATAGTCACATGCATATAACATGCTTCAAGAATTAGTGATGAAACATCACTTAAACCACCTAAGCTTGACCCCATTTGTACCTTTGCAAATGTGTCATTTTCCTTGTATGCTTTCCACCTCATTTCCACCACATAAACATTCATACTGAGCATTATATTCTAGTCATAGATTCATACTACTTACGATCAATATTAGCAAGTACAAACTAGGCTGTCCATCATGTTAATCATCCATGAATCAGTCTTAAAATCAAATGCATGATTGCAAAAACCATACAAAAACCCATGTTTCAAGATTTTATGAACATATTGATGATAATCTTAAAGGTTTTAGCAGTGTCCCTTGACCTAGTATGAGTGCTCCAAAGTAATATGATTAGATGGTGATCTAGCTTCAAGGCTTTGGAGTTTCCAATGATATGCTCTAATTATTATCGCGAATGCATGGCTCTATTGAAGTATACAATTGGAAAATATGGGTCAATCCCATGAGGTCTCTTTGATAATGGAAGTTAATTAAGACCTAGGTTAGTCAATTTTAACCTAGCGAACTTCAAAGAAGAGAAAGAATTCTAAACTAAAGCAACTAAACTACTAAATTAAAGCAAACAACGTAAGGAAAGTATCTAAGCAAAAAAGTAAGCAAGTAAAGAACTAAACTAAGGAAAGGCAAACAAATTTTACATTAATCAAAGTTTGGTTACAATTAATAGAAAGTAAATACATGAATAAAGGAAAAACAAAGTAAATAAGAAATTTCCATGAAGTGGCCACTATTGGATTGTGTCACTCAACAATGCTCTTTACACGTCCTCTTCTTTCTCTCTTGGGCTTGAACTCCACTTTATAGTCTTATTGTTGTGTCACTCAACAAGGGCCTATACACTTATATTCAACCCAAAGTACACTAATTTATAGCTAACCTTTTCACTTCTCACTAACCCGACATTTCAAAAACCCAAACTATTTCTTAACCATGATTTAGGAATTGGACTAACCTTGGCTGACATAGAAGGCAGAAGGTTTTCTTCCTTTTACTTAGATACCAAAATCTCAAAAGAGAAAAGAAAGTAAAAGAAAGATAGAATATAGAAGGTGGAAGAGAAAGGGAGATCTATGAGGGAAGGAGAAGCTATATGAGATCTATGATAGAAGATGAGTGTGTGGAAGATCTAAACATGGAAGGAAGTGATGGAGTGGCTGGTGCAAGCATGTAAGGAAGAGTGAATGGAAAGAGATGAGATGGTGGAACGTGCAAGAGAGGCTGCAAGATAGAGGAATCGTTTGGGGCATGCGTGGACAAGGTGGAGAGATGGGAGTGTGTAATTAGAAGGTGATGTGCAAGAGATGGTCAGAGAAGAAATGCATATGAGTGTAAGAAGAGGAAAGATGGAGGGAGAAGAAAAAAAGAATAGAAATGGAGGGGAAGTGGGGATGGATTATCTTCCTTGTCTCATGGATTGACTTTGATCATGTGGGTGCTTTGGTAAAGGTGATTTCTCTCCCTCTATTTCTCCTAGATTTAGTTCGCAAGTTCAAGAAAAAATTAAGAAATGAGGGGTTTTTTCCTCCTTCACCTCTTATTTATAAAGTTTAAGCAAGGGAAACTCTAAGGATGGATTAATAGGATCTAAGGGAGAAAGCAGGAAAGGTTGAGATGGAATAAATGAGAGCAAGATAATAAGAAGGGAAGCAAAAGAGAGAGGTGTGGAATTCAATTTTCTTGGGTGTTTGACATGGAATGCAATTGAGATGTGGGAAGAGATAGCAAAGTGGGATAAAGAAAGGGATAAGGGTGGTTAAGAATGAAGATTTGGTAGGAAAGAAAAGAAGATTTCTTAGGACGAAAGGAAGAGACGAAGATTAGGAAGTTTGGTTGATTTTAGTGAAGTGGATAAGAGGGGAGGAAGCATCTTTTTTCATATGTACAGCCCAGGTATCAGTACAATACTTGTCCAAATTACATAATCTAAATTTCAAACCTCAGCATACATTAAAAAATCTCCATACAATACAATGCTCTCAAATAAAAATACATGTCTTCAAGGGATATACACTAATTGATAATTCTTCCAAGTCTTCTCAAGTCTTGAGCTCCTAATTCTCCTTCTTTATATCAAAGATATTGTAAACATTCAAACATTTACAATATCTCATCAAGCTATGCTTTGTAGGGGATTCAAGAAGCATAATAATTTGACAGTATAATCCTAATACTTCATAATCCCATTGTTCATAAGCATACTCATGGATCAATCTCTTTACTTTGTCATATACGTACATCCTTATACATACATATTGTATATGTCGTATATATATATATATATATACGGTCAAAATTGTGAAAAATAGTTAATATCTCAAACATCAATAGTCACACTTAGACACACTGAGTTGATCAATCATCCAAACTCTGCCAGAAAATACTCCCTCATTTGGGCAGTATCATCTCACTTAGCCATACTGAGTTGATAAAACATCCAGACTTTGCTGAGAAAATACTCCCTTATTTGAGCAATATCAACATCTCATTATGCCATGCATCATAATGCAAAATACTTAAAGGACTACTATGCTGCAGTCTAATATGTACTAACGTGCTCGGATAACTATTTTCATACTCCACGGATACAAAATGTGGAAAATCATCTATGTCATGTCTATATGGAGAGACACACCATCATAGTGGTGGTCTTCCCATAATTGCCCCACCTGACATTTTGCCTCTCTTTGGGCATGATATCATCACATATATCACATTTCAGAGAGTGGGTGGCCAAACCCTCATAACCATCCTAGCATAGCATCCCTAGGCATACGCCTGTTTAAAACAAAAACCACAAGCCTCCTTGATTGTATATAAAGTATTCTGTTACTTATCAGACATCTTGTCTGTTTATATTATCATCCTCATATTTTGGTATTCTTACACCGAGGATAGGATTTCACTTCAAACTTAGGGATCATCATTTACTATGAATGATACCCATGTTCATATAAGTTTAGGGATTTCCATTCTATATGAATGATTCCCATGTATTTATTTTTATACTTATCAGACAATTTGTCTGTTTATATAGGGCTGGAATACCTTCTAGTTCCCTATTCACTTAGGGTTTTCCTCAATTCTAAATTAACCATTTCATATGTGTTCTGGTTGGATCATAAGGGTTTTTAATGGATTTAATACAAGTATTTACATTATACTTGTCAATATTTTCAAACATAAGATCATATATTCAACATGTATTTCTCATATAGACGCATTCATAAAATCCTTCTACCTTCAAGTAGTGATTCATCTCTTCAAATCTTCCATGATCCTAATTGACATATGAAAGCTGTAAATCAATACATACTGTCAATATTTTTACAATTTGAATAATCTTATATTTTTTATCCTATCTATATTCTTTGTCTAATCTTGTCTTTTGATATAAAGGATCTAAATCTTGTGTCCTATCATGATTTATCTTCCTCAAATAATATTGATCAATAGATCTGATGGTTAGAATGATCTTCTAATATTCTAGATCTATTTAAGTCTTTGTGTATTTCTTTCTTTGATCTTGATCTTTCACAGATCCTTTGATCAACAATTTATACTTGATAATAAAGGTCAAAGGCTTAGATCATCTATTATCTAGTTCTTTTTTAATCTAAGTTCAGTTGTTTGATCATCCCTAAGGAGGATGATCTTAGTTCTCTTCTTTCAATCATATTTGATCGAGGGTATCTATTCTCTATCTAGATTTGTCTACAACATACATACATAGATACATAATAAAATATAACATTAAGATTCTTATTGTTTTTTATCATTCAAGATCCTATGGATCTTTTTTTATCATCCTTATCTTACTTACAATTTTTATTAGGATTAGATAATTTACTAACCTTTTATGCTCTTATTATTATTATTCAACCAGTTAATGTTTTACTAGTTGAAGATAACTTATTTCATCCTAAGTCTAGACAGCTTCTCTTACTTCCAATTGACTAAGGTTTACTAGCTGAATGGTTGAACACAAAGTGGTCACTTCAATCCTCATGTAAGGAGGTGTTTAGACCTCACAAACGTCAACAGAAGGTAGGGGAAGAGCAAGACTCTATTAGAGAACCCCCTTAACCACCATGTTTAGGATTCACTAGAGTGACCTTGGCTCAACCTTTCATAAGGTTCCTATGAGCATTTTAACCCTAAGTAGTCTTTCTAATTGATTTTAATTAAATTCATGAACATTTCAAATGTCATTCATGGGGTTTATTATTCTACTAGTTTGAGCCAATGATTTGATAATCCTTATATTGTCCTACTAGCTATAGCCCTTACTAATGTTAAGTTAAAGTCATTCCTTCCTCTTATGTGTTCACGAAACTCTTATTTCCAATTAGATTATATTTTGGGGATTTGTGCTCATTATATCTCAACAACTACTTAACATTTGAATCTATTAATAAAATTTGACAACAATTAAATCATAAACTTTAAAGCATAACTCCAATATAAATTTAACAACCATTTAGCCTAACATGCTTCCTATGAATGTAACTTAACTTAATGAAATAAAACTATACTTAAACTCGCATGATCCTAAGTTATGAAATACATGAAATTTTACTAGTAATCGAAGGGAATCATGCTAAAATCTCAAATTCAAACTAACATGGCCTTAAGATAATTAAATTACCAGCCTAGTATGATAATCTAATAACATTTAGAGCATAGCATGCTAAAATTTAAGAATTACACTATCATGCTTCTTAATTTATAACATAAATCACATTTATAATTCTATTATCAAATAAACGATAAGTAAAATAATTAGATTAAGATTATTAGAAACTTCTATTTATGATTCAACCATTAGATCTTAGATCTTTTCTTTTAGATCAAGGGTTTTAATTACATTTAGGGCTTTTTCTTCATTAAGATTCAAAGAGCATATCCACTTCTTGTTGTTACATTTAATCCATTATCCCACTAGATTTCATAATAATCCCATTCATACAACCATCCAAAGGGTCAGATCATGCATAATCTCATTGATTAAGTGGGTCCCTTTGTATTTTTAACGTATTTCTACCATAAAGCATAGATTCCTTAATTTATCTTAGATCTGTCAAAATAAATCATAAATATTACTTTATTTCAACATTGTTTCATCATTAAATCAGATCCCCAAGATTCGATCATCTCAGATCTTAAAGATAATGAAAATTGGAAGCTTTTTTCTCAAAATAGAAAATTTCTTGAATTTTTATTATTATTATCAATTTTATGATTTCATAAGAAAATAGACATTACAAGCTTTCCATAGCTTCTTTCCGATCTTGATTTGGAGTTCATATGACTCCGTAATTGAACAATGAAATTCACAATCGTTCCGAGTCCAGATTTGATCTGGGCCTAGTGAAATGACCGACTAGATCAAGTGGGGTAGCGGTTCTAGTCGGGTGGAGCAAGCCACCCTCCTGTCACTGGGACGCAAGTGGAAATGCATTGCCCGGGACAACGTCACTCGGCATGTCGTTCCGTCGAAACATCATCACACGCGGACCGTGAGCACAGAGACGCTCCCACAGGGCACGTTTCCGTGTGAAGTCCAGCTTCGTCGGCCTGGTGGCCCGATCTCTTAAGGAAGATCCAATAGTCTATTTTGGACCGTCCAATCAAATCCCCCTCAATTAATGGATCTAAACTCAATACAAATTTCTCAAAATTCTACCCTAGGGGTTTTAGACCCTTCTGGATCTATTGGATGGTTCAAAATTTTCATCTAAGCCCTCGATCATACATAAATGAAGGGTTCTTATCCTTACTTGAATTTTATAATTTTTAACATAAAATTAATTTAAGAAAAATAAAAATTACATAAACTAACATGAAATTAGTATGGGAAGAGTTTCCACCTACCTGATTGGAGAAAAACTTAGGTTTTGCAACCCAATTTTAAGGAATTATCCCATTGAAGATAAGATTGCCCAATACCCATTTATTTTGTGATTTCTTATTGATTGCACCGTTGGATCTTGAAATTTCATTAGGGGTTTTGTAGATAAGATGGTCTAGGACAATATGAATGGTGAGATTGGTCAGATTTGATTTGGAACAGAGTGCCTATTGAATTTAGGTCTCTTGTTCCAATCTAGAGAAAGGAGACAGAAAGTGGAAGAAGGGGGATTTTTGTGAAATTTGGAAATTTGGGAATGAATCTAGATCTAGTTTTTTAGGGGAAGCAAGATAATATTGGAGAATTTTAATGAACATTTTTGGAGGATTTTTTGGGGTGTATTTGTAGATTTTTTTGAATTTTTCATAATTACTTATAATAATTATGTTTCAATTCTTTTGAATATTAAATTAACATTGGATCCTCCAGTACCACCTCCTTCTCCACTATCAATTGGTAGTGGTTTGACTGCGCATTACATGTTTTCTGGCCATTGGATTCATTTGTGGGCCCCACAGAGGTGGGAAAGGACCATTTTGCCCTTTTATGGAGAAAAATATGTTTTATTCTCTCAAACTTAGAATTGAGTGTACTTAGTGGCATTAGAATCGTATTTTTTAGTACATTCTAAATGTTGATGTCTTAGATCTCAATTATAGGTAAACTTACCATTTTATCCTTTTATTCATAAAAATAGAGAAAATTAGGGATTTTTCATTTTAACTCAAAATGGAACGTACTTAGTGTCATTTTAATTGATTTTTCGAGTACTTCATAATTTCCAAATTTGAAATCATGTTTTAATCTCTATAAAAATAGAATTTACAATAACCTAATATTCTAGCCCAAATTTTTTCAATCAATTTACAAAAATTGAGGTTTTACAATCTTGTCCCCTTATAATAATTTCGTCTTCAAAATTCGCATTTCAACTTACTCATTCATAAGTTTGCTCAGGCGGCCTTGCCACTTAAGGAAACCTCCATTTCCTTTCATTCATAGTTCATGTTACCTTCTTCTTAAAGGTAAAAACCATATTTTTGGGACATAACATACATCTCACTACCAATGCTAATGCATTAATCACTTACCCTAATTCTTTGCTAGACTTTCCAAAAGGATTAATAACTCTTAAACTGAGTTACCCTTTTGTTCACAACTTCCTATTTCTCTTGACTAGTACACTAAATTTCTATTCCTCATTTTCACCAATCTTTCAATACTTCATACTTTTCTATTCAAACTTCTATTACTCATCCTCATTCCTTTTCAACATATATAGTTTTGGCATATCTTCCCTAACACGTATAGTCCTTAGACTATCTACTAAAATAACATATTGCTTTGATTCTACAATTTCAACTACTGTACTTTGTAACAATCTTCCAATATTTGGAAGTAATTATCTCTTCTAGGTTCTTCCATCATCTAGAAGTACTTATCTCATTTCTGTTCTAGATAATCATACTCCTTTACTATTTCTTTCTATTGAAAATTTCTTTTCAGATCCTAGTATTAACTGATAGTTTTCTTGTAATAACTTCTTCCTCAACCTTCATTACTATTTTTGTACAATGATTTCCTCTTTATTCATAGCAATTGATTTTCTTATTCCTCCTTTTTAAGATTATGTATTTCCTCATGCTTCTTGCAAGCATACCTCATAAATTTTCCATATCATACTAACCCTTTATTTGAAGTATTCTTGATGAGTCCATATTGACTTTATAGTCATCCACTCTCAAGCCTTTAAAAACTCTATAATTTACCATATATTCTTCAAGTCTCAATAATCTATAATAAACTCTTTATGGTTTATTAATCAATGGTAAGATTATACTAAAAGAATGTCCTTATAGTATGTTATACAATCAATAAGAGATAAACTTCTCTAATTGTCATGGTCATTAGTATCATCTTCCATATTTGTTGGGTCAACTTCCATATCATTCTTAGAATTTACATGACCCTAAACTTTACTTCTTCAAATCCACATTTATACTTACTAGATAGTTTATTAGCTTTGTAAGTGTTTTAACATATTCTCCAATTGGTCATGATCTTCTCATAATAATTTCATATGCCATCACCACTTATCCAATAATTCTCATTCTCATGAAACTTATGACTCAAAATTTGTTTCGATTTTACTATAATTTTTCATTTCTAGCTCCCCATTGATGATAATAGGTTGGGAATAACTCATCCATGTGGAGTAAAGGGTACTTAATATCATTTATGCATAATCTCATTGATTCCTTCCTTTTCTTCTTGATCTATAGATATCATTTTCTAAACTTCTACAGAGATTTCATCATTTAATCTCATGTTGAATTGGAAATCTTCAAAACATCTTAAAATTTCTAACTACATATTTCTCCAAAATCGGGATTGATTCATCATTTATAATCACCTCATTTGTCCAAAATTTAAACTTAAGTTTAGCTATCTATATTTGTTTATAGGTCTTCATTCCTCATGATTATTTCACCATTCTTGCAAAATGTATTTTTCTTCATTATTTTTCATACTTCTTTCAATATCACTAAATCTATCATATAAATAGAATCAATATCTCTAAATTCATCATATTAATATCCCTATTCATTTATAGGTCTTCACTTTCCATTCTATCATCAATGCAAATTATAGTCCATAATTATTTTCATATTTCAATTCTATCACATAGTTGAATCAATATTCCTCTAAAATTTATCTCCTTATTTATCTTTATTAAAAATATTTTTATTCACCAATTTTGAAAATATTTACCTATCTCCTTAAATTCTTCTCAAGTAAGATCATCTCTATTTTGATGATTAAATCCTTTAGCTAATTGTCATAATACTACATCTATGTAGTAATTGTAACTCTTACATTTACATTTACATTTATTATTATTATTTTCAAATTTTGTAATAATTCTAAGGTTTTATCTTTAATATCTATGTCACCTTTCCTATAAGGGTTGAATTTTATCCTTCTTTATCCTTTCCATCATATTTTCCCAATTTATCATCTGTTTCTCTAAATCTCCATTATATCACCTAATAATAGTTATATTAATGTATTTTATTTCTATAAGTATCTTTACTTAAGGTTTCAGGTTATACTTGAATGTCATAAATTACATTTTCCTCTATTGTAATGTTTTCCTTACTTGTTGCTATAACTTACTATTATCTAAATTGATATCATTAACTTACTAAGTAATACTCCTAGTTATTTCACTAAGTAATATCTACTTATACTCCACCAGAACTTCATGAGTTAATTACATTAACTCCTCACCTAATGAGTTAATCACATAACTCTTCCTATACTCATTTTCAACTAATGAGTTAATCACATAACTCATTCTCTACTCGTTCTCATCAAATATTATCTTATTTCCTATTCACTCATCATTTCTCATCCTCTAATTGGATTGTCATCTTCATATTGGACATAAGGGTACTGTATAGTGACTAGATGAATGGTTTTGATACCAACTGAGACAACCTGGGTTTTTGTAACACATTTTGTAATATATTTTTCAATGGCAGGGTGCCCTTAATAGTAAAAAAATTTCAAAAAACAAAGCAGCAAAAATTCATTTTTTTAGAACTTGTTTTGTGAAACCCAAGTCATCACTTCATACATAACATAAGTAGAATTTTGTACAAGATATAATTCCATTGAAGGAATATACTTTTATTAAATTCCAGAATCCGTCCAGTGATTTCCAATATAGCCCAAGTATCAGTATAATACTTGTCCAAATTACATAATCCAAATTTCAAACCTCACCATACATTAAAAACTCTTCATACAATACAATGCTCTCAAATAAAAATACATGTCTTCAAGGGATATACACTGATTGATAATTCTTCCAAGTCTTCTCAAGTATTGAGCTCCTAATTCTCCATCTCTATATATGAGATATTGTAAACATTCAAACATTTACAATATCTTAGCAAGCTATGCTTGGTAGGGGATTCAAGATGCATAATAATTTGACAATATAATCGTAATACTTCATAATTTCATTATTCATAAACATACTCATGGATCAATCTCTTTACTTTGTCATATATGTACATCCTTATTCATACATATTATATATGTCGCATATATATACATATATATATGATCAAAACTGTGAAAAATAGTTAATATCTCATACATCAATAGTCACACTCAGACACACTGAGTTGATCAATCATCCAGACTGTGCTGGAAAATACTACCTCATTTGGGCAGTATCATCACACTCAGCCATATTGAGTTGATAAAACATCCATACTTTGTTGGGAAAATACTCCCTCATTTGGGCAATATCGGCATCTCATTATGCCATGCATCATAATGAAAAATACTCAAAGGACTACTATGCTGCATTCTAATCCATACTAACACACTTGGATAACTGCTTTCATACTCCACAGATACCAAATATGGAAAATCATCTATGTCATGTCTATATGGGCAGACAAATCGTCACAGTGGTGTCCTTCCCATAATTGCCCGACCCAACATTTTGCCTCTCTTTGGGCACAGTATCATCATCATCATCATCGTCATATATATATATATATATATATATATAACATTTTGGAGTGCAAGTGGCCAAATCCTAGTAACCCTCCTAGCATAGCATCCCCAGGCATACGCCTGTTTAAAACAAAAACCACAAGCCTCCTTGCTTGTATATAAAGTATTCTTTTACTTATCATACTTCTTATTTATAATTTTTATTATTATTAGGTTTAGATAATTTGCTAACCTTTTAAACTCTTATTATTTTTTCTCAACCAGTTACTGCTTCACTAGATTAAGGATAATTTATTCATCTCTAAATCTAGACAGCTCCTCTTATTTCCAATTGGCCAAGGTTTACCAAATATGTGCCATTCCTAGCGTGGTTAATTAAATACTCATGTGAGGAGGTGTTTAGACCTCACAAACGTCAACAGAAGGTGGAGGGACAGCGATGCTCATTAGAAACCCCCTTAACCACGATTAATAACATGAAATGGGATAGCCTTTGCTCATCCTTCAATAAGGTCCTTTGAGCTCATAACCCTAAGTCTATTTCTACTTGATTTTAATTAATTCCATGAACATTACTATGTCATTCATGGAGGTCTATTATGCTCCTAACTTGAGCCAAGGAAATGAAAAATCCACCCCTTATATTGTCCTACTAGCTGTGGCCCTTACTATAATTATACTTCACGATGTATATGTATTTAGTGAAGTCCATCTATATGTCATCAATTACCTATTTTAAGGCATTTTCCATAATTCTACGATAAAAAGAAATTACTCCAATAATTCTAAGGAATTTAAAGACAATTATGCTAAAATTGAAAGTATTAACCTGAATTTAAATTTGCTATTAAAAGAAATTAACTAATAATATTACAACATCTTATTCCAGGAGATTAAAGATAATTATACTAAAATTAGAAAATAGACATGGATCATAATTAAATCAAATTTACTATAAAAGACAATTAATTAAGCATATGACCAAGTTGTCCTTATGATCCAACCATTCGATTTGTCCATCTTCTAGATCTAGGGTTGATTTTCCATTAAAAGTGCAACCCTTGATCCTTTATGTTTTTGTTTGATCCAACATCATAATAACATGATCCTAACCTTAGATTATTCAATTTATAGGTCCAATTGGCCTAATCTTTCTTGATCCATCTGATCAAGGAGATCCATTGAGATTTTCCATGATCATTTTCTCATTTAAGGGCCTACGCCTTGATTTATTTCATATCAATCCAATCCAACCATCCCCACACTGTTTTATCATCATTAGATCCTTAGTGGATCTAGATTTTCAATTCTAATCACCCTAGATCTACTTGATCAAGGGTGTAAGTAAGAGTAATTTTTATTAACAGAAATTTTTTATGCTTCAAATCTTATTTTGATGGGTTCAATATGTTCCCCTCATCAAGATCTATTCATACATATTACATATTGAAAATCGGACTTAAATTGTGTGAGTAATTGCATTTTTAAAGTTTCAGTCATTTTCAATGACTGCTTTTAGTCTGTACTATTTTTTATCAAATAAACCTGTATAGAGGATTAGAAATCCTACTGTGATCATCAATATTAAGGTTTTAACACCTTCTAGATCCATCCATCGGATTAGATTTTTATTTTAAGATCATCTTAGGCATGATCTAAGATTTTTATAATGGATTTTAGAAATTATCTAACATAAATACAATTAAAAACATAAATCTCATGATTTCAATATATTCTACATAACATAAGGAATGCATCAATGCTTTCAGATCTAAAATCAAAGCGAAAATGAGCTCTTAATTGAAGAAACAAGATTTCAATTTAATAGATGGACGATTGAGATCATTCCAATAGAAAACGATAAAACTGAAAGCGGCCCGCTCCTGTGACCACCTATTATAAGTGGTCTAAGAGGGGTGACAAACTATGGGTGAGAAAGTCTAGATCTAGACTGGCAGATCACCCTGCAACGGATCACCCTCCCTCTCTCAACATCAAGGGCTAAGATTACGTCTCCTGAGGTTTTTGGGCCCCAGGAAATCATCCAATGGCTTAGAAGTTTCATCTGAGCCGTCCAAGATGGGGATCTCAACCCTGTTGACGGATCAATGGCTGGGGAGATCACCTAGAGGTTAGAGAACCTAAGGGAGGTGCCAGAATGAAGGGGAATGAAGTGGGTGGCCTACCTATGCCGGTCCGGTGAAGGAATTTCATCGGAGAAGTTGTGTACCGAAGAAATAAAACCCTAGATGCTGAAAATACATATAACAAAGAAATTCTCCGTCACCGTTGCCAGAAAAGACTAGAATATATGGGGGAAACATATATCCCCATGTGCTTAACATATTCAATAGTCCAAGATTTGAGTTTAATGGTGGGATATACCAAAAAAATTTGAAAAATATGCTAGAGACAGTGACCTTGCCGGAGGTTGTTCTTCGTTCTGAGTTTTTCGGCGATCCAAGAGGTGGATCATAGGACCTTAGGGCTTTTGTAGATTTTCTTAGCCCGAACAGATCCAATGGTGGAGATCTAGATCTATGGGCTAAAATTCCATGGCTAATTGAATTAGGGTTTCTGTCCAGGAAACCCTGGTTCATCAGGGACGGTACATCCTTAGACGTTCCCAGTGTAGACACGAGGTCGTCTATCGGGTGCGTCTGGGGACACACCCACAGAGAAAGAAGAGAGGAATGGGGAAGATAGAGGGGGAGTTTTGAGCTGGGATTTTGGGCCATTGTAGGGGACCACGTGAAGAACATTATTAAAAATTTTGGGAAATTTTATTAGCTATTTACAGGGATTTTTGAATTTTCCATGATTACATGTCATAATTATGTTTCATTTCTTTTTATTATTAAATTGTTGTGGGATTCCCACTACCACCTCCTTCTCCACTAGAAGTTGGTAGTGGTTTAACTCATGATGGTGGTCTTTCAGACTGTTGGCCCACCTTGTAGGCCCCACATAGTTGTGAAAAGACCATTTTGCCCTTTTAATTCCAAAAATGGAGAAAAATAGGGTTTATTCCTATGAACTTGGAATTGAGCTTACTTAATGTCATTGTGATAGATTTTCTGAGTACATTCCAAATTTTTATGTCTTAGGTCATGATTATGAGTAAAATTACCATTTTACCCTTTTATTTATAAAAATGGAGAAAATTAGGGATTTTTCAGAAACATACTTAGTGTCATTTCGATGATTTTTCAAGTACATCCATAATTTCTAAGTTTTAAACCATGTTTTAATCTCTATAAAAAGATAATTTCCAATAACCTAATATTTCAGCCTAGAATTTCTAAAAATTTAGACTAAATTAATTTTTTAATCAATTTACAAAAATTGGGGTTATTATAATCTTCCCACCTTATAATAATTTCATTCTCAAAATTCGTATATCAACTCACTCAGGAGTTTTCATAGCACTTTCATAGCTTTACACATGTGGCCTTGCCACTTAAGGAAATCTTTATTTCCTTTCATTTATTTCTCATACTACCTTCTCCTCAAAGGTATAAATCACATGGTCGATACACCTATTGAAATATTAAAATGCTTCCCATGATCAGAGTACACAGCGAAAGATATTGTCCTCTTTGGGTCTATTGCCTCACAACTGCCTAACCAACGTCTATTGGGCACCCTAGTGTCTCTTGGCTCACCCCTCAAGGTTTTGTTCCATTCGGAGAACTTCTCCTCAGGACTAGTCATTCCGTGAACAGAGTGCACAGCAGAGCCGATATTGTCCTCTTTGTGTCTGTTGCCTCACAACTGCCTAACCAACGTCTATTGGGCACCCTAGTGTCTCTTGGCTCACCCATCACTAACCTTGCTAATGTACTATTCACTTATCTAGATCCTCACTAGACTTTTAAAGGGATTAATAACTCTTAACTAAGTTATCCTTTTGTTTCAAAACCTTCTATTTTACTTGACTGGTATAATACTTTTATCAATCCTTCAATACTTCATATTGTTTCATCCTCAAGCTAATTATCAAGATTCACATCTTGATTTAATTCTACAATTTCAACTATTGTTCTTTGTAACAATCTTCCAAAATATTGGAAGTAATAATCTCTTTCCTTGTTCTTCAATTATTTGGAAGTGATTACTTCATTTCTATTTTAAAAATTCATACTTCATTTTTATAGTTTCCTTGTAATGATTCTTCTTCCACTTTCATTACTATTCTTGTACTATGATTAACTCTTTATTCATAGCACTTAACTTTCTTATTTCTCCTTTTTAAGATTATGCATGGATGGTGTCATAGTAATCTTTATATATACTCCATCCACTTTTGTTATCTCATATTCATAATACTATTTTTAAAGTCTCAAAATCAATGCTAATATTTATATCTTTCACTTTCATATATATATATATATATATCATTGGTTTCAAAATTTCTAGATTATGTATTTCCTCATGCTTCTTTCAAGCATACCTCATAACTTTTCCATATCATACTAACCCTTTATTTGAAATATTCTTGATAATTCCTATTAAAAGAGTCCATATTGACTTTGTAGTCATCCACTCTCAAGCCTTTAGAAACTCCATACTTGACCATATATTCTTCAAGTCTCTATAATCTACCATAAACTCTTTATGGTTTATGTAATCAGTGGAAAGATTATACTAAAAGAATGTCCTTATAGTATGTTATACAATCAATAAGAGATAAATTTCTCTAACCATCATAGTCATTTTGTATTTTAGTATCATCTTCAATCTTTGCTAGGTCAACATCCATATCATTCTTAGAATTTATATGAGCCTAGCTTTGCTTTCTTAAATCAACATGTACACTAACCATATAATTGACAAGTTTTGTAAGTGTCTTAACATATTCTCCAATTGGTGATGATTTTCTCATAATAATTTCATATGTCATCACCACTTATCCAATAACTCTCATTCTCATCAAACTTATAACTCAAAATTTGTTTTGATATCTCACTATAATTTTTCATTTCTAGCACCCCATTGATGATAATAGGTTGGGAATTACTCATCCATGTGGAGTAAAGGGTACTTAACATCATTTATGCATGATCTCATTGATCCTTCATTCTTCTTTTTCTAAGGAAATTTGTTGCTCTCCAATGTAAACTTATATAATCACTCCTTTGTCTACTAATCCTTAAAATTTGTTCTTTCCACTTATTCAAATCAATTGATGTCATTTTCCTCAACTATTATAGATATTTCCTCATTCAATCTCATGTTAGATTGAAAATCTGCAAAATATCTTTAAAATTTCTAACCCCATATTTCTCCCAAAAATTTGGATTCATACCTCATTCATAAACATCTCACTTGCCCAAAATTTACACTTAAGTTTAATTGCCTATATTTGTTTATAGGTCTTCATTTTCCATTCTATCATCAATGCAAATTATAGTCCATAATTATTTGCATATTTCAATTCTATCATATAAGTGGAATCAATATCTCTATTTATATATAGCTCTTTATTTGCCATGATCAATAAGATGTACTTCTCTTGATGATAATCAATAACTATATTTTCCCAAATCATCATATCAATATTTCTCTTTGTTTTTATTTTCCATGATCATTTCACCATCCATGTCAAATGTACTTCTCTTTATTATAGTCCCAAAATTAGTTTCAATATCATCAAAATTATCATATCAATATCCATCTAATTCTTGATAATCCTTTTGTGCTAATTTCCACCATTGATTTATCATACCAATATAATTTCTAACTTAGTGATTTCATATTTGTTGTACAACATGTATGGATTATAATTTCCTTGTTAACAATATATTTTAATTATCTTTCTTAATAAGTTTGGGACTATATTTTTCCCATTTCAACATATCTAACTTTCTCCTTTCTTATCATTTTATTTGAAAAAAATCACTTCTTCATGCTCTAAAGTTTTATCATCTCTTTATTAAACCCTTTTCCTTTACTAATTTTGGAGAGAAAATATTACTTATCTCCTTATTCATCTTCATTTAAAACTATTCTCATTTCCAAAATTTGAAATTTCTCACTTATCTCCATGAATTCCTTTCAAGTAATATCATCTCTATTTTGATGATTAAATTCATTTACCGATTGCCATAATACTATATATGTAGCAATTGTAACTCTTACATTTATATTTTTTATTTTTATTATTAATTTTGAATTTTGTAATAATTCTAAGGTTTCATCTTTAGTACCTATTGCTTCTTCAAATTATATTTCACCTTTCCTATAAAGGTTGAAGTTTTTCCTCCTACACCATTTCCATCATATTTTCCAATTTACCACTTCTTTCTCTTGATCTCATTTATTTCACTTAATAGTGGTTATATTTGTACTAATATTGGTGTATTTTATTTCCACATATATAATATTACTTTACACTTCAAGTTAGACTTGAATATCATACATTACATCTTTATCTATTGTAATGTTTTCCTTATTGATTTCTATAACTTACTATTCCCTCTATTGGGATTCTTACTTACTATGTATCTACTTGTACTATATTATTCCTTCATGAGTTAATTACATTAACTCTTTCTATACTCATCCTTAACCAATGAGTCAACTCTTTCTATACTCATCCTCAACTAAGACTTTCCTATTTCTCAATTCACTCACTATTTCTCATCTTCAACTTGGATTGTCATAATCATATTGGACATAAGGCGCTGCAAGTGATTGGATGAATGGCTGTGATACCAACTGTGATGACTCGAATTTTTGTAACACATTTTGTAATACATTTTTCAAAGGCAAGGCACCCTTAGTGGTAAAAAAAAAAATTCACAAACAATGCAGCAAAAATTCTTTTCTTTTAAATTCATTTGTAATAAAACCCAAGTCTTACCTTAATGTACATAATACACATAGACATTTTGTATAAAATAAAATTTTGTTGAATACCAGGAATCATCCAATAGTTCACTTTTACACATTCCTTGTATTACAATTACAATCCATTGCCCAAATACAATCCAAATTACAAAGTATTACACAATCTTTAAGGGAAATACCTTGATCAATCTTGTAGCTTCTAAGTCTTCAAGCTTTACATCCTTAAGTCTCCTTCCCTGTATCTGAGATATTGCAAACATTCAAACATTTACAATATCTCAACAAGCTATGCTTGGTAAGGGATACAAAAATATACTACTTCACTAATATAAGAATACATACCATAGTCATCATTCTATCATGTTTATCCAGGGTATATACATCATTTATGTAGTATAGGGTAAACCCATTAAAATAGTAAAAATACTCAAAATTTGTTCCTTCCCCTGGCTATACTCCCACTTAGGAGATCAATATTCAACCAAATCTCATATAGGGATTTTCTCTCCAAGAACTCGTGTATTTTATCATACTTGGCATCTCATCATTCCATCTCACTAATTTCTCATCATTTGATTGGATCATTAGATTGGATCAGTTGGATGGATCATGGGGTTGGATCATTTGATTGGATCATATTGTTCTAAGGTACCAGGTAGACTTATATCATGAAGGTCTATAATTCTAGACAAAAGATCATGTATATATACACATGAATCTTTAATATATTCTTGTACATCCACCTAGCTCAAAGTGGTATTCACTCCATATTGTCCATCATGGTCTTGATTCATATATCTGTCAAACCATACATATAAAGTTATTCCTTTATACACATATTCTTTCTACATGTATTTGGGTTATCCTATGAGGGATGCCTTAATTTTCCTTTCTTTTCTTTTTGCTTGTGATCCTTCAAGATCTCTCTTGGATCTTGTTTGATCTTCCTTATCTTATTAATAATTTTTATTATTATTAGGGTTAGATAATATGTTAACCTTTTATGCTCTTATTATTATTTCTCAACCAGTTACTATTTTACTGGATTGAGAATAATTTATTCATCTCTAAATCTAAGCAGCTCCTCTTATTTCCAGTTGGCCAAGGTTTACCAAATACATGCCATTCCAAATGTGGTTAATTCAATCTTCATGTAAGGAGGTGTTTAGACCTCATAAATGTCAATAGAAGGTGGAGGGATAGCAACGCTCATTACAAACCCCCTTAACCATGATGAATAACATGAAATGGGATAGCCTTAGCTCATCCTTCAATAAGGTCCTATGAGCTCATAACCCTAAGTTTATTTCTACTTGATTTTAACTAATTCCATGAACATTACTATGTCATTCATGGAGGTTTATTATGATCCTAAGTTGAGCCAAGGAAATGGAAAGTCCACCCCTTATATTGTCCTACTAATTATAGCCCTTACTATGATTATACTTCATGATGTATATGCATTTAATGAAGTCCATCTATATGTCTTCAATTGCCTCTTTTAAGGTATTTTCCATAATTCTATGATTAAAAGAAATTACTCTAATAATTCTAAGGAATTTAAAGACAATCATGCTAAAATTGAAAGTATTGACCTGAATTTAAACTTGCTATTAAAAGAAATTAACTAATAATATTACAACATCTTATTCTAGGAAATTAAAGATAATTACACTAAAATTGAAAAATAGACATGGATCATAATTAAATCAAATTTACTATAAAAGACAATTAATTATGCATGTGATCAAGTTGTCCTTATGATCCAACTATCTGATTTGTCCATCTTCTAGATCTAGGGTTGATATTCTATTAAGAATGCAACCCTTGATCTTTTATGTTTCTGTTTGATCCAACATCATAATAGCATGATTCTAACCTTAGATTATTCAATTTATAGATCCAATTGGCCTGATCATTCTTGATCCATCTGATCAAGGAGATCCATTGAGATTTTCCATGATCATTTTCTCATTTAAGGGCCTACACTTTGATTTATTTCATATCAGTCTAATCCAACCATCCCCATGCTATTTTATCATCATTAGATCCTTAGTGGATCAAGATTTTCAATTCTGATCACCCTAGATCTACTTAATCAAGGGTGTAAGTAAGAGTATTTTTTATTAATAGAAATTTTTGTTACTTAAAATCTTATTTTTATAGGTTCAATATGTTCTCCTCATCAAGATCTATTCATAACATCTTACATATTGAAAATCGGACTTAAATTGAGTGAGCAATTGCAGTTTTAAAGTTTCAACCATTTTCAACGACTAAATTTAGTCTGTACTATTTTTTATCAAATAAACCTATACAAAGGATTAGGAATCCTACTGTGATCATCAATATTAGGGTTTTTGATACCTTTTGGATCCATCCATCAAATTAGATTTTCATTTTAAGATCATCTTAGGCATGATCTAAAATTGTTATAACAGATTTTAGCAATTATCTCACATAAATACAATGAGAAACATAAATCTCATGAATTCAACATATTCTACATAACCTAAGGAATGCATCAGTGTTTTTAGATCTAAAAGCAGAGCTAAAATGAGCTCTTAATTGAAGAAACAAGATATTAGTATAATAGATGGTTGGTTGAGTTCATTCCAACAGAAAAGGACAAAATCAGAAGCAGCTTGTGCTTGTGACCACCTATTACAAGTGGCCTGAGAGAGGTGACCAGTTATGGGCAAGACAGTCCAGATCTAGACTGTCGGATCACCGTGCAACAGATCACCCTCCCTCTCTCCACATCAAGGGCTAAGATTACGTCTCTTGAGGTTTTTGGGCCCCAGGAAATCATCCAATGGCTCAGAAGTTTCATCTGAGCAGTCCAAGATGGGGATCTCAACCCTGTTTCAGGATCCGTCATTCCTGACGGATCAATGGCCTGGCCAAAGAGCCTAAGGGAGGTGTCGGAATGGAAGGGGGATGAAGTGGGTGGCCTACTTGTGCCGGTTCGGTGAAGGAATTTCACTGGAGAAGCTGTGTACCAGAGAAATAAAACCCTAGATGCCAAAAATACATACAGCAAAGAAATTCTCCATCGCCATTGCTGAAGAAGACTGGAATATATGGGGAAACCATATATCCCCATGTGCATAACATATTCAATGGTCCAAGATTTGAGTTTAACGGTGGGAAATGCTAGAAAAATGTGAAAAATATGCAAGAGACGGTGACCTTGCCAGAGGTTGTTCTTCATTTTGAGTTTTTTGGCAATCCAAGAAGTGGATCATCATAGGACCTTAGGGCTTTTGTAGATTTCCTTAGCTCTAACAGATCCAATGGTGGAGATCTGGATCTGTGGCCTAGAATTTCATGATGGTTTTTGCCTAGGAAACACCAATTCATTGGGGACGACACATCCTTAGACACTCTTGATGCAGACCCAGGGTCGTTTGCCTGAGTGCGTCTGGGGACACACCCACAAAGAAAGAGAGAGAAAGAAAGAAAGAAAGAAGAGAGAAATGGGGAAGATGGTGGGGGATTTTTGAGCTGGGATTTTGAGACATTGTAGGGGACCTCATGAAGAACATTAGGAAAAATTTTATCAGCTATTTATATGGATTTTTGAATTTTCCATGATTACAAGTCATAATTATGTTTCATTTCTTTTTATTATTAAATTGTCATTGGATTCCCACTACCACCTCCTTCTCCACTAGCAGCTGGTAGTGGTTTGACTCATGATGGTGGTCTTCCAAACCATTGGCCCACCTTGTGGGCCCCACATGGTTGTGAAAGGATCATTTTGCCCTTTTAATTTCAAAAATGGACAAAAATAGGGTTTATTCCTATGAACTCAAAATTAAGCGTACTTAGTGTCGTTTTGATCAATTTTCTGACTACATTCCAAATTTTTATGTCTTAGGTCTCGATTATGAGTTAAATTACCATTTTACCCTTTTATTTATAAAAATAGAGAAAATTAGGGGTTTTTCATTTTAACTTGGAAATGAACGTACATTTTGTCATTTTGATCAATTTTTCAAATACATTCATAATTTCTAAGTTTTAAATCATGTTTTACTCTCTATAAAAAGATAATTTCTAATAACCTAATATTCCAGCTCAGAATTTTTTAAAATTCTGAGTAAATTAATTTTCTTAATCAATTTACAAAAATTGGGGTTATTACATTCCTCGAATGATATTTGATTAAGGGTTTGGATTCTCTATCTAGATTTGTCTACAACATACATACATAGATACATAATAAAATATAACATTAGGATTCTTATTATTCTTGATCATTCAAGATCCTATAGATCTTTTTTGATCATCCTTATCTTACTTACAATTTTTATTAGGATTAGATAATTTACTAACCTTTTATGCTCTTATTATTATTATTCAACCAGTTAATGTTTTACTATTGAAGATAGCTTATTTCATCCTAAGTCTAGATAGCTTCTCTAATTTCCAATTGACTAAGGTTTAGTAGCTGAATGGTTGAACACAAAATGGTTACTTCAATTATTATGTAAGGAGGCATTTAGACCTCACAAACGTCAACGGAAGTTAGGGGAAGAGCAAGGCACTATTAGAGAACCCCCTTAATAACCATGTTTAGCATTCATTAGAGTGACCTTAGCTCAACCTTTCATAAGGTTCCTATGAGCATTTTAACCCTAAGTAATCTTTCCAATTGATTTTAATTAAATCCATGAACATTTAAAATGTCATTCATGGAATTTATTATTCTCCTAGTTTGGGCCAATGATTTGATAATCCTTATATTGTCCTACTAACTATAGACCTTACTAATGCTAAGTTAAAGTTATTCCTTGCTCTTATGTGTTCATGAAACTCTAATTTCCAATTAGATTACATTTTGGTGATTTATGCTCATTATATCTCAACAACTACTTAACATTTGAATCTATTAATAAAATTTGACAAGAATTAAATCATAAAATTTAAAGCATAAATCCAATATAAATTTAACAACCATTTAGCCTAACATGCTTCCTATGAATGTAACTTAATCTATTGAAATAAAACTATACTTAAAACTAGCATGATCCTAAGTTATGAAATACATGAAATTTTACTAGTAATCTAATGGAATCATGCTAAAATCTCAAATTCAAACTAACATGGCTCTAAGATAATTAAATCACCAACCTATTATAGCAATCTAATAACATTTAGAGCATACCATGCTAAAATTTAAGAATTACACTATCATGTTTCCTAATTTATAACATAAATCACATTTACAATTCTATTATCAAATAAACAACAAGTAAAATAATTAGCTTTAAGATTATTAGAAACTTGTATTTATAATCTAACCCTTAGATCTTAGATCTGTACCATTAAATCAAGGGTTTTAATTACATTTAGGGCTTTTTCTTCATTAAGATTCAAAGCTCATATCCACTTGTTGTTGTCACGTTTAATCCATGATCTCATTGGATTTCATCATAAACTCATTCATACAACCCATCCAAAGGATCTGATCATGCTTGATCTCATTGATCAAGTGGAGCCCTTTGTATTTTTATGGTATTTCTACCATAAAGGGTAGATTCCTCAATTTATCATAGATTTGTCAAAATAAATCATAGATATCACTTTATTTCAACATTATTTCATCATTAAATCAAATCCCCAATATCTAATCATTTCTGATGTTGAAGATCATAAAAATTGGAAGCTTTTTCCTCAAAATAGATTTTTTTTAAAAATCTTTTTATCAATTTTATGATTTCATAAGAAAATAGACATTGCAAGCTTCCATAGCTTCTTTCCGATCTTGATTTGGAGTTCATATGACTCTGTAATTGAACAATGAAATTCACAATTTTTTTAAGAGTCTAGATTTGATCTGGGCCCAACAGAATAACTGGCTCAAATCAAGTGGGGCAGAGTGGGCCTCCTTCCCTTCACTGGGAAGCAAGAGAAAATGCACCACCCGGGACCACGTCGCTCAGCATGTTGTTCCATCAAAATGTTGTCACACGTGGACCGTGAGTGTAGAGATGCTCCCACCAGGTGCTTTTCCATGCGACGTTCTGCTTTGGCGTCCCAATGGCCCAATCTCTTAAGGGAGATCGGACAGTATGTTTTGGACCGTCCAATCAAATCTTCTTCACTTAATGGATCTAAACTCAATACAATTTTCTCAAAATTCTACCCTAGGGGTTTAAAACCCTTCTAGATATATTGGATGGCTCAGATTTTCCATCTGAGCCCTCCATCATACATAAATGATGGGTTCTTAGCCTTACTTGATTTTTATAATTTTTAACCTAAAATCAATTTTAGAAAAATAAAAATTATATAAACTAACATGAAATAAGTATGGGAAGAGTTTCCACCTACCTGATTGGAGAAAAACTTAGGTTTTGTATCCCAATTTTAAAGAATTATCCGGTTCAAGATAAGATTGCTCGTTACCCACTTGTTTTGTGCTTTCCTGTTGATTACATCATTGGATCTTGAAATTTCATTGGGGGTTTTGTAGATAAGATGCTTTAGGATAGTATGAATGGTGAGATTGGGGAGATTTGATTTGGAACAAAGTACCTAATTGAATTTAGGTCTCTTGTTCCAATCTAAAGAGAGGAGAGAGAAAGTGGAAGAAGGAGATTTTTGTGAAATTTGGAAATTTGGGAATGAATCTAGATCTAGTATTTTAGGGGAAGAAAGATAATTTTGGGGGAATTTTAATGAATATTTTTGGAGGATTTTTGGGGGTGTATTTATAGATGTTTTTGAAATTTTCATAATTACTTGTAATAATTATGTTTCAATTATTTTGAATATTAAATTAACATTGGATCCTCCACTACCACCTCCTTCTCCACTATCAACTAGTAGTAGTTTGACCACTCATTACATTCTTTCTGGCTGTTGGATTCATTTGTTGGCCCCACGGAGGTGTGAAAGGACCATTTTGCCCTTTTATGGAGAAAAATACGTTTTATTCTCCCGAACTCGGAATTGAGTGTACTTAGTGGCGTTGGCATTGTATTTTTGAGTACATAATAAATATTGATGTCTTAGATCTCAGTTATGGGTAAAATTAACATTTCACCCTTTTACTTATAAAAATGAAGAAAACTAGGGATTTTTCAATTTAACTTGGAATTGAATGTACTTGGTGTCATTTTAATGGATTTTTTGAGTACCTTCATATTTCCAAGTTTTAAATCATGTTTTAATCTGTATAAAAAGTAATTTCCAATAACTTAATATTCCAACCTGAAATTTTTGAAAATTCAAACTAAGTTAATTTTCTCAATCAATTTACAAAAATTTGGGTTATTACAATATGACAGTGTGTGTGTGTGTGTGTGTGTGTGTGTGTGTGTGTGTGTGTGTGTGTGTGTGTGTGTGTGTGTGTGTGTGTGTGTGTGTGTGTGTGTGTGTGTGTGTGTGTGTGTGTGTGTCATGTTCTAGATACCCTAAGATGCATGGACCATTAGATGAGTATGGGTAGTTGAGATCTTCCTCTCCTTAAGGTTTTAGATTGACTTTCCAATATGGGAAAGGTGGCTAGGGTTTTTAAATTTTCAATACTTCATTCCTGGCTCTTAGATCATGCTTATCATATCTTGGATGTATGATATCCTTTTATGACTTGTAGATCTTCCTTATGCATCATTTTCTATTTATCATTGCATGGAATTGTCTAAATGAATGGACTTGATTCCTTAGATATTTCTTCATGTATTTCATGTGGGACCAAGTACACTTCACCATATTTGCATGGATAAGACATCTAATCATTTGTTAGTCTTCTTCTTTTGGTTGAGTAGGAGTGAGAAAGTAAGCAAAGAGTCTTCATACAAGTCCCATTCTTCTTTTATTTCTAAAAAACTTTCACTCTATATTATCTCATTGTATATGAATTAGACTTCTCCCACAAGCTTCCTAAGGTGGTGAAATGTATGCATGCATTTGTGCATGAGGAATTTGCCACCTTTTCACCTTCATTTGAGTAGTTGTGCTTGGGGTTTCTAATTGTTCTAACTTTAATAGTGACTCCTAATGATCATTCTGAACTCCAAGACTTCATTTTTGCATGTGTGAGTCCATAATGTGGCTTCGAAGGCAAAATTACTCTTTTAGGTGTAAAATTTGCAATTTTGTGCATTCTCTTCATTTGTATCATGCACTGGCAAAAATATACTATTAACCCTAATTATTGATGATTAAGTAAATTTTGGAGCTACAACCTACTAACTATGGATTATGTAATTATATTTCAAATACTTCAGGACCTAGAGTTGGTAGGCCTCAAGCAAAACTATAAAATAGAAATATAGAAATCTAAAGAAAAAAAACAATTCTTAACTGCTTTTATAAGTGCTATCATTTGCATTTGGGGGAAACCATAATTAGTGATGATAAGTGATTTGTGGGGCTAAAACTAGAGATATGTATGCAATATTTTCATATGTATACAATACCCCTAGGCTTAGATTTTGCTAATCCTCAAGCAAAACTACAAAATAGAAATACAGAAACTTAAGACAAATAAATCTTAACCACTTTTGAAGGTGCTATTATCAACATTTAGCATATGCAGAAACATTTATATAACCCCTAGGTTAACCCTAGTAGATGAGTTGTAGTCTTGTCAGGATTTCCAGAAATGTTACAGATAAACATTTTCAAAAATTATATGGAAGTCCTTATTGTTTCTCAAAGAATCTTCTTGAACTCAAATTCATTAAATGCCTAACTTTATCATGCTAATAGAAATGACCAACAATTCAAAATCATACCCTTATGCTAAAGAATATTCTATTATTTCATTAAGCCTCAGAATATAAGTGTGTGATAGCTACTATATATACAATATTAGCCTCTAAGGAAATTATAATTTGAATTACCACATAAATGTATATTTTGGCGTCAAATTTCATAGGATATTCTTAACACTCAGAAAGAAGTCACTCAAAAATATGTTACACTCTCATAAATATGTGAGTGGAATATTGTTGATCAAGTCAAAAATTCTTACATATTTTCATACAGAAGAATGATACTTAGAAAGAATTGACAATGGTCTCATGAAAGGATATCAACTATTGTGAATGTTACACTCTACCAAATTCCTTGCTCATTGATAACCATATCCAAGTCACACTTCTCCTAATATCAAGTTAGGACTTCTATGAGAATTCAACATAGGCTTAGGACAAGGTTATCAAAACAATAAGGATAAACAAAGGTTGTTTGGAAGATATGTAAAGGTCTTCTAATAGTATACTCACAACTTTCCATCTTCTTGTAAGAGTTAACATTTCCTTTTCATTGGCTATCTTTTTCTCCATTTTTTCCACTTTTTCATATATAGCCTTTCTTTGATTTTTTCTCTTTTTCTCTTGAACTACATTTTTCATACTATTATTCAAGATATGTCTCCCACCATCTCTACATATTTCCAAAACAATTAGATATTAGATATATTATAGGGGTTAATAAGGTTATTGGTTAATTAGTTCCTGAAGAAAAAGCTTATTATAAAGGCTCAAAGGTCTAACTAATGGATAATAACTTAGGGAAGGCTAAAGGCGTTGGACTTACCAATGATAACATCTATCATTTTCTAGGTTTAATATGACAAAAATTGACCATAAACTCAAGAGATAAATGGTATAGTCTATCAGGTGTTTCTCAATAGTTGACCACAATAAAGAATAATGAGACAACTGGAAAATTATTGTTCACTAAAGAAAGTTTTGATTTTATGTATAACCCTCTCAAAGAAAGAATGGATGTAAAGCTCACATGGGTTAATAGTCTCAACTTATCTTAATGAGGAACTCTAAGCTATATTTTCTTTTCAACTTAATATATATAATATATATAGATATTTTGTTTTGATTTTAACATGTCATGGAATGCTTAAAAAAAGATAAAATAGTGAACTAATTTTAGACAAATCTATTAATAAGCTAAAGTTTAAGAGATAGCTTGAATATTCAAAAAATCCAAATTCTCATCCTTGTAAAAGAACTTGTCATAAGCTTTTATCAAAAAAATTTAAATAAATTCAAAAAAAAAGACTAAAAAACAATTAAGAAAAACTATGAACACATTAAAATTTGAATACCCTACCCCTAGTCTTAAATTAAATATTATCCTAATGTTTGGAACCACATAACATGGACAAATGAAATAATAAAATGGAAAGGAAAGGGCTAGAGAAGATAGTACCTACACTCCTGGGATAGCGCATTGATTTGTTGATGTAACCACTAAAATGCATAATTTACAATAAAATGCAAATGCAACTGCTTTGTGACACCTATACTAACTAGTCTTTGAAACCTAAATCTACACTAACTATGAAATATTTTCTAGAAAACTAACTCCATTTTAGGATTTCATGGTAGTCTATGTACATTTTTCAACTAGAAATGAATGATGGTGATAACAATATAGTATGATGGACCACAATGAAAAAGAATTTATTTGGACTAACTTGAGAGGACTTGGCCCTTGATTGGTCAAATTAGGTATATGGTATGCCAACATCAAAATGTAGAAAATGTTCCTCCTCTCACTCACTCTATATTTTCATAAAAGGCTTTTCATTTTTATCTTGAGGCAAAGAAATAGCAGGGCATATAACCTCAATAGTATCTTCTATGCACCCTAGATTTTGTTAATGATTGGCCACTTCAATTGAATTTCTTTCCTATCCTCTACTAGATTCTAAGGTAACTAGTAAGGGATCACATGAACTAAAACTATCACAATAAGCACTTTCTGGTAGGTAGTTGGTTCAAATCAGGTGAGTTTTGTGCAAGAAAAGGCATAAAAGGAAAGTTAGGAAATGTAAGGGGTCCTACTCAGGCTTTCCATTTTAGAGTATCCATTAATGGTGTAGTATCAAGTAAACCATTCACTTAACCAGGATGAGTTATACAAGCCTCTAGAGGATTAGAGTAGGAAGATGATAGGGATGGTAGACTCGATATCATATTTACTTCATAAAAATCTTTAAAGCTTGATTGTCCTATAATAAAGATATTAAGATTTATGTCTATGTTCCCAAAGTAAAAATGTATGGTACCATTCCTACAATTAATTAGTGCATTTGATGTGGCCAAGAATAGTCTTTCCAAAATGACTAAAATTTGCCTACCAAGGTCTGCTAGAGCTGTGTATCTAAGACTAAAAAGTTTACTAGAATAAAAAATTATCAACCTAAACCAATACATCCTTTATCACAACACAAAGAACTTTAACTAACTGATAAGTATTTAATTTTGCATAAAAATCATCCAATTAGTTACCCATATGTTACAACTTATAGGGGTAAATTAGGATTTTTAGACCAAAATTCGTAACACATGCATTTTTGACCTAATAATCCAAAAGTTTGTTATTTTGAAGGACCAAAAGCTAGTCCAAGGTAAGTATGTGGTTAATCATGTCTTTCTTATATTTAATTAGGATTTTTCACTTTTTGTAAGAAGTAAGATGGTGATCCATTGGCCAACATCGATCAGGATGATATTGAAGATCAAGATCAAAAGATCAAGTCAAAGCCTCAAAATCATCACTTCAACATAAACCAAAGGCCAAGATAATCTTGTAGACCAATAATGAATATGAATGAAGGAGTTAAAGATGGCCAAAGTAGGCCCATGAAGTAAGCCATGCATTCCCACCACCTCTGCATGGAAACTACTTAAGCCACCTTAACCATATAAGCCATAAAAGAAGGTGACAAGCTAAGGAACTCAAGCCAAACCATACAAGCTACTCAAGCTAATGGGTGAAGCCAAGAAGTCAAGACAATGAAGCTTCCTAAGCGAGACATGAAGCTTAGCCAATGAAGCCTTCAAAGTTAGCCATCTAAGTCATCAAGCTAAGCTAAATGGATGGCTAGGATTGAAGGACATTCAACAGAGTTATCTATGATAATAAGATGGTATGTGGACCAATGGGATAAGAGCAACTAATTTATATTATTTTTCTCACATTTCCCCACTTTTTCCTTAATCTCCACCTCCCTTAAGATGCACTACGAATTTCCAAAACTCTATCTCATTCCACCTCTTAGGAAACTTTACAACCAACCAAATTTCTCCACCTAATACCCTCCAACTCTTTACTAACCAATCCGCACTCTCTTTTCCAAAATATTAAGCATTTAACAGTTTTGTAAGGGGGGAGACGCCCCTTCCTAAAAAGGTGACATGTCTCACTTACTCCCCTTCTTAAGGTAGCCAACCTACTTACCCACTTTCCTATTTGATGTTTATCCTTTTTTCCCTATCATAGCCATTTAATTTGATACTCCTTAATTCCCACCACACCTTAGTATTAGGTTATCCTAGGAAAAATAGGACAAGTCTTATTAAACCAGCCCAAAACTAAAGCAAAACACATCTTTTTTTCAACCGAGAAAAAGACATCCCCTCCATAGGAAGGAGATGCCCACTTCCTTCAAGCCATGTTTTCCTCTTTCGCTTGTTGTTTTGTGAAGTATTTGGGTACTCCCACAAACTTGCAAGGTTTATTCTTCTTCCTCAAGTGTTCAACCTAGGATTTAAAGGGTTTTGATTCATCTTTGAAGGTTGGTTAGCCTTCACTAGAATTTACTTCCTTTCATGTTAGTTTTCCTTATTTCTCCTTTAGCTTCCATTTCTTTTAAACTGAGATTCAAGGCTGGTTTTCCATTGGAGTGACACCAAGGGAAGTCATCTAGAATCTAGTTTTGTTCTTTATCTTTAATTACATCTTTATTCTCTTTCATCCCTCTTAATTTTCCTGCTTTGGTTGCTTAAGTTCCATTGGATTGCTACCTTATTTTTTCATAGGATTTTCCTTTGATTTACTTGTTCATGAGTGAATGTTAGAACAATTGAAGAAGAATTTTCGTGTAATTAAGGATTGATTGAGATTAAGTGAACATCATTGTAATAGCTTTTAAGTTTCAGATTTGGACTACATGTATGGAGTGTTATGTTGATGACTTTTTGGATGTGCTTCAATGAGATTAGTTGGAAATTTCAATTCATTTTTATGTATAGAATTTAATTAACTTTGTTCTTAAATTTTTGAATGCATTAGAAGTGATTAATTTCATGTTTTACCTGTTCTATTTATTGAATGTTTCAATTACCTTACTACTAGAATTTCTTTGAATGAATGGTGTATGTTAATTTCTAACACTATACAATCATGTTTAGTTGATTTTTCAAGAGCCCAATTAGATTGTTATATAGCTTAGTCCAATTAGATTGTTATATAGCCTAGTTAATGTTAGGAATATATTGCATGCTTAGGTTTCCAAAGTATTTGATTAAATCCACTCCTATCCAATGAATTATGTACATCATTCCATGGTTACATGTATGTTAATTGGGTAGTTTTTCTTTCATTGTTATTAGTAATTGTTTTCATTTATTTTTCTAGTTTGGATATAGTTAGATTCCATCATTTTGCATCTTAGTAGTTGGAGAGAAATCAAATTTTTCATACTTGTTAAAATATTTGATTTGGTTGCTTACTTTTCTTAGTTTTGCATCACATTGGAAAGTAGTCTATTAAAGCATGTTTTCATTAGATTAGTTGTTAATTTCATGTTTAGGAAAGTTGATAAAATGCATTTGAGGAAAGTCATAAAATTAGAAATTTTAATTTAGGAAAGTTTTAATTTTAGAAAGTGCATGTTTTTGGAAAGTTTTCCAATTAACATGTTTCTTGTTTTCGTTTAGTTTTTAAGTTCATGTTTTAATTTCCAGTCTTAGTTTAGGTCAAAAATCACTTAAATTTTGGCTAAGTTAGATAGTTTAAAGTAAGGATCACTAGCATCACTATAGTTCACTCTTTGTGGGATCGACCTCACTAGAGTACTATATTGGAAATGATTTGTGAACTTGCAAATTTTAATTAAAACAACAACAAGTTTTTGGCACCATTGCCGGGGAGTTGTAACAAATTGGGTAGTGTTCCATACTTTAGGTTATTTTCCTCTAGTCTAGGTTTAGGGTGCATTAGATTAGGGTTTTTGCATAATTTTTGCTTACATTTTGCATTTGTTCCTATTTTCCTCATATTGACCATATTTCCTTAATTTTTTGTGAGAGGTAAATTGGCAAAGAAGCGGCAATGATCCTGTGGGCCACGGCTTCATCATCTCAGATTAAGTTTTATTGCTTTCAAGATTAGGATTGAATGAAACTTGTAGTGAGGCTCATTGTAAATTGCAATTTCTTTATTATTTAACTTTAAATATGTTGTAATAATGCCAAGCGAGTGTGGGGTATGGTTTCCCACACTTGATCATCATCGGACCCCTCACTGTAAGTATCTCTCACTCAATTCTTAATTTTTAGGATAATTTGCATTTAGTATAATTTGCATTTGAATGTTTGTTTAATTCATATAGATTAGGACCATTCATTGATAATTATTGCATCTTTACTTAGGATTGTTGTATTAGATCACCTATCTAACTTGGTTTGGATAGCATATAGGTTGCATTAATTTGCTTTTGTATTGCATTGCATATTTATAGCTTTATGGTGGAATGAAATTAATGTTACTAAGGGCCTCATAGGTACCCTTATAAGATAAGGACTAGATTTCATCACTAGCTTCTTGGCCCACCTAGGAATCAATCTATATCCTTGTATGTTACGATCCCAACCCTTGAATTTAAATTTAAAATCAAGTAGAACGAGAGTTAGAGTATCGAGCTCATAAGACCTTTTAAGAAGGGCATGATCTATTGTCATCTAGTAGCTTCTGAGCACTGTGGTTATAGTGAGTGTCTTAAAATTCAAGTGATTTTTTCACGCCTTCCATTGATGTTAGATGAGGTCTAAACTTCTCCTAACATGAGGATTGCATTAACCACTTTTGACTAGAACCTAACTAGTAAGTAGTAGTCAAATTTGGACAAAAGGAGGAACTGTCTAGATATAGGTCTAAGAAGCTACCGCCTATGTACTAAAAAAGGACAATCAAAACACTACTTGATTAGTGCTTATTAGGATTTTATTACATATCACATAGAGTTAGAGTCAACATTTAGATTAGGGCATTTAGTATAGAATAATTTATGCAACAGCATCAATCTTGGAACCCAGTGCTAACACCTTTCAACCTAGAGATTCAAACCAACCTAAGATAAGGGGAAAGAAACCAAGCTCCTTTCCCCATGGTCGAATCACTAGCAGAAGTCAAGTGTAAGGCCATTAGAGATTTCTAAGCACCACTATAACTCAACACCCCATCCTACATAGCTTTACCTCCTACAAATGTAGACCACTTTGAGTTAAAGCCAAGAGTCATGCAATTGCTGCCCACTTTTTATGGTCGAGACCAAGAAGATACTTACATATCAAGGAGTTTCTTGATGTTTGTGCCACATTTAAGCTCCAAATTTTTTTGGATGATTCTATTAGGCTTAGGCTATTCCTATTCTATCTTAAGGATAAAGCTAAATCATGGCTAAATTCCTTAGGAGTAGGTTCTATCAATACATGGGACCAATTGTCTAGAAACTTTTTGAACATGTTCTTTCCTGTTCACAAAAAAAATGCCCTCCATTATGAAATTATTAAATTTCTACAAATGGATGATGAACAATACTAAGAATGTTGGGAGCAGTGGAATGAACTACTACAGAAATACCCACATCATGGATTCAAAAAATGGCAACAAGTTCAATACTTCTATGAGACATTGACACCTCAAAATAGAAAAATAATTGATGTAGCGAGTAGAGCAACCCTCATTTTAAGGATTAGAGTGAGGCCTAAGAGTTCCTTTTGACTCTAGCAGATAATTCCTAGTAATGGGATTATTCAAATAGAAGAGAGAGAAACAACCAACCCACCAAAAGAGCGGGTCTCCCTGAGATAAGAGTGCATACTGATCTATCCCATAAACTTGACTCTGTGCTAGCAAGAATGGATAAGTATGGTGGTAGAGCAGACAAGCTTGAAACTATGTTTCAATCCCTTAAACCTCCATAAGAGGTTTGTGCTATATGTTTTAGCCCAGTCCATATAACCATGTCTTGTCCATCAAATAGATTGCTCAATGACTATCTTGTTGATCAAGTGAATGCATTAAATGCATTACACCAACCTAGCAATAACACATATTCTGAGACCTGCAACCCTAGATGGGCTAGGTATCCCAACTTTTCCTAGTCAAAGAACAATTACCAAGGGGAACCATCTATTACCCTCTAGCCAAAACTTTCCTCATTAAGCTATAGTTCCCTAGCAATCATGGCTTCCAACAACCTCAACAACAAAAGAAACCATCTTTAAATGAAAACATCCACACCCTTCTTGAAAAACTTTTAAAAGATAATGATGACTCTAAAAAGGTCTTACACCAATTGCAAAATGATAGTAGACATTTAGCCCATTTCATCTCTCAAGCCATAGCCAAGTTAGATATACAGGTAAGCCAATTGTCAGCTAAATTACATAATAGAGGAAAGGATCAGTTCCCTAGTCAACCCATTCCTAACCTAAAGGGCCAATTTGAGATAGGGCTATGTTCTCAAAACCCTAACCCTCATGGGCATGCCAAGTCTATAACCACCCTTAAGAGTGGTCCTCAGATCAATAACAAAGTACGGCAGGGTAAGGAAATTACAAAGGAGAAAGAGGCAACAAAAACATAAAAGAAAGAGAAAAGACAAAAAAATCCTGTAGACCCTATGGTAGAGGCACCATATGTGCCTAAAGCCCCTTTTCCACAGTTACTAAACAAGGCTAGAAAGGGAACAAACTTCAACAAGTTAATGGGGGTATTTAAACATGCTCAAATAAATATTCCATTGCTCAATGCAATTAAAGACATCCCCACCTATGCCAAGTTCTTCTTAAAAGAGCTCTATAGGGGAGGCACCAAGAAAAAGAAGCGTAAATGAACAAAAGAAAACTTTCCTCGCCAAGCAGGTAAGTTCTTTGATTCAACACAAGACCCACTAAAATTTAGGGGCGAGTGTTAAATTGTTTCCATACTCTATCTATGAGCAATTAAGACTAGGTGAGTTAAAACCAACCACTACCACACTACAATTAGGGGTAGATCTATCAAGATGCCCCATGGTTTGGTGGAAGATGTCTTGATACAGGGGGGCTAGTTCTATTACCCAGTTGACTTCATTGTACTAGATACCCAACCTATATCTGATCCCAACAGTTAGATTTTGGTCATCCTTGGACATCCATTCTTGGCAATGTCCAACACCATTATTGATTGTAGGAATGGTATAATGAAATTGCCATTCAACAACATGAAAGTTAAGCTAAATGTCTATAATGCTAATCAACACCATTTAGACCTTGATGATTCTTACAATGTGAATTTGATTGAGAGTCTAATTAATGACATTCATCCACCATTGTCCATCTCTAACCCATTAGAGGCTTGTCTCATGCGCTTTAATGGAGAATTTGATATAGATAAGTCTATTGAGGAGGTAGACAACCTTCTGGAAGCTGCTGCAATCATGGATTCCTCCAAGTGGGGTCCTTATGTGGAACCACTCCCACCTTCTGAATCTATTCCCTACCCTCAATAGAGTAACCATCATCTCTGGATCTAAAACCCTTGCCTAACAACTTGAAATATTCATGCCTAGGCCTAGATGAAGCATTACCTATGATAATAGCATCATATATAGATAATGAATAGGAGGGTAACCTTTTAGATGTCCTTAAGGAACATAAGATTGCTCTAAGTTGGATGATAGCAGACATCAAAGGGATTAGTTTAGCCATATGCATGCATAGGATACACCTTGAAGAAAATGTAAAACCTTCCAGGGAAACTCAAAGACGACTTAATCTCCAAATGAAGGACATAGTTAGAGATGAAGTCCTAAAGCTTTTAGATATTGGTGTTATATATCCTATCTCTGACAATACTTGGGTCAGCCCCATTTAGGTTGTACCCAAGAAATTCAGGGTCACAGTAGTAAAAAATGAGGATAATGAGTTAGTACTTACAAGCATGACCATGGGGTGGAAAGTCCGCTTCTTAATGCCGCTGGGGCGCATGACGCTGACGCGCAACGCGCTAGCATTCTGTACTTTCACCTCTTAAAGGCCTTATGTACATGTGACACTAAAAAGCTTATAACTTGAGATCTAGAGCTCCGATTGAGGCGTTGCAAAAGGCGTTGTGTCTGTGTCGATGACATGGACACACCCAAACTATAAAATCCCTGATCAAGGCCCAATCAAAGGTGGGCATGATCCTTAGAATAGGATGGTGGCGCGTGGCCACTAGACCTTTGGATAACTAATGATACCAAGGCCCAATTAGGACCTTAGGACACCCATCGGCATAGCGATGGATCCTTAATGCCTAAGTAATAAGACCAACTACTCTAAAACCTATAAAACATAGGCCAAACTAACCTTGATTCCCCAAACCATGTTTAGGAGCATACGAGGACAAAGGGGTTAGCGCGACCTAGCCAGGTAGGTGCTCTATCGCTACTAGATTCTTTTAAAAGAACTATGATTGTTTTGAGAATACATGTTTTAAGTATATGACTTGTTTAGCATGACTTAATTCAGCATGTATGTGATAAATGCTTTATGCATAGACATGTTTTGTAAATAATTGCATATACATTATGCATATATATGTTTTGCAAACTATTGCATATATTGCATGATTTGTGAGCATTAAGTTCTTGCAAAAATTGAATGTCCTTGAGGGTTACCAAAAGACGCTGGAGTGCCGAGGGCCAGGCAGTTGTGAGGGACCCGAAGAGGACAGGTTTTGAAAAAAAAAGAGGTTTTCGCTTGTTTGATCTGATTATGATTTGGGCTGATAAGCTCATGGGCGCTATGCCGAGAGGTTTGGGTTAGCCTCCAGCCTCTACCACTATTAGGTGGATGGGTACCACGTCCAAAAAGGGCAACATCCCTACGTCGACTGCATGTGGTACAGGGGGCTACCACTAGTGTCACGGAACTGGGTCGACGTGTCATAGGCCCCGTTGAGGCTATGACCGAGTGTCCTCAAGTACCCGAGGACCACACAGCGAGGAGGTCGTGGGCATAGTTGGACCCTATGGATTTGTGGACTTTTTTGCATTGCATATGGCATGATATGAGGTTGGTCGACCATACCATACTAGATATCCATGAGTTGGATTCAATGAAGCATCTTATGCATATCATTATGTTATGATATATATGATACTTTCGACTTGGTTTGTGAGATTCTTTAAGTCATTAGTGTTTCAATTTGACAATGGTTTTTGATATATTGAACTTGAGTGTTCAAACATGCACATGTTTTGAAAGAGCACATGATTTTAAACATCTCATGTATTCTAAAACTAGTAGTGATAGGCTCCTACTGAGTATAGTATATACTCACCCAATCCTCAACATTTTTCAGACATAAAGTAAATACTTAAGGGCAAGGAACATTTGTGATAGAAGACACCCAGACTAAGTGCAAGTAAGTAAACCCCTACCTTATCTTTCAATGTTACTTGATTGTAGTTACTCTCTAATAGCTGGGGCTATGACTAACACTTTCTTGGGAATAATGTTGATTTAAAACTTTGCCATGGCTAGATAATTTGAGAATGTGTTTTGACACTCGGGGTTTTTATGAAAGATTGTTTTCCAAAACAAACAGATTTTCATACATTTCATACTTATAAAACAAGAGATCTCGCCTTTTTATCAAAATTGCATCATATAAGAACCTGGGTCGTCACACTATATCACCTTTGTACTCATTAAAATCTAAATTAACGGCTCCTCCCAAAATGTTTCTAGTTGGGTGGAAATAATAACAGCAAAAGTCTCTTTCTCTCCTAAGTATGCATACTTGAGATCAGCTTGTAGTGTTTTTAACTCTAGTTTAGGAGGTTCAACTGATGATGGAATGAGAGTGAATTCCTTGGGTGGAAATTCCTCAAACTAAGGTTTCCACTTTGACGTGTCCATAATAGGAACAGAATTAAGGAGGGTATTAACTTCCTCTATTTATGTATCTCCATAAAATTTACTAAAATGGGCTAAACAGGCTTCTAGTGGATCTAATAAGGAAGACTTAACAAACTGATCTTGCACAATTGAATTTATGATCTTGACACTATGCAAGTCATTAAGAGATTCTCTTGGCTACTTGCAAATGTTAACAATGTTTAGTTCCAATGTCATATTTCCAAAGGATAGCTTCATCACACCATTTTGACAATTGATTAAGGCATTAAATATGGCTAAAAATGGATCACTCAAGAATTATCAGTATTTCATTCCTTTCATTCAACACACGCTCTGAGTCCAGAACTAAAAAGTCTATTAGAAAGTAGAATTCTTCTACTTGGACAAGTATATCTTCTATTATCCATCTTGATATTTTGATAGATCTATTGACTAGCTAGAGGGTAGTGACAGTTGGTTTAAGTTTTCCCAGACCTAGCTGCTCATACACTGAATATGGTTGTAGTTTCACACTGATCCCAAATCAAGCAAAGCTTAATTTATCTTATAGTTGCCAATTATACAAGTGAGACTTGGGTAATTTGGATCTTTATATTTAGCAGTGTGACGCTAAAGGATCGAACTAACTTGTTCGGTCAAGAAAACCTTCTTGTGCACATTCAACTTTCATTTGACAATACAAAGGTCTTTCACAAACTTAGCATATGATGGGATTTATTTGATGGTGCTCAAGATCAAAATGTTGATCTTGACTCGTTTAAAAATATCTAAGATCACATCATTGGAAGCTATCTTAGGAACTTGATGCAGCTGTTGTGGAAACAAAAGTGGGATGGGACATGGGTCAATGGGAGGGTGAGGTTTCTCAATGATATCCTCAATGATAGGCCTTTCCTCAGCCTCATGAGTCTCCTAAGTTTTGTCAGCCTTAGTGAAATTATTCTTTTGAAGCACCTTTCCATTTCAAAGAATGGTGAGTGAATTAGCTTGTTCATGTTCAAGCTTGAAGAACCATTTGTCCTAGCCACATGTGGACCCTTAAGGTTTTCTTGTGGTTGGGTCGGAAATTTTCCTTTTTCCAAGTTTCGCATGAATTGTATGAACATAAAAACATGTCACTCATAGATGCTTCAAGTTAGGCTTTGTTCCCTTCCTGGTTTTGAATGAACTACTAAAGATTACCCTCCACTAACCTCTTTGGTGGAGGTATAAATGGTTTGGGAGTGGGTGGTCCTTGGTGGGTAGATAGAACCACCAAAGAAGGCTAAATAGAGGATGGTTTTAGAACCATCTTTGATAATAATTTAAATTGTCTTTAAAATTTTATTATCTAATGGTGAGGATTCAAATTGCTTATCATCATTCTTAGCTCAATTTACTTAAGTTTTAAGTATAGGTGTCTACTTGAAAGAGGAAACACTTCTTAGATTGAAAGTGTTATTCTTTCCATATCGTTGTGATTTTAAGTTAAACTCGCAAACGAACAAATTAGTTATAGTATTCTTATGTGATACTAGTGGTCCCTACTTTAAATTATCTAACCTAGACAAATCAATGAGATTTTTCCTAAACTAAGAATGGAAATTATAACATGGAAATGGAAATTATGCAAAAACTAAAAACAAGCTAAAATTAAAAACTTTCCTAAGCATGCTTTCTAAAAGTAAAATTTTCCTAAATGAAACTTTCTAAATTTATAGCTTTCCTAAATTGAAACTTTGCAAAAATGCAATTCTTAACTACTTTCCTAAGCATGAAATTTAGCAAATAACTTAAGGAAACTTACACTAATCAATTACTTTCCTAATCATGCAAATTCTTAGAAAGCAATTAAAATCATGGGAATGAAAATTTTAACAACTAACAAAAACTCAACAACATGCTATCAAACTAATTAAGATCAACAATTAGCCACTAATAAAATTACTTTTCCTAACATGAATGAAAGCAACTAAATTGGATTTTAGTCCTCTAAGTCATTCGATACCATGCACACCACTTATGGATAGCACACACAATTTCAACATGAGTTGAGAATTGTTTTCCGTGCTCGATTGAATGAGCAATGAAACAAATGAACTATGAAGGGACAATTAGGTTGACAATATCATTCAAGCATCAACCTTAAATCCTTCAAAACCATGTGCTCCAATTTTGGATTGGGCACAAGGTTTCATGGGTTTTTTGTTTAACTTGGCTAGAAAATTGAAACAACAATCTTAGGTAAACCACTAAATCATGGAAATAGCTGGGACATCCTTTATTGCATTGAGCAATGGAATGTTAATTTGGACAAGTTTAAATACATCCATTAACTCCCTAAAGTTTGTTTCCTTTCTATCCTTGTTCAATAACTAAGGAAAGAGGGCTTTGGGCACATAGGATAACTCCACTATAGGTTCCACAGGCGATTTCTGTCTTTTCTTTTTCTCCTATGTTTTAGTTTCCTCCTTTTCCTCTACAATTTTCTTAGCTTGCCTGACTTTGTTATCTACCTTATGATCACTCCTAAGGGTGCTTATAGGTTTGGCATGCTCATGGGGGTTAAGGTTCTCAAAACTTGACCCTATTTCAAATTACCCCTAGGGTTAGGGATGGACTGACTAGGGAACTGGCCCTTTCCTCTATCTTGTAAAGCAGCTAACAATTGGCTAACTTGCATCCCTAATTCAACTATGGCTCGAGAATTGACCTTTTGCATTTGGTTCAAACCCCTTTTTGTGTCTTGTTTTTATTGTTCAATCATGCTCTAAATCTTTTCCTCAAAAGATGTTTCTTTAGGTATTGAGGTTGTTGAAAGCCTAGTGCTTGCTAAAGAACTGTAACTCTAGGAAAGTTTTGGTTGGGGGGGTTCATAGCTAGTCCTCTTAGTAGTTTTTCTTCGACAAGGAAAATTTTGGATGCCTATCCCATTTAGGATTGTAGATCTCAGAATATAGGTTGTTGCTAGGATTACAATATGCATTTAATGCAATCGCCTGTTCACTAAGATAGTGCTCTATTTGAGGGAAAGACGTGGTAACATGGGCTAGGCTAGAATGGGGAGCACAAACCTCTTGTAGAGGTTTAATAAATGTGGTAACCATAAAGGACTGAAACATAATTTCAAGTTTGTTTACTCTCTCATTGTACTTATCCATTCTATCAAGTACAAAATTGAGCTTATGAGATAGATCTATATGAACTCCTATCTCATATAGACACCCTTTCTTTGAAGGCTAGTTATATCTCTCTCTTCTACTAGAGTAATCCCATTGCTTGGAACTATTTACCAATGTCTGAAAGAACTCCCAGACCTCAATCTCATCTTTTAACATGAGGGCCCCTCCACTCATTGCGTCTACCATTTGTCTCTTCTAAGGAGTCAATGCCTCATAGAAGTATTGAATCTGCTAACATTTCTCAAATCCATGATGAGGGCATTTCTGCAATAGTTCATTCCACCATTCCCAACATTCATAACAATGTTCATTATCCCTTTGTCGGAAATTGATAATTTCTAGACGAAGGGCATTTCTTTTATGAACATGGAAGAATTTGTTCAAAAAATTCCTAGACAATTGATCCCATGTATTAATGAACCTACCTATAAGGAGTTCGGCCATGACTTGGTTTTATCCTTGAGTGAGAACTTATGACTTCTGACTTTAACTCGAAGTGGTCTATGTTTCTTGAGGGTAGAGTTATGCAAGATGCGGTGTTGAGCTGGAGTAGTGCATAAAAATCTCTAATAGCTTTGCTCTCAATTTTTGCTAGTGGTTCGGCCATGGGAACAGGAACTTGGTTTCTCTCCCCTTGTCTAAGGTTGCATTGAATCTCTAGGTCAAAAGGTACTAACTCTATGATCTAAGATCGATGCCCTTACATAAACTATCTAACTCTAAGTGATGCACAATTAAAACTTAGCAATTACTGATCGAACAGTGCCTTGATTATCTTTTCTTAGTGCATAAGTGGTAGCTTCTTAAACCTAGATATAGACAGCTCATCCTTTTATCTAGATTTGACTACTGGTTACCAGTTAAGTTCTACATGAAAGTGGTTAATACAATCCTCATGTTAGGAGGTGTCTAGGCCTCAACTGACGTCAACGGAAGGTGTGGAAAAATTACTTAGATTTTAAGACACTCACTATAACCTTAGTGCTTAAAAGCCACTGAAGCGACAATGAATTGTGTGCTTCTAAAAGGATATTATGAGCTTGATACCCTAAGCCTCTGTCTGCTTTATTTCAAATTAAGATTCAAGGGTCAGGATCGCAGCATACAATGATATTGATTGATTCCTAGGTGGGCCAAGGAGCTGGTGATGAAATCCAATTCTTATCTTATAAGGGTTCCTGTGGGGCCCTTACTAGAATTAATTTTATTCCACCATAAAGCTATAAACATGCAGTGCTAAACAAAAGCAAACTAATGCCTACCTAGATGCTACTTAATAAAGGGTCAAGCACCTTAACAAATAGGACACTATAACCATGAAGCCTATGCTTTGGTTATAGCTAAGCTTAGTCTAACCTTTGTCAAATAGGTGCTTAAACTAATGCAACAATCATAAGTATTAAGCAATAGTTATATGCATGACCCTAATCTATATGATTTATACTACCATCAAAAATACAAAATTCTACTAAATGCACTTTATCCTAATACTTAAAATTTAGGTGAGGATTGCTCACAGTGAGGGGTCCGATGATGATCAAGTGTGGGCCACCATACTGCACACTTGCCATGTATTATAGCAACCCATTTAAAAATTGAACAAAATAGAAATTAAAATTACAATGGGCCTCACTATAATTTCACTCAAATCCTAATATCTGAAAGCAATAAAAACCTAATCTATGTGGATGAAGCCATGGACCATAGGATTGTCGCTGCTCCTTTGCTAATTTCCCTCACACAAAAATGCAACAACGATGGCCAAATGGGGAAAATAGTAAATAAATGCAAAAGTATTATAAAATCCTAACTAATGCACCCTAAACCTAGACTAGAGGTAAATAATCTAAGGTATAGTCCATTACACAAAACATTACAACACCCTGGCAACAGCATTAAAATCTTGTTGTGATTTTAAGTTAAACTTGCAAGCACAAGAATCAATTCTAGTATTCTCATGCGAGGAGGTCGATCTCACAAGGAATTGAAAGATTATTATACTAGTGGTCCTTACTTTAAATTATTTAACCTAGCCAAATCAAGGAGATTTTTCCTAAACTTAGAATGAAAATTAACACATAGAATGGGAAATTATGCAAAAACTATAAACAAGCAAAAATTGAAAACTTTCCTAAATATGCTATATAAAAATAAAAATTTCCTAAATGAAACTCTCTTAATTTAATGCTTTCCTAAATTGAAACTTTTCAAAAATGAAATTCTTAACAACTTTCCTAAATCAACTACCTTACGTAGAAATTTGAGCGAATAAAATAAGGAAGCATGCACTAATCAACTACTTTCCAAATCATGCAAATTCTAAAGGAAGCAATTAAATTCATGGGAATGAAAACTTTAAAAATTAACAACAAATCAACAACATATTGTCAAACTAATTAGGATAAAAAATCAACCACAAACTAAACTACTTCTCCTAACAAGAATGAAAGCTAATAAATTGGATTTCAATCCTCCAAATCATTCAAAACCATACACTCCACTTATTGATAGCATGCATGGTTTCAACATGAGTTGAGAATTATTTTCCATGCTTGATTAAATGAGCAATGAAACTAATGAACTTTGAAGGGAAAATCAAGTTGACAATATCATTCAAGCTTCAACACTTAAGTCCTTCAAAACCATGCATTCCACTTTTGGATTGGATGCATGGTTTCACAGGTCTCTTGGTTGACTTGTTGGAAAGTTGAAATAACAACCTTAGGTTAACCATCAAACCATGGAAATAGTATGTAAACCAATCAACCTTACTAGCATTCATAAATCAAGACAATTATTCACAATCAATTATTATTAATGGAAAACAAGAGAGCAATGATGGAGCATGCAAATCTTGATTAGTATGCACCATGCTTTACAAAATCAACATTACCAATTAACTCTCACTAATCTCTCTTACTCCAACCAGCATGAAGAATCAAAGGGAAAATTCCAACATGGATGTATAAGAGTTCAGGGAAAAAGGCTTTGATCTAATAGCTAACTCTTTTGGTTGTCACTACCAAAGAGTTATAGCTTTTAAATCAATGGTTTATGAAACTAAAGGCTAGCAAGAAAGGAAATTAAAGAGAAAAATTTAACAACTAAATATGTAATCAAATGCAAATAAGATAACAATGGACAAGCTAAGAGAAGAAAGATCAAAGGGAGTCAACCAACCTTCCGAAGGAGACGACAATTCCAATCCTAGGTGTGGAACACTTGGATGAGTAGCAGCCCACCTTAGATACAGTAGCAACCATCCAAAAGAGAAGAAAAGTTCAAAGAAAAAGAAGTTGGAAGAGATGGAAAGAAAAGGATGTCCTCCTCCTCTTAAAGGAGGCATCTTTTTCCTATGAGCGAAAGAGTTCTCCTACATTGATTTTTTGTTGGACATTTATAACTTTTCTCCTATATTTTTCTAGGGTGTCCTAAGAATAAGGTGTGGTGGGTATGAAAACAAGTTATTTGGATGGCTAGAATGGATGGATCGCTAAGGTTTTAAAGTGAGATAGAGTGGTGGGATAAGTGGCTGCCTTTGAAATGTATGTAGGTGGAAGACGCCTTATTTTTAGGGGGAGGCATCTCCCCCCTTAAAAAATCCTTGAAGCTCCTTCAACTATGGAAAGTTGGTGGAAGGGATAAGGTAGGAAAGAGATAAGTAGGAAAGGACAAGAAAGAGAGGCGAGATGGGGAAATTTGATTGTCTAAGTGATTTTCTAAGACTTTGGGATGGTTGGTTGGTTTGAATGGGAGTTTAGGAAGGTGGAGGAGTCTTAGAAAGGTAGGACTCTTCAATGGAAAGTGGAAGTCATGGTGCATCTTAGGGGTAAGGTGGCAAGTGAGAAAAAATGCTAAAAGCATGAAAAAAGATGAAAAATAGAATGGTCTCTTCCTATTGGGCCACATGCCACCTTATCCTAGTGAATTTTTCCTTCTCTTCAAAATATCCACATAAATTCCAAGGATAATTCTTCAAATTCTCCACCAATCATGGACTTCCATTTAGCTTAGCTCATGTGGCTTAGATGGATAACTTTGAGGGCTCCAATCACTTGGCTAGCTTAGATGACTCTCTTGGCTTAGCTTGATGGCTCATTTCCTTAGCTCTAGTGGTTGGTTTGGATTCTTAGTGTGTCCTCTTATTCATGGCTTGAACATGGCTAAGTGGCTTAAGGGAAACCCATGCAAAGGTAGTTGATTTTACATGGCTTGTGCATGGGCCCACTTTTTCCATCTTTATCTCCTCTAATTGCATCCATTTAGATTGATGACTTTTAGGCTTGGACATGATCTTTGATCTTGATCTTCTAATTTCATCCAGATCAATCTCGACCATTAATTCATCATTTCGTTTCCTAAAAATAGCTAAACTCTAATTAGATCCTAGAAAAATATGATTAATCATATACTTACCTTTAATTAGCCTCTAAACCTATAAGTTATCAAATATTTGAGTCATTTAGTCAAAAAATGCACATGTTATGAATTTTGGTCAAAGACTCTAATTTACAACTATAATTTGTATCACATGAGTGACTAATTTGGTGGTTTTTATACAAATTTGACCCTTATCACCCCCCTCCCCCCTCCAACAAGCATTTCACTATTCCTGAGCAAAACAGACAAAAAATTATTTTACAAAAAACAAATACAAAGTGCCACTTTCATAGGTACTCACATTGGATTTAGCACAAGCAACAAGCCCTTGAACCCCTAGGTTAACTCTAGTGGAAGAGTTAGGCCTCGTAAATCTTTATAGTGAATATACCCGCAAAATTTTCTAAGGTTGTCCCCTATTTTATCTTAGAGAATCCTCATTCATTAGCACTCTATTAGTTTTTCATAACTTAATGGAGAGGACTGACAATCTTATGAATTATGCACATACTAAAGACATTTGATTTCTTGTTATTTCTTAGAGTGCATGTGCGTTTACAGCCACATTAGTCATGACTTTTAATTAGATATGCTTAAATTCCATTGAAAATATGTTTTGACCTCAAATCCTCATAAGTATACTCTCAAAACTAAAGTTCACAAATAAGGGGTTGAACATATTTCTCCATTTATGTGATCGGATCCAATAATACTAATGGTTCACATAAATTTTTTAAGTGCTGATAAGACAAAGGAAAGTGATGCTTAAGATTGGATGTCATCACCAAGAATAGAGGGGTATTTTACTTTAATTACTTCTTTTCATGTCCTCTTTAAGGCTATGTTTCACCTAAGATCCACATGTCTTTAAATGAGACAAAATGTAGGCTTGAGACATGTTCAAAAAAGAAGGGTATAAGGATTTCGAAGGTTCAAAATTAAGTAGAGATCTTCTTTTTTTATTATTGGACAATTGATCCTTGACTATACCGACGTGAATTTTCATTGTAGTCTTGTCTTTCTCCTCTAATTCTAATATTTCTTCCTTTTCCCTTTTCTTTTTCTTTTAACTCTTTGGAAGAAAGACTTTTGGTGTTTTTTCACTTCTTTAACTTTTTGTTCTCTTTTGAACTTTGCTTCTAGCTCTACTCATTTTGAAAATTGGGTAATGGATATTTATTTCTTTCTTGGGTTTTTGGGTTAAGGTAAATGGGCTTAAGTGGCTAACTAGTGATGTATTGTATTGGGTAAGTTTTATGTCTTTAAGCTGAAGAAGAATGGCCTATATCATTCCCTAGGTTTCCTCAAGCCTATTATATTTAATAAATTTCTTGGAAAGAAAGATGTTACTCCTATTTATTCTTGATAGTTAACCAAAAGAAGGATAATAGGATCACGCTAAAGAAAATGTGGAATTACTTATAACTCTTTAAAGGAAGATGGTCTCTAAACTCACTATGTTATAAGTCTCCACTGATTTTTCTTAAGGTCTCTAAGTCATACCTCTCTATTAGCCTTGACTATGTGTTGTGTGTAAATATTTTTTGAGAATTAACCTTCATAAAATGCTTCAACACAAGAGTAATATGCAAAACTAACCATATACACTTCCATTAAGAGGGGAAAATAGTAGAATTACTAAGTCTGAAAATCCAGTTCTCATCACAGTAAGGGAACTCTACCTCAATTTTATTTTATTTTTAAACTTAAGAAAATCCAAAATCTCTATGTGCATCTACACCCCAACCTCAATAAAACATTGTCCCCAACTTTTAGAATACATAGGTGTAATAACCCCAATTTTTGTAAATTGATTGAGAAAAACCAATAAAGTTTGAGTTTCAGATATTTCGGGCTGAAATATTATGGTCATTTAAAATATACTTTTTATAAAAGTATAATCAAATCATAAGATATGTAAAATTGAAATTAAACTTAGCAAACCCTTCAAAATGATTGTAAGCACAACAAATTTCGAATTCGGATGAGAAATCCTTAAGTTTTTCATTTCTTGGACAAAAGGGGTAAAATAGTAATTTTACCCAAAAATCAAAATATTCCAAAAATCAAAATATGAAACATCAAAATTTATAATGTACTGATAAATACAAATCCAACGCCACTAAGTACACTCAAATCCGAGATCATAGGAATAAAACCCAAAATTTTATGAATAAAGGGCAAAACGGTCTTTTTACACCATGTGGGGCCCACATGGGGTTCACCACGTCCCCAACAACCAATTTTATCAGCAGCCCATGTGAAACATGGGTCAACAAATATCAGCTGGTCTTGGGGAAGAAAAATTAGGCATGGGAGCATTGAAGACTTTCATGACATTTTATAATAAAAAATATATAATATTATAATCATAAAAAAAGACCGAAAATGCCTATAAATACAACCTCAAAAATCCTCATAAAATCCCCACGAAATTCTCTTCAATCTCCTTGAAAAATTGGATCTAGAATCCCTCCCCAAAAACCCAAAATCTCCAAGAGTTAGATTTCTTTTCAACTTGTTTTTCTTTTTAGATTGGAACAAGAGACCTAAAATCAATTAGGCACTTTGTTCCAGATCTAATTTGATTAATTACACTGTCCAAAACTTTTCAACATATCTATTCTATAAAACCCTCAAAGAAATTTCAAGATCCAACGGTTCAAACAACGGTTATTTGCAAGAAAGGTGGATTTTAGGCCATATCTTCATCAACAAGGTATTTTTTTAAATTGGGCATATAACTGAGGTTTTCTCTTCAATCAAGTAAGTGAAAATCCTTTTCATAGATGTTTAGTATTTTTTTATGTAATTTTTATTTTACTTTAATTAATTTTGGTAATAAAAAGGTAAAAATAAAGTAAACAACAGAACCCTTAATTTTAGATGATGGAGTGCTCAGATGAAAAATCTGACCATACCAATCGATCCATAAGGGTCCAAAACCCCTAGGGTAGAATTTTCATAAAAATCAGAGACGTTTTGGGCCCTCAATTGCAAGAGGATTGATGGGATGGTCCAGAATGGACTGTCCGATCTCCAGATCAGACGACGCCCAAGACGCAAGCATGAGGCACCGTCGGAACGGTGCGTGTAATGCGCATGGAGCGTCGTCCCAAGTGCAATGACGGCGCATCCGTCAAAGGAACGAGCGGATGCGCCCAGCGACAGCTCGGTTTGCGGGCGCGCGGACGACAGGCGTTCTGCTCGTCCCGTCCGCGTCTATGGACACCCCGCATCAGCGCTTCGTCGTTTCCTCCTAGTGGATGCACCCGATGATGCCTGGTTCATTCCGCTCGGTTCGTTCCACCTGTCGTTCCGCCCGACTAATCTGGGCCGTCCATTCCTTGGGCCTAGATCAAATCCAGGCCCCAGGAAGGACTGTGAACTTCCAACTTCAATTATGGAGTCATCTGAACTCCAAATTTAGATCGGAAAGAAGCTATGGAAAGCTTGAAACCTCCATTTTCTTATGAAATGATAAAATAGACATGTTATTCAGTAAAAACTTTCTGTATTAAAGAAATAAGTTTCCAATTACATAGATTTTCAAGATTTGAGATGATCAGATCTTAGAAACATGTTTTAATAATGATATACTACTTAAATAAAGTGAGATCTATGTTTAAAATAGATAGATATGAGATATATTAAGGGATCTACCCTTTATGGTAGAAAAACCCTAAAAATACAAAGGGACCCACTTGATCAATGAGATCAAGTGTGATCAGATCCTTAGGATGGAAAGAATAAATGTTTATATGATGAAATCCGAGGAAATCATGAATAGATTATGACAAAAATAGATCAATATGATCTTTTGACATTAATAGAGAAAATTCCCAAAATACAACTAAAATCCTTAATCAAAGGAAAAGATCTAAGATCAAATGGTTGGATCATAAGTAAAGGTTTCTAAAAATGTAAATGTAATTAGTTTCATTTTATATTATTATGTTATAAAGCATGCTAGTATAACATTTAGAGTTTAGCATGATATGTGTTTCATTATTATCATAAGGTGCTAGATTTAATTTAAGTACCTTGCCTCATTTTCATTGAATGTTAGATCATGTAGTTTTATGCTTTAAATGTATAATTCATTTATGGTTGAATGTTAGTAGTAGATTTACTTGTTATGAGATAAAGAGCATAAAACATCAAAAATGTATTCTAATGAGAAAGTAGAGTTTCATTACACAAATAAGAATGGAATACTTTGGACTTAATTAGTAAGGGCTATAGTTAGTAGGACAATATAAGGATTTTCAAATCCTTGGCCCAAATTAGGAAAAGAATAATAAACCCCATGAATGACATTATAAATATTCATGGACTTAATTAAAATCCATTAGAAAGAGTACTTAGGGTAAACATGCTTATACGAACCTTATGAAAGGTTGAGCTATGGTCATTCTAATGAATGATGAACATAGTGGTTAAGGGGGTTATCTAATAGAGCCTCGCTCTTCCCCTACCTTCTGTTGACGTTTGTGAGGTCTAAACGCCTCCTTACATCAGGATTGAAGTAACCACTTTGTGTTCACCCATTCAGCTAGTAAGCCTTAGCCAATTGGAAATAAGATAAGCAGTCTAAATTTAGGCTTGAATAAGCTACCTTCAACCAGCACATTAACTGGTTGAATAATAATAATAATAATAATAATAATAATAATAATAGCATAAAAGGTTAGTAAATTACCTAACCCTAATAAAAACAGTAAGTAAGATAAGGATGATCAAACAAGATCCATTAGATCTTGGATGATCAAGAACAATAAGAATAAGAACACTATATTGTACTTAGTATGTATGTTTAGTAGTATACTTGTTATAGTTCATTAGATTAGATAACCCAAACCCTTAATCAAAGATGATTCAAGGAAGAGATCCAAGAACTAAACTTAGATCAAAGAAGAACTAGAAGATCTAGGACCTTGATCTTTATCAACATGTGTAGATTGTCAATCAAAGGATCTATGAAAGATCAAGATCAAGGAGATGAACATACAAAGACTTAGAGATAGAAAAATACTTAGATATGAACGATCTAAAGATCATTCTAAACATCAGATCTAGTGATCAATAGGATTGTTCATAATTTATATATTGACAATATGTATGGATGTACAGATTACATACATCATTCAGGATCATGGAAGATTGGGGAAAAGAGATCAATCCTTAAAGGTACGAGGATTTGATGAATACATTTACATGAAATATACATGATTGTACTCATGATCTTATGTTGATAAGAGTAATGATAATACTTGTACTGAATCTCTTGAAAACCTTATGATCCAACCAAACACCTATAAGATGGTTAAGGACTAAACTATAAGTGAATAGGGAACTAGAAAATATTTCAGCCCTAAGTAAACAGACATATGGTCTTATATATATGAAATCTATTTTACATACAAGCTTGGAGGCTTGTGAGTTTGTTTTAATAGGCATGAGCCTAGGGGATGCTATTGCTAGAGGAGTTATGAGGGTTTGGCCACCCGCTCCTTGAAATTTGATGATATGATGATTCCTTGCCCAATGAGAGGCTAAAAGTCGGGTGGTGGAAATTATGGGAAGGCCACCACTGTGAAAGTCTTGCCCCCCCATATGGGCAGTGACATAATATTTTCCACCGTGGTATCAGTGGTGAACAGGGCAGTTATCCGAGCGTGCTAGTACGGATCGAGGCAAAGATAGCAACCTTTCTGATTATTTTGCACTATGATGCATATGGGAATAGGCATAGTGAAATGCCTTATGTTATAGCATAATGAAATGCTAGGTAATTGTATATTACCAATGTTTCCCAAGAAGGGAAATTCCCAGTATGAGATTAGCTGTAATACTAAATTCTCAAAATGAAGAGAATTGATCAGCTTAGTTGGGAATGATATTTGACTATTTTCATGAATTTAACTAGTTTACCCAAGAATGGGTATGTATGTATGTATGTATATAGATATACATAACTTACAAAGTAAAGAGTATGCTTAAGGATAATGGGATTATGAAGTATTAGAATTACATTGTCAATGTTATGTTTCTTGAATCCCCTACCAAGCATTGCTTGCTGAGATATTGTACTTGTGCAATATCTCAGATCCAGGGAAGGAGAGTTAGGAGCTAAAGACTATAGAAGACTTGAAGAGAATAATCTTCAAGGTATACCCTTAAAGACATGTATTTTTCTTTGTTGAGAGTTTTATTGTATGGTGAGCTTGAGTTTTGGATTATGTAATTTGGACAAGTATTGTACTAGATTTGGTTATACTGTGAACCATTGGATGGATCCTGGAGTTTAATAAAAATATATTCCTTCAATGGAATTTTATTTTGTACACAAATTGTACTTATGTTATGTATGAAGTGGTGACTTGGGTTTTCAAAACAAGTTCTAAAGAAAAGAATTTTCGCTGCTTTGTTTTGTGAAAAAAATTTACACTCTTAAGGGCCCTGCCTTTCAAAATACTTTACAAATCATGTTTTCAAAAACCCGGGTCGTCACAATAGGACCTTATAAAATGCAGAAGACGAAGATTTGAAAAACATCTAGGTTGCCTCTAGGGAGCATTTAGTTTTACCTCTTCAGCCAAACATAATGATGAGTGCAAGGACAATAGTCTATAAGGTTCCTTTGAGTATTTTAAGGTAGGTCATGATAATGTGGTACCTCTAATAGTGTCTCTTCAATATTAGGGTTAAGTAGTTCAAAGAAAGGTGTTAACTGTTGTCTATTAACCTTTAGGATTTCACCATCCTTCACAATCTTATTGGTGCCATGAGGATACATTGTGCATATTATGTAAAGTTCAGTCCATCAAGATCTAGTTTCCTTGGAAAGAGATGCACTCTTGAATTATACAACCAAACCTTTTGTTCAAGTGTGAAGGATTTCCATAAGACTTGGTGATCATAGGTAACCTTCATCTGATCTTTGTATAAGTGTGCAAATTCATATGCATCTTTTCTCAACTCATCCAACTCATTGAGTTGGAGTTTTTAGTGGGTCCTAGCAGTATCTAACTTAAAATTGAGCTTTTTGATAGCCTAATATGTCGTGTTCCAGCACCATTGGTAAGTGGTAGGCCTTTTCATAGATTAGGCAGTAGGGTGACATGCTTATAAGGATTTTATAGGCAGTGCAACAGACCCACAAAGCATTGATGAATCTCACAAACTAGTCTTTCCTACTAGATTGACTATCTTCACAAGGATACACTTAATTTCTCTATTGGATACCTCTACTTGGCCATTGATCCAAGGGTACTATGGGATAGCTATCCTATGGTTGACACCATACTTTTTCATTAAATTTTCAAATACTTTATTACAAAAGTGTTTTCCTCCATCACTAGTTATGGCACATGGAACCTTGCAAAAATATATTCCTTTAAAAGTTTGACAACCACGCTGTGGTCATTGGTTTTGCAGGGTATAGCCTCCACCCATTTGGACACATAGTCCACTCCCACTAGGATGTAGAAATTTCCAAAAGAATTAAGGAAAGATTCCATGAAATCTATGCCCCAAACATCAAATGACTCTAAAACAAAGATTGGGTTTAAGGGCATCTTGTGTCTCCTCCCTAGACTTCCTAACCTTTGACACCTCACGTATGCTGTGCAATAAGCATGTGAATATTTAAAAATGATGGGCCAATAGAAACCACACTACCAAATTTTTGCAACTATCTTTCTGAAGCTAAAATGACCCCCATAGGCATGATCATGACAAAAGGAGATGATCTGATTATGCTCACTATTTGGTACGCATCTCCTTATCACCTGAATGGGATAGTACTTGAATAAGTATTGGTCCTCCCATGAAAAGAATTTAACCTTAGTTAAAAATCTCTTCTTATCTTGTTTTGTTCAGTGATTGGGCCTTCGTCTTATAACAAGATAATTCACAATATCACTATACCAAGGTAGCTGGGAAATATGCAGTAACTGTCCATCCAGAAAGGATTCAATTATAGGCACATTATTGCTAGTGTGCTCCACCACCAATCTAGATAAGTGTTCTACTACGCCATTCTCAGAACCTTTCTTGTCTTGAATTTCTAAGTCAAACTCTTGTAGCAGTGGTATCTAGTGGATCAATCTAGGTTTCGCATCCTTTTAAGAAAGGAAGTACTTTAGAGCCATGTGATCCGAGTATACTATAACTTTAGACCCTAACAAGTAAGATCTAAACTTATCCAGAGCAAACACTATAGCTCACAACTCTTTCTCTATGGTTAAATAGTTGAGTTGTGCATCATTTAGTGTTTTACTAGCATATTATATCACATGGGGAAGTTTATCAATACGCTGTCCCAGAACAGCTCCAATAGTAAAGTCCGATGCATCACACATGATCTCAAATGGTGCATTCCAATTAGGTGGTCAGATAATGGGTGCAGAGGTCAACTCGGCCTTTACCTGTTCAAATGCTTTCTTATAGTTCTCATCAAAGTTGAAGAAGGCCTCATTTGTAAGTAAATTACAATGGGGCTTGGCAATTTTGCTGAAGTCTTTGATGAATTTTTTATAGAAGCTAGCATGCCCTAAAAAGGAGTGAATTTATTTCACCGTCCTTAGTAGAGGAAGGTTGATTATTAAATCCACTTTAGCCTTATATAATTCTATCCCATTGGTTGATATAATGTGGCCTAGCACTATCCCACTTTGTACCATAAAAATGGCACTTTTCCCAGTTTAATACTAGATTTTTCTCCTAAGACCTTACAAGAACTAACTTTAAATGGTGCAAGCACTCATCAAAAGATTATCCAAATACTAAGAAGTCATCCATGAACATCTTTAAAAACCTTTCTACCATTTCAGAGAAGATGTCAACATTTACCTTTGTAATGTAGCAGGAACATTACAAAACCTATAAGGCATACATCGATGAGCGAAGGTTCCAAAAGGACAAGTGAAGGTGGTCTTCTCCTAATATTTAGGTGCTATATGAATCTAGTTATAACTAGAATATCCATCTAAATAATAATAATAACTATGTTCAACTAACCTGTCAAGCATTTGGTTAATAAAAGTTGAAGGAAAGCAATCTTTCCTCATGACCACTTGCAGTTTTTAGTAATCAATGTAGACTCTCCATCTGGTGGTCATGCAGGTAGGTACTAACTCATTCTCCTCCTTTTTTACAACCATGACCTAGGATATCTTGGGTACAACCTGAACGGGGCAGACCCAAGTGATATCAAAGATGGGGTATATGACGTTAATATTTAGAAGTTTAGGGACTTCATCTCTAACCACATCCTTCATATGGGGATTCAGTCATCTTTGAGTTTTCTTGGAGGGTTTAGCATTTTCTTCTAGGTGTATCATATGCAGGCACAAGGTTGGATAATCCCTTTTGTCTACTATGGTCTAACCTAGAGGAGTCCTATGTTCCTTACAAACATCTAAAAGCTTACCCTCCTATTCATTATCTAAATCTGATGCTATTATAACTGGTAAGGTTTCTTCTAGTCCTAGATAAGAGTACTTGAGGTTTTCAAGTAAGGGTTTTAGGGCCGGAGAAGGTGGTTTCTCTATGGAGGGTGTAAGAACAGACTATGAAGGAGGGAGTGGCTCCACATAGGGGCCCCATTTAGAGGTATCCATGATTGGAGCAACCTCTAAAAGGTTGTTCACCTCCTCAATAGATTTGTTTAAATCAAAATCTCTATTAAAATGCATAACACAAGCCTTTAATGGGTCAGAGATGGAGGATGAATGTCGTGAATTAGACTTTCAATTAAATTCACTTCACAAGAATCATCAAGTTTTAAATGTTGTTGGTTAGCGTCAAAGACATTAAGCTTAACTTTTATGCTATCGAATGAAAATTTCATTACACCATTCCTACAATTAATAATGGTGCTAGACATTGCCAGGAATGGACATTCAAGTATAACCAAAATTTAACTTCCAGGATCAGATATAGGCTAGGTGCCCAGTACAATGAAATCGACCGAGTAATAAAACTAGTCCACCTGTGTCAGTACATCTTCAACCAAAATACATGGTATTTTCACTAATTATATCTATTAACTGTAATGTGGTAGTGGTTTGTTTAAGCTCACCGAGCCTTAGTTGCTCATAGATAGAGTATAGCAACAAGTTAACAGTCGCCCCTAAGTCAAGTAGTTCCCTATCTATGACATGGTCTCTAATAATACAAGAAATGGTAGGACACCCTAGGTCTCTACACTTCAGTAGGGTTTTGTATTTTATTAAATAGCTCACCTACTCAGTGAGGAAAGCCTTTTTTTGTACATTTAGCTTTCTTTTGTAGTGTAGAGCTCTTTCAGGAACTTGATATAGGCAAGGACATTCTTTATTGCATTGATCAATGGAATATTAATTTGGACATATTTAAATACATCCATTAACTCATCAAAGTTTGTTACCTTTCTAGCCTTGTTTAATAACTGAGGAAAGGGGGCCTTAGGCACATAGGGTGCCTCCACTATAGCTTTCATAAGAGATTTATGCCTCTTCTCTTTCACCTATGTTTTAGTTACCTCCTTTTCCTCTATAGTTTCCATAGCCCACCTGACTTCGTTACCTACTTGGGGGCCTTTGCTAAGGGTGGTTATGGATTTGGCATGCCCATGAGGGTTAAGGTTTTGAGAACTTGACCCTATTTCAAATTGGCCCTTAAGGTTAGGAATGGGCTAACTAGGGAACTAACCCTTTCCTCTATCTTGTAAAGTAATTGAAATTGGCTAACTTGCATCTCAACTTTAGCTATGGATTAAGAATTGACATTTTTCATTTGGTTAACAGTCCTTTTTATGTCTTCTTTTTATTGTCCAATCATGCCCTAGATCTTTTCCTCAAAAGATGGTTTCTTTGGGTATTGAGGTTATTGAAAGCTAGGTGACTACTGAGGAACAATAGCTCTAGAAAATTTTTGGTTAAGGAGTTTCACAGCTGATTCCCCCAATAGTTATCCTTTGACCAGGAAAAGTTTGGATGCCTAGCCCATCTAAGGTTATAGGTCATAATATGGGTTGTTGTTAGGATTGTGGTATGCATTTAATGCATTTACTTGTTCAACAAAGATAGTCATTAAACATTCTATTTGATGGACAAGACGTGGTAGCATGGGCTGAGATAGAATAGAAAGCACAAACCTCTTGCGGAGGTTTAATAAATTTGTCAACCATAAAGGACTAAAACATAGTTTCAAACTTGTCCGCTCTCCCATCATACTTTCCATTCTATCAAGTATAGAATCGAGCTTATGGGATGGATTTGTATGGGATAGAAGTACTTATCCATTCTTTGGAAGCTATTTGTTTCTCTCTCTTCTATTGGACTAATCCCATTGCTAGAAATTATCTAAGAATGTATGAAAGAACTCCCTAGCCTCACTCTCATCTTTTAACATGAGGTCCCCTCCACTCATTGCACATACCATTTGTCTATTCTAAGGCATCATTGCCTCATAGAAGTATTAAACCTACTGCCATTTCTCAAATCCATGATAAGGGCATTTCTACAACAGTTCGTTCCACCATTTCCAACATTCATAATATTGTTCATCATCCCTTTGTTAGAAATTAATAATTTTACTATGAAGGGCATTTCTTTTGTGAACAGGGAAGAATTTCTTTAAAAGCTTACTAGACAATTGGTCCCATGTATCAATGGAAGCAAACTCGAAGGAGTTGAGACATGACTTGGCTTTATCCTTGAGTGAGAACAAGAATAACCTAAATCTAATGGCTTTGTCCCAAAAAATTTGAAACCTAAATATGGAACAAATATCAAGAAACTCCTTAATATGTAGATATGGGTCATCTCATTCTCGACGATAAAAAATAGGAACTAATTATATGAATCCCAACTTTAACTCAAAGTGGTCTGCATTTATTGAGGGTAAAGCTACGCAAGACAGTGTGTTGAGTTTTTAAATTAAGATTCAAGGGTTGTGATCATGTTATACAAGGATGTTGATTGATTCCTAGGTGGGCCAAGGAGCTAATGATGAAATCCAGTCCTTATCTTATAAGGGTTCCCATGAGGCCGTTACTAGCATTAATTCCATTCCACCATAAAGCTTTAAACATGCAATGCTAAACAAAAGCAAACTAATGCCTACCTATATGCTACTTAACAAAGGGTCAAACACCTTAACAAACAGGACACTATAACCATGTAGCCTATGCTTTAGATATAATTGAGCTCAGTTTAACCTTTGTTAAATAGGTTTTTAAACTAATCCAACAATCTTAAGTATTATGCAACAATTATCACTGCATGGCACTTATCTACATGATTTATACTACCATCACAAATGTAAAATTATACTAAATGCACTCTATCCTAAAAATTAAAATTTAGATAAGGATTGCTCATAGTGAGGGGTCCGATGGTGATCAACTGTGGGCCACCATACCCCACACTTGCCCTGTCTTATTTCACATTTAAAAATTAAATATAATTATAATTATAATTATAATGGGCCTCCCTACAATTTTACTCAAATCCTAATAATCTATGTTGAAGACGCCGTGGCCCACAAGATTGTCGTTGTTCTTTTACCAATTTCCCTCTCATAAAGATGAAACAATGATGGTCAATATGAGAAAAATAGCAAATAAATGTAAAAATAATGCAAAACCCTAACTATTATACCTTAGACATAGACAAGAGATAAATAATCTAAGGTATGGTCCACTACACAAAATGTGATTCCTCGACAATGGCACCAAAAACTTACTGTGATTTTAAATTAAACTTGCAAGCACACAAATCAGTTATAGTATTCTCATGCAAGGAGGTTAGTACCATGAGGAATTGAATAATTGTGATACTAGTTGTCCCTAATTTAAATTATATAATCTAGCCAAATAAAGGAGATTTTTCCTAAACATAGAATGGAAATTAACACATGGAAATGGAAATAATGCAAAAACTAAAAACAAGCTAAAATTGAAAACTTTCATAAACATACTATGTAAAAATAAAACTCTCCAAGTTTATGGATTTCCTAAATTAATGACTTTCTTAAATTTAAACTATTCAAAAATGAAATTCTTAACAACTTTCGTAAATCAACTTCTGTAAGCATGAAATTTAGCCAATAGCTTAAGGAAATGTGCACTAATCAACTACTTTCCTAGTCATGCAAATTCTAGAGAAAGCAATAAATTAATGGGAATGAAAACTTTAACAAATTACAACAAATCAACAACATACTATCAAACTAATTAAGATCAACAATCAACCACTAACTAAACTACTTTTCCTAACATGAATGAAAGCAAATAAATTGGATTTCAATCCTCCAAATCATTCAAAACCATGCACACCACTTATGGATAGCATCCATGGTTTCAACATGAGTTGAAAATTGTTTTCCATGCTTGATTGAATGAGCAATGAAACTAATGAACTTTGAAGAGACAATCAAGTTGACAATATCATTAAGCTTCAACCCTTAAGTCCTTCAAAACCATGCATTCCACTTTTGGATAGTATGCATGCTTTCATAGGTCTTTTGGGTGACTTGGTCGGAAAGTTGAGGCAACAATCTTAGGTTAACCATCAAACCATGGAAATAGCATGTAAACTAATTAACCTTACAAGCATTCATCAATCAACACAAGCATTCACAATCAATTAATGTTGAATTGAAAGCAAGCAATCAATGATGGAACATGCTAATCTTGATTAGTACGCACCATGCTTTACAACATCAACATTACAAGTTAACTCTCACTAATCCACCTTACTCCAACCACCATGAAGAATCAAAGGGAAAATTCCAACAAGGATCAATAAGAGTTCAAGGAGTTTAAGGAAAAAGGCTTTGATCTAATAACCAACTCTTTTGTTTGTCACTACCAAAGAGTTATAGCTCTTAAATCAATGGATTATGAAACTAAAGGCTCGCAAGCTAGGAAATTAAAGATACCAAGTTAACAACTAAGCATAAAATCAAAGGAAAATAAGATAACAATGGACAAGCTAAGAGAAGAAAGATCAAAGGGAGTCAACCAACCTTTCAAGGGAGACTACAACCCCAATCCTAGGTGTGGAACACTTGGATAAGTAGCAGCCCACATTGGATATAGTAGTAACCACACAAAAGAGAAGAAAATTTCAAAGCAAAAGATGATGGAAGAGATGGAAAGAAAAGGATGTCCTCCTTCACTTGAAGGAGGCATCTTTTTCCAATGAGTAAAAGAGTTCTCCTACTTTGATTTTTTGTTGGACTTTTATAATTTTTCTCGTATTTTTTCTATGGTGTCCTAAGAATAAGGTGTGGTGGGGATGAATACAAGTTATTTGGATAGATAGGATGGATGGTAGAGCTATATATAGCTCACTGGCTGTTTGCCGAAGGGGGAGCTCACCAAGCCGAATGAGATAGAGTGGTGGGATACATGGCAACCTTCGGAATGTATGTAGGTGGAAGACACCTTATTTTTAGGGGAAGGCATCTTGTCCCCACCTTGAAAAATCCTTGAAGCTACTTCAATTATGGAAAGTGGGTGGAAGGGATAAGTAGGAAAGAGAAGAGAAGGTGGGAGGAAAGATATGAGTAGGAAAGGAGAGGAAAGCAAGGTGAGATGGAGGTCCCCAACATAATCTGAGGAGATGGAGGCGGGATGCGCTGAGAGTTAGTCCCACATCGCCAGGAAGAAGGCTACCGTTGCCGTCTGCCAAGATGGTTTGAGGGGGAGGTCCCCAACATAATCTAAGGAGATGAAGGCGGGATGCGCTGAGAGTTAGTCCCACATCACTAGGAGGAAAGTTCCCGGACGGCTGATAAGGGTCTGGGTGGGCTTTACCAGTAACAACGTGGTTTACCCCATCGTGAGTAAGAATAAAGCCATGTGGGCCCAAGGGCCCAAAGCGGACAATATTGTTACTGAGGGAGCCCAGACCCGAGGCGTTACAATAATTCTTCAAATTCTCCACCAATCATGGCCTTCCATTTAACTTAGCTCATGGCTTAGATGGAAAACTTTGAAGGCTCCATTGGCTTAGTTTCGTGGCTAGCTTAAATGACTCTCTTGGCATAGCTTGATGGCTCATTTCCTAGAATTTAGTGGTTGGCTTGGCTCCTTAACTTGTCCTCTTGTTTATGGCTTGAATATGGCTAAGTGGCATGCTAAGTGTTCAATTTTGGTCAAACTACCCCTAATTTAATATTCAATTAGAGCATCTAGGCCATCAATTTTAAGATTTTACATAAATTATTTTTATTTTAGCTTTAATTGGACAACCAATCATTGAATTGCAAATTTTAATGGTCAAATGATCATTGGAGCTACTCAAAAGAGTAATGAATGGTTTAGATTATTCTAATTGGGTCCTGTGCATTGCAGATCAATTAACTCAAGCTTGGATGATCCAGATCAAATCAAGGAGATTAGATGAGGATGATGAAGCTTCCTGGAAAGAGAGGACATTGAAGACTCCTAAGACAGAAAAAATTTGAAGAATGGTGGAGTTGTAGAGTTTTGGCAAGACTGGACTTCTAGTGGACCCCACCCCTCTTTATCTCTCTTATCCTCTCTCTCCATCTCTCACGTATCTCTCTCTTACCCTCTCTCTCTCTTTCTCTTACACGTCTTTATCTCTCTTTCTCTCTCACAACTCTCTCTCTCCAATGACTCTCTCTCTCTCTCCATTCTCTTCTCTTCCTCCTCCATGTCTCATCCCACTCTTGGTCGACTCTTTCTCCTTTCCTCTCTAGTCCCTCTTCTCAACCTTCCCTCTTGGCTGGACAGTCCAGGGCAGATCACCACCCCTTCTTCTCTCTTCATCACTTCTCTTCCCACTACTCCTCTTTCTTTCTCTCCTCCTCCTCTCCCAGGTTCCCTACCTTTGGCCTTCTCTCATCACTCTTTCTCTCTCTCACATACCACCCCCACTCTCTTCTTCTTATCTTCTCTCTTCACCGTGATGATAGGAGGAGCTAGAAAGGAGTTTGATTTGTTTTCCTTGCTTGTCAGTTCTCTTTTCATCTTTGTTTATCAATTTTTCATCACCTTTTTTTTCATATTTCTCCTCTACTTTTTCATCAACTCTTTTATTTTCTTTGTTATCCCAATTCTGTTTTGCTCCATGTACCAGTATCCCTCATCTCCTTTAGTTCACCTTCACCATCACCTTCTCACCCTTCCTAGTTCACCTCCAACCGCATCACTTTTCAACCCCCAATCACCGACTGGTAAGTTGTTTTTTGTTACTTGTCAACCGACCCCCACAATCTAGGCTTCATCTTCACTAGCCATCACCGCGCCTCTCCAGTCATAGCCACCGTCACACACCTCAAGGCAACCATCCACCAATATCATCAGAGCTACTCAGAAGAGTAATGAATGATTTAGATGACAAATTAGTCAACTCAAGCTTGGATGATCCATATCAAATCAAGGAGATTAGATGAGGATGATGTAGCTTCCTGGAAAGAGAGGACATTGAAGACTCCTAAGACAGAAGAAATTTGAAGAATGAAGGAGTTGCAGAGTTTAGGCAAGACTAGACTTCTAGTGGACCCCACCCTTCTTTATCTCTCCTATCCTCTCTCTCCATCTCTCTCACTTCTCCATCTCTCACGTATCTCTCTCTTTCTCTCACACGTCTCTATCTCTCTTCTCTCTTTCTCTCCAACGACTCTCTCTCTCTCTCTCTCTCTCTCTCTCTCTCTCTCTCTCTCTCTCTCTCTCTCTCTCTCTCTCTCTCTCTCTCTCTCTCTCTCTCTCTCTTCTCTTCCTCCTCCACCTCTCATCCCTCTCTTAGCTGGTTCATTTTCCTTTTCTCTCCATTCCCTCTTCTCGACCTTCCCTCTTGGCTGGACCGTACAGGGTAGATCACACCCCTTTCTTCTCTCTTCATCTCTTCTCTTCCCTCTATTCCTCTTTCTTTCTCTCCTCTTCCTCTCCCACATTCTCTATCTTTGGCCTTATCTCATCACTCTTTCTCTCTCTCACGTACCACCCCCACTCTCTTCTTCTTATCTTCTCTCTTCACCGTGATGATAGGAGGAGCCAAGAAGGAGTTTGATTTGTTTTCCTTGCATGTCAGTTCTCTTTTCATCTTTGTTTTATCAGTTTGTCATCTTTTTTTTTCATATTCCTCCTCTACTTTTTCATCAACTCTTTTATTTTCTTTGTTATCCCATTTCTGTTTTGCTCCACGTACCAGTATCCCTCACCTCCTTTAGTTCCGCCTTCACCGTCACCTTCTCACCCTTCCCAGTTCACCTCCAGCCGCATGACTTTTCAACCCCCAATCACTGACTGGTAAGTTGTTTTCTGTTTCCTATCGACTGACCCAACATGGTCCAAGCATTGTCTTCACCACCCACCACCGTTCCCCTCCAGTCATAGCCATTGGCACACACCTCAAGGTAACCATCCACCGACATCATCACCCACCTCTGATCACTGGAAACCCCTCTCTTTTTCTTCTTTTTTGTCCGATCTCTCTCCATGCTTCACCTCTAGCCCAGTTCCTCTTCCATAAACTGGTGCTATCTTACAACCAGCACTGGACTTCTCCGCTCTGGCCAACCAAGAGGAGAAAACTTGATGTGGGTTTTCCCTCCTTTTCTTCTTCCCCCCCTCTACTTCTCTTCCTCTTCTCCTTCATCCCCATCTCCTCCTCCGGCTTCCCTCTTTTCGTCAGGTTCTCTGTAATTTTTCTTTTAAAAGCAGAAACTGGAGAAATTCCAATTTTGCCCTTGCCACTTTAATTGAAATTTCATTTCTATCCTTTTTTCTGAATTTCATCTGTGTCCCATTTTATTCTAGTTCTGTTTTATCCTCATTTTTCTTATCCAAGAACTACTCAATCCAGATCAAGTCAATTGAGGTCTAACCCAATCAACGGGTTAGCCTTAATCAACCAAGAATTGATAGTTTCTCATCCATTTCTCATCGGATTTCAAATTAAATTTACAGTTTCATTCTTAAGACATCCTTATACCTAATTGAAATTTCTGATCTTCAATCTGAAATCCAAAAATCAAATTGATCAGTCCAAATTAGCCCAGATCTTGATCATTTTGAGGAATCTAACAAATCCCACTAGTAGATCTTTAATCAAGGACATGCTGAAGATATCTGTAAAGGCTGATCAACTCTCAAAAGATCAGAATTGAAGATATTGAAGATAATTAGGTTAGGGAAGTAGTTTTTTTCTTATTATTTAATTTATTTATTTTATTTAGAAACTAGAAATTCTGTAATAGTTAGAAATTGAACTGATCTGAATTCTAATTATAATTCTAATAATTTTTTGTTATTTAGTTTTAATTTTAGATAATTAAATTTTATTTAAAACTTCATCTCTTAAAGCGAGTCCTTGTGGGATTGACCTGTATTTGCATAGCTATACTACAATAGCCCGTGCACTTGTGGTTAAAATCAACAAGTTTTTTGGCTTCGTTTCCAAGGACCCGCAATGGAGTTTTTATAAATTTTAATTAAAAAATCCAAAAAATAAAAAATAGGAATTGCATTTTTTAACATTTTAGTAATTTTTAAGTGCATCTTTAATTTTTTTTAGTGCAAACCACTTTATTTCCTGAATTTCATACTGATTTCTATCTTTCTTTTTCAGGAAATTGTCAAGTGGAGCATCATCGATTAAATAGATTTTCTTTGCTTTCTTAGATTAGGAATTTTTCTTCATTTTTTTTTTTTAGTGAATCTTGTAGTGAGGCCCCTTAGTAATTTGAACTTTGAATTTCAATTTTAAAGGATTGTAATAATACAGGGCAATTGTGGGATAAGGTAGCCCACACTTAATCTTCATCAGAAACCCCACTATAAGTTTTCTTACTAATTTATTTTCTAGATTAGGGTTTGCATTGAGAGTAATTTTGCATTGGTTGGTAGTTTAATTACATATAGAAGGCATACTTTATATTTGTTGCATTTTAGGGTTTGCATTAGTTTATTGCTTTTAATTGCATATTAAGACACGTTTAATGCTTTAAGGTGATTTATATGCTGATCGAATTGCCATGGTATATGAAAATTAATTAGTAAGGGCACCCGACCCCACAAGATCAAGGGTGGATTTCATCACCACACCTTGACCCACATAGGATAATCACCTCAAGCATGCAGCCCCACCATTCATATTAAGTTAAAATCAATTAGAAGAGATCTATAGGGTCATCACATGCTCGTCGGACCCACTTAATAGGACATGATTTATTGTTACCCTAGTGGCTTTTGATCACTATGGTTATTGGGGGTTATCTAATAGAGCCTTGCTCTTCCCCCACCTCCTATTGACGTTTGTCGAGGTCTAAACACCTCCTTACATGAGGGTTGTATTAACCACTTTGGACAGAACCTTATGGTACGCAGTAGTCAACTCCTAAAGAGAGGAGTGTTAGATTGGGCTAATTAAAAGCATCTTCCCCACAAAAAATTAAGAAAATCAAAATATTTGTGCTTATTAGCCTTAAGGGATTGCTTGATTGTGTCCTTGACTGTGCATCATTCTAGGCACTTAGGTTGCATTATTTAGGATAGTTCTCTTCAAAAAAATAAAAACAAAAACCAAAAACCAAAAAGATCTTTCATTTTATGCCCTTTTGGATATGCAACAAAATCAGAAGGTTAGTCAAGTACGACCGAAAAGACATACCACTAATGGCTGATCAACGATCAACGGGTAACTCACCCTATGGTAATATGAAAGGTGATCAAGACCTTACACTCATCATGAATGAGGACCCACCACCTCTAATTGATGATGAATATCAACTTCCACCAATGAGGAATAATCATCAACAAAGAAATTGGAGAAGGAATGAAAATAGGGAATGGGACCAATAGAGTGACCATGCAGAGAATGATGTTTATCAGAATCTTCATAAAAGAACCTTAAGAGACTACCTTCAACCTACATGCACCAGTACATCACCTTGTGTCATTCTTCCTCAAAATGATCGTGCGTTAGAATTAAAAACGGGAGTAATACAATTACGTCCCAAATTTCATGGGTTAGATAGTGAGAGTCCTTATTTGCACCTTAAATAATTTGATGAGGTATGTAATACTTAAAGAATACAAAATGCAGGGCTAGATATTGTTAGGCTTAAGCTATTTCCTTTCTCTTTAAAGGAAAAAGTAAAAACGTGGTTTAATGCACTACCATCAAGTTCCTTAAGGACTTAGAATGAAATGACTAGGGAAATCTTGAAAAAATTTTCCCTATGCATAAAACAAATACACTTCACTGTAAGATAATGAACTTTACCGAGAAAGATAAAGATTGATTCTACCAATGCTAGGAAAGGTTTAAAGATCTATTGCTTACTTGCCTGCTTCATGGCAATGAACCATGGTGCATTATTAGCTTCTTTTATGAAGGACTTAATTCTGACATGTGCCAGTTTGTAGAGATGATGTGCAATGGTAACTTTTTGAATAAATAACCAAATGAAGCAGAGGAGTAATTGGATTGGCTAGCTAAAAAAGTAGAACATTCAGATAGACCCAAACCCACTACCACATCTACTAGGGGAGGCATGTATGCGACATCTAAAAAAGATGAAATCAATGCCAAAGTAGCAACCCTAGCTAGAAAAGTAAAAGGCATAGAAATGGAAAAGAAAAACTCAAATAATGATGACCAAGTGTGTAAATTTTTTGAAAGTACTACCCATCTTACTTAGGAATGTCCTACCATCCCTGCATTTCAAGATGTACTTTGTGATCAGGTTAATGCACTTAATAATTATAAAAGACCTTTCTACCCATGTGCAAAGATATATAATCCCAACTGGAGAAACCATCCAAATTTCAATTGGAGAAATGGACCAAATGCTAATGTCTCACAACTAGGCCCATACCAGAATTGTCAACAACCAAACCAAGGATTACTTGCACCACCCCCATACCAAACTCATCAACCTCATTCTTCTGGACCTTACTTGCCCCCACCCAAAAGGCATGTAGAGGATAATCAACTTGCTCAAAACTAGGAGAAGAAAATTTCTCAATTGGAAAGTCAAATAAAACAAACCAACCAGTCTGTTAATGAATTAAAAAATATGATGAGTCAAATGATGCAAAGTATGGAAAAAGAAAATTTTCTAGCTCAACCACAAGCAAACCCTAAAGGTGTGCATGAGGTTAGTGAAACTATACCTAATGCATCATCAAGCTCTACCATAGAAGAGACTAAAGCTGTTACCAATCTTAAGAGTGGTAAAATAATTGAGAAAGATGAGCCCTAAAAGACTGAAAAGGTAGAAATACCTAAAGAAAAGGATCCCACTCCACGTGTTGAGCCATGTCCATTTCTTGCTCCATTCCCTCAAAGGTTGCGTCAAGTCACAAAGAATACCACTAATGATGAGATTATGGAGATATTCAAGCAAGTTAAATCAACATACCAATCTTAGATGCAATAAAACAAATCCCATCATATGCCAAAATTTTAAAGGATTTATGCACAATCAAAAGGAAATTGAATATGCAAAAGAAGGCATCTATGAATGAACAAGTAAGTTCAATTCTTCAGCACCACACACCCCAGAAATACAAGGATCCAAGATGCCCCACTCTCACTTGCATCATTAGCACCATAAGATTAACCAGGCCTTATTAGATCTTGGATCCAGTGTTAATTTGTTACCATATACAGTCTATGTTCAGCTAAGACTAGGAGACCTCAAGCCAACATCCACTACACTCTAATTAGCTAATAAATCAGTAATAAAACCTAGGAGCATAATAGAGAATGTGTTAGTCCAAATAGAGCAATTCTTTTTCCCAGTCAATTTCTTAATTTTGGACACACAACCAGTGCTGAATGAGCAACGAGAAATTCCTGTCATCCTTGGATGTCCATTCTTAGCTACGTCCAATGCCCTAATAAACTACAGAAATGGTGTCATGAAGCTTTCATTTGGTAACATGACACGAGAATTGAACATCTTTGATATATGTAAACAAACTGGAGAACCCACAGATGACTTGTAGTATGTCAATATGATAAATTCAATGGTGCAAGATCATTTTCAATCATCTTCCTTGTCGAACCCGCTTGAGGCCTATTTGACCCATTTTAATGAGTTTAATGAGGATGCATTAGTAGAGGAAGTTAATGTCCTCCTTGATTCTATGCCCCCTATGGATACAGAAAAATGGAAACCTCAGTTCGAGGAACTTTCATTGAGAGAGTCCACTCCAATTCCATCCTCAGTGGAACCTCTTAAGTTAGATTTGAAACCTTTACCTTCTAAACTCAAATATGCATATTTAGGAGATGAAGAAACTTTTCCTATCATAATTGCCTCTCAATTGGAAAAATATCAAGAGGAACAATTGATTAAAATTCTCAAGGAACATAAAAGTGTAATAGGATGGACCCTAGTAGACATTAAAGGTATTAGACCTTTAATATACACCCATCAAATCACCTAGAGGATAGTGTTAAACCATATTGTCAAATGCAAAGAAGGTTAAACCTTAATATGAAAGATGTGGTTAGAGCAAAGGTGCTTAAATTGCTTGATGTGGGAATCATCTATCTCATAAGTGACAACAAATGGGTAAGTCCTACTCAGCTCGTTCCAAAAAAGTCTGGAGTGACAGTGACCACTATTGCAAATAATGAACTAATTCTAACTAGAGTTGCCATTGGTTGGCGTATGTGCATTGATTATAGAAAATTTAATGCTATCACTAGGAAGGCCCATTTGCCTTTGCCTTTTGTTGACCAAATGTTAGAAAGGGTTACAAGACACTAGTACTATTGTTTTCTAAATGGTTATTTAGGATATAACCAAATAGAAATTACACCTGAGAATCAGGAAAAGACCACATTCACATGTCCTTTTGGCACTTTCGCATATAAAAGAATACCATTTGGATTATGTAATGCTCTTGCCACATTTCAATGCTATATGTTAAACATTTTCAGTGATATGGTAGAGAGAATTTTAGAGGTTTTCATGGATGACTTTTTTGTTTTTGGTGATTCCTTTGACACATGCCTTGAAAACTTAAGAAAAGTCTTAAATCGTTGTGAAGAAAAGAACCTAGTGCTTAATTGGGAGAAATGTCATTTCATGGTTTCGAAGGGAATTGTCCTTGGCCACATCATGCCATCCAAAGGTATAGAGGTAGACAAAGCCAAAGTTGACCTAATTACTAATCTACCCATCCCCAAATCTGTTAAGGACATTCGCTCATTCCTAGGTCATGCAAGATTTTATAGGAGATTTATTAAAGATTTTAGTGCTATATCCAAACTGTTATGTCACCTCCTTACAATGGAAACCCCTTTCAAGTGGACTAATGATTATCAAAAAGCTTTTATAAAGCTGAAGGAGAAGTTAACCACTGCACCCATTATGTAGCCACCTAATTGGAGCTTATCCTTTGAAATCATGTGTAATGCTAGTGACTATGCAATAGGAGTTGTACTAGAACAAAGAAAAGAGAAAAAGCCATATGTCATCTACTATGCCAGTAGGACCCTAAATAGCACACAAATGAACTATTCCACTACGGAGAAAGAATTGTTAGCAGTTGACTTCGCATTGGATAAATTCAGGACTTACTTGGTTAGATCTAAATTAGTCATCTTCACTAATCATTCAGCCCTTAAGTATCTTCTCTCTAAGAAAGATGCTAAGCCTAGACTACTTAGATTGATTCTTTTATTCCAAGAGTTTGACATTGAGATAAAAGATAAAAAAAGGAGTAGAGAATGTTGCAGCTCACCACTTATCTCGCCTAGTCCTAACAGAACCTTTGGATGAGTTTCCAATCAAGAATACTTTCCCTGATGAACAACTTTTTTATGTCTCCCATCCTCCCTAGTTTTCTGATATTCCAAATTATTTAGTCACAGGGAAGATTCCTAATCATTGTAATAAATTAGAAAATTCTTTTCTAATATTAAGCACTACTTCTAAGATGACCCATATTTGTTTAAGTACTACCTAGATCAAATCATTAGGAGATGTGTCCCTGACTTAGAGCAACATAGTGTCATCTCCTTTTTCCATTCAGAAGCATGTGGTGGACATTTTTCTGCATAGAAAAATGCTGCAAAGATTTTGCACTGTGGTTTCTATTGGCCGTCATTGTGGAGAGACACACATGTATTCTGTAAATCATGTAAGAGATGTCAAAAGTTAGGAGGAATAACCCATATGAATATGATGCCTTTAAACCCTATCCTTGTTATTAAAGTTTTTGATTGCTGGGGTATTGATTTCATGGGCCCATTCCCACCTTCTTTTGGCTACATCTATATCTTATTGGCCATAGACTATGTTTCAAAATGGATTGAGGCTTTCCCATGTAGGCATAATCATCATAAAATTGTTGTGATATTCTTAAAAGAAAACATGTTTTCTAGATTTAGGACACCTCAAGCTATTATAAGTGATAACGGAACACACTTTTGCAACAAACCATTTGATGTACTCATGTAAAAATATAATATCACCCATAAAGTTGCAACACCATATCACCCACAAACAAGTGGACAAGCAGAAGTACCTAATCGGGCTATTAAACAAATTCTTCAAAAGATTGTAAATCTGAATCATAAGGATTGGTCTCTTAGACTAACCGACATGCTTTGGGCTTATAGGACTGCACATAGAACCCTGATTGGTATGTCTCCTTATCATATTGTATACGGTAAGGCTTGTCATTTGCTTGTGGAATTGGAACATAAAGCCTATTAGGAAATAAAGACCTTTAATTTCAACATGAATAAAGCAGGCTCACATAGAAAACTCTAGCTTAATGAGTTGGAAGAGATCAGGTAAGAAGCTTATGAGAGTAATAGGATATATAAAGAAAAGATGAAAGTTTTTCATGATAAAAACATAATGAGAAAATCCTTTACTCCAAACCAAAAGGTTTTACTTTACAATTCTAAGCTTCACCTATTTCCACCTAAGCTTAGATCTCAATGGACCAGTCCATATATAGTTAAAGAAGTTTTCCCATATAGGACCTTCGAGATTGAGGAAGCTAGGACTGGTCATACTTTTAAAGTAAATGGTCAACATTTTAAGCCTTTCCTAAAATATGAGAATTTAGAAGTTGAGTCCACAACTCTAGAGGATTCTATTTATCAGGATTGAGTGGATTTGATCCCTTTGTACCATATTTTGTATTTTTCTCTACATCACCCATATTCATTTCAAGTCCTACTTTTTAAAACATTAAGGACAATGTTTCTGTCAAGTTGGGGGGTATAGAATTCTAGCAAATTCTAGTTCTTTTTTAGATTTTTAGGTGATTTCCTTGATTTTTCAAAAAAAAAAATTGAAAAAATGAAAAATTTTAGGTCATTTGCTATACTATGATGAGAATTGGATTTTCTAAAGTATAATCTAAATAACTTTAGCTTATTAATGAAATTGAATATGATTAATGTGATCAAAGGAAGGGCCCTTAAATGTGTAAAACCCAAGTCTCACTAGAAGATACATAATACACATAGCCATTTCGTATAAAATAAAATTTTATTGAATACCAGGATTCATCCAGTGGTTCACTCTTACACAACCCTATATTAGGTTACAACCCATTGTCCAAAATTACATAATCCAAAATTCAAACCTCACCTTACATAAAAGAAAACACTCAATACAATACACTCTCAAATAAGGAAAAATTACATATCTTCAAATACATACTCTAATTTTCTTATTTTCTTCAAATCTTCTACTGTCTTGCTCCTAGATCTTCAAGCTTAATCCCTTAAGTCTTTTATGGCCTTGAGCTTCTTTCCCTCCTTCTCTGTGCCTGAGGTATTGTAAACATGGAAACATGTACAATACCTTAGCAAGCTATGCTTGGTAGGGGATACAAAAATATATTACTTTATCAATACAAGGATACTTACCTCAGTCATTAAGCCCTCATGAGTTATCTCATACTCATATATAGAGGATATACATTATTTATGTAGTACATGACAAATTAGTTAATATATTGAAGATCACTCAAAAATTGTTCCTTCCCCTGGCTATACTTCCACTTAGGAGACTAATACCTAGCCAATTCACATATAGGGATTTTCATTCTAGGAACTCATATAATAGCACATCACTATGCCATGGCATCATACTATGCCTATAATATGTGCATCATAATGCAAAATACATTAGGACTACTATGCTCACAGTCTCAATCCGTATAGCGTGCCCAGATAACTATATAATCCTCATCAATTCATGTCCTCATGGGGTGGACCATGGCTGTTACAGTGAGGCCTTCCCATTATTGCCCCACCCAACATTTAGCCTCTCTTTGGGCATGGTATCCATCATATAAATTTCAGGAAATGGGTGGCCAAACCCTCATAACTTCCCTAGCATAGCATCCCCAATCTCTATCTTTGTGTAAATCAAAATTCACAAGACTCCATACTTGTATGGAAAATACTTTGTACATATCAGATGATGTGTCTGTTTAACTAAGGCTGGAATATTTTTTATACCCTATCCTTAGGGTATCCTTAGTTATCATATCTCTTCCCTATCACCTCATTAAGTTTGATCATCATATTAGATCAAATAACTTAGATTCTGAGGTTATATCGTTTAGTAAATCCTCTAATTTCATCCTTTAATTGGATCATATATATTTTAGATCACTTAACATAATCATTTAGTTGGATCATAAAAATTTCTTATTTGGATCATGTGTTTTGGATCACTTATTTGGATCATGACTATGCAAAAGTACTAAGCATACTCATACAATGAAGGTCTATACTACTAGACAAATAATCATGTATGTATACACATGAATCTCCAATACATCTTTGTACATCTACCTACCTCAAAGTAGTATTGGGTCTTGATTCGTATATCCTCAAGTGGTATTCCTCCACAATGCTCATCCTAGTCTATATTCATATATATGTCACACCATACATTTCAAGTTATTTATCCATACTTGTATATATCCCTATAAGTGATGCCCTAAGTTTCCTTGAATCCATTTTTATCAAGGGTTTGGGTTCTCTATCTATGTTCTTCTATATATACACACTATACATACATAATATAATACTTCCTTAATATTCTTATTATTCTTGATCATTCAAGATCTTGTGGATCTTGTTTGATCATCCTTATCTTGATTACCATTTTTATTAGGGTTAGATGATTTACTAACCTTTTATGCTCTCTTTTTTATTATTACTCAACCATTTAATGTTTTAATGGTTGAGGGTAGTTTATTTCATTCTAAGTCTATATTGCTCCTATTATGTCAAATTGGCTAAGGCTTACTAGTTGAATGGTTGAACACAAAATGGCTACTTCAATCCTCATGCAAGGAGGCATGTAGACCTCACAAATGTCAACGGAAGGTGGGGGGAGACTGTGGCTCTATTAGATAACCCCCTTAACCATTATGTCCATCATTCACTAGCATGACCATAACTCAACCTTTCATAAAGTTCCTATGAGCATGTAACCCTAACCATTCTTTCTAATTGATTTTAATTAATTCCATGAATTAAAATGTCATTCATGGAGATTTATTATTCTCCTAAGTTGGACCAAGGAATTTATGTACCTTATATTATCCTCCTAACTATGGTCCTTACTATCATAAAGTCCATGTCATACATTCTATGTGAATGTCTATTCCTTCTAATTTCATTTAATTACAATTTCAATGAAATTTTCATTAAAGCATAAATTAATTAATTAATTAATTAATCAATCAATTCTATAAGTAACTCAACTAAGAAATGAAATACAATAATGTTCAATAATTCAAATAGCAATCTCACATGCTATCATGATCCAAGGGTCTTAATTGATCCATATTCATTTTTCATTTCTTTAGGGTTTAGATCTTGATCCTTCATTTTATTTTAGATCCAACATTTTATATTGATGTAATTTAATTATTAAATCATTTATTTATCTTATCCATTGATTTGATCTTCCTTGATCTACCCGATCAAGGAGATCTTAAGTTACTTTATAACCTTTAAGGACATAGATCTTGATCTAGCCCAAATCCTCATCATTCATTCATTAAATCTCTATGATCTTATCTCAAGATCATCATCAAAATACATCCATACTATCCAATCATCCTAGATCATCTTGATCTAGGAGCCTATTCATTTTTAGGGATTTTAGTAACTCTTAAGGCTAGATCTCTTAAGATCTACCCAATTAATTCAATTTAAGCCACTAATTTTATTTATTACATTATAAAATCATCATCCAACAAGGTATTAGTAGCCTAATCATCCTAGATCTTGTAGATCAAGGATGTTAGTTAATTATCCACTTAATTACAAAAAATTTAATTAATTAAAATAAAATTTTATAGGTTCCGTACATTCTACTTATCACAAGGAATCCATAAAAACTTTCAGATCTCAATTTTTATCTCAATTGAGATTGGAATTGTGATTTTAAGATTTTAGACCATTTTAGGGCTGAATTTCACCTTATTGTTTGGGATAGATTTACTGATCTAGAGACATATAATTTCTACTGTGAACATGTTTATTAATGTTTTGGGACATTCTGAACACATCTATCGGTTCATATTTCATGTTTGAGATCATCTTGGCCATGATCCAAGATCAATGGCACGGATGGTACTAAATAGATCATGTAAATGCAAATTAAATATTATTTTAAGAAAAGATTTTTATCTAATTTTGGAGTTCAATTAAAGTCAGAATTAAGATTTTAAGATTTCAGCCCGTTTTAAGAGCTGAATTTCATCTTTATAGTTTTTGATCAATTACTTCATATCTAGGAATAAAAATCTAACTGTGAACATGATCCTAAAGTTTTAGGGGGTCTCTAAAGACATCCATTGGTTCATATTTGTCTTTTAAAGTCATCTGGTCCATGATCTAAGATCATGGGTACTGATTTTACTAAATAACTTATGTAAATACAAACTAAAACATGGATGTAATAAGTTTAGTACATTCTAAACGCTACAAGGAGTCCATAGCATTTTTCAGATCTAAAATCAGAGCTATATGAAGCTCTGATTTGAAGAAATAAGATTTTCAGTTAACAGACTAGACGACCCAGATCAGATCTGGGTTACAGGTACGAGGCGACCCGCGTACCACGCTTGTTACCATCTATCCTGGGTAGCTAAGCAAAGATGACCTGCTACAGGCAAGATGGTCCGATCCAAACCGTCGAATCGCCTGTGGTTGGATCTCCTCCACCCATCCCTTGCAAAGGCCTAGATTTCCTCTCCTAGGGTTTTGGGACCTTAGGAAATCATCTAATGGCCCAGAAGATTCATCTGAGTCGTCTGTGATGAGATGTCCACCACCCAAGCCGGATCCATCGTCTCCAACGGATCTATGGCTAGGGAGATTTCCTGATGGCCGGAAAACCAGACTACCCTACTAGAAATGAAAGAGGGGTGCAAGTGCACCTACTTGGAAGAAGATATTCCGGATCTTTGCAGAAAAAACCAAAAAATCCACTCCTAATAAGATAGGTCGCTGGAGCTTCAGTTTTTCGTTGATTTCTCCACGGATACTCCACTGATTATGGTAAACTCAAAGTGGTTTTGTAGATCTTAATATTCCCCAACTATCCAATGGTCAAGATTATGTTTCAACGGTTGGAAATGAACGTCTAATTCAAAAATAGTAACAAGGTGAAAACCCTTCTTGTCGGGGACGACGCATCTGTGGACGATCCCGATATCCAAAAGAGGAATATTCCTCCTGGTGCGTCTGTGGACGCTCTAACAGGGGAATAAAATGCAAAGAAAGGGAGGAGAAAAGAGGGAGAAAGGGGAAGGAATTTTGGGCTGAGATTTTGGTAGAGTCTAGGGAACTCCGTGATTGATTTTTGGAATATTTTTAGAAATTTTTTTGATGTCTATTTATAGGGTTTTTGGGTGTTTTTCATCATAACACCTAATAATTATGTTTTTTCCTTTTTTCTTTTTTCTTTTTTCTTTTTCCTTTTTTCTTTTTAATATTTAATATTTCTTTTATTCCCACTACCACCTCCTTCTCCACTAGCTGGTGGTAGTGGTATGACCTATGATTGCATGTGGTCTGGTCATTGGATTCCATTTTGGGTCCTTTGTGGGTTCCACATGTGTAAAAAGATCATTTTGCCCTTTATGTATAAAATTTTGAGTTTACTCCTACGAACTCAAAATTGAGTGTACTTAGTGACGTTGGACTAATATTTTTGAGTACATTCCAAATTTGAGGTCTTAGACCTTGGCTAGGGTAAAATTACCATTTTACCCTTTTGTTCTTAAAATGGAGAAAATAAAGGTTTTTCACTCCAAATTCAGAATGCATCGTGCTTACAGTCATTTTAAAGGGTTTGTGGGATATGTTTTCAGTTATGCATGTCTTTATGCCTTATTTATACTTCTGTAAGAAGTACGTTTTTGCTAAGCCTGATTTTTCCTTGAAATCTTCAATTTCACTATTATATTTTTATTACAAATAAAAATTCAGGGTGTTACAATTAATTCATCATTTTACTCATTTTCTAAAGTATTCCATGAAAGCAAAGTCTCAGATCACATTTGGACACGCAGTTGCATATAGATAGTCTAGATTGATAAGTGGCTATAACTTAGAACTTTTGAAGAAATTCAGTGGAGACTTATAACCTAAGTAAGTTTTAGAGACATTCATTCATTTTGAGAGGTTATAAATATTCCTAATTTTCTTTAGCGTGTTTAAAGAAAATTGATCCCAAACTCTTAAATTTGGCTAATTACCTCAATAATTAGAATACTACCTTTAAAATTCTAGAAGTTCATTGAATTTGATAGATTATAAGAAACCTAGAAAATGATTTAGGTCATTCTTGTTGTACACCTACAGACATAAAGCCTACCCAAAAGTATTTGTACCACTAGTCAACCAACTTGAGCTTTCAATATAAGTCTTTTTTTTTGTCACCCAAATTACCCTTTACCCATATTAACCCAATATAAATTATCCATTACCCAATTTCTTTGAAAAATAAGTTAGAGATGAATGAAGAAATACATTTTAATTGCAATGAAAGTAGAAAGTGGATATTAAGATAAGAAATATTCTTCAAAGTGATTCAAAAGTGTGAAAAGAAAGAAAAGTGTTAAAAAAAAAAAAAGTTTGAAGAATGCAAAGAAAAGTGGAAAAAGAAATATTCACTTTAGACTAAAGCAATGTAAAGAAGACTTGCCAACTTTAGTAGAAGACCTATACTTATTTTTAAAGAAATTTTGAATACCCTTTCTTTGGTACCTTGTCCTAAGCCTATGTTTCATCCCAGCTAAAGACCTACTGATTCTAGATGAAATATAGTCTTAATGAGGAAATGAATGGATAGGATTAAAAGAGTGGTATTTCTAAATATTCAAAGGTAATGGCATCCATTTCAAATGGATCAAAACAATTAAATTCCTTAGAAACTCCTATTCTTCATGAGTATGTGAAATAAATTTGTTTTTATTGACTCTTCTCACATAATTAAAAGAGAGATATGATTTGAAGCCTCTATCTGAGAAATTTTATTTCTGAGCATATGTCATTAGTAAGGATTGAGGTCAAAACATATTTCAGATGGAGTTCAAAAGTTAGAAGTCTACTTAGAGATAAAGATTATTCTAGGGGTAGACTGTATACGCACACATGCACTTTGATATTTGAGCTCAAATGGAATGTTATTAGCATATGAGTAGGGTTTTAAATTCTTCAGTCATCTTTATTAGCTTGCTAAAGTTGATAGATTTATTGAAGATAATTCTCTGAGAGAAACAATGGAGATGACTTGAAAAATAAAAAATTTCCAATTCTTAGCATCTTTTGCTAGGGACTAGCAAAATGCTGGTTGGGGGTGTGTTAAGTGTTCAATTTTGGTCAAAATACCCCTAATTTAGTAGTCAATTAGAGCATCTAGGCCATCAATTTCAAGATTTTACATAAAATATTTTATTTTAGCTTTAATTGGCCATCCAACTATTGAATTGCAAAATTTAACAGTCAGATGATCATCAGAGCTACTCAGAAGAGTAATGAATGATTTAGATGGTTCTAATGGGGTCCTATGCATTACAAATCAATCTACTCAAGCTTGGATGATCCATATCAAATCAAGGAGATTAGATGAGGATGATGAAGCTTCCTGGAAGGAGAGGACTTTGAAGACTCCTAAGACAGAAGATATTTGAAGAATGGAGGAGTTGCAGAGTTTTGGCAAGACTGGACTTCTAGTGGACCCCACCCTTCTTTATCTCTCTTATCCTCTCTCTCCATCTCTCACGTATCTCTCTCTTACCCTCTCTCTCTTTCTCTCACACATCTCTATCTCTCTTCGCTCTCTCTCTCTCTCTCTCTCTCTTTCTCTCTCTCTCTCTCTCTCTCTCTCTCTCTTTCTCTCTTATTTTTATTCTCCCTCATCTCTCCACTCTTTTTTTCTTTTCAATCTCTCTCTCCACCTTCATCTTTGACCGGCACACACACACACACACACACTCTCTCTCTCCATTCTCTTTTGTTCCTCCTCCACCTCTCATCCCTCTCTTAGCTGGCTCATTTTCCTTTTCTCTCCATTCCCTCTTGGCTGGACCATACAGGGTAGATCACACCCCCTTCTTCTCTCTTCATCTCTTCTCTTCCCGCTATTCCTCTTTCTTTCTCTCCTCTTCATCTCCCACGTTCCCTATCTTTGGCCTTCTCTCATCACTCTTTCTCTCTCTCACGTACCACCCCCACTCTCTTCTTTTTATCTTCTCTCTTCACCGTGATGATAGGAGGAGCCAGGAAGGAGTTTGATTTGTTTTCCTTGATTGTCAGTTCTCTTTTCATCTTTGTTTTATCAGTTTGTCATCTTCTTTTTTTTTCGTATTCCTCCTCTACTTTTTCATCAACTCTTTTATTTTCTTTGTTATCCCATTTCTGTTTTGCTCCACATACTAGTATCCCTCACCTCCTTTAGTTCCGCCTTCACCGTCACCTTCTCACCCTTCCAAGTTCACCTCCAGCCGCATGACTTTTCAACCCCCAATCACTAACTGGTAAGTTGTTTTCTGTTTCCTGTCGACCGACCCCGCATAGTCTAGGCATTGTCTTCACCAGCTGCCACCACTCCCTTCCAATCATAACCATTGGCACACACCTCAAGGCAACCATCCACCGACATCATCACCCACCTTTGATCACTGGCAGGCCCTCTCTTTTTCTTCTCTTTCATCAATCTCTCTCCATGCTTCACCTCTAGCCTAGTTCCTCTTCCATAAGTCGGTGCTGTCTGACAACCAACACTGGACTTCTCCACTCCGGCCAGCCAAGAGGAGAAAACCCGATGCAGGTCTTCCCTCCTTTTCTTCTTCCCCCCCCCTCTTCTTCTCTTCCTCTTCTCCTTCTTCCCCATCTCCTCCTCCGACTTCCCTCTTTCCGTTGGGTTCTTTGTAAGTTTTTCATTTAAAATAAAAAACTAAAGAAATTCTAGTTTTTCCCTTGCCACTTTAATTGAAATTTCATTTCTATGCTTTTTCCTTAATTTCATCTGTATCCTGTTTTATTCCATTTCTGTTTTATCCACATTTTTCTTATCCAGGAACTACTCAATCTAGATCAGGTCAATTAAGGTCTAACCCAATCAACGAGTTAGCCTTAATCAACCAAGAATCTATAATTTCTCATCCATTTCTCATCGGATTTCAAATTAAATTTACATTTTCATTCTTAAGACATCCTTAGACCTAATTGAAATTTCTGATCTTTGATCTGAAATCCAAAAATCAATCTGATTCATCCAAATTCCAAAATCACAAATCAGCCTAGATCTTGACCATTTTGAGGAATCTGGCAAATCCCACCAGTAGATCTCTATTCAAGGACATGCTGAAGATATTTGTAAAGGTTGATCAACTCTCAGAAGATTAGAATTGAAGATATTGAAGATAATTAGGCTGGGGAAGTAGTTTTTTATGTTATTTGATTTATTTGTTTTATTTAGGAGCTGAAAATTCTGTAATAGTTAGAAATTGAATTGATCTTAACTTTGATTATAATTCCAGTAATTTTAATAATTTTTTGTTATTTAATTTTAATTTTAGATAATTAAATTTTATTTAAAACTCCATCCTTTAAAGTGAGTCCCTGTGTGATCGACTCGTATTTGCATAGCTATACTGCAATAGCTCGTGTACTTACGATTAAACATCAACATGGCATAAGTGAAACCCATGCAAAACTAGTGGATTTTGCATAGCTTGTGCATGGGCCTACTTTGGCCACCTTTAGGTCCTCTAATTGCACCCGCTGCTTGTCAAAAAGGTGATCTTTATCTTTGTTCTTATGTTGGATTGATGAATTTTAGGCTTGGACTTGATATTTTGATCTTGATCTTCTAATTTCGTCTTGATCAATCTCGGTCATCAGGTCATCATCTTGCTTCTTATAAAAAGTTAAAAATCTTATTAAAATCCTAGAAAAGTATGATCAATCACATACTTACCTTGACTTAGCCTCTAATTTACCAAATACTTGAGTCATTAGGTTAAAAATGCATGTGTTACGAATTTTGGTCAAAAATCCTAATTTACCTCTATAAGTTATAACACATGAGTGACTAATTAGGCGATTTTTATGCAAAATTAGATACTTATCACTTATGATTTTAAAGCACCCTTTTTAGAAACTTCCTTTTGGTGTTGCTCAACTATCAAAGCAAACTTTCTAATGTTATTAAATGATTAGTATTGTTGCAAATGTTCTGTGTCTCCAATTTTCTTTTCAAAGCAGCACAAGAAGCATGTTATGGTTTGCTCTTCTAACTCACCCACATTACTCTTCAACATTAAATATTGAAACTCCGTCATATATTCTTCAAAGCACAAGTTTTCCTATTTCAAATTATGTACTTTTTAGGTAGAAAATATTTCTTCAATTCCTTTCTCATCTTGTCCAAGTCTTAATCTATTCATTCCTTCTCGTGCAATCTATTTATTTAGATTTTTCCACCATAAAGAGGCATACTTTCTTAATTTAAGAGAAAATAGTTTTACGTTAGCGTCTTCTAAGAACTCATTGTATTATAAAAAAAAACATGCTATATAGTGTGTATCCAATCTAGGAATTTGTTGCACTACATCTTCCCTTCAAATTCTAAGATGTTAGCCTTCATTCCAGACAAATGGAAATCACATTGCCTTCTAGGAGCATTATTTGATGACAATCTTTGATCTAAGGCTCAACTTCTTATAGAAAAGAATGAAAATATCTGAGACATTATTAGAAGTTTGAACATCATATTTGTCACCTCTATCACCTTGGCTACTAAGTTGTTTTAGGTGTTCCTTAAGTCTTTATTAGAAGTACCTATGTGCATTACTTGAAATGCCATCACAACCTTTAGTTCTAATACTAAGTTGACATTGAATAACTAGGTGAAATAGAAATAATATAGTAAAAGAGAAAAAAATGTCCAAGTCTTCTATGGATATAGAATGTTCACCATGACAAAATTCAAGTAAAATCTTAGCTCAACACTCTTGGATACAAAAACGCCACTAAGAGATGTATAACTAAAAGGGAGTAGAACTTCACCACTCCTATATATAGAGACACCACCATGTGATACAGAACTTAAATAAGAAATAGTTCACCTTTGGTTATAGAGACACCACCAAATGTAACTAAATTATGGGTAGAAATCTAACTCACCACCTTAAGGATACATGTACTCACCACCTTGTGATACAGGGTTATGCGCCTCAGTAACTTAGACCCTCCCAAGTGATACAAGAAAATGTAGGGGCTAAGAAGCAATTCACATTCTCTCAACAGTAGAAAGAAAAGTCCTTGAATAATGCTCAAAGTGTCTTGATTTGATTTAGATCTAAGGTATTTATCTATGGGAACAACCCTCCCATATAAGCAATATACAGAGCATTAAAGAACTATCTAACCATACTAGTTTCCTAGGCTAGAGAAGACTTTCTTAATATGAGGTGCATGCCCAATAAAACTTTCCAAATATTGGGTGTTGCTCAATTATCACATGCTAATCTTTGGGTAGTTGCCAATTACATTCAAGTAATTACTAATTACATGTAATACAAGAAGCAAGTTTCTAAACTCCATTACTTCTTAAGCAAGCACTTTCCTTAGCAATGGTAGCTTAGAATCTTTGACTAGTCAACACTTTTACCCCTTGACCAAGGAAGCTTATAGGAGGCATTTTGACCATTAGATTTAGGAAAATTTCTTTGATCCATGGAACCTTTTTCATTTGATAGATCTAGCATGTTAATCTTATTTGATTCAAGACATTTTTTATTAATTAATCCAAGACGTCCATTTAGGAGCAATCCTAGGTGTCTTTCATCCATGTCCTATGAAGCCTTTTTGTTTCTTTTTTTTCTTTTATAATCTTATTCATTCAAATATTTCATTTTAATGATGTTATCCATCCATGAACAATCACACTTATAATCTTACGATCGAAGAGAGCTTGATGATGATCTTGGCTATCTAGTGCTAGATCAACCCTGATCTCTGTTAATCTACCATCAATCTTGAAATCTTTGGACAATGTTATGTCAATATAAACATATACATATGTATGTGTGTACATGTTTATATGTTTGTATGTATGTGTATACACGCACACATACACACTTAAAAATTCGATTTGATTAACAATTTATTAAATAACACCAAGGCATTGGTTATTTTCAAGTTCAAGTATAAGATGACCCTTAATAAATATCTTACTCTATATATGAGTATGAGACCCTTGTTAAACGTCCTATACACATTATGAGTTTATAAATGTTCCAACATACTTAGAATCAACTCTTAACATATCACGTCATATAATATACCAAAGATAAATATTATAGCTTATTAGGAATATAGATTCCTTAGTTCAAGGGGTGATAATAGTTATATATATATATCTAATAATATTTAGTATTTCAGACAAGTGAGATCACATCTTAAGTGCAAAATACTTTCACATACTTTATATAATGTTCAAGGTCTCTACCTTTAAATGATCTAAGAATTGATATCTCCATTTTATATAAATATCTCATTCAACAAGTATTCCAGAATTAGGTTATGCATTCTCATTCTTACTTGATGATTATTAGGTTTACATAGATTTGAAATTTCATTTTTCATTCATATGGTTCTCAATCATTAAGGGGAGCCTTGGCGCAACGGTAAAGTTGTCGTCGTGTGACCTTGAGGTTATGGGTTAAAACGTGGAAATAGCCTTTTGCAAAAATGCAAGGTAAGACTGCGTACACTAAACCCTTGTGATCCGCCCCTTCTTCTTACCTTGCATAGGCAGGAGCTTCATGCACCGAAGCTGCCCTTTATGGTTGTCAATCATCATTTTGTGAAATTCTTACTTTTGCTCAAGGTTGCAAGGGTCATCTCATGAGTATCTAATTACGTTGTCATATTATGAGTAACTTATATTTTTATTACTTTGTTAGGTAGTATTGATATACAATAACTAAATAAATGTATTGATCGTTGAAATAATCAATAAAAAATTGCAGAATGTCGTATGATGATTTTCCTAAGGACAAAAAACAGAGATACAATCATCTAAATGCAATTAGTTTCCATGGGCTCCCTGTCTAACACTCCGTCGGCTTCTTCACACGCATTATGTGCCCACTCTTACTGCGACTCATAAATCATATTGCCTTGTGATTTCTCTTAACAAATGAGACGGTGTATCCGCTTATAAAACCCTAAGAATTACATATGAGGTAAACTACACAGTTCGTTTCCTGTCCACATCGAAGCTGCCATACTCGTCCAAGATTTTTCCATTAAATGATCGTCACCGTTCTTATCAGGTATCCAAGTCACCTCCATGAGGTGGCCAGCAAGACTAACGGCCACGAGTAAGAACCTTGGGCCCCATGAGGCTCAAGCTGACATCGACAATCGAACTTGCTGTGTTACAACCCACATTTGATGTACTCTCGGTCTTTCCGCTGTTCGTCTCCTTCTTCTCCCTCTCTAGGCGAAATATCACTGCCCACAAAGGAGTAAAGGAAGAAGGCAATACAAATTGGGAAGCTGGGTATGTATAAGCACTCTTCCGGAAACTCTCTTGACAGTCTCAATCTGTCTGTTAACAAGAGCTTTCTCCAACCCCTCTTTCATTCTCTTGCAACCCTTGCTTGCTTGTGTATCTTATTGTCTTTGTAGTTGTAACTGCTACAATAGTCAGTCAGGATGCTCAAAACATGAAGATTTTATTGATTTGTGGAGAAAGTTTTTGTATCAAGCTGTTTGAAATGCTGTTGTTTTGAGAAATTACGGTTCATGGGGCCTGAAATAAAGATTAAGAGAAGTTCTTCCTTGGATATGTCCATTTGGAATATGAGGTTCTACTGGATTTGCTAGACAATGTTGTAAACTCATAGAAATATGAAGATTGACGAATCCCCAATCCACTTTTGCCATGAATTATTTGGTTCTATTTGGCCGAAGGGTCTGTCGGAAAGTCTGTAGTCTTGGAAATGTTTCGCGGTCTGTATGTCACACTAGTTCTAAAGATAATGGAAGTAGAATTGAAAATGCATGTGAAAGTAGCCGTAGTTTCTTGAAGGAGAATATTGAAGAATTGGGTGTTGGGTGTGGTATGAATGGGAGATTGATACCAGACGAGACCCTGTTTGGATTTTCCACTGTAGAGACAGATGGCACTGACGAAAATGAGTCTTCAGACAATGCTAGCATTTCCCCCCGGTGGAGGTTTACCGAGGATCTTAGGCATGAATCAGATAAGGTATTCAAAATTCTTCAACAAGATGGACCTGGCTTCGATGCCAGATTGGCTCTTGATGAAATGCAGCTTGAGATTTCAACCTATCTTGTGCGAGAAGTTCTTACAAGGATCTCAAAGTCAATAAATCATATAAACAAGTCTAGGAGTGCAAAATTAGGTTACAAGTTCTTTGTATGGTCAGGCCAGCAGAAGAATTACAGACACACATCAAATACTTATAATCTGATCATGAAGATCTTTGCAGATTCGGAGGAGTTCAAGGCCATGTGGAGATTAGTTGATGAGATGATTGAAAATGGCTATCCAACAACTGCCCGAACATTTAACATTTTGATATGCACTTGTGGTGAGGCTGGGATGGCGAGGAGGTTGGTGGAAAGGTTTATCAAGTCAAAGACATTTAACTACAGGCCTTTTAGACACTCTTTTAATGCAGTCCTGCATTCTCTTCTTGCAGTTAACCAATACAAGTTGATAGAATGGGTTTATCAACAAATGCTGCTTGATGGGCATACACCAGATATTTTAACTTATAACGTGCTTCTGTGTGTAAAATATAGATTGGGTAAGTTGGATCAGTTCCATAGATTGCTTGATGAGATGGCTAGAAGCGGATATCCACCAGATTTGCATACATATAACATCCTCCTTCATGTACTTGGTAAAGGGGATAAACCGCTAGCTGCACTTAATCTCTTAAGTTACATGGATGAGGTTGGTTGTCATCCAACTGTTTTTCATTTTACAGCATTAATAGATGGCCTTAGTCGGGCTGGTAATTTGGATGCCTGTAAGTATTTCTTTGATGTGATGGTTAAGAGAGGATGTCAACCCGATGTTGTATGCTATAGTGTCATGATTATGGGATATATTGTTGCCGGCAAGTTAGAGAAGGCTCAGCAGTTGTTTGCTCATATGATTGCTAATGGGCAGCTCCCAAATGTCTATACTTACAATTCTATGATTCGTGGTCTTTGCTTTGCTGGGAAGTTTGAGGAGGCATGTGGTATGCTCAAGGATATGGAATCTAGGGGATGCAGTCCAAACTTTTTGGTTTACAGCACACTAATAGGGAACCTGCGAAATGCTGGAAAGATCTCCGAAGCAAATGAAATAATTAGGCATATGGTGGAAAAGGGGCACTATATTCATCTGATATCAAAATTTAAGGGCTATAGGAGATGCTGATGGTGATTGTATCTTTGAAGAGAATTTTTTTTTTTTTTTTTGGTAAACTTGTTGGAAAATACTACATGTCGTTTACACAAATAGGTCTTGGATTTGCAGTTAGTCACTCAAATGCTAATAGTAGCAAAGAGCATGGCTATACCTGTCAAATGTAAGAGCAGATATTTATTTCAAAGAATATTTTCTTCCCACCTTTGTCATATTTCAATTGAGCTTAAAATGGTTATTTGTTTCAAATGGAATAATAGCAGATTAATTATGGCTACTCGATCAGACTGGAAAAATAGATTTTCATCTTGAGTTGTGTTTTGGTCCCATGTTTGGGACACTTCTCATAAACATGCTGAACCACTAAAATGAAGTTTGTAACATGTATTTTGTTGCATGAGGTATAATCGAAATTATGTTGCCTGGTTGAAGGCTATGATATCTACTTCTGTTGCTATTTATGGAATGACATATTTTCCAGGAAAAAGTGAACTCCAACTCTAAGGTGTTCCTTATAACTGGAGATTGTTCTTCAGAAAAGGACCAGTAGTGCATGGATCAGTTACAACTCTTGGCCAAGATTGGTTCAGCAGCTTGTCTCTGATTTTGAAGCATTAGTGGAGGCAGTCAGTACATCGCATCCATTGATCACTTTCTTGTCAATCACATTATTCACAGAGTGATATTATATAACACTTCATATCATAACAAAGCTGCTACGCTAGGTCACTTTTGTTTTTGTTGGCATCCCCTGTCTTTTCCTTCTCACTATAAATGGGGTACTAGTTGGCTCATTAATTTATTTGTCCCATAATCAGTTTTGTCTTCTTAATGTTGCTCAACTGATGGTTTCTTGCAGATGTATCCACACAAGAATGAAATATTGATGGTTTGTTGCAAGAACATTTGGCATCTTTATATAGAGAGAGAAAACCTGCCTCCCATGTGTGTGTGTGTGTGTAGATGGAGACTAGATTTAAATTAGTTTAATTCATTAGTCTTATTTGCAAATTAGATTGAAACTACAGCACTGTTGCTCTTTTTCATGTCTCAGTATTGCTTTCCAGCACTTCCTTGCGTATTCAACGAGAAGCTGCTATTGTAAGGCCCCTCTTGTTTCTGTTGGCATACCCTCTTTCTCTGTTTTTTCCATCTCTTCTTGAATAATTAGGACCAAAAGCAAGAAGAGAGAAAAATTATACCATCAAGAGTATCATCATCATCATCATCATCATCATCAAGACCTTATCCCAATTAGGGGTCGGTCACATGAATCGTTTTCCTCCATTCCTCTCTATTAAGTACCATGGCTTTATTTAGTCCCAAAGTTTTTAAATCTTTTCTCACCACTTCTATCCACGTTCTTTTGGGCCTTCCTCTTACCCTTTTAAAACCTTCTATTTGCATTGCCTCACTCCTTCTAACTGATGCCTTTTTCAATCATCATTAGACATGTCTAAACCATCTAAGTATAACACTAGCAAATGGGTGCTAGTTGGCTCTCACTAATTTATTTATCTCACAATCAGTTCTTTCTTATTAATGTTGATCAACTGATAGTTTCTTGTACATCTACTCACACAAGTACAAATATTGATGGTTTGCTGCAAGAACATTTGCCATCTGTGCTATATGTAGAGAGGAAACCTGCCTCCCATGCATGTGTGTATATATATAGATGGAGACCAGATTGAAATCAGTTTAATTCATTACTTTCATGTGCAAATTTAGAATGAAAATATGGAATTTTTTCAATTCAAATAACACAAGAATACATAAATATACCAAGAGCTTGCTGAACAGATAATAATTCTAGACTCTCTTAGTGACTTCTCCTTTGAAAATTCTCTCTCCCCCCACATATAGACTCACACTCCCACATCTATATAAAGCAGAGGTTTCTCCTTTGCACATCCAATATTTTCATGTCACATGGCCTTTCTTTATTCGTCTTTTTTGCATATTTTGGTTTCTTTCTTTTCCTCATAGATTTGATGTTGTGTGTTTCCAGCCTCTTCCTTTTCTGTTGCAACCTTTGGGTGTGTTCTTTTAGTAACCAAAATCTCAAAAACCTCTACTTTCTCATTATATCAAAAAATTTGCTGATCCAAAGCACTGTTAAGGGTATCCATTCAAGGGTTTTAAATATGTGGTTGGCTGATGGATGGCCCCTGCAGAAAAAGCCAAACACTTGAACTTTTGCACTTCTCTCTGTCTATCCATTACCTGTCGGATCTCGGTTAAGCAACCGCCTAAGGCTCTATGCATGAAAAAAATAAAGGAAAAAGTGAAACCATTTTCTATGAAAGAAGGCTTTTCATGCCTGTAACGTGAATTCTGAAGGAGAAAGAGCATAAAATGAAAGATAAAATACTGGTAGCATCCACGCATGGTGGCAAAAGAACTAAAAGTCCTCAGCATCCAAAGACTATTGAATCAATCACTCGGGCCAGTGTTGTCTATGATGAAGGTTTGTTGTCCCAAAGGCACTTCTGTTAGGTTGTGTTATATTGCATCTTAACGCCATGTCTAGAACTTTGAGGATATTTTCAAAGCATCTTTTGTATGTTCTTCACCATAAAGCCTTGTGGTCTGCCCCTTCCCTGAACCCGCATACATGGGAACTTCGTGCTCCTGGCTGCCCTTTTACAATTTGAGCAAAGGATTATCCATGTTATAGTAACAGCATTATGGCATTATTTGTTGCAATCCCCTAATTTGATTGAAGAGAACACCTGATTTTGTATGGAATGCTTCTGATGGGAAATCAATCTTTATTTATTTCAAGTTCACCTTCTAGTTCTTCTTATTACCAAACAGAATTTGTGTTTGAGAAACTCCAAGAAATATTAGTGTTAAGTTCTTTTTTTTTTTTATATCTCAGAAATTTATGTTTTGTGTTTGATGTCTTCCTCTACTTATTTGTTCACTGGATCTACAGATGAACTTCAGGGCCGCTAAAGCAAGATAGGAAAGAAAAATTCAGGCCTATTGCACTGACAGAAGGATGCTGTGATTCTCAGCATTTGGTGATTATTATCCGGTTTGAGAGTTATTAGCCCTTGCTTTGACTTGCTTGAATGAAATCCTTACCCATTAAGGGATCTCAGTGCTTGTGGTTACTCATGTTCCTCTTAATCAAGCTCTTTTACGCTGATGTATTTTGGGATTTTCTTTGACGTAATTGTTCTGTCAATGTGCTGGACTCCACAACCTGATGGTGATCTCTGTATACCTGTCCATCCGTCTAAATGATGCTATGAGGGAAAAGTACTTGCTACTCCTATATTCAGGTAATATTAATTTTACTGTTCAGGAGATGCTGCATGTGTTTCCAAAGCATGGGCCTTGTTGAAGTAATGTATATACGTTTACCAGATTACTATGGGTGAAATACTCACTTTCAGGAAATCAATAATTTTAAGAAGTTGAGATAATTTTGTAGTAAATAGTGATAAAAGGGGAGAAAAAGGACAAATGACAATCGTAAGAATTACTAAGATATGGCATTTCAACCTTCTCTATGGTGGGTGAGGACTTAGAAGGAGAACCATATCTAGGTTTGGACAAAATTATAAAGCTCTGAATGTTGCTTGCTTGAAAGAAGAGAATGGAATTGAGGTGAGATTGATTCTTCTGCAGATCCATCTGTGTATTGAAGTTGCTCTCTTGGAGAAGATTGTTGAACATTAGCATAAGAGGGCCATTTAGTGGATTTGTTGCATATCTTCTGTAGACAAAGAACAAATGAGTATGCAATTATGTAATGATGCGCTATTAATTGTTTGATGCAAAATTTTTGGCTATTTCTCTATAGCATTGGCGTTTAATAGTGATTATTTGGATGGAGGCAAGTGTAGGTCTTTAGTGGTTGTAGGATCTATGAGATGAAGAGCTAGAATTACCATAAGAAGAGGTCATGATTATCATTTATTTACGAAAAGAGAAGATCAATGGAACCGTGATAGATTACTCTAAGTGCCCATCTCTGTGTGATTTTGTGACTTGAATATTTGTTTAATAGGTAAGTTAAGAGAGGTATTTATATTTTTGTATTGGTTGTTTCTGGTATTAACTGGTGATGAAGATGCCCTGGGCCATTTCTCAGCAGCTTTGGCTATCTTTATTTATTGGCTGATTTTGGTATTAATGGGTGAAGAAGATGCCCTCTGCCATTTCTCAGTAGCTCTGGCTTTTGATAATGATTATGTGGATGGATGTGTATATAGATCTTCAGGGTGTGTACTGTGGGATCCATGAGATGAGAGATGAAAAATAAGCACACTAAGAAGCGTTACAGTGATGATCTTTTCTTTGAAAGAGATGTTGAAGATCTTGTCTTCTGGCTTCTCTAACAGATACCAAAGTTCTTCAAGTTACATACATGAAAATCACTTGGTTGGAGTTGGCCCCATAAATTATTTGTCATAGAAACAGTAACTTCAAATATAGTTCTTATTCTTTCTGTTTGCTCTAAATCTGCATCGTGTGTTCATCTTTCAGTTTGCCTTACCCAGATTTATGTTGGTTGAGTAATTTTTAACAATAGCATAATTATATAGAACTATTCACGCTCATGTGTTTACAGTGTGCAACACTATTGGAGAGCCTTTGCTCCCTCACTCCTACTTTCCTTCTCTGTTTGCTGGAAATCTTACCCATGATGACCTGGAAACTTCGTTTGGGTAAATTGTCCTCATTTAAGAAACTTTCAAACCAGAAACAGGTAATGAAACAGGAAACTCCTATTGCGCTTTAATCAGTGTGGGAAGTGTTTGGAAGAAATATATGGTTGTCCACATAGCAGAGCAGGATCACATAGTTCTCTACAGCAAGGATTGCAAGAGCAGAACCAGAGACGACTCATTCTTGAAGAACTTGAAATTTGGGCTTTTGGGTTTTGTTTACTGAGCAAAACCAGAATTCTGAAACAGGGAGAAATATGGAGTTTCTGATTATCAAATATACACAGAGGAGAAATATGAAGTTTTTTATTATCAAATATCTAATCTTCTATTGAATGAACTGAGTTTCTTAGCCAAAAAACTATGTTGGCTTAAAAGTATTATAGCCTGTTCTGGGAAACTTGGGAGTTCAAACAGGTTCTAATATGTCTGCTGATATCATTTTGTGATTGGTTCAACCAATAAAACTACTTTGCAATTGGAATTTTGACTTGCCCAAGGGGTTTGGCTGGTTAGAATGAGATATTTGTTTTGCTCTTTCAAAAAGACCAATTTTCGTGTTCTTTTCAGAGCAAAATCTTTGGTCCTTGATGGATTCTTTTGTAGAAAAATCTTGGCAACGAGTCTTCTGAGATTGCTTTGTGGCCTAAGCTGATCTTATAGTTAGGGGCAGAGGCTGATATTACAAAATGAGGTTTTCAAGTCAGTAGCGCTACTAGGAGGAATCTTGATTTGCTTTTGGTTGTAAATTTATTGGAGAAGACCTGTGTGATGAATTATGTGGTTAGGTCAGGTTACCAGCCGATGTAAAATCTTTAGGTAAATCCTAACGTCAATCTAAAGATTATGACATTTCCCTAGGTTAGGTCATTCCCTATAAGTGACTTACTGCATCAGAGCCTGGATGCAGTGGGAAATGGGCAAGGCTGCTAGGGCTTTCCCATAAGCGATGTGCTATACTGGATCCCAGATGAAGTGAAAAGTGTGCAAGGGCTGCTGGGGCATTCCCCCATAAGCGACATGCTACATTGAATCCTGGATGCAGTGAAAAGTAGGCAGGGGTTCCCATGCTGTTCAAAATGTGTACAAGTAAAGAGACTAGCTCAGGAAGGTAAGATTCATATCACCACATGGAATATAGGCACATTGACCAGTAAGAGTATGGAGTTAGTTGATACAATAAAGCGTAGGAGAGTCAACATAGCTTGCTTCCAAAAAACCAAGTAAAAAGGAGCTAAAACTAGAGAAATTAATGGGTATAAGCTTTGGTACATAGGAAAGGACAATAATAGAAATGATGCAAGGATAATGATGGATAAAAATTTAAAAGAGAAAGTTGTAGGTGTTAGAAGAACCAATAATAGAATTCTACTAATAAAACTTGTTCTATGACGACATGGACGGACTAATGCAAGAAATTCCTAACACCGTGGGGATATTTATAAGAGTATACTTAAATGGTCATATAGGAAAAGAAAAGGATATGAAATGGTACATGGAGGGTATGGTATTAGATAGAAAAATGATACGGAGAAAGCTATCCTCGATTTTGCTCTGGCATATATTCTAGTTCCAGTATACACATACTTTAAGAAGAGGGATGAACACTTACTAACCTTTAAAAGTGGATCATATAAAAGCCAAACAAACCTTTTTCTACTCAGAAATACAAAAAGATCAATGTGTAAGGATTATAAGGTGACACCCAATGGAAGTTTAACCATACAACATAGGCTAATGGTTATATATATTTACACTAAGAGATGGAAGAAAGGAAATGAACTTAATAGATGTCCAAAAATTGAGTGGTGGAACTTAAAAGGAGAGAAGATAACATCATTCACAAACAAGATAATATAGATCAACGCCTTCTTCTTAAGCCAAGGATCTTACCATTTCTGAAGGAACTGGAGCTACATCTCTTTTCAATTTCCATTCAAGAGTTCCTATGTCTTTTATGCCCTTGTGAGACCTCAAAAAAATGGACAAATAGGTAGAAGGAAAGTGGAATAATAAAATAGAAGTAAATACCATGTTGACTGATATGACTGAGTTCATTAAGAAAGTGGCAAAAGATGTTTTAGGAGTATTTAAAGGTCAAAGGCAACCAATAAAGGAAACTTGGTCGTGGAGTGAAAAAGTGTAAAAAATTATTAAAGAGAAACGGGTGTGTTTTAAAGCATGATAGAGGACTAAAAATAACAAAATCTTTGAGCAATATAAGAATGCTAAAAAGGTTGCTAAGAGAGTAGTGAGTGAGGCTAAACTCAAAACTCAAGGTGTATGATGATTTATATAATAGATTAGGGTTAAGAGAAGGTGAAAAAGATATGCTCAAACTTGCAAAAATAAGATAACAGAAGAGTAAGAACTTAGACTACATTAAATGCATTAAAGTGACAACCAAATGATAATAGTCAAAGATCATGAGATCAATCAAAGGTGAGAAAGTTACTTTTATCTTGAGAATGTGATTGAGAAAACTGAAAACCCAAATAAAGTTGGGCTATATAAGTACAATTGTAGGATCAAGATGTATAAAGTGAAAGAGGCCTTCAAAAGATGTAGCCAGAAATGCCTTGGGTCACGATAGTATACTAATAGAGGTTTGGAAGTATATCGGAGATACTGAAGTAGTTTAGAAGACAAAGTTATTTAATAAGATTGTAGAATCAAAGAAAATGCCAAATAAATGTAGGAAAACTCTATCGTACCAATTTATAAGAATAAAGTAGACATACAGTGTTGCACTAATTATTGTGGAATCAAACTTATGAGTCATACCATGAAACTTTGGGAAAGAGTGATTGAGAAGAAGCTACAACAAGAGACATGTATATCAGAAAACCAGTTTGGTTTTATGCTTGGGTGGTCGACCATGGAAGCTATTTTTCTACTTAGCATGTGATGGCACCTTCGCCCACCGAAATGCCTTTTAACCAGGGTGTTCCGCCTGTTGCAACTATAAACCCTGCTTTAGGACAGGCACTGACTACATTGCTGGCCTCCCAGGGGGCTGGATTGGGATTGACTAACTTCTTGGGTTCGGTTGGGTCAACAGGGATGGCAGCTCCAGTTAACCATAATGTGCCTCCACCTATGGTGAATAATGCAGCTCATGGGATGCAGGGAGGGTACGGGAATCAGCCAGTGGGAAGTAATGTTAGCCCTAATGTCATGGGTGGGTATGGAAATCAGCCCCCAATGCAGGGAGGGTACCCTAATCCGCCATTGGGGCAGACAAATGCTGGGCGGTCACAACAAGGTGTTGGGCATATGGGAGGTGTTGCTCCTTACATGGGTCACAATTACAGGTAGATGAGTATGCTTTTTACTTATTTGGTTGGATTGATTGGGTTTTATGTTCCTTTTATTGCTAAGGAAACAAAATTTTACTCTATTTGTGATAGTTTTAGCATGCTCCACTCCTTGTTCCCATCATCCACTTTTTCTGAGATTACTATGGTTGTGTTTTGTTTCCTGTTATAATAAAATTCTAGTAGTGAATAGGAATAGGAATAGGATGGATTAATGAGGCTTTGGGATTTCATACACAACTAAAATATTTAAAAGATGTGGCTTGACATGCTAAAATATACCTGAATTTTGAAATGTTAATGTCACAGCTATCAGGAGTAAAGGCATGCACAAAAATATTGTACACTCTGAAGTTGGTTAGTTATACTTGAATGTGTACATTTATATCTCGCCATTTACTACTGATGAAATATACTGCCATCTTGACTGCAGTGAACCAGATACATACAAACTATCAATAATAAAGATTAAATAAAGTTATAATCCCAAGAAATTCTTCTGTGTTCATATTCCTTCTACTGAGGATGCATCACAATGATTATTTGCAGCATCATGATACCTCATTTGGGGAAGGAAAAAGCAAATGATAGGGGGAATTACTCGGTTAACTTGCTTTATGGTTTCCATCTTCTAGGGTAATTTCCTATGCAGAACCATTGTGAGTTTGTGACCAAGTTGGGGTGACCTCTGACTCATGAACATCTTCTAGTTATTTGAAAAATGCAGGTTGTCTGTTGGAAGAAAGCAATGAGAGTTCAAGTCAGTGGTCCTTGTTTTTGGTGAAAGTGTTGAATTCTGTTGCTGTTTATAGAACTCCCAATTTGTTAGTATGGCCTTTCCACCCTTTCTTAGGAGTTGTCTTGCTTAAATTTAGCATGCAGGACAAAAAAAATGTCATCACAGTAAATTGCTCACATACCAGTTGACTGGGGTCTCTCTAATAAGCCAATTGATGAATGTGAGATGACATCTTTTTTCTTTGTACTTTTCAGAATCTCTTGGTTAAACAAGCTTCTTCCGTGTCATTTTTCAATGGATATATTTGGCTTCTATCATAATTTATATATTGGGATAGTTAGTTAGCTGAATGTTTCAGATTAGCTTGACACTGGAAGTGTTTAAACAATTTGGAATTTGGCTAATGTTTGCACCAACTCAGTATTCTTGGCCCTGTCTGGCTATTAGTGGTTATCAAGTCTATAGATATACAAATGTCACTACCTCTTAAGAAATGTTTCGGGAACATTGCTACTTGTGAATCATCATGTTCTTGATGATGTGTGTATTGAGCTCACTAGGGCCGGAGAATAAGCCAAGTATGCCTATGTTTCACTTCATGAAGTAGAACTGACTTGTATGTATTTATGACTAACACAACATTGATACAACAGAACATCCATGGTCCAAGTTGAAGTTAGATGGTTAGCTAACATATATTTATAAACCACAAAGTCTTGGGTATCATAACAATCAACATCCATCAATAAGTGTGACTTGCCATTATTTATTAATTATCTTTGTTCCAAAATATCATTTTACTTCTTGATCTTGATCTTATTGCGTTATGGATCTGATTTTTGTTTTCATATAAGTGGCAGAGCTTTGGTCAATGAGACTTAATTTGTCATTATCTGTTTTGTCCTCCACAAATATTTCATACTTTGTTGGTAAGTTACATTTCGTATAATTGACATTCTCTCGAACTAGGACGTCCCCCATAAGCGACGCATTGCATCAGATCCTGGGTGCAGTGAAAAATGGGCAAGGGTTGCTAGGGCGTTCCTCCATAAGCGACATGCTACATCAAATCTCGGATGTAGTGGAAAATGGGCAAGGGCTACTAGAGCGTTCCCTCGGAAGCGACACGTTGCATCAAAACCTAGGTGTAGCGAAAAGTGGGCATGGGTTCATGCTATAGAGGTTGAGAAGAGTGCGGGTAAATAGGTTATCTCAAGAGCATAAGATTCGTATTGCCTCATGGAATATAGGGACATTTACAGGTAAGAGTCTGGAGTTAGTAGATACGATGAAATGTAGGAGAGTCAACATCGCTTGTATCCAAAAAACCAAGTGAAAAGGGGCTAAAACTAGAAAAATCGATGGGTGTAAACTTTGATACGTAGGAAAGGATAATAACATAAATGGCGTAAGAATAATAGTGGATAGAGAATTAAAGGATAAAGTTGTGGACGTTAAAAGAATCAGTGATAGAATTATAATAATAAAACTTATTCTAGGAGAGTAGATCATAAATGTTATAAGTGCATACGCACTACAAGTAGGGTTAGAAGATATAATGAAGAGACCGTTTTGGGTAGATATGGAGGGAGTCATGCAAGAAATTTCCAACACTGAGGGGATAGTTATATGAGCGGACTTAAATGGCCATGTTAGAAAAGAAAAGGAAGGATATGATAGGATAGATATGGAGGGAGTCATCCAAAAAATTCCCAACACTGAGGGGATAGTTATTGGAGCAGACTTAAATGGCCATGTAAGAAAAGAAAAGGAACGATATGATAGGACACATGGAGGATATGGTATAGGAGAACGAAATGAGATGGGGGAAACTATCCTTGATTTTGCTTTGGCATATAACCTGGCCATTGCAAATACATTCTTTAAGAAGAGTGATGAACACTTAATAACCTTTAAAAGTGGACTCTATAAAAGCCAAATAGACTTTTCTCTACTTATGAATACCGAAAGATCACTGTGTAAGGATTATAAGGTGATACCTGGTGAGAGTTTAACCTCACAGCATAAGTTAATGGTTGTGGATATCTATATTAAAAGATGGAAGAAAGGAAATAAAGTTAATAGGTATCCAAAAACTAAGTGGTGGCACCTAAAAGGAGAGAAAATAACCTCATTAACAAATAAGTTTGTGGTAGAAGGAAACTAGAACTATGAAATAGAAGTAAGCACCATGTGGACTAATATGGCTAAGTCCATTAAGAAAGTGGCAAAAGATGTCTTAGGAGTATCTAAAAGTAAAAGACAATTAGTAAAGGAAACATGATGGTGGAGTGAAACAATGCAAAAAGTTATTAAAGAAAAACTGGTATATTTTAAAGCATGGCAGAAGACTAAAAATAATGAAAACTATGAAGTATAAGAATGCTAAAAAGGTTGATAAAAGAATAGTAAGTGAGGCTAAACTTAAGGCATATGATGACCTCTAATGTAAACTATGATCAAGAGAAGGTGAGAAAGATGTGTTTAAACTTGCAAAAATAATAGAATAGAAGGGTAAGGACTTAGACCATGTTAGGTGCAGTAGAAGTGATGATCAAAGGGTACTAGTCAAAGATGACGAGATCAAACAAAGGTGGGAAACTTACTTTCAAAAATTGTTAAATGATAATGGCTCCTAGAATATAGGGATTGAAATACTGTAAACCTAAATAACATTGAACATTATAGAACGTAGAATTAGAATACTTGAAGTGAAAGAGGCCTTGAAAAAGATGAAATTAGGAAAGGCCATGGGGTAAGATGGTATACCAATAGAGGTTTGGAAGCATATGGGAGATATTGGAGTAGTTTGGTTAACCAAGTTGTTTAACAAGATTATAAAATAAAAGAAAATGTCAAATGAATGGAGGAAAAGCTCTATTATAACAATTTATAAGAATAAAAGAGATACACAGAGCTGCACTAATTATTGGGGGATCAAACTTATGAGTCATAGTATGAAACTTTTTGAAACTGTGATTGAGAAGAGGCTACGATATGTGACAAGTGTATTGAAGAACCAGTTTGGTTTCATGCCTAGGAGGTCTACCTGGAAGCTATTTTCTTACTAAGACAATTGATAAAGAAATATAGGGAGAGGAGGGAAGACCTTCACATGGTCTTTATTGACTTAGAGAAAGATTATGATAGAGTCCCTAAAGAGCTAATATGGAGGGTGTTGGGCGAGAAAGGGGTTTTGCAGGGATATATAAACATAATCAAAGATATGTATGAGGGAGCGGTAACAAAATATTAAGACCACTAATGGCGAGACCAGTGATTTTCCTGTCATTGTAGGATTGCACTAAGGATCGGCATTGAGCCCATACCTTTTCATGTTGGTTATGGATGAGTTAACAAAACATTTGCACGAGGACATTCCATGGTGCATGTTATTTGCAGGTGATATAGTCTTAATCGATTAGACAAAGGAGGGCGTAAACACAAAGCTAGAGTTATAGAGAGAAGCATTAGAATCTAAAGGATTCAAAATCAGCGGAGCTAAGATAGAATATATGGAATGCAATTTCAGCAAGGAGAGTAGGAGTTGAACACCAGTTAAGATTGATAACCAAGAAGTCCCCGTAAAAGACCACTTTCGGTAGTTAGGATCAATGATTCATAAGATGAGAGATTGAGAGGGGGTTACCTAGAGAATCCAAACAGGTTGGAACAAATGGAGATGTGCATCTGGAGTTTTGTGTGATTGGCGGGTGCCACTCAAATTAAAATGAAAATTCTATAGGTATGCTCTATGGATCAAAGTGTTGGGCAGTTAAGGAACATCGTGTTCATAGGATGAGTGTCGTGGAAATGAGGATGTTGAGATGGATGAGTGGTAAGACAAGAAAAGATAGAATTAGGAATGAAAACATTAAAGAAAACTTAGAGGTAGCACAAATAGGTAACAAGATGAGGTAGATTAGACTTAGATGGTTTGGACATGTCCAAAGGAGACCCAAAACTGCACTGGTTAAAAGGAGTGAGGCAATGCAAATAGAAGGTTCTAAAAGGGCAGGGGGAAGGGCCAAAAGAATGTGGATACAAGTGGTGAGAAAAGATTTAAAAACTTTGGGACTAAATGAAGCCATGGTACTTAATAGAGAGGAGTGGAGGAACAAGATTCATGTTGCCAAATCCTAATTAGGATAAGGTCTTGATGATGACGACGACGACGATGATGATGAGATAATTGATAGAGAAATATATGGAGAGAAGGAAGGACCTTCTTATGGTCTTTATTGACTTAGAAAAAGCTTATGATAGGGTCCTTAGAGAGTTAATATGGTGGGTATTGGGTGAGAAATGAGTTTCTCGGGGGTATATAGATGCAATCAAGGATATCTATGAGGGAGTGGTAACAAATGTTAGGATCACTAGTACAAAGACAGATGATTTCCCTATCACTATATGATTGCATCAGGGATTGGCATTAAGCCCATAGTTAACAAAATAGTTATTTGTAGATGACATAATTTCGAATGATAAGACAAGGAAGGGTGTAAACACAAAGCTAGATTTGTGGAGAGATGCTATAGTCTATAAAGGATTAAAATTAGCCTAAGGAAGACAGAACATAATGCAATTTTAGCAAGGAGAGGAGTGCAAGTGAAGCACTAGTAAAGATTGATAACCAATAAATCCCTTAAAATGGTTACTTTGAATACTTGAGATCGATAATTCATGAACGTAGAGAGCTTGAGAGGGATGTTACCGAGAGAATTCAAGTAGATTGGAGTAAATGAAGATGTGCCTCTAGAGTTTTGTATGATTGGCAGGTGCCACTCAAATTGAAAGGAAAATTTCTGGGATCGCTATAAGGCCAGCCATGCTCTATGAATCAGACTATTAAGCAGTTAAGAAACAACATGTACATTTGATGAGCATAGCTGAAACGAGGATCCAGAGATGGATGAGTGGCAAGACAAGAAAAAATAGAATTACAAATGAAAACATTAGAGGAAACCTAGGAGTAGCACCAATAGGTAACAAGACTAGGAAAGGTAGACATAGATAGACATGTCCAACGGAGACCGAAAAGGGCACCGGTTAGGAATGAGTCGATCCAAGTTGAAGACTCTAAAAGGGCAAGGAGAAGGCTCAAAAAGATGTGGATAGAAGTCGTGAGAAAAGATTTAAAAACTTTTAGACTAAGTGAGGATTGATAGAGGGGAATGGAGGAACAAGATTCATGTAGTTGACCCCTAATGGGGATAAGGCTTTGATGATGATGATGAGGTATATGTATAGAGTTCTAGATCTCTAGGAAGCTTATGTGCAATTTGTGTGATGCTGAGGCAAAAAATAAAGTTCTATTATGTTTAAAAAATCAGGACACTAGTTCAGGTTGATTCTTGTTATTGGGATCAGAAATTCAAATTCAAGATATGGAATTTCTCTAATCAGATGGGGAATGACATGTTCTGTACATGTTTGGGAATAAAAGGATTGAGCTTGTATTTGAAGGTAACTATAGCTTAAAACAGTGAGATGGTAATGAATTACTTGCTGGATCAATTTTTATTCTGAATTCATTGCTTTAAATGCAATGTGGATTGTCTTGATTTTGACGATTTCTGTATGCTTACTAATTTTCTGCTGCACACAATTTGTGTTGTTCCAGGAAGTATATGAATTATAAATTAAAGCAAGCTTGGTGCTCCAATAATCAGATGGGAATAAATAAATGCTTCAAAACAAAGAATCAAGTGAGAATTTTAAGCTAATTAAATGGCATAAAACAATGAGATGGTAAAGAAATACTTGCTTGATCATTTTTGTTGACAATGGGTAGCATTAAAGTAAAATGTGGGTTCACTTCATTGTGGGCATTTATGTATGCTAACTAGTTTTTGACTGCAAACGGTTCTTGTCAACTGAGGACGTCCATTTTCTGTATATAGTTAGCTCGGTGCTGGGTAGTTTCATGGAATGATGTGTTCTGTAACCTCAAGATAGAACTTGTAGGTAAGTAATGACATAAATTAATTACTAATAATAAAATACTTGCTGAATTACCTTTTTACTCGGTCAGTTTCTGACTAACTATCATTCTCTAGATTTTGGCAGTTTTGTGTAAGCCCATTGGTTATCTACGCCAGAGATCTATTGTGATGGCAGCAAGTCGATGTTTTGTACTGTACGTGGAGTTAGCATGGTACACTAATGGAGGATTTTCTGTGTTTGGCAAAACCAGCCTGTTTTGACTACTGATGAAACTATTGCTTTCCCATGACAAGCATCCAACTGTGAAACTGTTAATGCTGTGCCAGAGTGTGCAATAGACTTTCAGGTAGCATTGTAGCAGACAAGCAAGTGGGGATCACAACTAAGCTTGGAAACAGTATCAAAGCTGGACTAGTTGAATGTAGCTTGAAGCAAGTTGAGGATGATATTTTATTTAGACTTACAGATACATGCAGCCAAGGTGATTGAAGTTCTTTGAAGTTCCTCTTTTTTTCCCATTCGAGAAGCTGAGAAGGAAGAAAGGCTTACTAAAAGGTGGTGCAGAACTGCCCACACAAAAGAAATTACTACGGGCTTCTCTCATGTGAAGGTGAAAACATTAGCTGCCACGATCCCAATCTGAAGATGATTTCAGAGATTGAATTCCATGGGCTAAAGTCATTTTATGTAAGCTATATGTTTCTTTTTCCGTACAACTTGGGAGGGAGGGTGAGAATAATTTCACCCGATCTGCCTTTTCCAGACTTCAGTTCATCCTTTCTAACTGGTTCCATTGATGGTACAAACAGTTCACCTTCTGGGCTGCCTATACAAATTAATGGTGAGGATGAGTTTGTGGTCCAATCAACTTGCACGCAACCACTCAGTAATGTTGATGACCAAGTGGTCTCTGAGATAATTGGTCAAAGTGCTGTTCTCCCTTCTGAAGGATTTCCTACCGTTATTTGCTCTGAAGTAAACCCTTCTACTCTCCAGTCTTTAACTTCAAATGTAGCTATCATGAACAGAACATGCAGAGGAAGCCTAATGTGCATATGTACTGATAGTCTGTAAATGCTCACATGGGCAGAACGCATGAAGAACAGAGAAATACTTAGATGTCAAAAGCAAATTTTACTGCCGATATTCGTTGAGGAAGCCAAAGGAAAGGATGTCATAAAAGGTGCAGATGAGATGATTGAGCTGTCCTCGTATTCCGATGGGCCCATGTTCAATTCTTACATATTTTGGTTTGTCACCTGAATTTGATCTTTCAATCTTGAAGTTAAGATGCATTTATGCAAGCACAAGGCAAGCTCACAATGGACCTTTGGAGGAAGTTGAGAAATTTGCAAATAAAGCCATGGATCCCCGAATGAAAACTTCCATGGCATTTTAAGTTCTTATGAAAGGTGGAATTCTGTAGCAGCAGAATCACAGATAGTTTGTGGTTTTGCAGAGTGTGTTGAATTATGGTTTGGTGGATTTGGGATATGTAGGTACTTGTTTTACTTGGGTTAGGGGTAGCAGGCTGGTAGAAGAATAAAATCCTGAATAGATAGAGAGCCCTCTCTAACCTTTTTACAGGTCTCCATGTTTCCTGATCATTGTTTTTGTCATTTATTAACTCTTCTCGTCTTGACCATTCAATCGCCAAAGTAGATTGGAAGGCGTTGGGAACCTTTCCGATGAGAGTACTTGGTTAGAAAATCCTTACTATGATTCTAAAGTCATTCTAAAGTCTTCTCTTCTTGGTTCTCATGCACTTAGTCTTGTCCGAAGCTTTATAATGTTAAGTTCGACTTGCAGTTTGGAATAGGAATGCATTTGGAAATACTGATCCTGTGATCATGAAGCTATGGTCAGCTTTAGGACATTGTGACAACAAACTGTAGCCCAGAGCAATGATAATAGAAGGTAAGTCCCAAGGTGAAGATTCACCCATGATTGAGTATACTCGGTATTTCTCTTTGCCTTCATATATAACTTGCCACGAACACGTGTGTGTGTGAATTGGAGAGACAGATGAGGCAAGATAGCATGAGATTAGCGGAATATATTCTTTTATCAGCAAATTTTGCAGCACTGTTGCCCCAGTACAAGTGACTTTTTCACCGTGGCCGCACACAATTGTGGGACAAAAAATTTCATTTTGTAGATATCCTTTTGTCTCTTGATATTCGTGGACCTTGCCACCACATTTCACTATTTTCAAAATACCCTTTTTGCCAATTTGCGAAATAACCTTTCATCTATTTTTAAATACCTTCTATTTATGTCCAAAATAGCCACCCATTAATTGTCAAATTATCCTTCCACCTATTTTCAGCTTTTGGTGTAAATGTACTCTCTAATGTCGATTGGTTTGTCCAGGTGGTTTACTCATAGAGTTTCTTTTATTTTATATGCTAGTACATATGCTAGCTAAGAGAGAGACCTTTTCCAAAAACAAAAAGACATTAATTGCTTCATTATGAAAGAGCAATTTTCTTTGACAAAAAGGGGATGATTTTTAGTCTCCCAAAATGCATTATCTACCATAAAGTGAGAAAGCAAATGAATAAAGTTTGTTTATAAAACATGAAACTATTGTATAGTTATAGCCTAAATCATTGTTTAGTTAATGTCTAAACAGAGTTAAAATGCTCATTTAAGTTGGTGAATAAACGTAATTATTATTGTTGAAACATGAAACCATTGCATAGTTATACGCTAAACCATAGTATAATTTTTTCAGTGGCTAGACATAGTTAAAATTGCTCCTCTAAGTTGGTCAATTTTGACCTAGGGAGTTTTCTTTACATATGACATAGATAATAATGAAGTAAATTAAGCTGGTAACACTGATAGATTTTCCTTTATATATAATAATAATAATAATAATAATAATAATAATAATAATAATAATAATAATAATAATAATAAGCGTGAGTCACACTGATAACAAGAAGTTGATGTCCCCATTTTTTTCAAGAAGAATGTCAAAAGATATTGTTTTCTATGGGGCCTCTAAAATCGTCGGGTTTGGATGGATTTAGCCCAAGCCCAATTTGCTTTTAGAATTCTTATTAGATATCAAGTTGTTACTATAATCAAGGCAATTTTCCATTCCGGTCTAGACCTATATGAAATGATCAAAACTTAAAGTTCTTCGTTTCCAAAGAAAAATCACCCAGTTTCTTTTTCATAAGTTTCAACCCATAAGCTTTTGTAATGTAAATATCGAATGTTAGAAATTTTTTCTAGAATAGTTGGTGTAGACTCTCCTCAAGCTTCGTATCCATGATTATATCCCTTTGTCTCAGAAAATTCTAATTTTTTTTTGCTAGAAACACGAAAGACAAGGTGTTTTGAGCATAAAGCTTGATTTGGCTAAAGCATATGATTGAATAATTAAAAATTTTCTGCAAGAAACTTTAAGAGTGCTAAGTTGCTAATGAACGGTTCAACTAAACCCTCTATGGCCATTCTTATACATGACATTTCTACATGATTTCCAATATGACAAGGTATTGGAGATTCTCTCTCTCTCTCTCTCTCTCTCTCTCTCTCTCTCTCTCTCTCTCTCTCTCTCTATATATATATATATATATATATATGCGTGGATTTTAACATTTTAGACTTAGAAGAGTGGCTGAGATTGTATAATAAAGTTTTACACTCAGTCGAATAGATAAGTGAGATTTAACAACTTGAGATCTAGGAAAGTGGGATAAGATCAAATAAGTGGGTATCCTAGAGGGAGATCAAGTTTGCTAATCATGTGGGAGATAAGGAGAAATAATTTGGAAGCAAATAGGAAGCTGAGGTGGGAAGGAAGGTCATAGCCCAACCAGCCAATAGGAGCCCAAACACATAAAAAGGAAATACGTGTTGGATTGCCCTACGTGAAGGAGAAAAATGCAAGGAGATAAGAAGGAAAGAAAGGAGAGAGGGGGTGTTTTTGATAATAACACCCCCTCCCGCCCCCCCCCCCCCCCCAAGAAATCGCGATCCCTCTCTCCCAGATCTCCTTCCATTGCCCTTGGGCTGCCCTCCTTTCCACTATGATCTTCTGCGACACAGCCGATTAAGGTTCCGGCAAGCATAGACAGAGTTGTACACAATGGGAAAAGCCCTAGAAGATCCCTCTCCTACGGACCCAAGTAAAACCCTTCCCCCTTCCTTGCGTTTCCCCTCCTTCTGGCAAGAAAAATCTAGATCCCTGCCGGATATGCTCTCACCAGCTAGAAATCGCCAGTGAAAACAAATCTGGTGGATCTAATTGGGTACACAGTCAAGGACAACTCAAATGATAGATCTGAGTCATCCGATGACTTTGTGGGACCCCAAAAAGTGTGAAAACAGAACCAAAATTGGGTCATCTAGGACCCTGATCTAATCAAAACAAGGTGAATGGGTCTAGCTCATCGTCCCCAATAGATGATGTGCCCAAGATTACCAGCATGGAATGCACAGATGGAGATGACGCACATAGCCACCCCATTGCCTGCATGCGGAAGAGTACTACTGTGTGTGACGCGGGAGCATCTTGGAAGCCGGGATGCAAGAGGGAGCATCTTGACCATCGAGACGCACGCGGTGCATTTGCATTGCATATCCCAGACATGTGCTTCTTTGTGACAACAGTAAAAAATCGCCATTCTGGCCCAGCCCAGATTTTGATCCAACCGTTGATTAGTTTTTGAGATTCTAGAGGCTAGAAAAGTTCGATTTTCGATCCAAAAGGTCCATTGAAATCATCTCGACAACGTGAACAAGATTTTGACCTATAAATCTTAATTTGAGCACATCTAGTCAAATAAAATCTATGAAATAATACCCAATTGCTTAGATCTGGCTGATCAAATGATAATTAGGCATTAGAACTTGAACAATTGAATGATCTAAGGAATGAATTGATGGATCTAATGAATGGATTAGGTGTATGCATCTTAGAAATTGATATAAACTATCAATTTATCTAAGGACTTATAATTGGTCTATTAGGGTGATCAGACAGTCAGATCGAAGTATAAATCATGAAAATACACTGGAATGAATTGATAAACATGAAATTGAATTGGTTGTGATGATTAAGATTAGGATTCACAAATCAAGGAGATTAAGAACGATCCAACGGTTGAATCATTTCCAATTCTATCAAGATGGAATAAATTGATCCTTTGGTGATTAAGAGATCTTAAAATAACAAATCTTAACTTGATTAATGATTAAATCAAGTAGATGATTGTTGGATGTCAGAAAATTTGAATAATAAAGATAATTCAAGCGATCTAGACAGTTGATCTAGATCTCAAGCTAGATAAGAGAATCATTGGACAAATAAAGAGTAAAATTGATAAAGGGCTATATAGATGAAATCGAATAACATGAAAAAGTACTCTGATACTAACGGGTGTATCAGAGCGTGCAGTTTGAGAGGAGTACGCGTTTGATTTGGTGATTGTTTCCTCATCGAGGTAGGTGACAACATTTAATGTTTCACATTGTTTTTCTAAAATCTCACCATATCATAGCATCTTGATTGATTAGATTGTTGTGGCATGATTTCTTATTTTATGCCTTGTGATTTATAAGTTTTATGCTATGATTGACTTGAGACTCGGTGATACTTGAATGGATTTTATTTGATCGGGTTTTGTGGTATTGATACTTGTGGACATTGTATATAGATTGTGAATATCTACTTTTTATTGCATCAGCGAGATTGAATAATTTCCATAGAACTGAGGATGGAGGCTTGGTGGCTAATCCTGAGAGGCTAACCCTGGGATGGGGGGTGCCTTAAGATGTTGAGCCACGAGTGCTCCTGGTTTTTATGAGATTTGTGATTTTCGTATTTTGTGATTTATGATGGATGCTTTCACTGGATGGATGTTATGTTAGGTGGGATTAGGATAGGCTACCCACCCTCTGATTTTGTGAGATGATAGACACTTGCCTACAGTTGGCTTTTGGTAGGGGTTGGTAATATGGATAGTCAACACTACTAGTCTAGGCCCACTCATGGGGACAAATGGTGAGTCTCCTATTATGGTGTCAATGGGGAGCGGCAGTTGATAGACCCAGGATGTACGGTTACCACTACAACATGACTATCCATACACTTATTATGTGTGTATACATGATGGGACTGGATATATCATTTTGGTACCTGGGTGTGATGACACTCAGAGCATTGGTATGAGTACTCATGACCTGTTTTACGAGTGTATGGGATATTCATGGGATCCACGTACCTTGAGGTGCCCTACTTATTTATTGTATGCCCATTGAGATTGCATCATATCATGTTTTATGTTCATGTGACTCATGTTTTATTGAGTATGATACTTTGATCCTAGTATTGATATGATTCATGGCATTTGTATTCTATGGCTGTTATGCTTTACGCTCTTATAAGCTCTTATTATTTGAGTTATTCTTTTCATGCATAATTGCATTTCATTAAATGTTTATGTACCTACACAAGCAATAGCTTGCTAAGGCATTGCTTGGTTTTGCAATGTCTTAGATATTGAGTGCGACAGCAGGAAAGGCAAGAGCATGGAAGGATAGTGATAATAATGGAGATCATCTTTATCTTGCTGATAAATAGTTCGATGTGAGTGGTTAAACATACTCCTCTTTAGATTTATCTTATGGAATGTATACACTCATAATTGATTTTGATTATGACACTTATACATTATGGACATGTTATTGAGTATGATAGAATATTATGATGGATAGATCTTAGGCCACATTATTATGTATTTTGGATATTTATTGTTTAAAATAATGGCGCCTTTGGTTTTTACGTTGGATTTGATATTGGTATTGGTTTAAACTTATTACAACATACTTATTAATTTTGTAATTATTTTGGTGATGTTTTTGGAAGTGGTATAATACTCGAGGGGATTTTAAATGAATGTTTCTAATATATCAATATATAGAACTTTTTGACTCAGGGATCCCGACCATTATTATTATTATTATATAAAAATTGTTATAAAAACCTGGGGTGTTATAAGTTGGTATCAGAGCCAGTTCCCCTAGTGGTGTGGTGGCTAACCGCACACAAGCACTTGGTGGTTGGACCACGTGTGGACACATGTTCCTTAAGGGGGGAAGACGTGAAGCCTTGGGTCGATGAGGGTGGGCTAAAGGAAGGTTAGCAAGCTTCTAAGTTGGGGTGAAGGACTGTGATGACCCGGGTTTTTATATGATGCAAGGTGGTTGGACCACGTGTGGACACATGTTCCTTAAGGGGGGAAGACGTGAAGCCTTGGGCCAATGAGGGTGGGCCAAAGGAAGGTTAGCAAGCTTCTAAGCTGGGGTGAAGGATTGTGACGACCTGAGTTTTTATATGATGCAATTTTGATAAAAAGGTGAGATATCTTGTTTTATAAGTATGAAATGCATGAAAATCTTTTTCGTTTTGGAAAACAATCTTTCATAAAAACCCTGAGTGTCAAAACACATTCTCAAATTATCTAGCCATGGCAAAGTTTTAAATCAACATTATTCCCAAGAAAGTGTTAGTCACAGCCTCAGCTATAGAGAGTAACTACAATCAAGTAACATTGAAAGATAAGGTAGGGGTTTACTTACTTGCACTTAGTCCGGGTGTCTTCTGTGACAAGCGTTCCTTGCTCTTAAGTGTTTACTTTGTGTCTAAAAAATGTTGAGGATTGAGTGAGTATATACTATACTCAGTAGTAGTCCATCACTACTAGTTTTAGAATGCATGAGATGTTTAAAATCATATGCTCTTTCAAAACATGTGCATGTCTGAATACTCAAGTTCAATATTGATATCAAAATTCATTGTCAAATTGAAATACTAACGACTTAAAGAATTGCACAAACCAAGTCAAAAGTATCATATATCATAAATATAATGATATGCATAAGATGCTTCATTGAATCCAACTCATTGATATCTAGTATGGTATGGTCGACCAACCTCATATCATGCCATATGCAATGCAAATAAGTCCACGAAACCATAGGGTCCAACTACGCCCACGACCTCGCCGCCGTGTGGTCCCTGGGTACCTGAGGACACTCGGTCATAGCTTCAACGGGGCCTATGACACATATTCGTCGTAAATCATGCAATTTATGCAATCGGTTGCAAAACGTGCATGCAATGCATAAAATCTGCTCATGCTAGTATTGCATTCAAAGTCATAATCCTGCCTAGAAGCCTGACAGCCTAGAAGCCTTGTCAGCTCTCTCTGGCCTGCCCTCATCAGCCCGCCCTCATTAGCCCGCCCTCATCGGTCAAGGCTACACTTATCATGCAATCTATGCATGTAGCACATGTCTTGGCAATACATGCACAATGTATTTTTCAAAACCTATCCTCTTTGGGTCCCTCACAACTGCTTGGCCCTCACAACTGCCTACCCAGCGTCTTTTGGGCACTCCAGCGTCTTTTGGTAACCCTCAAGGACATGCAATTTTGTAAGAACTCAATGCTCACAAATCATGCAATATATGCAATTATTTGCGAAACATGTCTATGCATAAAGTATTTAATCATATGCATGCTGAATTAAGTCATGTTAAACAACTTATACTTAAAACATGCATAAAACAATCATGGCTCTTTTAAAAAGTCTAGTAGCGATAGAGCACCTACCTGGCTAGGTCGTGCTAACCCCTTTGTCCTCGTATGCTCCTGAACATGGTTTGGGGAATCAAGCTTAGTTTGGCCTATCTTTTATAGGTTTTAGAGTAGTTGGTCTTATTACTTAGGCATTAAGGGTTCGTCCCCATCCCTATGGGTGTCCTAAGGTCCTAATTGGGCCTTGGTATCATCAATTTTCCAAAGGTCTAGCGGCCACACGCCACCATCCTATTCTAAGGGTCGTGCCCACCTTTTGATTGGGCCTTGATTAGGGATTTTATAGTTTGGGTGTGTCCGCGCCATCGACACAGACACAATGCCTTTTGTGGCGCCTCAATCGGAGCTCTAGATCTCAAGTTATAAGCTTTTTAATATCACATGTACATAAGGGCCTTTAAGAGGTGGAAATCCCAAAATGCTAGCGCGCTACGCGTCAGCGGGACTTTAAGAGGTGGAAATCCCAAAATGCTAGCGCGTTGCGCGTGAACGGCATGCACCCCAGTGGGCGTGTTTGTAGATGCGCTGGATTTTTCGCCCATCTTTTCCTTTTGCAGGTGCGTCCACGGACGCGCCCGTTTGGTTCTCTCGAACGCGGACGACGCGTTTTGTCCAGGGGGGACGTTCTGTTCGTTGGGTGACTAGGGCATCTTTGGGACACCCTGGTTCGACCCTATCGAACCAGGGCAGCCCAGGGATCGTCCCTGGGTCCTTTGTGACGCTCTAGGGCTCTATTTTGCATGATTTTACATGCAAAACCTTAGGGAAACTAAGCCTAGGACTAATGTGAAGACGGGTTTTGAGGGATCTTGGGCATACCTGGCTCGTTGCTGGGTTTTTCTCCACGTTTCTCCTCTTGGTTGCTTCTCCAAAATGGGTTTTTCCCAAGCTTTCGGGCTGCCATTAGAGGTGCCCAAGAGCTCTATTTATAGAGCTATAAGATGGTTCTAGAGGGGGCTCTCACCGCCCTTGAATGGTGGTGGAGAAACCTCCAGAATGGTGGTGATTTCTCCTCCAATCACCGCCGTTCTAAAACCCTTTAGGAGGTTGAAGATGAGGGGTGCCCGTATCAAAACAGGCCCCTGTGTTTTGCAGGCTAAATCCGTTTTTTAGTAAAAATTACATTTTTGCCCCTGAACTTCAAAGGGTCATAACTTGCTCATTTTAACTCCGTTTTGGGTGATTTTGGTCTTGTTGGATTCCTTTTTCCGAGATGCACCTAATGGTACCATTTTCAGGACCAAATTTCTGGGTTCAGTCAAGGTGAATAGTGAAATGACCAAAATACCCTTATTTCCAAAAAGTGAACTTTTCATTGCTAACTTGGGATTTTAATGTTACAAAATTGGAGTCATTACAAGGACAGAGAGTTAGTCCCACATAGTCTGTGGGGAGGAAATTGGGCTGTTTATAAGAGTTCGGGGAACTTTAGTGGTCACAACACATTTTTCCTAGGAACGTGGGGAAAAACAAAGCCGTGAGGGGTGTATGGGCACCCCAAAGCAGACAATATTGTGACTGTGGGAACCCCGAGGTGTTACAAATTGTATCAGAGCCTAGTATAGTACATCATAATCTTTGCAAAGGTCCACTTATATGTATATGACAATCCATGAATAGTTATTGAAGGAGAAGTAAGAGGGAATAATTTACACTTAGTGATACTTAAATTCTTGAGAGATGGCTTGTGACGACCTGGGTTTTCCCATGCATTTTTAAATGCATGATCTAATTCCTAAGGCGGGATGCATCCCTATTTGAAAAACATTTTATAAAAACCATGCAATGCAGCAAAAAATCTTGTGTTTTAAACACATTTTGAAAACCCCGAGTGTCATTTGCTTTCACAACTATCAAAGTAGCTTTTTGAAAAACTTCAGAAATCATAAATGTTTTTCCCTAGGTCTATCCAGTCACAACACACAGCCCAACTGTAAATAAATACAAATACATGTCCAAAGGGTTGAGAGTTTACTTACATGTATAATTGTCTCCTTTTTAATTCACTTGCTCGTAGCACTAATATCTCCTGAGGCGTCTTCTATTTGTGAGTGAAACTATCCTGAAAAATGTTAAGGATAGGGTGAGTATATACTATACTCAGTAGGAGTCTATCACTACTAGTTTTGCAATGCATGCTATGTTTAAAATCATGTGCTCTTAAAAACATGTGCATGTTCGAACAATCACGTTCAATATTGATATTAAAAACCACTGTCGAATTGAAATACTGACGACTTAAAGAATAGCATCATCCAAGTGGAAAGTATTATATATCATAAACATAATGATATGCATAAGATGCTCTACTGAATCCAACTCATGGATATATGGTATGGTTGACCAACCTCATGTCATGCCATATGCAATGCAAATAAATCCTCAAACCACAGGGTCCAAACTATGCCCACGACCTCACCGCCGTGTGGTCCCCGGGTACTTGAGGACACAGGGTCATATGCCTCCACAGGACATATGCCACTTCGACCTAGTGCCCTGACACCAGTGGTAGCCCCCTGTACCACATGTAGTCGAAGCAATGACGTTGTCCTTTTTGGGCATGGGACCCATCCACCTAATAGTGGTAGAGGCTGGAGGCCAACCTAAACCTCTCGGCATAGCGCCCACGAGCTTATCAGCCCAAATCATATCAGATCAAACAAGCAAAAACCTCTTTTTCAAAACCTGTTGTAATGACTCCAATTTTGTAATATTAAAATCCCAAGATAGCAATGAAAAGTTCAGTTTTGAAGATAAGGGCATTTTGGTCATTTCACTATTTACCTTGACTGAACCTAGAAATTTGGTCCTAAAAATGATACCATTAGGTGTGTATCGGAAAAAGGAATCCAACAAGACCAAAATCACCCAAAACGGAGTTAAAATGAGCAAGTTATGGCCCTTTGAAGTTCAGGGGCAAAAATGTAATTTTAACAAAAAACGGATTTAGCCTGCAAAACACAGGGGTCCGTTTTGATACGGGCACCCTTCATCTTCAACCTCCTAGAGGGTTCTAGAACGGCGGTGATTGGAGGAGAAATCACTACCATTCTGGAGGTTTCTCCACCGCCATTCAAGGGCAGTGAGAGCCCCCTTCAGAACCCTCTTATAACTCTATAAATAGAGCTCTTGGGCGCCTCTAATGGCAGCCCAAAAGCATGAGGAAAACTTGTTTTGGAGAAGCAACCAAGAGGAGAAACGAGGAGAAAAACCCAGCAATGAGCCAGGCATGCCCAAGATCCCTCAAAACCCATCTTCACAGTAGTCCTAGGCTCAGTTTCCCTAAGTTTTTGCATGAAAAATCTTGCAAAATAGATCCCTGGAGAGTCACCAAGGACCTAGGGACGATCCTTGGGCTGCACTGGTTCGATAAGGTCGAACCAGGGTGTCCTGAGGACGCTCCGGTCCCCCAAACGACTAGAACGTCCCATCGGGACGAGACGTGTCGACCGCGTCTGAGAGAACTAAACGGGCGCGTCCGGGGACGCGCCCGCAAAAGGGAAAAATGGGGGAAAAACCTGGTGCATCTGCAGACACGCCCGCTGAGGCGCTTGCCAGAGACGCGCAATGTGCTAGCAAACCGGGATTTTTTCGCTCCTTAAGAAAAGGCGGGCGCATGCCACTGACGCGCAACACGCTAGCATTCCGCCTTTTCACTCTTAAGGCCATTATGTACATGTGACACTAAAACGCTTATAACTTGAGATCTAGAGCTCCGATTAAGGCGCCGCAAAAGGCGTTGTGTCCGTGTCGATGACGCGGACACAGCCAAACTATAAAATCCCTGATCAAGGCCCAATCAAAGGTGGGCATGAACCTTAGAATAGGATGGTGGCGCATGGCCGCTAGACCTTTGGAAAACTGAGGATACCAAGGCCCAATTAGGACCTTAGGACACCCATAGGCATAGGGATGGACCCCTAATGCCTATGTAATAAGACCAACCACTCTAAAAGCCATAAAAGATAGGCCAATCTAATCTTGATTCCCCAAACCATGTTCAAGGGTGTACGAGGACAAAGGGGTTAGCGCGACCTAGCCAGGTAGGTGCTCTATCACTACTAGATTATTTTAAAAGAACTATGATTGCTTTGCGAATACATGTTTTAAGTATATGACTTGTTTAGCATCACTTAATTCAATATGCATGTGATAAATGCTTTATGCATGTTTTGTAAATAATTGCATATACATTATGGATAGATATGTTTTACAAGCTATTGCATACATTGCATGATTTGTGAGCATTAAGTTCTTGCAAAAATTGCATGTCCTTGAGGGTTACCAAAAGACGCTAGAGTGCTGAGGGCTAGGCAGTTGTGAGGGACCCAAAGAGGACAGGTTTTGAAAAAAGAGAGGTTTTCGCTTGTTTGATCTGATTATGATTTGGGCTGATAAGCTCGTGGGCGCTATGCCGAAAGGTTTGGGTTGGCCTCCAACCTCTACCACTATTAGGTGGATGGGTACCATGCCCAAAAAGGGCATGTCCCTACGTCAACTGCATGTGGTATAGGGGGCTACCACTGGTGTCACGACACTGGGTTGATGTGTCATATGCCCCGTGGAGGCTATGACGCTGTGTCCTCAGGTACCCGGGGACCACACGGCGGCGAGGTCGTGGGCATAGTTGGACCTTATGGTTTTGTGACCTTATTTGCATTGCATACGGCATGATATGAGGTTGGTCGACCATACCATACTAGATATCCATGAGTTGGATTCAATGAAGCATATTATGCATATCATAATGCTATGATATATATGTATATGATACTTTCGATTTTGGATTATGTGATCCTTTAAGTTGTTAGTATTTCAATTTGACAATGGATTTTAATATCGATATTGAACTTGAGTATTCAGACATGCACATGTTTTGAAAGAGCATATCATTTTAAAACATCTCATGCATTATAAAACTAGTAGTGATAGACTCCTACTGAGTATAGTATATACTCACCCTATCCTTAATATTTTTCAGGATAGTTCCACTCACAAATAGATGACGCCTCAGGAGATATTAGTGCTACGAGCAAGTGAATTAAAAAGGAGACAGTTATACATGTAAGTAAACTCTCAACCCTTTGGACATGTATTTGTATTAATTTACAGTTGGGCTGTGTGCTGTGACTGGAAAGACCTGGGGAAAAACATTTATGGTTTCTAAAGTTTTTCAAAAATTACTTTGGTTGTTGTAAAAGCAAATGACACTCGGGGTTTTCAAAATGAGTTTAAAACTAAAGATTTTCTGCTGCATTGCATGGTTTTTATAAAATGGTTTTCAAATAGGGATGCATCCCGCCTTAGAAAATTAGATATTGCATTTAAAAATGCATGGAAAAACCCAGGTCGTCACACCTGTCCTCTTTGGGTCCCTCACAAGTGCCTACCCAGCGTCTTTTGGGCACTCCAACGTCTTTTGGTAACCCCTAAGGACATGCAATCTTTCAAAAACTCAATGCACACAAATCATGCAATATATGCATTTGTTTGCAAAACATATCTATGCATAATGTATATGCAATTATTTGCAAAACATATTTATGTATAAAGCATTTATCATATGTATGCTGAATTAAGTCATGCTAAACAAGTTATATAACTTATACTTAAAACATGCATAAAACAATTATGGCTCTTTTAAAAAGTCTAGTAGCGATCACCTACCTGAAAGTCTCCTAGAGTCGCGTCCTTTATTACTTCAACCCATCCTTGGGTCTCATTTATAAACTCCTGGGTGTGAATGGATACAAGGAGTCCTTATTAATTTCAATCCATTTAGATATTAGATCGCTAGCTTTGCCTATTGGGTCCATGGTCCTTGCCTAATTCATTCGTCAAGCTAGATCCTATGGTGTGGATCTACTATTCAATAGTTAAACTGCCTAATTCATTGTCAGGCTAGATCCTATAATATGGACCTACTTATTCAATAGTGAAATTCAATAAATGGTCCTATGATCCTAATTTTAAAGTCTCATTAGGTCCGCGTGTCCCAGTTCCCAGGACACCCCTGCATCCTGGTTGAACCGCGATCGCCTCATGTGCTTGTGCGCCTAAAGGCCGTGCCAGTGACAGCGTTTTGCACGCGCACATGCATGCTCAAGTGACATGCTATGACGCGCATCATCGCACGGACGCACCTTGTAGCATGGCGCGTCTCAGCTCCCAGGGCACCTCGTGCATCCTGGTCGAGCTAGGACCCGTGCCCCATGTCGCGCACATACCCGAAGGCCACACCTGGGACAGTGTTCGCACGTGCACAAGCATGCCTAAGCGATGCGCTATGATGCGTGTCCTGGATGACCTCGCGCGAACACACCTTGGCATAGTCGAAATGTGCCTTGGCTCCCGGGCCGCCCATGCGTCACGGTCGAACCTGGACTGTGCCTGGGACACACCGAGGCCACGCCCATACACAATGGCGTGCCTGGGGTCCGTCCATGGGCTCAGTCAGGTGTGCATCACGCACCATGCCCAGGATCGTCTCCCTCGTTGGTCTGGTCTTGGGTTCTACAATTTCCAGCTAGAAAAAACTAGGTTTGGCCTGGTTTTTACCTAGGAAAGTGGAAGGGAAGAGGAGGGGAGTCTAGGCAATGTTTGGCTCGATGGGTTGATAGACCCATCGAGCCTGGGTTTGCTTTGTGCTTCCCAGCCGGAAAGTTCCCAGATCCGGCGTGGATCTGGTCAAGGAAGAAGGGAAATTAGAGGGGAGTTGTGAGGAGCTTACTTGGGCAAGTTTGGAGTGATGCCTACTGCCAGTGGTGGGGTTTCTTCACGCTAAAACCCTAGCTGCCGGAATCCCTCTTGAACCGTTGGAGAAAATGGAGGATAAAGGGACGGTTGAGGAGGGGAAAAGGGCTTTTTATAGCCTTGCTATGGCGATGCTGCCAATGGCGGTGCCACCATTGGTGGTGGCAGAAACCTTTGGAAACAGGGTTTCTGGATAAATCTAGAGGTTGGAGACGACAGGGGGTGCCGTTATCAAAATGGCCCCCTGTGTTTTTCATCCTTTTTCGTTTTAAACATTTTTTGTTTAATTTCCAGAAATACCCCTATCTTTAAACGGCTGTAACTTCTTCATACGAACTCCGTTTTGGGTGATTTTTGAGGCGTTGGATTCCATTTTTCGAGTAGAATCTAATGGTACTAAGTTTCCTCACAAATTCCTTCATTTACTATTTTAAATAAAATCAAGCATTCAACACAGTCCATTTCCCATAAAATGTCCAATTTTTGTTAAAAATAGTGTAAATTGCTCGAGGATTACATTATTACCCTCTTAAAAGAATTTCGTCCTCGAAATTCCATAAATTATCATCTTCAAGGTATTTTGTCTCTTAGATAACTTTTTGGTGAATGCATTCTCCCCTTAGGAATCAAATCTAGGCTCAACCTCAATTTATCATTTTTATTGTTCCTTCTACAAGGCCTTACCTATAAGGGTCGCTTTCGCTGCGTACTCTGATGTATACTCCCATACGTGCCAGTCTAACAATGCCGGTTTCTAGCTGTAATTCATCTATCTCGAAATCCTTAAATGCCTATACTTTTCTCATCATGTATAGGGCAGTCTCCTAGTAGGATCACGCTTCTTCATGTATAAATTCCTTCATACTTCTTTGAAATCATATGATCTTATTTCTCCTATTTCATTTTGAATATCATAGGATAATCCCTTTTTCTTCTTGCCTTTCATCTATTGATCTCTTCATCATCCACATCTCCTTCTAATGGTTGGTTATATGTCATTAGTAAGAGTCCAAAAAAATTACCCTTCTTTCCATTGTGTCTAACTTTGCTTCTTATTCTTTATATTTGTCCCCAAGATACTTCAATAACTAACATGGTATTATGTGCTCTACAGCCAAACCCTTGATTAACTTCGAATTTCAATTGTCTGTCGTTTTCCATATGTGACTTTATTCCTCGACCAAAGTTACATTCAAAATAAACTCATGAAAGCCAATTAGTAGCATCTTCCATCGAGGACCTTATTATATACTGGAAGTAAAATGTCCTAACTCCATAACTAGTTTCATAATTATTGAATTCATTAAACGCTTTTCTCCGTGAAGATTTTATCCAAACTCATGTCAAATGTTAATGGTCGATTCATCATCATGGGTCAAATGTTCTCGTCAAGAGGCCTATCTCACTATTCCCATCAATTTGTCATTAGGATTTTCAATAATGTTCCCATTTATGCAAAGCAAAAAGTCTCTTATAACCGAGTACCCTTACTAGGTCATGGTTGAATCCTTTGTCATCATCCTCTTTGTCCTTTCTTTGCTTGATGGTTTTGTTCGTATCCTTTCAGTCCAAAAGTCCTATACTCAATCCAGTAGGGTTAGTCCTTAGGAAATTCCTGCAATTGATTTTTCGTACTTGGTATATGCTCATAACAACTAACTATTTGTCTAAAGGCAACGTAACATTACATCTTCAACTTATAGTATGCTAGCCATCTCACCTTTTCTCCTTTCATCCCCCATGTCAATATATTGTTTAATCTTTTATCAAGGCTTTATTGTCGATCATGCAGTCTGTATTGTCAGGAGGTATAAGTAATGATTTTCTCAATTCCTCAAATTTTATTCGTCAACTGCCTCCTCATAATTAGCTTATAACAATAATTATCATTCAATAACGATTATATCAAATTGTACTGAAGTTGTTAACTCAACAAATTTAACAACACTCAGGTAAGCATAAAACATTTTCGTAGACATATAGAAAGACTTTATTTGATTACCTATTGATCTCTTTCCAGATATATCTTTGTCATAAGCTCAGGGGTCTCCAAAGTGATCGGTATTTATCTACCTTTCTTTTCAATCCAAGTCATCAGCAGTATTTTTTAGACTCAAAGTAATTTCTTTACCTTCTCATGGTAGTCATTAAGGTTTGAAAAATGTTTCCCATCGGTTTAGATCACTTCTTATTTTTGCTCCTATCTCAGTTGCAACTGTTCTCATCAATTGACCTCATACCCTCAATTGACTTATTTTAACAAGTACTTTCCAGGAAAACTCAAGTATAAAGACTTATAACATCCTTCTGAGTATATAACTTTGACTACTAACTCATAGATACTAACATACTTGATTAATTAGGGTGGGATACCTTTATTTAGTCAACAATACTCTAAAGGTAATGACTAAATAATGGTCTTAAGATTTTTGGTCTTCCAAATTTATGATAGCAAGATCTCAATTTGATCCTTGATGGTACCCTTCTTGCTGAAGATAGATAGATGGACAAGTCACTGTCCTAGCCTAATTCCTTTTTCAATATACTTTATTGGCAAGGTGGGATATCACCAAATTTTCCTTTTTATGGACTATATCCATTGGTGTTCCCTATAAGCTAATGGATAAGAATCTACTTATACTAATTGATATCAAACCATTTGAAAATTTTAATTTCTAGTTGTTCACCATTCTACATAGAAATTTTTTTGTCGCATAATGTGACGGCCCGGGTTTTCTCATCCATTTTTTTTTTAAATGAAAAATCTAAATTCCTAAGGCCGGATCCCTATTTGAAAAAACAATGCAGTGCAATGCAACGGAAAAATCTTTTATTTGGAATTCATTTTGAAAACCCCGAGTGTCATTTGCTTTCACAACAACTAAGGTAGTTTCTGAACAGCTTTAGAAATCATAAACACTTTTCCCCAGGTCTATCCAGTCACAGCACACAGCCCAACTGTAATTAAATACAAATACATGTCCAAAGGGTTGAGAATTTACTTACATATATAAGTGTTTCCTTTTTGATTCACTTGCTCGTAGCACTAACATAGATGTCCTCTACTCATGGATGGAATCATCCTGAAAAATGTTAAGGATAGGGTGAGTATATACTATACTTAGTAGGAGTCTATCACTACTAGTTTTATAATGTATGTGATCCTTAAAATCATGTGCCCATAAAAACATATGCATGTTGTTCGAATAATCACATTCAATATCGATATTAAAAGCTACTGTCAAACCGGAATACTAACGACTTAAAGAAATATCATAATCTAAGTCGAAAGTATCATATATCATAATCATAAAAATATGCATCAGATGCTCAACTGAATCCAACTCATGAATATCTATCATGGTATGGTTGACCAACCTTATATCATGCCATATGCAATGCACATAAATCCACGAAACCATAGGGTCCCACTATGCCCACGACCTCACCGTCGTGTGGTCCCGAGTACACAGGGACACAGGATCATATACCTCCACGGGGCATATGACACTTCGACCTAGTGCCGTGACACCAGTGGTAGCCCCCTGTACCACATGCAGTCGAAGCAGGGACATGCCCTTTTTGGGCGTGGTACCCATCCACCTAATAGTGGTAGAGGCTGGGTGGCCAACCCACACCCCTCGACATAGCACCCACGAGCTTACTAGCCCAAATCATGTATGATCAAATAAGCCAAAAACCTCTGTTCAAAACCAGTCCTCTTTGGGTCCCTCACAACTGCCTGGCCCTCGGCACTCCAGCGTCTTTTGGCAACCCTCAAGGACATGCAATCTTTGCAAGTACTTAAGTCATGCAATGTATGCACTTGTTTGCAAAACATATATGTGCGTAATGTATATGCAATCATTTACAAAATATGTCTATGTACAAAACATTTATCACATGCATGCTGAATTAAGTCATGCTAAACAAGTCATATACTTAAAACATATATTCTCAAAACAATAATAGATCTTTTAAAAGAATCTAATAGTGATAGAGCACCTACCTGACTAGGTCGCGTTAACCCTTTTGTCCTCGTACGCTCCTGAACATGGTTTGGGGACTCAAGGTTAGTTTAGCCTATCTTTTATGGGTTTAGAGTAGTTGGGTCTTATTACTTAGGCATTAGGGGTCCATCCCTATGCCTATGGGTGTCCTAAGGTCCTAATTGGGCCTTAGTATCCTCAGTTTTCCAAAGTTCTAGTGGCCACGCGCCACCATCCTATTCTAAGGGTCATGTGCACCTTTGATTGGGCCTTGATCAGGGATTTTATAGTTTGGATGTGTCCGCGTCTTCGATACGGACACAACGCCTTTTGCGGCGCCTTAATCGGATCTCTAGATCTCAAGTTATAAGCATTTTAGTGTCGTACATACATAGGAGTCTTAAAAATAAAAAGACGGAATGCTAGGGCACTGCGCGTCTGCGACGTGCGCCTTGGCTTTCTTAAGGAACAAAAAAAATGCGTCACTAGCGCGCTACGCATCTGCAGATGCGCAGACTTTTTCCGCCGTTTCTCTCTTTTGCGGGCGTGTCCCCGGACGCGCCCGTTGGTTTTCTTCAGACGCGTTCGACGTGTCACGTTCCGACTGGAACGTCTTTGTCGATTGGGGGACCGGGGCGTCCTCAGGACACCCTCCTGTCGAACCAGTGTGGCCCAGGGGACATCCCTGGGTCCTTGGTGGCTCTTCCGGACTCTGTTTTGCATGGTTTTTCATGAAAAAACCTAGGGAAACTGAGCCTAGGACTATGAGTGAGATGGGTTTGGGGAGTTTTGGGCGTACCTGCTTCGTGGCTGGTTTTCTCTCCACGTTTTCTCCTCTTGGTCACTGCTCCTCAACGGTTTTTCTTCAACATTTTGGGCTGCCATTAGAGGTGCCCAAAAGCTCTATTTATAGAGCTAAGAGAGGGTTCTAGAGGGGGCTCTCACCGCCTTTGAATGGTGGTGGAGAAACCTCTAGAATGGCTGTGATTTCTCCTCCAATCACCGCCGTTCTAGAACTCTCTAGAGGTTGAAGATGAAGGGGTGCCCGTATCAAAATGGGCCCCTGTGTTTTGCAGGTTAAACCGTTTTTGTAAAATTTACAGTTTTGCCCCTGAACTTCAAAGGGCCATATCTTGCTCATTTTAACTCCGTTTTGGATGATTTTGGTCTCGTTGGATTCCTTTTTCCAAGACGCATCTGATGGAACCATTTTTAGGACCAAATTCCTGGGTTTAGTTAAGGCGACTAGTGAAATGACCAAAATGCCCTTATCTTTAAAACTGAACTTTTCATGGGATTTTAATATTGCAAAAAATTGGGGTCATTACACATAACGTCTTGAAATTTGACACTCTACTCAAAGTCTTAAACCCCATATGCTTTCTCTCTTTTATACTTTTTTTACAATAAGATCACCAACTCATCTAGTATTATTCCTTTGCATTTGTTTGATCTACCTTCCTGTGGGATTCAAGATGATAGAATTCTATGTATCTCCATAAAGTCATGATCTTCTTCTTTTGAATATTCAATATTTCATTGAATACTTATAGTTACATCTCTATCTCTTTCTTTCTTTTCTTCAAAATCCTCATTTTTGTCTACCTAGATCAATGTCTTCATGTGCTTTGTTGCATATAATCGATACTGTATCTACTCCTTTACTTAACAGATATGATAAACTGAATGCTTTTCAGAAATTCTAACTGCCTTAAGATCATTGAAATCCTCAGTTGCTTGTAGCCCCAATAAATTCATACAATGTCTTAATAATGATATTGACATTTTGATTATGCTATGCTTTTCTTACAAGTTCATGTTAGGATCAATCTATTATCACAGATCTATCATCCCCAATATTATCGTCAAAAATCTTTTGATAACTTGGTCGAATTCATTTCCCTATCACATAATATGTCACTTGTATACATCTTCAGATTTGTTCCATAATACTAAAGTAGTTATTATTCGATAGCACTTCACTCTTTATAAGACTCCAATTAAGGCATCCAAAATTGAGCTAAGTCCTTTGGGATCCATACCTTTGTGACCTAGTTCGAGTCACAGTCATCTCCTAATATCATCTTGCATTCTCATCCCTCTTAGATTATCATCAAAGTTCTTCTCAAGGTCTGTCTTTTACATCCCCTATCATACTCATATCATATCCTTGTGATACTGTACTCATATTCTGATATTCTTTATGATGGTAAGATAGCCACCTAGGTTCTTCAATTTTCTTACCTTTGATGAGATTACTTTATTGCAGGTCAGCACTATCTGCTAACAAGTCCATTAATCATCTTTATGGCGTCGGAGCCATGAAGAGATAGGGAGATGAGGGAGATGAAGAAGGTTTGGGCAATGGAAGAACAGATAGGGGACACCGGTGCTACAAAGGTTTAGTTTTGGGTGTGGAGGATGATCTCGAGTGGCTTGTGTAGTTGGGTTGGTCGTGGTGGAATAGAGAAAGAAAAAAGGTGACTAGGGCATTGTCTGGCTCCTGGAAGTTGGGCAATCGGGAGGTAAGAGAGGTAAGCTTGAGGTGATTGTCTGGTCAGTGAAATAGGAATGGAGCAGGGATGAGAAGGAGCTATGTAGTGAGCAAAGAGAATGAGAGAGAGAGAAGGGTAGCAAAGAAAAAGAAGGGGAAGGGGGAGATGGTCTGCCTCCTCTGGTCCAAGGGGAGAAGGTTGAGAATGAGAAAGATGGAGAAGAGATGGTAGAGTTCCAGAGACATAAAGAAGCAGATAGAGAGAGGGAGAGCGGTGAAGATAGAGGAGATGAGGAATTTAGGCTATTGGGAAATAGAGGGAAAGAGAGGCGAGGAAGGAGGAAGCAGAGAGAGAGAGAGAGAGAGAGAGAGAGAGAGAGAGAGAGAGAGAGAGAGAGAGAGAGAGAGAGAGAGAGGAAAAGGAAAGGGGTGGTAAAAGAGTCCTACGACTACCTCTTTTCTCTTATAATTTCTTTTTCTTCTAATTTGGTTCCCCCCCTTTACTTTGAAAACTTCCCCACTCTCCTTTCTTTTGTTGTAGCTTTCCATTTTCCATTTTAGCATGCTTTTCTTTGTAGTTTAATTTTGAATTAGGAAACTATCCCAGTTTTGTTTATTGTCCTTTAAGATAATTTGCACTGTTGAAATTTAATTTGAGTCATCCATGCCTCTTCTGGTTAATCTGCGAAATAAAACACAAATTAGATTAATCTAAACCTTACATTAAGCATTTGACAAGCTTTAATGATCATCTGACCATTAATTTTGACAAATTAATGATTTGATGATCAATTAGAGCTATATTCAAAATCAAGTTAAGAATTAAAAATTTGATTGGTTAGATGATTTAATTGAATGCTAAATCAGGGGTTTCTTGGCCAAAATTAAACTCTTAATAGTACCTTACAAAACCAATGACCATAGGGTGGTGGTCAAATTTTTAAAGGAATATATTTTTGTAAGGTTTGGTACTCCACGTGCCATAATCAGTGATGAGGGAAATACTTTTGTAATAAAAAGTATGATGTCAACCATAGGATAGCTATCCCATAGTACCCTTAGATTAGTGGCCAAGTAGAGGTACCTAATAGGGAAATTAAGACTCACCAATGCTTTGTAGGCCTATTGCACTGCCTATAAAACCCCTATAGGCATGTCACCTTACTCCCTGGTCAACGAAAAGGCTTGCCACTTACTGGTGGAGTTGGAGCACAGGGCATATTGGGTTATCAGAAAGCTCAATTTTAAGTTAGATGCTACTGGGACCCACCAAAAACTCCAACTTAGTGAGTTGGATGAGTTGAGAAAAGATGCATGCGAATCTGCACATTTATACAAAGACTAGATGAAGGTTACCCATGATCACCAAGTCTTAAGGAAATCCTTCACACCGGGATAAAAGGTCTTATTATATAATTCAATATTGCATCTCTTTCTAAGGAAACTTAGATCTCGATGGATTGGACCTTACATAGTATGCACAATGTATCCTCGTGGGGCCATTGAGATTGCAAAGGATGGTGAAGTCCTAAAGGTTAATGGACAGTAGTTAAAACCTTTCTTAGAATTGCTTAATCCTGAGATTGAAGAGACATTGTTAGAGGCACCACATATCATGGTCTACCTTGGAATACACCAGGGAACTCATCATTATGTTTGGATGAAGATGTAAAACTTAATGCTCCCTGGGAGGCAACCCAATTGTTTTTCAAATCTCCATATTCTATGTCAACCCATCATCATAAGGCACCACATTATCATGATCTACCTTAGAATACACCAGGAAATCTTACAGATTATCATCCTTGCACTCATCATTACGCTTGGATGAAGACGTAAAACTTAATGCTCCTTGGGAGGTGACCTAGTTGTTTTTCAAATCTCCATATTCTACATCTATCCATCATCATATAGGGTCTTATTTTTTAAATATTGAGGACAATGTTTAGTTCATGTTGGGTTTATAGATGTACATAGAGATTTTGACTTTTCTTGTGTTTTTTATAATAAAAAAAAAGGTTTTTGAGGTAGAGTTCCCTTATTGTGATGAGAATTGGATTTTTAAAAACTTAGCAATTCTACTTTTTTAACCTCTTAATGTAAGTGCATATGGCTAGTTTTACATATTATTCATGTGTTGAAGCATTTTATGAAGGTTAATTCTCAAAAAATATTTACATGGCATATAATCAAGACTAATAAAGCGGTATGACTTAGAGACTCGGAGGAAAATTAGTGGAGACCTATAACTTAGTGAGTTTTTGAGATTATCTTCTTCTAATGAGTTATAGCATTTTCTTTAGTGTACATAGTTTAGTGTGATCTTGTTATCCTTCTTTTTGATTAACTACTAAGAATAAATAGGAGTAATAGCTTTCTTTCTGAAAATTTATTAAATCTGATAGGCTTGATGAAACCTAGGGAATGATATAGGCCATCTTTGCTTAGCTCAGAGACATAAAACATACATATTATATTATACTACTGGTTAGCCCTTTAAGCCTATTATTAGGCCTTTTCTTTCTTAACCCCACTTACCATAACCCAAAAAAATTAAGTAATAAACATCCATTATTCATTTTTCAAAATGAATAAAGTTGGTAAGTAGAAAAGTTCAAAAAAGGACAAAAAGTTAAAGAAGTGAAAAACATTGAAAGTCTTCCTTTCAAAGAATTCAAAAGAAAAGTGAAAAGAAAGAAATATTAGAAATAGAGGAGAAAAATTGAAAGAAAAAGAAAAGAGTATAAAATATATTTACTTCAATCAAAGAAAAATTATCCAACAGTCAAAAGAAGACCTCTATTCAACTTTGAAGCTTTGAACTCTTATACCCTTCTTTTCCAAACCTGTCCTAAGCCTGCATTTTGCCCTATTTAAAGACCTATGGATCTTAGGTGGAACATAGCTTTATAGAGGATATAAAAAGAAGGAATTAAGGTAAAATACCCCTACTATTCTTGGTGATAACATCTACTCTTAGGGATCACTTGTTTTTATCTCGTTAGCACTTAAAAATTTATGTGAACCAATCACCTTCTTGGCTCCAATCACATAATGAGAGAAATATATTTAACTGCTTCTTTGAGAGCTTTGTTTTTGAGATTATATTTATGAGAATTGGGGTCAAAACATATTTGAAATGGAATATAAGAATATCCAATTAGAAGTCTTGAGTTGTGTAGCTATACAAACACATGCACTCTGAGAAATAATTATAATAAAATGACTTTGGTATATGGATAATTCATAGAATTATCATTCATCTTTATTAAGTGGTTAAAATCTAGTAGAGTGCTAATGGATGAGGATTCTCTAAGACAAAATAGAGGACTCAACCTTTGGGAAATTTGTAGGTACATTAATTGCAAACCTTCACAAGGCCTAACTTGTCCACTAGGGTTAATTTAGGGGTTTAAGGGCTTGTTGCATGTGTTAAATGCAATCATGAGTACCTATGAAAGTGGCACTTTGTATTAGTTTTTACTAAAAAGAGTTTTCTTATGTATTGCTCAAGACTTGCAAAATGCTGGTTGGGTGGTGTTGTAAGTATCTAATTTTGTATTAAACACAACCCAATTAGTTATCAATGTGTTATAACTTATAGGGGTAAATTAGGATTTTTGAAAAAAAAATTATAACATATGTATTATTGACCTAATAACTCAAAAATTTGATATTGTATAGGTTAAGCAGTTAATTCGGTGTAAGTATGAGAATAATCATGTTTTACTATGATTTAATTAGAGTTTTTTACTTTTTGTAGGAAGAGAGATGGTGATTCGACGTTTGAGATCGATCAAGAGGAAAATTAAAGATCATGATAGAAAGAATCAAGTGAAGGCCCAAATGTCATCAATCCAACATGAGACAAAGGATCAAGATCACCTTAAAGCAGATGAAAGATGGAATTGGAGGAGTCAAAGGTGGTCAAAGTGGGCCCATGCACATACCATGCAAAGTCCACCACCTTTGCATGGGATTCACTTAAGCCACCTAGACATGTTCAAGTCATGACGAAGGTGACAAGCTAAGGAGCCTAGCCAGCCACCAAAGCTAAGAAATAAGAACCCCTAAAGCCAACCACGAAGCCAAGATAATGGAACTCTCAAAGTTTTCCATCAAGTCACATGAGCCATGCTACATGGAAGGCCATGATTGGAGGAGAATCCAAAGAAATATCCTTAGGATTTCTAGGGCTATTTTGAAGATAATTGAGGAAAAATTCACTAGGATAAAGTAGCATGTGGACCAATAAGAAGACACCTCTTCTTTTTTCTTTTCTTCTTTTTTTTCAGGATTTTCTCACTTTTTTTGCTCTTTAAACCTTACCACTAAGGGGAACTACGAATTTCACTTTCCCACCTAAGAGTCTTATCTTGTTAAGACTCTACCACCTTTCTAAACTTTCATTTCAACTAGCCAACCAATCTTAGAGTGCACCTAACCTATCCAACCAATCCTTGCTTCCTAGAAAATTACCTAGCCAATCACTTTTTCCCACTTCACCTCTCTTCCATATCTTTTTCCTATCCCTCTCTTTCTTCCCACTTTCCAATCCCATAGGAATTTCACGTGAAACTAGGAGCTTTCCTCCCTTAGCTCATCCACTCCCCCACTTTCCTAAGATTCATCTAAAGTTCTATCCCCCTACCCAGTCATCCCCTTCCGTCAAACCCTTCTTTCTTAATCTCTTTCCCTCTCTATCCCTATATTCCTATCTTTCTAATTCCCAAAAGCCATCAATTATTTTAATAAGGGGAAGGTGCCCTCTCCTAAAAAAGAGGCGCCTCCAACCTTATCCCCCATCAAATTTCCCACTTTTTTCCTCTTTAATAAAACCCTAGCTAGCCGCTTTGAATCTAATCCTAACCATCCATGTTTCTTTCCATCTCATCCCCACCCTACCTTTACTTTAATTCACCCTAGAAAAATTAGGAAATAAAGTTTTAGAAGACCTTAAAAAGGATTCCACCATGATAATTTTGGAGAAAAAGAATGCCCACTCCAAAAGGAGGAGACGTCCCTTTGTTCCCATCTTTCCTTTCCTATTGAATCTTCAATGCATTTTCTCATTTGTGGCTACTCTTCTCCAAGTGTTCCATGCATGGTTTCAAGCCTTAGTTCCATAATTTCTCCATTAAAGGTTAGTTGGTTTGTCTTTTGATCTTCTTCTCTTCATGGTTTTTAAACTTCCATTGTTGCTTAGTTGAGAGCCTTTCCACTTTTTAACACTTCTTGCTTAGATCCAAGGTTATTTTCCCTTGAAGTGACAGCCAATGGAAAGTCATACTAAATCTATTGATTGTACTATCTTTTCTTTGCCATTAGATCTCCTTTGATTTCCTACTTGCTTTCCTTAGTGTTCCTCAAGCTTTGCCTTTATTTTCTAGTGGATTTTTCATTGATCTCAATGCATGCTTACTTTTGATTGATGTTAGATAATTGAAGAAGGTTAAGAATGTACTTTTTGGTTGATGGATTTTGCCTTTGATTCAATGAAGCTATTTGAAGTTCATGTTCATGCTTATTTCAGTAGTTAAATACCTCAATTCTTGAATGATTCATTGCACAAAAAGTGCTCATCATTATGTTTTCCATGTCCCATTGATTTGATGCTAAAAAATAGCATGTTGTTGGAATTTTTGAATAGAATATTCATGTTTAATTTCTAGCACCTCATACTTCTTGGTTACTTGATTCTTTAAAGACCCAATTAGAGGGTTAGATTGCTTAGTCAATGCTTGAATTAGATTGCATATGGTAGGTTTTTAAATTAATTATTTAGGCCACTTCCTAACTCATGAATCCTATGTACTATTTCATGGTCATGCACATGGTACATGGGTAGCTATCTTTTACTTGCTTGATTAGGTTCTATTTTCCTTTAGTTTTCTTGTTTAATTGTAGTTTATCTTAGTTTAGATCCACTAATTACTAGTTTGCATCTTAGTTTAGTTTAGGAAAGTGATTGATTTATTTCCTTACAATAGTTTCTAAAATGTTTAGAAAGTTTGATTTAGGACAGTTGCTAAATTTTATTTTTATGAAGTTATTAAGTTTAGCATGTTTTAGTTTTAGAATGTTTCATGTGTTGATTTTCCATTCTTAGTTTAGTATAAAATATCAATATCTTTGGATAGATAATTTAAGGATCACTAATATTACAACCATTCAATTCCTTGTGGGATTGACCTCCATCATGTGAATTACTAAAATATATTCGTGTGCTTATGAGTTAAGACTTAAAATCACAACAAACTAAGTTACATCATGAAAGAAGTATTGAATAATATAACTTAGAAATTCAATCTCACATTACTCAAGGACATCAGCTAATAAGATAGAACTGGTATAACATTTTCACTATTTTTGATAGACAATTTATCATGGATTCTATTACAAATCATTTTATTATATATGTTTATGGTTTGTCATATGACATCTTATATAACCTTCAGACTTGAATATATGATTGACTTATGTGAAATGTGAGAAGGTACCATATTATACATAAGAGAGTAAATAGTCACGAGTCATGAACAAAGTATGAATGATTGAACTAATGGGTGTTCTTGGAAAGAAATTGGGATACTTGCTTTTGAAAATAAAGTGCTTTATCAAATGAATGTGAATGCAATAATCATGAGCTATGAGCATATCATGAATGATTTGACTCTTGTTGTTTATGAAAAGGATTTGGGATGCTTGCTTTTGAATATAAAGTGCATTATCAAACGAATGTGAATGCATGACTTATAAGATCATGGAAACTATGTTTGTGGCTTGTTGGGATTCATGATTTGAAGGTTTTGATAGCTTGGAAATGAATGAATTTGAATGGTTTTTCATAAGGCTTTGAAATACAGTTTTGCAAACTACTTGATTTTAAGCATGATGATTGCTAGAGATTTAGGCAAGCTCTCTCAGAGTAGCTATAAGGCCTTGTGATGTTTTTGATCAATGCTTTGGTAGGACTGCTCGGCGGTGGCTCAAGTAGATAGACCCTATGGCAAGTGCTCATTGAGTAGTTATAAGGCCTATTGGGTAGTCCAAGAGAGTTGGATAGTCTAGGAGCATTGGATGGTGTGAGATGTGTTTGGTGATGGTGTGACGACCCAGGTTTTCCCATGCATTTTTAAATGACATATCTAAATTCCTAAGGAGGGATCCCGATTTGAAAAACAATAGTGCAATGCAGTGGAAAAATCTTTTATTTGGAATTCATTTTGAAAACCCCGAGTGTCATTCATTGTCACAACCACCAAAGTAGTTTTTGAAAAAGCTTTAGAAAATCATAAGTGTTTTTCCCCAGATCTATCCAGTCACAGCACACAGTCCAACTATAAATAAACACAAATACATGTCCAAAGGGTTGAGAATTTACTTACATGTATAAGTATTTCCTTTTTGATTCACTTGCTCGTAGAACTAACATAGATGTCCTCTACTCGTGGATGGAATCATCCTGAAAAATGTTAAGGATAAGGTGAGTATGTACTATACTCAGTAGGAGTCTATCACTACTAGTTTTATAATGCATGCGATCTTTAAAATCATGTGCTCATAAAAACATATGCATGTTGTTCGAATAATCACGTTCAATATCGATATTAAAAGCTACTGTCAAACCAAAATACTAACGACTTAAAGAAATATCATAATCCAAGTCGAAAGTATCATATATCATAATCATAAAAATATGCATCAGATGCTCAACTGAATCCAACTCATGAATATCTATCATGGTATGATCGACCAACCTTATATCATGCCATATGCAATGCACATAAATCCGCGAAACCATAGGGTCCCACTATGCCCACGACCTCACCGCCATGTGGTCCCCGGGTACCTAGGGACACAGGATTATATACCTCCATGGGCATATGACACTTATTCGTCTTAAATCATGCAATTTATGAAATCGGTTGCAAAACATGCATGCAATGCTAGTCTCGCATTCAAAGTCATAACCTTGCCTAGAATCCTAACAGCCTAGAAGCCTGCCAGTCTAGAAGCCAGCCAGCCTAGAAGCTTGTCAGCTCTCTCTGGCCCGCCCTCATCGGCCCGCCCTCATTGACCCGCCCTCACCGGCCCGCCCTCATCAGCTCGTCCTCATCGGCTAAGGCTACACTCATCATGCAGACAAGCAAAAACCTCTTTTCAAAACCAGTCCTCTTTGGGTCCCTCACAACTGCTTAGCCCTCGGCACTTCAGCTTCTTTTGGCAACCCTCAAGGACATGCAATCTTTGCAAGTACTTAAATCATGCAATGTATGCACTTGTTTGCAAAACATATATGTGCATAATGTATATGCAATCATTTACAAAACATGTCTATGTACAAAACATTTATCACATGCATGCTGAATCAAGTCATGCTAAGCAAGTCATATACTTAAAACATATGTTCTCAAAACAATAATAGATCTTTTAAAAGAATCTAATAGTGATAGAGCACCTACCTGACTAGATCGCGTTAACCCTTTTTTCCTCGTACGCTCCTGAACATGGTTTGGGGACTCAAGGTTAGTTTAGCCTATCTTTTATGGGTTTAGAGTAGTTGGGTCTTATTACTTAGGCATTAGGGGTCCATCTCTATGCCTATGGGTGTCCTAAGGTCCTAATTGGGCCTTGGTATCCTTTGTTTTCCAAGGTTCTAGTGGCCACGCGTCACCATCCTATTCTAAGGGTCATGCCCACCTTTGATTGGGCCTTGATCAGGGATTTTATACTTTTGCGACGCCTTAATCGGAGCTCTAAATCTCAAGTTATAAGCGTTTTAGTGTCGTATGTACATAGAGTCTTAAAGATAAAAAGACGGAATGCTAGGGCGCTGCGCGTCTGCGACGTGCGCCTCGGCTTCCTTAAGGAACCAAAAGACGACGCGCTACTAGGGCGCTGCGCGTTCGCCGCTCCTCTCTTTTGCGGGCGCGTCCCTGGACGCGCCCGTTTGGTTTTTCAAACGGGGGTCGACGCAGGTTGACGTGGGACGTTCTTATTGGATCGTCCTGCTCATTAGGGACTCGGGTTGTCCTCAGGTCACCCTGGTTGGACCCTGTCGAACCAGTACGGCCTTGGGGACGTCCCAGGGTCCTTGGTGACTCCTTAGAAGCCTATTCCCCATGGATTTTTATGTAAAAACCTAGGGAAACTGAGCCTAGGACTATGGGTGAGATGGGTTTGGGGAGTTTTTGGGCGTACCTGCTTGGTGGCTGGTTTTCTCTCCATGTTTTCTCCTCTAGGTTACTGCTCCACGATGGGTTTTCTTCAACGTTTTGGGCTGCCATTAGAGGCACCCAAGAGCTCTATTTATAGAGCTAAGAGAGGGTTCTGGAGGGGGCTCTCACCGCCTTTGAATGGCAGTGGAGAAACTTTCAGAATGGAGGTGATTTCCCCTCCAATCACCGCCATTCTAGAACTCTCTAAGAGGTGGAAGATGAAGGGTGCCCGTATCAAAACGGGCCCCTGTGTTTTTGCAGTTAATTCGTTTTGTTAAAATTATAGTTTTGCCCCTGTATTTCAAAGGGCCATAACTTGCTCATTTTAACTCTGTTTTAGGTGATTTTGGTCTTGTTGGATTCCTTTTTCTGAGACGCAGCTAATGGTATCATTTCCAGGACCAAGTTTTTGGGTTTATTCAAGGCGACTAGTGAAATGACCAAAATGCCCTTATCTTTAAAACTGAACTTTTCATGGGATTTTAATATTACAAAAAGTGGGGTCATTACAGATGGTCCAGGAGAGTTGGACAATTCAGGAGCATTGGACAATGTGAGATGTGTTTGTTGATGGTCCAAGAGAGTTGGACAGTCTAGGAGCATTGGATAGTATGGGAAGTCTTTGTTGGCAGTACAAGTGTGCTAGTGTCTTTGTGACATGACTAATTGTCTCCTTATATGTTATATACACGTACTTATGATGATTTGATGAACATATTTGTGAAACCTTTCATATTTTCTTGACAAAGCATCTCTCATAGTGCATTTCATTATCGAGGATTTACTGATTGAGATTTTTACTTGAGAGCCTATATTTTGAGTGGTTTTTTGAACATTTTTTAGTATCATGTTAATTATACTAGACTTAAAAGTTATTGTTAAATTAAGCATTATTTGTGATTATAGATGCTCGAACAAAATCATGTAAGCTTAGTTCCTATCTGCTTAGGACATGTGAATTAATTTCATATAATGCATGATTTGGAAAATTATAATTTTAACTTAAGCATGTGTTTTAAGACATCATGATTTTGTTTCAATATGAATAATTACCAAATTACAATGGTTATGTGAATTATGAACTGTAAGCTAAAATATCAACCTTTTTTCACCTACATAAGAGCAAGCTTGCTGAGACATTGTAGCTATTTGCAATGTCTCAGATATGAAGAATTAGAATAGAAGGACAAGTAGGTTGAGTAGAGGACATTGAAGCAACTACGAAGTGATAATTATAGAAGATTGGAATTTTCAATATCTAAGGAGTGAGCCTTACAACTTGAAATTTGATTTGTTGTGTATATTTAATTTGAAATATTGGACTCATCTTTATTTAGTGAAATGTGTTGTGATGTGGTTGTGACTAGAGATTCTGGGAAATGACAAGTTTTATGTATTTATTTTTGGAAACAATGAAAGTTTATTAGGTGTTTTGCATTGCGTGCATTAGATGCATATATGTTCAAAAAATAGAAGAAACTCTACCAAATTTTTGATAGGAATGAGATATTCATTCCACTCTAGAGTTTTTATCTTTGTTAAAAAAAGGACACTCAGGTTTTTTAGAAACACTTTTGAATAAACAAAATTTTCTGCTACTTTATTTTTGAAAGGAAGTTTCAAATAAGGTGCCTTGCATTTAAAAAAAGTACTATAAGTAACTGAGGGTGTCATAGCAGAAGCTTCATTTGTGCTTCTAAGAGGTAGAGGCATGGAATCTTTCCAAAGTTAGGTCTTCAAAAGTTTGAACAAAACAAGTTTTGGAAAATCATGATTGACAATGTTGGTGTTCATGCTTAAATATGTTTAACATTCTTTGTGTTTTAGTTTTTCAACTTATTTATAAATCTAACTATGTTTCATGCATGGTATGACATGAAATTTACATACTTTGGGTCTTATAAATCACACATACAACTAGACAATGATTCATGCATGATTTTATTTAAAATCCATGCATCCATCAATTTTGTTTTCACACATGTAACTAGCCTTTAAATCTTCAGTGTCTATCTACTTTTTTAAGCATGATTTGTTTTAGTTTTTCATGGATTTTAATCATAAAATGATGCTTATCTTGTGATGGAATTAATTCTTAGTATTAGTTTGATATGATGATTAAATTCATCATGAAATTTTAAACATTTTCTTTAAGTTCTAAATGTCTCTTTCACTTCATGTATATGTGACTAGAATTTGGAAAACCCGTTATCTATTGTTTTAATAGAAAACATATGACTTATTCGATGAATTTTAACTCATATTTTAGCATTAAGTAAGTCTCACTCAAGTAAAATTTTTTCTTGAAATCCCATGATTTTGGATTTGTTTAAAGGATGTTTTGACTTCTTACTATTAGACTGTCTAACATGAAATTCTCTATAGATAGCCCAACACAAGTTTTGAGATACCAGATGCATTCCAAGCACTTTGCACACCCAAAGGCTTTTTGAACATGTAGTAATGTCAATACTGGAAAAAGTAAAAAGGGTCAATTGTGACCATAAGACAGCTAGATCATCGTTTTAATAGAAAACTGTTAGCTGATGTGCTAAAAATTTGTAGTGAACGGACCAACTGAAGTTTGCTGTATCTAGTCATTTCCAATTACCTAGAGAACTTGATAGTCATTTGTATGCATAGTAGACTTGATCATTTAACAAGGTAACAAATGACTAATAGAAAGCCAACTTACCTGCTCATAGCTAGACTTTTAGTACACACAGGGAACAATTAGTAGTTCACACACTAAGTAGATGTTAAACCATGGTAGCTCTATAAACAGAAGTGATATTAGGAAAATTTTGGATTACTCAACTCATTAAATAGACCCTTGATCAGTAAGATGCATCAGATAAGGGTCTAAACAACTGGTGCATTTTGTCTGCACTAAAGCAATCCCCATCTAGTAGTGGTGAACATACATCCATGAAAAGATACCTATGATTTCTCTACTCATTCATGCCTATCAAACCATACAAATGCATCAATAATTTCCTAAATTTAACACCTACTACCACATTGCAATCTCAACATTTATCACTCTTACATAAACTACTGAAACCACCATTTGATATACCTACTGTATCTCACTGTTTAGTAAATCAAAACTTTATTATCCACCATACCAACTTATTGCTATGTATATGACATGTGAATATGAATTTAATGATTTTCCATTATCTTAGAAGAATATGGATAGTACTTTTATATGATTCAACATTGGATTTCATATTTGGAATTGAGTATTCAATTAGTTTTACCTTGCTTTTATGTCACTTTCAAGATTCTATATATTCACCTGATAAAGGTGCATGTATTTGGACCCTATAGGTGTGACATCTTAGACAATGCAAAGGGGTGCTATTGATATTATGAAAAATTTTAATTCATGATAGTTGTTGTGAGGGCTACAATTGTAATATCTTAGATTTTTGTATTATTGGTACGAATGATAGAAATCCATTATTAAATTCAGAGTTCAAAAATTAAAATTTTGAAACTTTAAAAATCCAATAAAGAGACCTCCACTAATGTATAAAGCTCAGAGAGAGCTATGTAATGACAATAAGCATGCTAAAATTCGAGATTGAGATCAAAGTTGTCCATAAAATTGAGTTTTACATTGATAATGACACCTCTTACTACTTTTTTAGCCAAAAACATGTGGAGTAGTGATGTGTCTTAATAATTATTGCAAGTGCATGCTTCTATTGCAATATAGATTTAGAAAATATGAGTCAATTCCATGAGGGCTCTTTGATAAACAAGAATTAATTAAAATTTAGTTGCTTTAATATAACTTAGCCAACAAAGAAAGAAATGGAAGAATTCTAAATTAGAAAAAAATAAATAATCTAAGCAACTAATTCAAAGCTAGGAAATAAACTAAAGTAAGGAAACTAACTATGGCATAAAGCAAGGAAAGAAACTAAACTATCTAAGAAAAGGAAAACAACTTTTCCACAAATAAAGATTGAATTACAAGGATTAAAAAATAGAAATAAAAGGGAAAAAAACATAGCAAATAAGAAATTTTCTTGAGGTGACTGTTGTAGGAGTCCTTTGTTGTGTCACTCAATAAAGCTCTATTCTTCTTCTTTTCTAGACTTGAACTCCGCTTTATATTATTTTTGTTGTGTCACTCAAGAAGAGCCTATACACTTATATCCAAACCAAAGTACACTAGTCTACAACCAAACTTTTCTCATCTCATTAACCCAACATGCCATAAACCCAATGAAATCCTTAACCATGTTTAGGAATTAGAGGAGTTCTTGACTACCATTAGAAGGTGTTATTCCTTTTCTTTATTCCCAAATACCATAAATAAAGAAGGAAAGTAGAAGATGCAAGGCTAAAATTCTGGAAGGTAAGAATGAGAGAAGAGAGGAGAAAAGGCTACATGTGAATATTTATAGTGATTTGCGTGCAAATAAGAGGTGGGAGAAGTGGTGGAGTGTGTGTTCTAAATTGAGTAGAAGATGGACAAGACAAGGATGGAAGATGAGAATGTGGAAGATATATAAGTGGAAGGAAGGATAATGGGTTGTGATAAGTGTTCAATTTTGCATAAAAAGTACCCAATAAGTAGCCCATGTGTTATAAATTACATGCATTATTCTAGGATTTTTCTAGAATTTCATAACATGCATTTCTAACCTAATGATTCAAAAGTTTGATATTTTGTAGGTTCAGAAGCTAATCAAGATTTTGGAATTATCATAATTTTTTAGGATATAATTAGGGTTTTTACTCTTTTGTAGGTGTTAAGAAGATGATCCCACAGCTGAGATCAAGAAAGATAAGATTTCAAGATCAAGATAGACCAAAGACCTGAATTTCAGCATTCCAAAGCTAAATCAAGGGTTAAGATAATCTTAAGGCAAGCATATGAAGTCTAAGGAAGCATCAAAGGTGACTCAAATGGGTCCATTCAAAAAGCCATGCAATTCCATCACCTTTGCATGAGAATTGGAGCCATGAATTAGGTTTCCTAGTAACTCAAGCTATCAAGTCTTAAGCCATGAAAGTGAGCCACAAAGCCACATGAGAGCAATGCCACATAAAGTCACACTATTGGAGGAGACTTTTCAAGAAATTAAAATAGTGAATTTCAAGGGAAAAGTAGAAAGGAATATGGGTGGTAATCAACATGGTAAGACATGAATGCATAGGGGGACCAATCAAGAGAGAAACCAAGTCTAATTTCTTTATTTTTCTATTTATTTTGCCCATTCTTTTCTCTCTCTTTCTTACTCATCATAGTAAATAATTAGAAGGGAGGAGTTCCATGCCACCTTCCTTGAAAGGTGACACCTCCCCACTTTGAATTGCACCATTCCACCTACTCCACTTTCTAATTTCATTTCTCCCTTACCTTCTTACCTCTTTCCTCCATATTTCCTCCATATTTCCACTTTCTTTCCATTTGCCCATGTGATATACCTTAAGAAAAGGGATTCCATGCCTCATCCTAGGTGGAATTCAATGCCTCCCTCTTTCCTTGAATCATATTTAGAAAGTCCACCTCACTTAACCTTCTAATCATCTGTCTCTCATCAACCACCTACTTTCTTACATAGAGTCATAGTTCTAATTCTTCTTAGGATAGGATGTTATTAAATTGGCAAGCAAAACTTTGTAAATAGCCATGAATTCTATGTCCAATTTGAGTAGGGGGTTTCTCTAACTCCTTGAAATAAGCACTTCAATTTGGGGATATTTTGGAGCTTTGGACTTCTTTTGGTTGTTCTTCTTTAGTTTCCATGAATTCTTAAAGTTTTTCCTTGGCTTTTGCACTTCAATTTACGGTTAGTACACTGATTTTTATTCTTACATTCATTGCCTTGCTTCTTTGCTTTCATTGTTTTCTTATTCCTTGCTTTGTTAGGAATAGTACATTGCTTTTTATTCTTGCATTCATTTCCTTGCTTCTTTTCTTTCATTGTTTGCTTTTATTCTTTCATTCATTGCCTTGCTTCTTTTCTTTCATTGTTTGCCTTGCTTCAATTTAGGATTAGTACATTGATTTTTATGCTTGCATTCATTGCCTTTATTCTTTGCTTTCATTGTTTGTTTATTCCTTGTTTTGTTACTTTACTTCCATATGCATAGAACTTAGCTGGTCTTTCCTTGATATTTGCTTCTATCTCTCTTGCACAATTTACTATTTTCGATCTATGTACTTGCGCACCAATTTTGATGTACTTTTCAAGTCAATGGATGAACTTGTTTCAATAGCATTGTTATTGACTAATTCTAACAGTAAATTACTTCAACTATGGTGTGTTATATTCCACGAAAAGTTCATGCTTATTTCTTCCCATGTCTTACTTGATTTGAGTTTCATATACACCATGTTGCTGGAATTTTTCATCTCATGTTTCATGTGCAATATCTTGTAGTCCATACACTTTGTTTGCTTGAAATCTTAGGAACCCATTTAGCCTTTTAGTTAGTTTAGCGATTACTTTGATTAATTTGCATGTTAGTTAGCTTTTAATTCATAATTTCTAGCCCATGCACACACTTTCATGGTCATGTGCATGGTGATTGAAGTTCATGTCCAAATTGTTGATTGATTTTTTGCTTAGGTTAAGGTCAAATTATAGAAATTACTTGTTTTTCATATTAGGATAGTCTATAAATTTTCTATTTTAGTTTTAGAAAGTTTTATGTTTAGGAATGTGTTAGTTTAGGAAAGTTCATTTTTATCAAGTTTCCTTAGTCGCAATTCTAAGATTGATTAATTGGATTTTTTCATTTGTTTCTTTTATTGAATGCATGTTAATTCAGAAATTTTCTAATTTCATTGAATATTTGTATATTTATAAAGTTTCCTTTAGTTGTAGTTTCTATTTTGATGCATGTTTCCAATTCCATGTTGGTTAAATTTCTCATTTAATCAAAACCCTCTTTCTTTGGCTTAGATAAGAAACTTAAATAAGATCCAATCAATTGAAAATTCTATGATATTCCTCATTGGAATGGCCTCTCTAACATACAAATACTATTTGATTAGTGCTCTTATGAGTAATGTTAAAGCTACACCAGGTTGCATGTGAAAGAGGAAGGGGAATAAGTGTGATGCGTGTAATTCTAAGGTTGATGGAGGGTGGTGTTTTGCATGTAAGAAAATAAAAGAAGTAAGGGAAATGATGAAGAAGATGAAAGAAAGAAAGAAAGAAGAGAAATGGGGATGATTGAGCTTCTTTGACTCTTCTCAAATGGATTATCTTTGATCTTAGAAGAGCATTGTCAAAGGTGATCTCTCTCCCTCTATGTCTCTCACATTTGGCTTTCATGTACAAGGGAAAGCTAAGAGATAAAAATTGTTTGTTCTTTTTTGCATCTTAATTATATAGATTGAGGAAGAGAGGCCCTAGGGATGTATGGTTAAGATCTAAAGATGAAAGAAAGAAAGAATGTTGTGCAATGGATGAAATGTGATGGGGGTAAGGTAAGCAAGGAGGGTGTGGGGTGGGGGGGTTGAGGCATGTTTTTCAATTTAGGAAAGTAGGGTGAATTTGAGCATGAATTGGATAGGAAAGTGGAGTGGGTGAAGGAATACAAGTGGTAATGGTGGTTAGGAATGTAGAATTGAATGGTTAGGAAAGAAGTATGCTTAATAAGGAAGGAAGAGAGGATATTAAGGAAGGTGGGTTGACTTCGGTCATAATTAGAGGGTGAGGTTGTTAGGGGGTATCTTTTTCAAGTGGTAGTTTGGGGTAGAAAATGGAAAGTAGGTCGAGAAAATCTAAGGGTTTCCAAAATTAGAAAGTCCTAAGGAAGGGGGTGATTTCCTAGGTTCCATATGACTTAAACATAACCATAAACTCAAGAGATAATTGGTATAGTCTATTAGATGCTAACTCAATAGTTGACTAAGATGGAGAGCAATGAGAGCAACTAAGAAATTATTGTCTGTTGAAGAAAAATTTGAAATTCATGTATAACAATCAAATAAAAAGATTGGATAAAATAGTGAACTAATTGTATACAAATATATTATCTAGCTAAAGTTCAATAGATATCTTGAATATTCAAAGATCTAAATTCTCATCCTTGTTAATGAACTTTTTGTAAGTTGTTCATCAAAATTAACAAAAATTAATTTTTAAAAGTTTTTTTTCTTTAAAAGTAAATTTAAAAGCAATGACTAAAAAACAACTAAGAAAATCTTTGGACACATCAAAATCTAAATACCATATCCTTAGACTTAAATTAAACATTACAATATACCTAAAAGGAAAGGGTCAGAAAGATAATACCTAAGTTTCCATGATAGAGCATTGATCGGTTATGTGGACAAGGATGCAAAATATACAATGATGATGTAAAATGCAACTCTATGACACTGATCCTAAACTAATTAACTACTCTATGAACCCTAAACCTAACTAACTATGAAGGATTTTCTAAAAAACTCACTCCACTTTAGAATTTCATGGTAGTCAATATACGTTCTCCACCCATAAAGGTATAGAGGCAATAACAATATAGCATGATGGTCCACGTGAAAGAGAATTCATGTAGAATAGCTTTGGAGGAGTTGGTCTTGATTGGTCAAATTTGGTATATGGGATGCTAACATTAGGTAGAAAATGTCCAGAATTCAAGGGCTAAGTTCACTCTACATCTCCTTAAGAGAATCTTCATGTTCCTCTTGATGCCGAGAATTAGTAGATCTTAAACGCTCCGTAGAACCTTGTGCACACCTTAGAGCTAGTTGATGTTTAGTAAAGGCATCGATGGATTCTCCTTCTTGTTTTTAGTAATAGTGAAGGTTTTAGATGAACCTAAACTTGCATCTTGAGAATCATTGGGTAAAGGTTATAGGTTCAAATTGGAGGCATATTGTGGAATGAAAGGCTCAAATAGGAATTGAGGACATGCAATGGGTCCTACTTAGGCTTTCCATTGTAAAGTGTTCACTAATGGCACAGTATCATGCAAATCATTCACTTTACTAATGGAGTTGTCTATATCAAAATCATCAAACCCAAAATGAGTTAGACAAGCCTTTAAGGGATCATACTTGGAGGATGATAGGGATGGTAGACTGTATATCATATTTACTCCATAAAAGTCCTCAAAGCTTGGTTGTCTTATATTAAAGTCATTAAGCTTTATGCCCATGTTCTCAATGGACAACTGCATGGTTCCATTCTTATAATTAATGATTGAATTAGATGTGGCTAAGAATGGTTTTCCAAAATGACTAGCATTTGACTATTAGGGTCTACTATAGGCAATATATCTAAGATTAGGAGGTCTATTGGAGATAAAAACTCATCAACATGAATCATTACATCCTTCTACCAAACCATGAGAAACTTTAATTGACCTATTTTCCAATTGTAGTGTGGTGATAGTCTTTTTCATCTTGCCTAAACTTAATTCATTATATATCAAATAAGGTAATAGGTTAACACTTGACCCCAAATCAACTAATGACCACTATCAATTGTGTGATCCCTAATCACACATGATATGGTGGGACACCTTGGACCTCTATACTTTGGTGGGGTATTGTATTGTAGGATTGAGTTAGCTTGATCAGTGAGATATGCTTTCTTTTGCACTTGATGTTTTATCTTTTGTGTGCAGAGATTTTTTTTGAAATTTGGCATAAGCAGGGGTATCTTTTATTGCATGAAGTAATTGAATATTCATATTCACATGTTTAAACACATCTACTAACTTGTCAAAAGTATTATCCTTCTTAGCCACTTTTAAGCATTGAGGAAGTGAAGCCTTTGAAATGTAATGTGGTTCATGATTAGAGTGACAAAAAGAAGGAGGTGGCTTTTTCTTTTCTTCTTCCTTCCTATTCTTTATAGGTCTCTCATTATACTTAACTTTCTCATTTTCCATAGTCACCCCTATCTAATTATCTATTGTCATTCCACTCATAAGGGTAGTTATGCATTGGGTTTGTTCATGAAATGTCTTCTCATTAGAACGTTGTACTCATCTCATACTGGCCCTTAGGGTTAGGTGTAGGTTGACTAGAAAACTTTTCTTTTTCCCTCTTAGAAAGTGCATCAGCTAGTGGACCCATTTGGTTCTTCAATTGTGCAATAGATTGCAAGTTGGTATGTTTTGTTTGTTTGACATCTTGTGGTGATCTTCTAGATTCTACATAAAATAAACTTAGGGTCTTTTCTAAAGATTGTTTCATAATTTATGGTGGAAATGGTTGTTGTGGTACTAAGTATTTTGGAACTAGGGCATTAGTTAAAGGTTGGTTGTGAGGATCCAAGATGGTCATCCCTGATTATTATGAGAATAAGAAAAATGAGATGGCTAGAACGTCCATGATTGTAAGTCTTAAAATAGGGATTTTTTTCGCTAGGATTTTTTTATTGCATTTAGTCATTCACTTCCTCTCAATAATTTTTAGGGAATATGGAGTTGAAGGGGCATGAAGTGGTAGGGTTTGTTCTATTAAAACAAATTGAACAAACCTTAGGTGGAGGTTGCATAGTGGATTCTTTAGACAATACAACTTCTAATTTAGTAAGAAGACTATCAATCTTATCCATCATATCTGTTAATATGTCTATTTTGTTATAGAGGTTAGGAGTGGTCCCTATCTCATATATATTGCTCTCCTATGAGGCTATGGAAATCTTTCTATTTGAGTAGAATAATCCCATTACTAAGAATTCTCAAATAAAGTTTTAAAGAAGTTCCATGTCTCCATATCACTCTTGGTCTAGAGTGACCACCACTAGTGGCATCATTTGTATATTGGTTCTATGGGGTCATATCTTCACATAAATATTGTATTTGTTACCATTTCTCAAAACCATGGTGCAGACACTTGTGCAATAGGTCTTCCACCTTTCCCAGCATTCATAAAATTGCTCACCCTCTTTGTTGAAAATTTATGATTTCCTTAGAGAGGGCAATGTTATTGTGGATAAGAAAAAATTTGTTGAGGAGTTTCCTATACAATTGTTCCCAAGTAGTGATGGACCCTACTTTTAATGAATTCAAACATGACTTCACTTTTTCCTTTAAAGAGAAAGAAAATAGCTGCAACTTAATAGAATTGTTATAAAAGTTTTAGTATCTAAATGTAGCACAAATATTAAGGAATTCCTTGACAAGGAGGTATTGATCCTCTTTATTTAGAGCATAAATTTTTTCCAAGAGTTGGATGACACCTAGTTTTAACTCAACATACTTTCCATTAGTTACGAGGATCTCTATATATAATGAGGGGTTAAAATGTACTAGCATTGAATAATCTCTTAAGGGCTTAGGTTTTACTGCTTCATTGGCCATATCCACGACAAGGGTTTCTAAATTTGCTTGATTTTTAAATCCTTTCCTAAGTTGACTTAACTTTCTATACAACTAAAGAGTACTTTTTTTTTTCTACCTACTTTAGGGGAGACCTAAACTAGATAATGCAAACTATATGCTAAATGGCGCACAACAAAAAGGCACATAATTAATCCTAACCCTATGACAAACAAGCTAAATGGTTTATTTTTCTTTATTTTCTTTGAGGGAGTGGCTTTTAGGTTATGTCTAACCTCAGTAACTCTTCCACTCTTTCAGACTTGTCCTAGTACTTACTAGATAGATCCTACCTTAATCAACCACATCACATCCTCCTTTATCAGCCATGGGTGATCTGAGTCAATGAATGTGCTATTAGAGCTAGTTGTTTAAATACTAATGCAGTCGACTATGTAGGGGCTACCAGAGTGGCAATAAGTCACCTCTTTCCAAGAGGGTCCTCTGATCCTCCTTAGATTGATTTCAATTAAATAGTCAGGGCTAGGGTTGTGCATAAGGTGATGATTAACCTAGGTGGGCTAAGGGATGGTGATCAAATCCACCCTTGATCTTGTAGGGGTGAGTGTCGTTACTAATTCATTTAAACATTTTAAAGTAGTTTCATCGATGTATATTCACCTTAAACCATGTAAACATGCCCTAATATGTAAGGAAAGCTAAAAATATAATGCAGATCCTAGAATGCAATAAGGAAATGTTGTCTATATGATCTACAGTACCATCCACAATGCAAAATTACACTACTTATGCAATCCTAATCTAAGAATTGGAAAGAATTTAGAATAGCTCATAGTAGGGTCCTGGAAATAGACTTCTTTATAAGGGTGGATGCATGTGCACCTTTTCTAGGTTAGGATGGCCCACCATTGACTTGTATTATTACAACCCTTTAATTTAAATTTAAATGAATTACAATATATAAAAATTTACAAGTGCATCTTCACTACAATCCAATTAAATAAAAAAGAATTTGAAAACTATCATAATCTTCCTCCAAGTCTTTATTCTTCACCAAATTCTTGCACACATAAAAGGACTAGTGGTAAGGTAAAGAAACCTAGATTTTTATCAAACTTCATTGCAAATCCTCAATAGCGATGCAAAAAACTTGATGTATCTTAATAATTACCACAAGTGCATGGCTTTATTTGTATAGAATTGCAAATATGTGTCAATCCTATGAGGACTCTTTCTAAAATAAGAGTTAACTAAAATTAAGTTGCTTTACTCTAGCTTAGTCAACAAGGAAAGAAAAGGAACAATTCTAAAAAAAAAGAAGAAAAAATTAATCTAAGCAGCTAATTCAATGTAAGGAAATAAACTAAAGTAAGGAAACTAACTAAGACATAAAGCAAGGAAAGAAACTAAACTAACTATAAAAAGGAAAGTAACTTTTTCAATAATGAAGAATGAATTACAAGGATTACAACTAAAAGAGAAAAGCAAAATATAAAGTGATGAGTATTCAATTTTGTATAAAAGTTACCTAATTAGTAGCTCATGTATTATAAATTATAGGGCATTATTATAGAAAATTTCCAAAATTCATGACATATGCATTTCTAAGCTAATGATCCAAAAGTTTGATATCTTTTAGGTTTAAAAGCTAATCTAGAGTAAGTATGTGATTTATTAAAATTTTACATGTATTAATTAGGTTTTTTTAATCTTTTCTAGGTATTAATAGGATGATCCAGTGGCCAAGATAGCTTTAGATGAGAATCAAGGATCCATGTCAACCTAGAGAGCAAGGACCCATTTTACATCAATTGCAAAGTTCAAACAAGGGTCAAGATCCTTCCAAAGCAAGCTGATGAGTTTTAGAATGCAATTGGAAGAATGAAAGGTGAACATAATAGGTCCATGCAAAAAGTATTCAAAATCTATCACCTTTGCATGAGAATTCAAGCCATACAAGACACCTGAAACATATGAGTCATGCACAAGTGTTAGGAGAGAGCCAAGCCAAATAAGTCATGAAGCTAAGGATGTGCGCCATGAAGCCACAAAGTTATAAGCCATCAAAGGAAGCCAATTGAGCCACTTAAGCCAATTCAACATGGGTCCACAAGTTTTGGTAACTTTTAAAGCAATTTCCATTTGAAGAAAATGTATTTTGAGGAGAAAAAATAGGAAGAAAGGTTAACTTGTTAACAAGGGTAAGTGGCATGAACATGTGGACCAATTAGAGAAGAGACCACATTTCTTAGAATTTCCTTTTCTCTCTCCTTCTAATTCCCTTCCTAAGTTACCTCGTTTTCTAGTTTGATACCTTCTAATTCCCAATTTCCTAATCTCCATCCTTATCTTATCTCCTTCTCTTTCCCTACCTTCTCTTACCATCTATCCTTATCTAATCTCAATGTTCTCCATCCTTAGGTTAGAAATTAACAAGTTATATCTATAAATAAAGAGCTCTCCATGCCATTCACAACATAAGGGAGTTCCATAGCTCCTCCTTGGGGTTGGTCCTGTAATAACCCCAATTTGTGTAAATTGATTAAGAAAATTAATTTAGTTTGAATTTTTAAAAATTCTACGTTGGAATATTAGGTTATTGGAAATTCTTTTATTATAGAGATTAAAACATGATTTAAAACTTAGAAATTATGAATGTACTAAAAAAACCATTCAAAATGACACAAGTACGTTCAATTCCGAGTTAAAATGAAAAATCCCTAATTTTCTCCATTTTTATGAATAAAAGGGTAAAATGGTAATTTTACCCATAACCGAGATCTAGGACATTAATATTTAGAATGTACTCAGAAATATGATTCCAACGCCACTAAGTATGCTCAATTCCAAGTTTGGGAGAATAAAACAGATTCTTCTCCATAAAAGGGCAAAATGGTCCTTTCACACCCTCACGGGGCCCATAAAGGGCCCAAAAATGAATCCAACAGCTAGAAAATATGTAATGAGTGGTCAAATCATGACCAACTGATAGTGAAGAAGGAGGTGGTAGTGGAGGATCCAATGTTAATCTAATATTCAACAAGAATTAAAACATAATTATTACAAGTAATTATGAAAAATTGAAAAACATCTAAAAATACACCCTTCCTCCAAAAATGTTCATAAAAATTATCACAAAATTATCATGCTTCCCTTGAAAAATCAGATCCAAACTCATTCCCAAATTTCCAAAATTCCCCAAAATCTCTCTCTTTCACTTTCTCTCTCCTCTCTCTAGATTGGAATGAGAGACCTAAATTCAACTAGGCACTCTATTCCAAAACAAATCTCACCAATCCCACCATCCATATGATCCTAAATTATTTTATCTACAAAATCTCAAAATAAATATCAAGATCCAACGGTGCAATCAACGAAAAATCACAAAACAAGCGGTTATCCAACGGAACACCCATGCGACAGTAGTGGTCTTGGGGGAGCACATTTTGATTTGAGTTCTAATAATGAGAGCACAGCAACCACTCCACCTGACTTGACCCGTTCCGCCAGAACAATCTGGGTTGTCCGTTCTAATGGGCCCAGATCAAATTTGGACCCTCTGAATGACTATGAACTTCAATCTTCAATTTTGGAGTTATTTGAAGTCCCAATCAAGATTGGGAAGAAGCTATGAAAATCTTGTAATGTCTATTTTCTATTGAAATCATAAAATGGATAAAAATCTTCAAGAAACTTTTTGTTTTGAAGAAATAAGCTTCCAATGTTCATGATCTTCAATACCTGAGATGATTAGATCTTGGGGATCTGATTTAAGGATGAAATAATGTTGAAATAAAGTGAGATATATGATTTATTATGACAAATATAAGATAAATTAAGAAATCTACTCTTTGTGGAAGAAAAACTCTAAAAATACAAAGGGACCCTCTTGATCAATGAGATCAAGCATGATCAAACCCTTTGGATGGGTTGTATGAATGTGATTATGATGGAATCTAGTGAGATCATGGATTAAATGTAACAAAAACAAATGGATATGATCTTTGGACCTTAATGAAGTAAAAGCCCTAAATGTAAGTAAAACCTTTGATCAAAAGGAAAAGATCTAAAATATAATGGTTGGATCATAAGTAAAAGTTTCTAATAATCTTAATCTAATTAGTTTACATGTCCTTTATTTGATAAAAGAATTGTAAATGTGATTTATGTCATAAATTAGGAAGCATGATAGTGTAATTCTTAAATTTTAGCTTGCTATGCTCTATATGTTATTAGATTGTTATAATAGGTTAGTTATTTAATTATCTTAGGGTTGTGTTAGTTTGAAATTAAAATTTTAGCATGATTCCATTAGATTACTAGTAAAATTTCATGTATTTCATAACTTATGATCGTGTTAGTTTAAGTATAGTTTTATTTCATTAGGTTAAGTTACATTCATAGGGAGCATGTTAGTAGAAATAGTTGTTAAATTTATATTGGATTTATGCTTTAAAGTTTATGATTTATTTATTATCAAATTTTATTAGTAGATTCAAATGTTAAGTAGTTGTTAAGATATAGTGAGCATAAATCACCAAAAATGTAAACTAATGGAATACAGAGATTCATGGGCAATTAAGATGAGTAAATGACTTTGACTTAATATTAGTAAGGGTTATAGTTAGTAGGACAATATATGGATTATCAAATTCTTCACCCAAACTAGGGGAATAATAAACCCATGAATGACATTTTAAATGTTCATGAATTTAATTAAAATCAATTAGAAAGAGTAGTTAGGGCTAAAATGCTAATAGGAACCTTATGAAAGGTTGAGCTAGGGTCACTCTAGTGAATGCTGAACATGGTGGTTAAGGGGGTTCTCTAACAAAGCCTCGCGCTTCCCCTACCTTCCATTGACGTTTGTGAGGTCTAAATGCCTCCTTACATGAGGATTGAAATAATCACTTTGTATTCAGCCATTCAGCTAGTAAGCCTTAGTCAATGGAAAATAAGAGGAGGTGTTTAGATTTAGGATGGAATAAGCTATCTTCAAGGAAGAGAATAGAAGATCTTAGATCAAATAGAATACAAGATCTGAATCCTTGATCAAATATGATTCAAGGAAGAGAACCAAGATCATCATCATTAGGGATGATCAAACAACTGAATTTAGATCAAAGAAGAACTAGATGATAGAAGATCTAAGCCCTTGATCTTCATCAACAAGTATAAATTGTTGATCAAAGGATCTATGAAAGATCAAGATCAAAGAAATAGAATACACAAAGACTTAGAATAGAAAATACTTAGATTTGAAAGATTAGAAGATCATTCTAGCTATCAGATCTAATGATCAATAGGATAAACACTATCTGAGGAAGATAGATCATGATAGGACAAATGATCTAGATCCTTTGTATCAAAGGACAAATTAAACAAAGAATATAGATAGGATAAAAAATATAGGATGATTCAGATTGTATAAATATTGATAGTATGTATGGATTTACAGATTTCATATGTTAGACAAGATCATGGAAGATCTGAAGAGATGGATCACTACTTGAAGGTAGGAGGATTTTATGAATGCATTTTCATGAGAAATACGCGTTGAATACATGATCTTATGTCTAAAAATGTTAACAAGTGTAATGCAAATACTTGTATTAAACCACTTGAGAACCCTTATGATCCAACCAAAATACATATGAAATGGTTAAGTTAAAATTGAGGAAAACCCTAAGTGAATTGGGAACTCAAAGGTATTCCATCCCTAAGTAAACTAATAAATTGTCTGGTATGTATGAGAATTACTTTTCATACAAGCATGGAAGCTTATGGTTTTGTTTCAAATAGGTGTATGCTTGGGGATGCTATACTAGGAGAGTTAGTAGGGTTTGGCCACCTGCTTTCCAAAACTTATTATGACATGGATGCCAAGCCTAAGTGAGGTTAAAAGTCGGGTGGAGCAATTATGGGAAGGCCACCACTTTGACAGCCATGATGCCCCTCATACGGACATGGATATTGTGATTTCCACCAAGGATGGTATGGCTGGATTATTGGGTAGTTATCCAGGCGCGTTGGTATGAATTCTTTCTGCATGCATAGTAGTCCTTTGAGTATTTTTGCATTAGGACGCATGGCATAGTGAAATGCCTTATAATATGACATGATGAGATGCTGGGTAATCGTGGATTACCAATACTGCCCAAATGAGGGAGTATGTTCAGTAGAGTTTGGATGATCTATCAACTTAGTATAAACTGGGTATGATTATGTTTTGAGATATTAACTATTTTTTATGGTTTTGATCGTATATATATATATATATACAAAGTATACAGTATGTATGTGTAAGGATGTACATATATGACCAAGTAAAGAGATTGATCCATGAGTATGAATAATGGGATTATGAAGTATTAGGATTATACTGTCAAATTATTATGCTTCTTAAATCCCCTATCAAGCATAGCTTGCTGAGATATTGTAAATGTTTGAATTTTTACAATATCTTAGATATAGAGAAGGAGAGTTAGGAGCTTAAGACTGAAGAAGATTTGGGAGAATAGTCATTAGGGTATGCCCCTTGAAGGCATGTATTTTTATTTGAGAGCATTGTATTGTACAGAGAAGTTTTATTGTATGGTGAGCTTTGAAATTTGGATTATGTAATTAGGACAAGTATTGTAATAATACCTGGGCTATACTGTGAACCATTGGATGGATTCTGGAATTTAATAAAAGTATATTCCTTCAATGGAATTTTATCTTTTACAAAAATTCTACTTATGTTATGTATGAAGTGATGACTTTGGATTTTCAAAACAAGTTCTAAAGAAAATAATTTTCACTTCTTTGTTTTACGAAATATTTTTTACTACTAAGGGCCCTACCTTTGAAAAATGTATTACAAAATGTGTTACAAAAACCTTGGTCATCATAGTTAGTATCAAAGCCATTCATCCAGTCACAGTACAGTACCTTTATGTCCAATATGAAGATGAAAATCTAATTAGAGGATGAGAAATAGTGAGTGAATATGAAATAAGATAGTATTTGATGAGAATGAGTAGAGAATGAGTTATGTGATTAACCCATTAATTGAGAATGTGTATAGGAAGAGTTATGTGATTAACTCATTAGGTGAGGAGTTAATGTAATTAACTTATGAAGTACTAGTGGAGTATAAGTAGATGGTACTTAGTGAAATAACTAGGAGTACTACTTAGTAAGTTAATGATATCAATATAGGTAATAGTAAGTTATAGAAACAAGTAAGGAAAACATTACACTAGAGGAAGATTTAATGTGTGATATTCAGGTATAACCTGAAATCTTAAGTAAAGATACTTGTAGAAATAAAATACATTAATATAACTATTATTAGGAGAAATAATGGAGATTAAGAGAAAGAGATTAAGAGAAAAATATGATGGAAAGGATGAAGAAGGATAAAATTCAACCTTTATAGGAAAGGTGAAATAGATACTAAAGATAAAACCTTAGAATTAATACAAAATTTGAAATTTATAATAATAAATAATAAATATAAATGTAAGAATTACAATTGCTACATAGATATAGTATTATTAAAATTAGTTAAAGGATATAATCATCAAAATAGAAATGATCTTACTTGAGAAGAATTTAAGGAGATAGGTATATATATTCAAAATTGGTGAATAAAAAGAGTTTTAATAAAGATAAATAGGGAGATAAAATTTGGAAGAATATTGATTCAACTATATGATAGAATTGAAATATGGAAATAATTATGGACTATAATTTGCATTGATGATAGAATGGAAAGTGAAGACCTATAAATGAATAGGGATATTAATATGATGAATTTAGAGATATTGATTCTAATTATATGATAGATTTAGTGATATTGAAAGAATTATGGAATATAGTGAGGAAAAATATATTTTATAGGAATGGTGAAATAATCACAAGGAATGAAGACCTATAAACAAATATAGGTAGCTGAAATTAAGTTTAAATTTCGGACAAATGGGATGATTATAAATGATGAATGAATACAGATTTTAGAAAAATAAGTGGTTAGAAATTTCAAGATATTTTGGAGATTTTCAATCTAACATAAGATTGAATGAGGAAATGTCTATAGTAGTTGAGGAAAATGACATCAACTGATCTACATAAGTTGTAAGAACAAGTTTTAAGGATTAGTAGACAAAGCAGTGATTATAGTAATAAGTTTACATTGGGAATTAACAATTTTCATGAGAAAAGAAAAAGGAAGGTCAATGTGAGGATGCCTTGAACATAAATGAAATTATTGAGGAAATTAAGTACCCTTTTACTCTATAAGGATGAGTAATTCCCAAATTTATTATCATCAATTGGGAATTTGAAATGAACATAATAGTATGAAATTAAAACAAATTTTGAGTTATATGAGTTGGATAAATGATATTCATGAATTTAAGGAGAATGAAATATATTAGATGAATTGGTAATGATATATGGAATTGATTTAAGAAAATTAAGAGCATTTATAGAATATATGATAGACACTGACAAAACTTGTCAACTATCTGGTAAGTGTAGATGTTGATTGAAGAAAGCAAAGTTTATGTGACGACCCGGGTTTTTGAAAACATGATTTGTAAAGTATTTTGAAAGGCAGGGCCCTTAAGAGTGTAAAATTTTTTCGCAAAACAAAGCAGCGGAAATTCTTTTCTTTAGAACTTGTTTTGAAAACCCAAGTCACCACTTCATACATAACATAAGTACAATTTGTGTACAAAATAAAATTCCATTGAAGGAATATACTTTTATTAAACTCCAGGATCCATCCAGTGGTTCACAAGATCTGACCAAATCTAGTACAATACTTGTCCAAATTACATAATCCAAAACTCAAGCTCACCATACAATAAAACTCTCAACAAATAAAAATACATGTCTTCAAGGGTATAGGGTATACCTTGAAGATTATTCTCTTCAAGTCTTCTATAGTCTTCAGCTCCTAAGTCTCCTTCCCTGGATCTGAGATATTGCAACAAGTACAATATCTCAGCAAGCAATGCTTGGTAGGGGATTCAAGAAACATAATAATTGACAATGTAATTCCAATCCTTCATAATCTCATTATCCTCAAACATACTCTTTACTTTGTAAGTTATGTATATCTATATACATACATACCCTTCATGGGTAAACCAATTAAATTTGTGAAAATAGTCAAATATCATTCCCAATTAAGCTGATCAATTCTCTTCATTTTGAGAATTTAGTATTACAGCTAATCTCATACTGGGAATTTCCCTTCTTGGGAAACATTGGTAATATACAATTACCTAGCATTTCATTATGCTATAACATAAGGCATTTCACTATGCCTGTTCCCATATGCATCATAGTGCAAAATAATCAGAAAGGTTGCTATCTTTGCAGTCGATCCGTACTAGCGCGCTCGGATAAGCGCCTGTTCACCACCGATACCACGGTGGAAAATATTATGTCACTGCCCGTATGGGGGCAAGACTTTCACGGTGGTGGCCTTCCCATAATTGCCACCACCCGACTTTTAGCCTCTCATTGGGCAAGGTATCATCATATCATCAAATTTCAAGGAGCGGGTGGCCAAACCCTCATAACTCCTCTAGCAATAGCATCCCCTAGGCTCATGCCTATTAAAACAAACTCACAAGCCTCCAAGCTTGTATGTAAAATAGATTTCATATATATATCGGACCATATGTCCGTTTACTTAGGGCTGAAATATTTTCTAGTTCCCTATTCACTTATAGTTTAGTCCTTAACCATCTTATAGGTGTTTGGTTGGATCATAAGGTTTTCAAGAGATTTACTACAAGTATTATCATTACTCTTGTCAACATAAGATCATGAGTACAATCATGAATATCTCATGTAAATGCATTAATCAAATCCTCCTACCTTTAAGGATTGATCTCTTTTCCCCAATCTTCCATGATCTTGACCGATGTATGTAATCTGTACATCCATACATATTGTCAATATATAAATTATGAACAATCCTATTGATCACTAGATCTGATGTTTAGAATGATCTTTAGATCATTCATATCTAAGTATTTTTCTATCTCTAAGTCTTTGTATGTTCATCTCCTTGATCTTGATCTTTCATAGATCCTTTGATTGACAATCTACTCATGTTGATAAAGATCAAGGTCCTAGATCTTCTATCATCTAGTTCTTCTTTGATCTAAGTTCAGTTCTTGGATCATCCCTATGGAGGATGATCTTGGTTTTCTTCCTTGAATCACCTTTGATCAAGGGTTTGGATTATCTAATCTAATGAACTATAATAAGTATACTACTAAACATACATACTAAGTACAATATAGTGTTCTTATTCTTATTGTTCTTGATCATCCAAGATCTAATGGATCTTGTTTGATCATCCTTATCTTTCTTACTTGTTTTTATTAGGGTTAGGTAATTTACTAACCTTTTATGCTCTTATTATTATTATTCAACCGAGTTAATGTCTTGGTGAAGGTAGCTTATTCAAGCCTAAGTCTAGATCGCTCCTCTTATTTCCAATTGGCTAAGGCTTACTAGCTGAATGGGTGAACACAAAGTGGTTACTTCAATCCTCATGTAAGGAGGCGTTTAGACCTCACAAACGTCAACAGAAGGTAGGGGAAGAGCGAGGCTCTATTAGATAACCCCCTTAACCACTATGTTCATCATTCACTAGAATGACCATAGCTCAACCTTTCATAAGGTTCCTATAAGCATGTTTACTCTAAGTACTCTTTCTAATGGATTTTAATTAAGTCCATGAATATTTATAATGTCATTCATGGGGTTTATTATTCTTTCCTAATTTGGGCCAAGGATTTGATAATCCTTATATTGTCCTACTAACTATAGCCCTTACTAATTATGTCCAAAGTACTCCATTCTTATTTGTGTCATGAAACTCTACTTTCTCATTAGAATACATTTTTGATGTTTTATGCTTTTTATCACATAACAAGTAAATCTACTACTAACATTCCACTATAAATGAATTATAAATTTAAAGCATAAAACTACTTAGTTTAACATTCAATGAAAATGAGGCAAGGTACTTAAATTAACTCTAGCACCTTATGATAAGAATGAACACATAAACTCTAAATGTTATACTAGCATGCTTTATAACGTAATAACATAAAATGAAACTAATTAGATTTACATTTTTAGAAACCTTTCCTTATGATCCAACCATTTGATCTTAGATCTTTGCCTTTGATTAAGGACTTTAGTTATATTTAGAGAATTTTCTCTATTAAGGTCAAAAGATCACATTGATCTATTTTTATCATAATCCATCCCTGATTTCCTTGGATTTCATCATATAAACAGTTATTCTTTCCATCCCAAGGATCGATCACACTTGATCTCATTGATCAAGTGGGTCCCTTTGTATTTTTTTTGGGTTTTTCAATCATAAAGGGTAGATCCCTTAATATATCTCATATATATCCAATTTAAACATAGATATAACTTTATTTCAGTATTAGATCATTATTAAAACATGTTTCTAAGATCTGATCATCTCAGATCTTGAAAATCAATGTAATTGGAAACTTAATTCTTAAATACAGAAATTTTTTATTGAATAACATGTCATTTTTATTATTCCATAAGAAAATAGAGGTTTTAAGCTTTCCATAGCTTCTTTCTGATCTCAATTTGGAGTTCAGATGACTCCGGAATTGATCTTGGAAGTTCACAGTCCTTCCTAGGGCCTAGATTTGATCTGGGCCCAAGGAAAGGACGGCCCAGATTAGTCGGGCGGAACGACAGGCGGAACGAACCAGGCGTCGTCGGGCGCGTCCGCTGGGACGAAATCCCGACGCGCGCCTGCGGGACGTCCACAGACGCGGACGGGACGAGCGGAACGCCGCCGTCGTCCGCGCGCGCCCGCGCCGGCATCGGCCGGGCGCGTCCGCTCGTCCTTTGGACGGACGCGCCTTCCGTGCGCTTGAACGAGACGCTCCACGCGTATCGCACGCGCGCCGTTCCGACGGTGCGTCACGTGGGCGTCGTCTGATCTGGAGATCGGACAGTCCATTCTGGACCGTCCAATCAATCCTCTTGCAATTGAGGGCCCAAAAGGTCTCTGATTTTGATGAAACTTCTACCCTAAGGGTTTTGGACCCTTCTGGATCGATTGGTACGGTCGATTTCTCATCCGAGCACTCCATCATCCCTAATTAAGGGTTCTGTTGTTTACTTTATTTTTATCTTTTTATTATCAAAATTAATTACAGTAAAATAAAAATTACATAAAACATTACTAAAAATATAGGAAAAGGATTTCCACTTACTTGATTGAGGAGAAAACTTGATTTACATGCCCAATTAAAAAATACCTCGTTGATGACGATATAGCCTAAAATCCACCTTTCGCGTAAATACCATTGTTTGAACCGTTGGATCTTGAAATTTCTTTGGGGATTTTGTAGAATAGATGTGTTGGGATGTTTTGGACGGTGGAATTGATGAAATTAGATCTAGAACAGAGTGCCTAATTGAATTTAGGTCTCTTGTTCTAATCTAAAAAAAAAACAAATTGGAAAAAGATTTAGCTCTTGGAAATTTTGGGGTTTTGGGAGGGATCCTAGATCTAATTTTTCAAGGGGATTGAAGATAATTTCGTGGTGATTGTATGAGGATTTTTGGAAGATTTTTGGGGTTGTATTTATAGGCATTTTGGGTCTTTTTCATGATTATAATATGTATTTTTTAATATAAAATGGCATGAAAGTCTTTAATGCTCCCATACCTAACCCATGACTAGCTGATCTTTGTTGACCCATGTTTCACATGGGATGCTGATCAAAGTGGTTGTTGGGGACGTGGTGGTCCCCATGTGGGCCCCATGTGGGCCCCACATGGTGTAAAAAGTCCGTTTTGCCCTTTATGCATAAAACTTTGGGTTTTATTCCCATGATCTCGGATTTGAGTGTACTTAGTGGCGTTGGATTCGTATTTCTCAGTACATTCTAAATTTTGATGTTTCATATTTTGATTTTTGGAATATTTTGATTTTTGGGTAAAATTACTATTTTACCCTTTTTGTCCAAAAAATGAAAAACTTAAGGATTTCTCATCCGAATTCGAAATTTGTCGTGCTTACAGTCATTTTGAAGGGTTTGCTAAGTTTAATTTCAATTTTACATGTCTTATGATTTGATTATACTTTTATAAAAAGTATATTTTAAATAACCCTAATATTTCAGCCCGAAATATCTAAAACTCAAACTTTATTGATTTTTCTCAATCAATTTACAAAAAAATGGGGGTTATTACAGTTTAGGGTCATATAAATTCTAAGAATGATATGGAAGTTGAACCAACAAAGATTGGAGATGAAACTGAATTGTGAGATACTTTGATAGTTAGAGAAATTTATGTCTTATTGATTGTATAGCATACTATAAGGACATTCTTTTAGTATAATCTTGCCATTGATTACATAAACCATAAAGAGCTTATGGTAGGTTATCGAGACTTGAAGAATATATACTAAATTATGGAGTATTTAAAGGCTTGAGAGTGGATAATTACAAAGTCAATGTAGAATCTTTTAGTAGGAATTATCAAGAATACTTCAAATAAAGGGTTAGTATGATATGGAAAAGTTATGAGGTATGCTTGAAAGAAGCATGAGGAAATACATAATCTTAAAAAGGAGGAATAAGAAAATCAAGTGCTATGAATAAAGAGGAAATTATAGTACAAGAATAGTAATGAAAGTTGAGGAAGAAGTTATTACAAGGAAACTATTAGTTAATATTAGGATTTGAAAAGAAATTTTCAATAGAAAGAAATAGTAAAGGAGTATGATTACCTAGAACAGAAATGAGATAAATACTTCAGGATAATAGGAGAACCCAGAAGAGATAATTACTTTCAAATATTGGAAGATTGTTATAAAGAATAATAGTTGAAATTATAGAATCCAATCAATGTGTCATTTTGGTAGATAGTCTAAGGACTATACATATTAGAAAAGATATGTCAAAACTTGTATAAGTTGAAGAGGAATGACGATGAGCAATAGAAGTTAGAAGGGAAAAATATGAAGTATTGAAAGATTGGTGAAAATGAAGAGTAGAAAGTTAGTATACTAAGCAAGAGAAATAGGAAGTTATGAACAACAAGATAACTCAGTTTAAGAGTTATTAATCCTTTTGGAAAGTCTAGAAAAGAATTAGGATAAGTGATTAATGCATTAGCATTATTAGTGAGATGTGTGCTTATGTTAGTAAATGACCCCAAAATATAATTTTTACCCTTGAGGAGAAGGTAACATGAACTATTAATGAAAGGAAAAGGAGGTTTCCTTAAGTGGCAAGGAGACATGAACAAACTTATGAATGAGTTAATGAAAACTCATAAGTAAGTTGAAATGCGAATTTCAAGGACAAAAGTATTTTAAGGGGGAAGATTATAATAACCCCAATTTTTGTAAATTGATTGAGAAAATCAATTTTGTTTGAATTTTCAAAAATTCAGGGCTAGAATATTAGGTTATTGGAAATTCTCTTATTATAGAGATTAAAACATGATTTAAAACTTAGAAATTATAAATGTACTTGAAAAATCGATCGAAATGACACTAAGTACGATCAATTCCGAGTTAAAATTAAAAATCCCTAATTTTCTCCATTTTTATGAATAAAAGGGTAAAATGGTAATTTTACCCATAACCAAGATATAAGACATCAATATTTAGAATTTACTCAAAAATACAATTCCAATGCTACTAAGTATGCTCAATTCCAAGTTCGGGAGAATAAAATGGATTTTTCTCCATAAAAGGGCAAAATGGTCCTCTCACACCTCTGTGGGGCCCACAAATGTATCCAACGACTAGAAACATGTAATGAGTGGTCAAACCACTACCAGCTGATAGTGGAGAATGAGGTGGTAGTAGAGGATCCAAAGTTAATTTAATATTCAAAAGAATTAAAACATAATTATTACAAGTAATTATGAAAAATTCAAAAACATCTATAAATACAACCCCAAAAATCCTCCAAAAATTCTCATAAAAATTATCACGAAATTATCTTGCTTTCCCTGAAAGACCAGATCCAAACTCATTCCCAAATTTCCAAAATTCCCAAAAATCTCTCTCTTTCACTTTCTCTCTCCTCTCTTTACATTGGAACAAGAGATCTAACTTCAATTAAACACTCTATTTCAAATCAAATTTCACCAATCCCACCATCCATATGATCCTAAATTATTTTATCTACAAAATCTCAAAATAAATATGAAGATCCAATGGTGCAATCAATGGCAAATCACAAAACAAGAGGTTATTAGGCGATCTTATCATCAACGGGTTATTTCTTTAAAATTGGGTTTCAAAACCTAAGTTTTCTCCAATCAGGCTGGCGATTCCCATACTTATTTCATGTTAGTTTATATAATTTTTATTTTCCTAAAATTAGTTTTAGGTTAAAAATAATAAAAATCAAGTAAGCACAAGAACCCTTCATTTCTATATTATGGAGGGCTCAGATGGAAAATCTAGGCCATTCAATCAATCTAGAAGTACCAAAAAAGCTAGGGTAGAATTTTCATGAAATTTAATCAAGTTTTGAGCCTTTGATTGAAGAGGAATTGATTGGACGGTCCAAAACGGATTGTCTGATCTTCCAAATAAGATCGGCTCTCGGGACGCCGCATAGAAACGTGCCCTTCAAGAGCATCTCTGTATCTCTGCATGTGCACTCTGCGTGCGATGACGTTCCAACGGAATGTCTGTGTGATAGTAGTAGTCCCGGGGGAGTGCGCTTTGACTTGCATCCAACTGCTCCGCCTAAACAATCTGGGCTGTCCATTTTGATGGGTCCTAGCCTAGATCAAATCTGGACCCTTGGAACGACTATGAAGTTCAATCTTAAATTATGGAGTCATCTGAACTCCAAATCAAGATAAAAAAGAAGTTATGAAAATCTTGTAATGACTATTTTCTTCTGAAATCATCAAATGGATAAAAATCTTCAAGAAACATTCTAAATTGTGGAGTCATTTGAACTCGAAATCAAGATCAGAAAGAAGCTATGGAAATCTTGTAATGACTATTTTCTTTTGAAATCATAAAATGGATAAAAATCTTCAAGAAACTTTCTGTTTTAAAGAAATAAGCTTCCATGTTCATGATCTTCAATATCTGAGATGATCAGATCTTGGGGATTTGATTTAAGGATGAAATAATGTTGAAATAAAGTGAGATATATGATTTATTATGACAGATATAAGATAAATTAAGAAATCTACCCTTTATGGTAGAAAAACCCTATAAATGCAAAGGGACCCTCTTGATCAATGAGATCAAGCATGATCAACCCTTTGGATGGGTTGTATGAATGGGATTATGATGGAATCCAGTGAAATCATGGATTAAATGTGACAAAAACAAATGGATATGATCTTTGGACCTTAATGAAGTAAAAGCCCTAAATGTAATTAAAACCCTTGATCTAAAGAAAAAGATCCAAAAATCTAATGGTTGGATCATAAGTAAAAGTTTCTAATAATCTTAATCTAATTAGTTTACATGTCCTTTATTTGATAATAGAATTGTAAATGTGATTTATATTATAAATTAGGAAGCATGATAGTGTAATTCTTAAATTTTAGCTTGCTATGCTCTATATGTTATTAGATTGTTATAATAGGTTAGTAATTTAATTATCTTAGGGTCATGTTATTTTGAAATTAAGATTTTAGCAAGATTCCATTAGATTACTAGTAAAATTTCATGTATTTCTTAACTTAGGATCATGCTAGTTTAAGTATAGTTTTGCTTCATTAGGTTAAGTTACATTCCTAGGACGCATGTTGGTATAAATAATTGTTAAATTTATATTGGATCTATGCTTTAAAGTTTATGATTTATTTATTATCAAATTTTATTAGTAGATTCAAATGTTAAGTAGCTGTTAAGATATAATGAGCGTCAATCACCAAAAATGTAATTTAATGGAATATAGATATTCATGGACAATTAAGATGAGTAAATGACTTTGACTTAATATTAGTAAGGGCTATAGTTAGTAGGACAATATAAAGATTATCAAATCCTTGGCCTAAACTAAGAGAATAATAAACCCCATGAATGACATTTTAAATGTTCATGGATTTAATTAAAATCAATTAGAAAGAGTACTTAGGGTTAAAATGCCTATAGGAACCTTATGGAAGGTTGAGCTAAGGTCACTTTAGTGAATGTTGAACATAGTGGTTAAGGGAGTTCTCTAATAGAGCCTTGCTCTTCCCCTACCTTCCATTGATATTTGTGAGGTCTAAACACCTTATTACATGAAGATTGAAGTAACCACTTTGTGTCCAGCCATTCAGCTAGTAAGCCTCAGTCAATTGGAAATAAGAGGAGATGTATAGACTTAGGATAGAATAAGCTATCTTCAACCAGTAAAACATTAACTGGTTGAATAATAATAGTAAGAGCATAAAAGGTTACTAATTATCTAATCCTAATAAAACTTGTAAGTAAGATAGGGATGATCAAACAAGATCCACAGGATCTTGAATGATCAAGAACAATAAGAATCCTATTGTCGTATATTATTATGTATCTATGGTATAGACAAATCTATATAGAGAATCCAAACCCTTGATCAAATATGATTTAAGGAAGAGAACCAAGATCATCATCCTTCGGGATGATCAAACAACTGAACTTAGATCAAAGAAGAACAAGATGATAGAAGATCTAAGCCCTTGATCTTTATCAATAAGTATAAATTGTTGATCATATGATCTATGAAAGATCAAGATCAAATAAATGGAATACACAGACTTAGAATAGAAAATACTTAGATCTGAAAGATTAGAAGATCATTCTAACCATTAGATCTATTGATCAATAGGATAAACACTATATGAGAAAGATAGATCATGATAGGATAAAAGATCTAGATCCTTTGTATCAAAGGACTACATTAAACAAAGAATATAGATAGGATAAAAAATATAGGATTATTCAAATTGTATAAATATTGACAGTATGTATGGATTTACAAATTTCATACGTCGTTAGGATCATAGAAGATCTGAAGAGATGGATCACTACTTGAATGTAGGAGGATTTTATGAATGCATCTACATGAGAAATACATGTTGAATGCATGATCTTATGTCTAGAAATGTTGACAAGTGTAATGTAAATACTTGTATTAAACCTCTTAAGAACCCATATGATCCAACCAAAATACATATGAAATGGTTAAGTTAGAATTGAGGAAAAAGCTTTAAATGAATAGGGAACTAGAAGATATTCCAGCCCTAAGTAAATAGATAGATTGTTTGATACGTATGAGAATTACTTTACTTACAAGCATGGAGGCTTCTGGTTTTGTTTTAAACAGGCATATGCATGGGGATGCTATGCTAGGAGAGTTAGTAGGGTTTGGCCACCCACTCTCTGAAACTTGTTATGATATGGATACCAAGCCTAAGTGAGGCTAAAAGTTGGATAAGGCAATTATGGGAAGGCCACCTCTGTGATAGCCATGGTCCACCCCCCTCCCCCCCATATGAACATCGATATTGTGATTTCCACTAAGGATGGTATAGGTGGATTATTGGGCAGTTATCTGGGCATGCCGATATAGATTCTGACTGCATGCATTGCAGTCCTTTGAGTATTTTTGCATTATGATGCATAGCATAGTGAAATGCCTTATGATATGGCATGATGAGATGCCAGGTAATCGTGGATTATGAATACTGCCCAAATGAGGGAGTATGTCCAACAGAGTCTAGATGATCTATCAACTCAGCATAAATTGGGTATGATTATGTTTTGAGATATTAACTATTTTTCATGGTTTGGACAGTGTATATATATATATATATCTATACAAAATATACAGTATGTATGTGTAAGGATGTACATATATGACCAAGTAAAGAGATTGATCCATGAGTATAAATAATGGGATTGTGAAGTATTAGGATTATATTGTCAAATTATTATGCTTCTTGAATCCACTACCAAGCATAGTGTGATGACTAGGGTTTTTCTAACACATTTTGTAATACATTTTTCAAAGGTAGGGCCCTTAGTAGTAAAAAAATTTCACGAAACAAAGCAGTGGAAATTCTTTTCTTTAGAACTTATTTTGAAAAACCCAAGTCATCACTTCATACATAACATAAGTAGAATTTTTATACGAGATAAAATTCCATTGAAGGAATATACTTTTATTAAATTCCATAATCCATCTAGTGGTTCACAGTACAGCTCGGGTATCATTACAATACTTGTCCAAATTACATAATCCAATTTTCAAAGCTTACCATACAATAAAAACTCTCAATACAATACAATGCTCTCAAATAAAAATACATGTCTTCAAGGGGCATACCCTAATGATTATTCTCCTAAATCTTCTTTAGTCTTGAGCTTCTAACTCTCTTTCTCTATATTTGAGATATTCTAAACATTCAAACATTTACAATATCTTAGCAAGCTATGCTTGGTAAGGGATTCAAGAAGCATAATAATTTGACAGTATAATCATAATACTTCATAATCCCAATTTTCATACTCATGGATCAATCTCTTTAATTGGTCATATATGTATATCCTTACACATACATATTGTATACTTTGTATATATATATATATGTATGTGTGTGTGTGTGTGTGGTCAAAACCATGAAAAATAGTTAATATCTCAAAACATAATCATACCTAGTTTATATTGAGTTGATAGATCATCCAGACTCTGCTGGACATACCCCCTCATTTGGGTAGTATTGGCAATCCATGATTACCCAAGATGTCAGCATGCCATATCATGAGGCATTTTACTATGCTATGCATCATAATGCAAAAATACTCAAAGGACTACAATGCATGCAGTCAGAATCCATACCAGCATGCCTGGATAACTGCCCAATAATCCACCTATACCATCCTTAGAGGAAATCACAATATCCATGTGCGTATGGGCGGGGGGGGGGACCATGGCTGTCATAGAGGCGGCCTTCCCATAATTGCCTCACCCGACCTTTTGCCTCACTTAGGCTTGGAATCCATATCATAACAAGTTTTGGGGAGTGGGTGGCCAAACCCTACAAACTCTCCTAGCATAGCATCCCCAGGCATACACCGGTTTAAAACAAAACCACAAGCCTCCATGCTTGTATGTAAAGTAATTCTCATACATATCAGACAATTTATCAGTTTACTTAGGGATGGAACACCTTTGGGTTCCCAATTCACTTAGGGTTTTCCTCAATTCCAACTTAACCATTTCATATATGTTTTGGTTGGATCATAAGGGTTCTCAAAGGGTTTAATACAAGCATTTACATTACACTTGTCAACATTTTTAGACATAAGATCATGTATTCAACATGTATTTCTCATGTAGACGCATTCATAAAATCCTCCTACATTCAAGTAGTGATCCATCTCTTCAGATCTCCCATCATCCTAACTGACATATGAAATTTGTAAATCCATACATATTGTCAATATTTATACAATCTGAATAATCCTATATTTTTGATCTTATCTATATTCTTTTTTTTATTTTAATCTTGTCCTTTGATATAAAGGATCTAGATCTTTTATCCTATCATGATCTATCTTTCTCAGATAGTCTCTATCCTATTGATCATAGATCTGATGGTTAGAATGATCTTCTAATCTTTCAGATCTAAGTATTTTCTACTCTAAGTCTTTGTGTATTCCGTTTCTTTGATCTTGATCTTTCATAGAGCCTTTGATCAACAATTTATACTTGTTGATAAAGATCTAGGGCTTAGACCTTCTATGATCTAGTTCTTCTTTGATCTAAGTTTAGTTGTTTGATCATCCTTAAGGAGGATGATCTTGGTTCTCTTCCTTGAATCATATTTAATCAAGGGTTTGGATTCTCTTTCTAGATTTGTCTACAACATACATGCATTGATACATAATAAAATATGACATTGGGATTCTTATTGTTCTTGATCATTCAAGATCCTATGGATCTTGTTTGATCATCCTTATCTTACTTACAAGTTTTATTAGGATTATATAATTTACTAACCTTTTATGCTCTTATTATTATTATTCAACCAGTTAATGTTTTACTGGTTGAAGAAAGCTTATTCCATCTCAAGTCTAGATAGTTCCTCTTATTTCCAATTGACTAAGGCATACTAGCTGAATGGCTGAACACAAAGTGGTACTTCAATCTTCATGTAAGGAGGTGTTTAAACCTCACAAACATCAATGGAAGGTAGGGGAAGAGCGAGGCTCTATTAGAGAACCCCATTAACCACCATGTTCAGCATTCACTAGAATGATCTTAGCTCAACCTTTCATAAGGTTCCTATAAGCATTTTAACCCTAAGTACTCTTTCTAATTGATTTTAATTAAATCCATGAACATTTAAAATGTCATTCATAGGGTTTATTATTCTCCTAGTTTGCCCTTTTATGGAGAAGAATTTGTTTTATTCTCCTAAACTTGGAATTGAGCGTCCTTAGTGGCATTGGAATTGTATTTCTAAGTACATTCTAAATATTGATGTCTTAGATCTTGGTTATGGGTAAAATTACCATTTTACCCTTTTATTCATAAAAATAGAGAAAATTAGGGATTTTTCATTTTAACTTAGAATTAAATGTACTTAGTGTCATTATCAATGGTTTTGCAAGTACATTCATAATTTATAATTTTAAATCATGTTTTAATTTTTATAATAAGAGAATTTGCAATAACCTAATATTCTAATCCAGAATTTCTAAAAATTCAAACTAAATTGATTTTCTCAATCAATTTACAAAAATTGGGGTTATTACACATAGCTTGTTGAGATATTGTAAATGTTTGAATGTTTACAATATCTTGAAGGCATGTATTTTTATTTCAGAGCATTGTATTGTATTATGAGTTTTTTTTTTTATATGGCGAACTTTAAAATTTGGATTATGTAATTTAGACAAGTATGGTAATAATACTTGGGCTGTACTATGAACCACTGAATGGATTCTGAAATTTAATAAAAGTATATTCCTTCAATGGAATTTTATCTTGTACAAAAATTCTACTTATGTTATGTATGAAATGATGACTTGGGTTTTTCAAAACAAATTCTAAAGAAAAGAATTTCCACTATTTTGTTTTGCAAAATTTTTTTACTACTAAGGGCCTTGCCTTTGAAAAATGTATTACAAAATGTGTTATAAAAAGCTGAGTCATCACAGGTCCTCCACACCTACTTCCAGCACCTCTCCTTGTCTCACACCATCTCCCTCACCCCAAATCACTATGCCTCCTTCATCATAGCCATCTTCAAGGTCATTAATGTATCATTCCATTCAAGGGTGGAAAACACCATTCAAATATAAGTTTTCATGCTCTTTTCCTTCTTTTTTGTTAAGATTTGATTCTTGTTTCATGTGCCTTGTAGATATAGTGTGAAAAACTATGTGAAGCACAATGTAGGTCATTCGGTATTTATTCCAGTTACAAAAGAGTAAAAAAACATTTTAGATTCTAGAAAAATTTGATTAATCACATGCGTACCTTGCATTAGCTTGTTGACCTACAAAATATCAAAACTTTTCGTCATTAGGTCAAAAAAATGCATGTGTTACAAATTTTGGTTAAAAATCCTACTTTACCCCTATAAGTTGTAACTCATGGATATATAATTGGGTGGTTTTTATGAAAAATTAAATACATATCATGCCTCTTTTCTTGGTTTATTTTCCTTTAAGTTTTCCTTCTAGTTTTGTGCTTTAGTTTCCTTGATCAAAGGACTATCAATCTCTTATAGTGACAGCTAAGAGATAGTATCCTTTAAATTAAGAATAGGGGTTCCTTACATTTCTTGATTGTTGCATATACTTTGTTGCTTGTTCTTTATTGTGGTTATAAAGAAAACTCGCAAGCACACGAATCCTTTGCAATATAGTACGCTAGTGAGGTCAATCCCATGAGGAGTTAAACTAATGTGATGCTAGTGGTCCTTACTATACACTATCTAACCTAGCCAAAGTTCTAGTCACTTTTATCCTAAATTAAGAATGGAAATTGAAACATAAAATTGAAAACCATGGAAAAACAAGAAACATGCTGAATTGAAAACTTTACTAAAACATGCACATTCTAAAATTAAAAGTTTCCCAAATTAAAAACTTTTAATTTTATGATGTTCCTAATTAAAAACTTTCCCAACATGCAATTTATCAACTTTCCTAACCATGAAATCAATGACTAATCAAAGGGAAACATGCTTTAACAAACTACTTTCCTAATCATGCAAATTAAGAAAAGAAAGCAACCAAATCAACTATATTAACAATTATGAAAAATTTGATTACTTTCCAATTGACTAAGATACAAAGTAATGGAATTGAACTACAAGCAAACTAGAGAAATAAATGAAAGCAATCACTATGAACAATGAAAGGAAAACTACCAAAATAACATACATGTAACCATGAAATGGTGTGTATGATTCATTAGATAGGAGTGGATTTAATCAACTACTTCAGAAACCTAAGCATGCAATCTATTTGTAACTTTAACTAAGTTATCTAACAATCTAATTGGGCTCTTGAAAAGTAATGTGAACATGATTATATGGTGCTGGAAATTAACATACACCATTCATGCAAAGAAATTCTAGTAGTAAGGTAATTGAGACTTTCAATGAATAGAACATGTAAAACATGAAATTAATCACTTCTAACATTCAAGAACAAAGTCAATTAACTGATGGACACAAACATGAATTAAAAATTCCAACTAATCTCATTGAATCACATCCAAAAAGTCATCAGCATAATACTCCATATTGTAGTCCAAATCTGAAACTTAAATGCTATTACAATTGTGTTCACTTAATCTCAATCAATCCCTATTTACAAGCCAATTTATTCTTCAATTGATACAACATTCACTCATGAACTAACATACTTGAAATCAAAGGAAAATCCTCTAGGAAACTAAGGCAACAACTAATGGAATTTACGCAACCAAAGCAGGAAAGTCAAGAGGGCTGAAAGAGAACAAAGATGCAATGACAGGTAAAGAGCAAAACTTGATTCAAGATGACTTCTCTTGGACATCACTCCAAGGGAAAACCAGCCTTGAATCTTATTTTAAAATCAAGGAAAGATAAAGGAAAAACAAGGAAAACTAACATGAAAAGAATTAGAGTAAATAAGAGAAGAAATTGAACTATCCTTCAAAGTAAAAATCACATGAACTAGGTGTGGAACACTTGAAGAATTGTTTCACACCCTAGGAAAAAAATTGGTAGCCACCCAAAAAATGGAAATACAAAGCCAAAGGAGAAAGAAGGATGAGCTAGGAAGAGGATGTCCTCCTCCAAGTGTGATCTTTTTGCTTGAGTTGGGCTGGTTTTATAAGTCTTCTCCTATTTTTTCTAGTGTGGTGTTGATGAAAGAATGTTAAATTGAATAACTTGGATGGGGGGAAGAGGGTAAGACATCAAATAAGAAAGTGTGGAAGGGGGTTGGATGCTTTAAGGATGGGAGTAGGTGTGAGGTACCACCTTTTTATGAAGGGGAATGAGGTGGAGGGTGTTATGTGGAGAGATTTGGGTGGTTGGGAAGTTTCCTAAGAGGTGGAATGAGATAGAGTTTTGGAAGGTCATAATGCATCTTAAGGGTGAGGTGGAATTATGGAAAGAGTTAGGATAAGTGAGAAAAACACTAAAAATTGAATGCTCATATCCCATTGGTCTACATACTATCTTATTCTAATAGATTCTCCCATAATTATCTATGAAATATCTCATTGATAACTCTCTTGAATCTCCTCCAATCCTAGCCTTCCATTAGCTTAGCCTGATAGCTAACTTTGAAAGCTCCATTGGCTAAGCTCATGGCTGGCTTAGGAGGCTTTGTTGCCTTATCTTCTTGGCTTCAACCCTTGTCTTGAGTGGCTTGTATGGTTTGGCTTGAATTCCTTAGCTTGCCAGCTTCTTGTATGGCTTATATGGCTAAGGTGGATTAAGTGGCTTCAATGCAAAGGTGGTGGGAATGCATGACTTACTTTATGGGCCCACTTTGGCCATCTTTAGTACCTTTAATCCCTTCCATTACTAGTCCACGAAATGATCTTGGCCTTTGTTTTATGCTGAAGTGATGCTTTCAAGGCTTTGACTTGATCTTCAATTTCACCCCGATCGATCTCAGCAACTAGATCATCATATTACTTCCTACAAAAAGGGAAAAAATCCTAATTAAATTTAGAAAAGCACGATTAATCACATACTTGCCTTTGGACTAGCTTCTAGACCAACAAAATAACAAACTTTTGGGTTACTAGGTCAAAAATGCATGTGTTACGAATTTTGGTCTAAAAACCCTAATATAACCCTATAAGTTGTAATAATGGGGAACTAATTGGGTGGTTTCTTTATGCAAAATTAAATTCTTCTCACACTCCCCAACAAACATTTTCCTAGTCCTGTACAAAATATGTGAAAAATTATTTTAAAAAAATAAATACAAGACAACACTTTCGTAGGTATTCATGATTGCTATAGCACATGTAACAAGCACTTAAACCCCTAGGTTACCCTTAATGGACGAGTTAGGTCTTATGAGGGTTTGCAGTGAATACACCTACAAAATTCTCAAAATTTTTGTGAAAGTCCTTTATTCATCTGAGAAAATTTTCTTTTCTTCAGCTCATCCTAATTCCTAATATTAGCTTGCTAATAAAGATGAACAAAAAGGTTCAAAATTCTACCCTTATGCTAAAGATATCCCATTATATCATTAAACCTTGAAAGATGAGTGTGTGCTATAGCTGATATATAATTATAGTCTCTAAGTCAAATATAACTTAAATTAACATCCAAATGTATGCTTTGACTTCAATTCTCATATGATATACTTAATACTTAGAAAGAAGTCACTTAGAAAGGTGTACATCTCTCATTAATATGTGAGTAGAATGTTGTTCAATAATTCCAAAAGTCTCACATATTTCACCTAAAAGAACGATAACTTAGCAAGAATGATAATGGTCTCATGAAAGGATATCAACTACTAAGACTGTTACACTCTACCAAGGTCCCTATTCATTCATAACCATTTCCAAGCCATGCTACCCCTAAGATCAAATGAGGAGTTCTATTAGGATTAAATGTAGGCTTAGGTAAGGGTTATAAAAAGAATGGATATAAAGGCAAACAAAGGTTGTTTGGAAAATATATAAAGGTTTTCAATCAATGTATTCACAAATTTCCATTTTCCTTACAAGAGTGGACATTCTTCTATTTCATTGGCTATCTTTTCTTTTCTTTTCTTTTCTTTTTAAATTAACGTTATATATAGTCTCTTTGAATTTTACTTCTTTTTTCACACTTTTTGATGTTCGTCTCTTGAATTAATTTGTTCATACTTTTTCTCAAGATGTTCTTCAATCTTCTATACATATTTCCAAAACAAATGGGTAATGGATATATATTAGGGGTTTAATATAGGCAAAGGTTGTTTGGCTAACAAAGAAAAGGCTAATATTTGAAAGGCTTAATGGGCTAACTATCAAAAAATAATATAGGGAAGGCTAAAGGCTCTGGGATTTACCAAGGATGGCCTCTATCATTTCTTAGGTTTCATATGACTTAAGAATGATCATAAACTTAACAGATATATGGTATAATCTTTGATGATTTTCCAATAGTTGACCAAGATGAAGAATAATGAGACCTACTAAGAAGTAATGTTCACTGAAGAAAATTTTGAATTTATGTATAATTGTAAAAAAGAACGAATGGCTCAAAACTTGCTTGGGTTATAAATATCTACATATCTTATTTAGGATCACTAAGTTATATTTTCCTCTTCAAGTTAAACTACATAGAGCTATTTTGTGCAATTAATTTTTTGGGTTTAATTTTTCATGAGATATTTAGAAAAGGAATAAAATGGTGAACTAATTGTATACAACTCTATTAATAAGCTAAAATTTAAAATTTAGCTAGATATTCATAAAATTAATCTTATCTTTATAAAGGAACTTATCACATTTTTTTTTCAAAAATTTTCAAAAATGCATGAAAAAGCATAGGAATATGATTTTTACACTCGTAAGTTGATTGAAACATTGTCCTCAATATTTTGAAATCTAGGACACCTAATTAATGAATGGGAAATGTAGTCTAATGGGACTTTCTAAAAAATTCTTAGGTTGCCTCCTAGTAAACACCGAGTTTAAATTCTTCAGCCAAACATGGCTTATAATTGATTTTTCCATCTAAACCTCGAACTAGTTAGTTAAACTATTTTTTCCTAATCCTAATCCTATGAATGAAATGGTGAGATTTCTCATGCCACTTCAGAACCTTGCAGTAGTCTATATATTTCCTCCAGCTTAAAATTTTTGGTGGTGGTAACAATATGACATAGTAAACCACCATGATTTTGAATGTTCTGGGACCATATTGATGATCCCCTATTTTTAATATATCACGATAGTCAATATAATTCTTCCATCTCATATTTTGAGTTGGTGGTAATATGATGACTTCATGTACTACTATGCATTTTGTTGGACTATATGGAGACGAATGGTCTTTGTCTTGACCAAATTGAGGGAAGACATTGACCAGTCTATTCAATTTATGTTTTTCCTCCTTTTCATTTACATTGTCCTAAAATAAGGTAATAAGCTGACTCTTCCCTTCCCTAAAAGGTTGTTCTTGTATTATAAGAGGCAACGACATGGTTTGGTTTAAACTGTCACTCTCTTCTAATGTGTACCCTAAAGTAGGTTGATGTACATTAACTGACTCTTTTTCTTCCTATTTTATGGATACATATAAGGTGTCAAATGGGCCTACATAACTATCTTGTGATTGTTCAAATAAGTTCTATAAGTCCCAATCAGGTACTTCTACATTGCAAGGTTTAACATGAATTTCAGGCTTTATAGGGGTATCTACTCTAAATTATCATTGAGAAGTGTCCATTAAAGGCACAGTATCCAATAGCCTAGTCACCACCTTAATGAATGTGTCTTCATCAATGTCATAAAAATAAGCGGGACACGAATTTAGAGGATTTGGGTTGGAAGTTTCTAAAGCTTCATTTTCTTCATCAATGGAAGTCTCTTCATCATAATCGTAGGGAGCAAGATATGGCTCGAGTAGATACAAGTTAGAGAGTTATATGGTGGTTGTGGACTTTGTGGCTTAGAATGATCATAAGATATTTCCATCTTATTATCAATAATAAATGGCTCTTTAGTATATATTTCCTCCAATTTGAAATTTTAGATGATGGAAACAATATGACATAGTAGACCACCAAGATTTTGAATGTTGCAGGACCATATTGATGATCCCCTATTTTTAGTATTTCATGATAGTCAATATAATTCTTCCACCTCATATTTTGAGGTGGTGGTAACATGATGACTTCATGAACTATCATGCATTTTGTTGGACCACATGGAGATGAAAGGTCCTTCTCTTGACCAAATTGAGAGATAGCATTGACCATTCTATTCAATTTATTTTTTTCCTCCTTTTCCCTTACATTTTCTTAAAATAGGGTAATAAACTGACTCTGCCCTAAAGTAGGTTGTTGTACATCAGTTGACTCTTTTTCATGGTTTTATATGGACACAGGTAAGGTGTCAAATGGGCCTACATGACTATCTTATGATTGTTGAAATATGGTCTATAAGTCCCAATCAGGTACATCTTCTACATTACAAGGTTCAGTATGAATTTCAGGCTCTATAGGGGGATCTACTCTATCTTGCCATTGAGAAGTGTCCATTAAAGGCATAATATCCAATAGCTCATTCACCTCCTTAATGGATGTGTCTTCATCCAAGTTGTAAAATAAGCATGACACAAATTTAGAGCATTTGGGTTGGATGTTTCTGTGACGACCCGGGTTTTCACATGCATTTTCAAATGCAAGATCTAAATTTCTAAGGCGGGATGCATCCCTATTTGAAAACCATTTTATAAAAATCATGCAATGCAGCGAAAATCTTTAGTTTTAAACTCATTTTGAAAACCCCCGAGTGTCATTTGCTTTCACAACCATCAAAGTAGTCTTTGAAAAACTTCAGAAATCATAAATGCTTTTCCCCAGGTCTATCCAGTCACAGCACACAGTCCAACTGTAAATAAATACAAATACATGTCCAAAGGGTTGAGAGTTTACTTACATGTATAATTGTTTCCTTTTTGATTCACTTGCTCATAGCACTAACATCTCTTGAGACGTCTTCTATTTGTGAGTGGAACTATCCTGAAAAATGTTAAGGATAGGGTGAGTATATACTATACTCAGTAGGAGTCTGTCACTACTGGTTTTACAATGCATGCTATGTTTAAAATCATATGCTCTTAAAAACATGTGCATGTTTGAACAATCACGTTCAATATTGATATTAAACACCACTGTCAAACCGTAATACTGACGACTTAAAGAATAGCATACTCCAACTCAAAAGTAGCATATATCATAAACATAATGATGTGCATAAGATGCTCCACTGAATCCAACTCATGGATATCTGGTATGGTATGGTCAACCAACATCATGTCATGCCATATGCAATGCAAGTAAATCATCAAACCATAGGGTCCAAACTATGCCCACGACCTCGCCACCGTGTGGTCCCCCGGTACTTGAGGACACAGCGTCATAGCCTCCACTGGGCATATGACACATTGACCCAGTGCCGTGACACCAGTGGTAGCCCCCTGTACCACATGCAGCCAACGTAGGGACATGCCCTTTTGGGGCATGGTACCCATTCCACCTAGTAGTGGTAGAGGTTGGGTGGCCAACCCAGACCTCTCGGCATAGCACCCATGAGCTTACTAGCCCAAATCACATAAGATCAAACAAGCGAAAAACCTCTTTTTCAAAACCTGTCCTCTTTGGTCCCTCACAACTGCCTAGCCCTCACAATTGCCTACCTAGCGTCTTTTGGGCACTCCAACGTCTTTTGGTAACCCTCAAGGACATGCAATTTTGCAAGAACTCAATGCTCACAAATCATGCAATATATGCAATTGTTTACAAAACAAATCTATGCATAACGTATATGCAATTATTTGCAAAACATATCTATGCATAAAGCGTTTATCATATGTATGCTGAATTAAGTCATGCTAAACAAGTTATATAATTTGTACTTAAAACATGCATAAAACAATCATGGCTCTTTAAAAAAAGTCTAATAGCGATAGAGCACCTACCTCAAAGTCTCCTAGAGTCACATCATTTAGCACTCAACCCGTCCCTGGGTCTCATTTTATAAACTCCTGGGTATGAATGGATACAAGGAGTCCTTATTAATTTTAATCTATTAGACTACTAAATCTGCTGTTTAGGGTCAATGGTCCTTGCCTAATTCATTGTCAGGGTAGATCCTATGATATGGATCTACTTTCCAATAGTTAAATTCTATAATTTATCCTCTAATCTAACTTTAAAGTCTCAATAGGTCCGCGTGCCCCGGTTCCCAGGACACCCGTGTATCCTGGTTGAACCGCGACCGCCTTACGTGCGTGCGTGCCCAAAGGCCGTGCCAGGGACTGCGTTTTGCATGCATACATACATGCTCAAGCGATGTGCTATGACACGCATCATCGCACGGACGCACCTTGTAGCATGGTGCATCTCAGCTCCTAGGGCACCCCGTGCATCCTCGTTGAGCCAGGACCCGTGCCCTATGTCATGCGCGCACCCGAGGGCCACACCTGGGAGAGTGTACGCACTATCGTACGCCCGGAGCCCATCCTTGGGACCTTGTCCTAAGCGCACGTGGAGCAAGGTGTCCTTGGGACGCCTGGCTCGTGCAAGGTCGTTTGGACTTGGCTTGGGGCATTTTGTTTGTGCAGGGCCGGCCCAAGCCGGCTTGGGCGTTTTTCAACCAAGAACTCAATTGGAAAACGACTGGGAAGGACCAGATCTGGCATGGATCTGGCCTGGGGGAAGCAAATGGAGAGTAAGGGAAGAGAAATGGCTTACCTAGGCAGCCTGGGGATGCCCTTTTTCTGGTGGGTGTGCCTGCTCGCCGAGAAGCTCGAAGAAGGTGGAAACCCTATTGCCAGACTGGAATGGAGAAGGGAAACATGGGAAATGGAAATGACCGACCTGACTTGGGCCTAGCCGTTGCCAGAAAACATAGAGAGATGGGTTTTCAGTTTTTGCCGAAAACCCCAGTCTCAATCGGCTCGAAAAAAAAGCAAATTGGAAGAGTGGGAGATGGGGTTTTTATAGAGGGGAGAAGGCAGTGCCCCTCAATGGAGGTGCCACCCTTTCCCCTAGGGTTTTTAGAGAAATTGGGATTTAGGGTTTTCTGGAGGGTTCTTGAGGTTGAAGACGACAGGGGGTGCAGTTATCAAAACGGCCCCCTGCGTTTTTCGTCCGTTTTTCATTTTTCTGTTTAATTTCTAGAAATACTCCTATCTTTAAATGGTTGTAACTTCTTCATACGAACTCCGTTTTGGGTGATTTTTGAGGCATTGGATTCCATTTTTCGAGTAGAATCTAATGGTACTAAATTTCCTCACAAATTCCTTCATTTAATATTTTAAATAAAGTGAAACATTTAACTCAGTTTATTTCCTACAGAATGTTCAATTTTCGTTAAAAATAGTGTAAATTGCTCGGGCATTACAGTTTCTAAAGCTTCATTTTTTTCATCAATGGAAGTCTCTTCATCATAATCATAAGGAATAAGACCTAGCTCGAGTAGATACGAGTTAGAGGGTTCTATGGATGGTTGTGGACTTTGTGGCTCAGAATGATCATAAGATATTTCCATCATATTATCAGTAACAAATGGCTATTTAGTATCCCTAATTTGTTCTATTTCCTCAGTCCTTTTTGTACTTTCAACAATGTTTCTGTCAATATTTTTCCATATTGGCTTCATTTCCTCAATCTTTTCCTTCCTCTCTCATTTCATTTCCTCAGGGATCATTTCACTTGCAGCCATGGTTTGTTCCATTCTCTCAAAAACATGTTGAATATCCTCTTTTAATCATTATTCTTTATACTATAGAGGAAACGACTTGTAAGTTTCGTATTGTTGTGGCATTGGGGTACTAAAAAAGGGTTGAGTAGGTTGAACCCATGATGGTTGACCTTAATATTCTTGATAATCGTGGTAGCATTGACTAGGGTGGGACCATTGTAGTTCTTCCTAATAGTGGTAATCCTAAGACCTTGGTTGTTCATGATGCTTAGCCCATCCATTATAATTTGTCCCAAGATAGTAATCAATGCTAGCGTATGCAAATGCATTAGGTGCATCCACTGGTTCCTGATAGTATTCATTATAGTTTGAGCTCGATGACCATGAGGAAGGGGTATATTTTGGGTCAAAATAGGTACAGTCATTATTGTACCAAGGGCAGTGATATGACTCAATGTAGTAATTATCATATTGGGCTTGTTGATATGCCCCAATATTTTGCTTAAGGAACCTATCCATTTTGATTATCCATTCGGTCCATCCTAGCTATTATCTTATCCCATTTACCAACTATCTTATCCAATTTATTTTACAGGTCAGGTGTAAATCTTGCTTCGGTCTCATTTCTATCCCTATGAGGTAATGGCTTAGGACTGAAATAGTAGCATAATGGTATTTTATCCCCTTCTTGATAGGCCATTGTACTCAACTTTATATACAAAGAATGAGTACCTTTTTTCTTTTTTTTAAATATAAATTGAAGAATCCTAACTATATGAAGCCCAAATACTAGTCCTAAGCAAAATGATGCACTATAGAATCCTAGTATCTACTAATGGAGCAGTGTCTTGATTATCTTTGCTTAGTGCATAGGTGGTAGCTTCTTAGACCTAGATCTAGACAACTCCTCCTATCCAGATATAACAATTACTTATCAGTTATGTTCTGCTCGAAAGTTGTTAATACAATCATCATGCTAGGAGGATTTTAGACCTCGACTAACATCAATGGAAGGTATGGAAAATCACTTGGATTTTAATACACCTACTCTAACCATAGTGTGCAGGAGCGATTGGAGTGACACCAGATTGCATCCTTTTAAAAGGGTCCTATGAGCTCAATACCCTAAATCTCTCTCTACTTGATTTTAAATTTAAATTCTAGGTATGGGATTGTGGCACCCAAGGATATTGATTGATTCCTAGGTGGGCCAAGGATCTAGTGATGAAATCGAATCCTTATCTTATAAGGGTTCCTATGGGGCCCTTACTATCATTAATTCCATTCCACCATAAAGCTATAAATATGCAATGTAATACAAAAAAAAATTAATGTAACCTATATGCTATCCAACCAAGGTTAGATAGGTGCACTAATGCAACAATCCTAAGCAAAGATGAAACAATTATCAATGAATGATCCTAATTTATATGAATTATACTAACATCCAAGTACAAATTACACTAATTGTAAATTATTCCTAAAATTTAAAAATCGAGTGAGAGATATTTATAGTGAGGGTTCGATGATGATCAAGTGTGGGCCACCATGCCCCACACTTGCCCTGTATTATTACAACCCATTTAAAATTAAATAATAAAGAAATTACAATTTACAATGGGCCTCATTACAAGTTTCACTCAATCCTAATTGAGGAAAGTAATAAAACCTAATATAAGATGATGATGCCGTGGCCCATAGGATTGTTGTTGCTCCTTTACTAATTTTCCTCTCACAAAAATCAAAGAAATATGGTCAATAAGAGGAAAATAGAAAAAATACAAAATGTATGCAAAATTTTGTAAAATCCCCAATCTAATTTACCCTAAACCTAGGCAAGAGGAAAACAACCTAAAGTATGGAACACTACACAATTTATTGCAACTCCTTGGAACTGGTACCAACAACTTATTATTGTTTTAAATAAAACACACATGTGCACAAATCATTTGCAATATAGTATGCTATTGAGGTTAATCCCATGAGGAGTTGAACTAATGTGATGCTAGTGGTCCTTACTATAAAGTATCTAACCTAGCCAAACAAGAGAAATAAATGAAAGCAATTACTAACAATAATGAAAGGAAAACTACCCAAATAACATACATGTAACCATGGATTGGTATATATGATTCATTGGTTAGGAGTGGATTTAATCAACTACTTTAGAAACCTAAGCATGCAATCTATTTCTAACATTAACTAAGTTATCTAATAATCTATTGGTGTCTTGAAAAGTAAACTGAACATGATTGTATAGTGCTAGAAATTAACACACATCATTCATGTAAAGAAATTCCAGTAGTAAGGTAATTGAAACTTTCAATGAATAGAACATGTAAAACATGAAATTAATCACTTCTAACATTTAAGAACAAAGTTAATTAACTTATGGACATAAACATGAATTGAAAAGTTCAACTAATCTCATTGAATCACATCTAAAATGTAATCACCATAATACTTCATATTGTAGTCCAAATCTAAAACTTAAATGCTATTACAATGGTGTTCACTTAATCTCAATCAATCCCTAATTACAAGCCAATTTCTTCTTCAATTGTTCCAACATTCACTCATGAACTAACATGCTTGAAATCAAAGGAAAATCTTATTAAAAACTAAGGCAACAACCAATGGAACTTAAGACACCAAAGCTGGAAAATCAAGAGGGCTGAAAGAGAACAAAGATGCAATGGCTGTTAAAGAGCAAAACTAGATTCAAGATGACTTCCCTTGGCTGTCACTCCAAGGGAAAACCAGCCTTGAATCTTTTTTTAAAAGCAAGGAAAGATAGAGGAAAAACAAGAAAAACTAACATGAAAAGAATTAGAGTAAACAAGAGAAGAAATTGAACTAACCATTGAAGGAAAAATCACATGAACTAGATGTGGACACTTGAAGAATTGTCTCACACCCTAGGAAAAGAATTGGTAGCCACCCAAACAAAGGAAATATGAAGCCAAAGGAGAAAGAAGGATGAGCTAGGAAGAGGACATCCTCCTCCAAGTGGAGGAGGCATCTTTGCATAAGTGAAAAGTGTCCTTTTTTCTTGAGTTGGTCTGGTTTTATAAGTCTTCTACTATTTTTCCTATGTTACCTAATAATAAGGTCTATACACTTACATTCAACACAAAGTACACTAATCTACAACCATGATTTTCTCATCTCCTTAATCCAACATGCCACAAACCCTATGAAATCCTCAACCATGCTTAGGAGTTAGAAGATTCCTTGACTACCATTAGAAGGTGTTCTTTCTTTTCATTTATTCTCAAATCCCAAAATAAAAGACAGAAAGTAGAATATGGAAGGCTAAAATGATGGAAAGTAAGAATGAGAGAAGGGAGGAGAAAAGGATGTGTGTGAAGGTTAAATGGTGATATGGATGAAAATAAGAGGTGGGATAAGTGGTGGAGTTTGTGTTCTAAAGTGAGTATAATATGGACAAGACAAGGATAGAAGTTGAGAATGTGGAACATATAGAAGTGGAAGGAAGGATGATGGGTTGCGTGTGAAAAAGGAAAGGGAATAAATGTGATGCATGTAATTCCAAGGTTGATGGAAGGTGGTCTTCTACATGTAAAAAAGTAAAAGAAATAAGGGGAATGAGGAAGTGGATGGAAGAAAGAAAGAATGAAAGATGGAAGGGAAGTGGGGATGGTTGAGCTTCTTTGCCTCTTCTCAAATGGATTATCTTTGACCTTAGGGAAGTTGTAGCAAAGGTGATCTCTCTCCCTCTACTTCTCCTACATTTGGCTTCATGTACAAGAGAAAGGTAAGAGATAAAAGTATTTATTCTTTTTCACATCTTAATTATACATTTTGAGGAAAGAAAGTCCTAGGGATGGATGGTTAAGATTTGAAATATGGAAGAAAGAAAGAATGTTGTGGAATAGATGAGATGCGATGGAGGGAAGGAGAGTAAGGAGAAGGGGAGGGGGTGTTTTTCAATTTAGGAAAGTGGAGTGAATTTGAGCATGAGTTGGATAATAAATTTGAGTAGGAAAAGGAAGGAAATCAGTAATGGTGGTTGGGAATAAGTGTCCAAATTTGTATAAAAATCACCCAATTAGTTAGCCATGTGTTATAACTTATAAGTGCAAATTAGGGTTTTTGGTCAAAATTCACAAAACATGCATTTCTGACCTAAAAGATCAAATATTAGATAATTTTCAAGTTCGGAAGCTAATCCAAAATAATTATATAAATAATCATTATTTTTAGTATTTAATTAAAAAAAATTTATCCTTTGAAGGAAGTGAGATGGTGATTCGATAACCGAGATGAAAATGAAAGATAAAGATCAAAAAATTGAGTCAAGATCTAAAAATCATCAATCCAAAGTGAGACCAAAAGTTAAGATCATCTTTGATACAAGCAATAGATACAATTAGAGGAGCCAAAAGTGGGCCCATACACAAGCCATGCAAAGTCCACCACCTTTGCATTGGATTCACTTAAGCCACTTAAGCATATTCAAGCCATGAAGAAGGTGACAAGCTAAGGAGCCTAGCCAGCCACCAAAGGCAACAATTTGAGCCACTAAACCAAGCTAAGAAAGCCATAAAAGCCAGCCATGAAGCCAAGTCAATGGAGTTCTCAAAGTTAGTCATCAAGCCACACGAGCCAAGCTACATGGAAGACTATAATTGGAGGAAAACTCAAAGAAATATCCTTGGGAGTTTTAAGGTTATTTTGAAGATAACAAAGAGAAAAAACCCACTTGGATAAGGTAGCACATGGACCAATAAGAAGCTACCACTCCATTATTATTATTTTTTCATGTTTTTCCCACTATTTTCTCACTTTCCACCTCACCACTAGGGGCACCTATTTAGTGGCTCTAGATATAATCCACTGAGGAGTCCTACATTACTAAACTCCCATTTCAACTAGCCAACCAATCCTAAAGTTCCACCTAACCTAACCTAACCTATCCAACCAATCTCGGCCTTCTTAGGAAACCACCTCACTCCACCTCATCACTCGATCCTCACCATTCACGCATCATCCAAGGCCTGCCATATGTCCTTATCCCTTTCTGTCTCTTCAATCCTCTCTCCATCCAAATCTCTTTGCAATTTAAGAAGCTTTTCTATGATTTTTACAAGGAGGAGATGCCCCACCTAAAAAGTAGGTGCCTCCCTCCTTTAAGTGGTCTTTATGTTTTCTATTTAGTGGCCTTAGATATAATCCCAGCCTTACCTTTTATCTCCATATCATTTCCACCTTAAATTCACCTATTATCAAGATTATGAAGTACCTAAGACATGTAGAAATATGAAAGAGGGTTTCCATGTTTTTTTGGCCTTTTAGAGAAGGGAAGAATGCCCCCTCCAAAGAAGGAGGCGTCCCCACCCTTCTTCCCTCCAATGCTCCTCAATGCCTCCTCCCTGGGCAGCCCATCTTCTCCACTCTTCCATGCCTCTTCTCCTAGGGTTTTGATCTCTCCTTGAGTGCTTTAAGTTCAGGTTAGTTCTTGTTATTCTCTTCTTGCCTCATAATTCCATGTGTTTTTGCCATTGCTATGTTCTTTGATGCTATGCTTTATTCTTCATTCCTTGGTCTTTAACCTTCCATGTTGTTTGGCACTTGATTTCAGCCTTAGATCTGTATTCCCAAGGATCACTAATCTCTAGTAGTGACAACCAAGAGATAGTGGTCTTTAGATCAAGTGATTTGGGTGTCTTAGATTCATCGATTCCCATTACTCTTACTAGCCTTTTGTCACTCTTTTCCTTGGAATCTTTGCTTCAGCTCCTTAGTTTTTATGGATTATTTTCTTAAGATTTAAGTTATTGTTTCTTTGGTAGTGACATCCAAGAGAAATAGTAGCTTAAATCTTTTGAGTTTCCTTCACCTTTTATGTACTTTTTGCTTAGTTCTAGCACTAGTTGATGTTGTTTTTCCTCAAAATAGTTCTTTCCTAGCTTCTCTTCTCTTTCTTTTCTTTTGTATTCTAATTGCATGTTAGGTGAGCTTGGTTGACTAGTTTTAGAAGGAATTTTATATGTAATTGGAATTAGGTTTCTAGCCTTGTAATACTGCTTCATTTCCTAATTTGTATACATGTTCATGCACACTCCAATTTGATGTATTTTGACATTCAATGAATAAAGCTCTTAGAGGATTATTGTTTATGCATGAATTCTAGTATCTTAATGCTTTAATTTTGAAATTTATCTTGCATTAAAAGTGCTTTTCAAGTTTATTTCAATGCCTTGTTTGAATTGAGTTCACAAATATTGTGTTGTTAGAATTTCTCTATTCAATATGTTTAGTTGGCAACAACTTATATGTTGTATTTATTTGAATCCTTAAGAACCCATTTAGTTTTTTAGGTCATTTGTTATGTACCATGATTATATTGCATGTTAGTTTGGAGTTAATTCATTAATTTAGGCCATATTTTGAACCCATGAACTATGCATACCATCCCATGGATCGTGCACATGGTACTAGGATGAAATATTTTTGATGATTGCTTTATTTAGTTAGTAACTTTTAGTGTAGTAGTAGTTAATTCATGGTTTAAATCTTAGTTTAGTTGTATGAAGTTAATTAATTGATTTTTTAGAAAGTTCCATTTTTAGTAAGTTTTAGAATAGGAAAGTGTTAATTTAGGAAAGTTTCTATTTTAAGTATTTTCTTTAAATTTAGTTGCTTAGTTTGGTTCATTCTAATTTTGCTATAGTTTCCTTTAATTGCATGCATATTAGTTAAGTTTCTAATTTCATTGTTTAGTTTATTTCAATCATTTTTGGTTTTCATGGAAGGCCTTAGCGCAATGGTAAAAGTTGTCATCATGCGACCTTGAGGCCACAGGTTCAAGGTGTGGAAACAGCATCTTACAAAATGCAAAGTAAGGCTATGTACTTTAGGCCCTTGTGGTCTGCCCCTTCCCCTGACCCTACATAGGAGTGAGCTTGGTGCACTAGGGCTGCCCTTTATTTTTGCTTTCTGTGTTAATTTAATTCCTTAGGCTAGGTCAAATCCAATTCTTTGGCTAGGTTGAGTAGACTAAGTAAAGGACCATAAAAACACACAAACCATTCAATTCTTTGCTAGATCAACCTTATTAGCATACTATACTATAATCAATTCAGGTGCTTGTAAGTTTAGCTTAAAAATCACAACAAATTTTTTGCATCATTGCTGAGGAATTGAAATGGTTTGTGCAGTGGACCATACCTTAGATTATTTACATGTAGTAGAGTTTTAGGGTGCATTAGTTAGGATTTTTCATCATTTTGTTGTATTTGATGCTATTTCCATCATATTGACCTATTTATTTGATTTTTGTACGAGGAAAATTGGCAAAGAAGCTGTGAGGATCATGTGGGCCATGGCTTCATCAGCATAGATTAGGTTTTTATTACTTTCGTAGATTAGGATTTGAGTGAAATTGTAGTGAGGCCTATTATAAATTTTATTTTATTTTATTTTGAAATGGGTTGTAATAATACAGTGCAAGTGTGGACTAGGATGGTTCCCAATTGATCATCATCAGAACCCTCATTATAAGCAATATTCATCCAAATTTTTATTATCTATGATAATGTGCATTTCGTGTAAAATTGCTTTTGTAATGATAGTATAAATCATATAGATTAGGGTCATGCATTGATATATGTTGCATATTATTTAGTGTAACACCCCGGATTTTTAAGACAAATTTTTTTATTTTATTTTATTTTATAATAATGACATTTTAAATAAGAGCATTTTGGGATCCCATGAGAAAAGATTTATTTAACATTTTACTAAACCTATCTTAAAACTCTGGGTGTTAATTTTCCTTTCTCAAAATGGCGTACATGTAATTTAAACATAAATAAATAATCCGCGTATAAATCAACGTCAAATAAATAGGCGCCTTTATTTTAAATCAAATAAACGTCCAAAAGACAATAATAATATGGCCCAGGGTCTATCCATCATAACATCCCATATAAATGTCCAACATATGTCCAAACATCTAAATCACATCCAAATATAAAGTATGCAGTCCATAATAAAATTCAAATGATAATCCACTCTAATGACTCACATTACTGTCTAAAACTATAGGGAAAACTAGTCTTCGGTAGCTCTCAAGGTTTATCAATTGCTTTTCCTTTCCTGGTGTCGCGCTCGAGATCTAAGGCATTGCAAAACAAAGCAATGCCTCAGCAAGCTATCGCTTGTGTAGGTACATAGACAATTAATGTAATAAATGAAAGAAATAATGAACAGTACTGATGAAAAATCTAACATTTATGAAAATAATGATATCATAATGCCATGTTCAATAAATGCCAATTTATTCCATATGCTAAAACATAAAATTCAAGGAGTTAAAACATGACATGAATCAATAACATGGAGCATACAACAAGAATAAGGGCACCATAAGGTAATGGGTCCCACCACATCGCACTAACATCCCTAATCAGGGGTACACCTAGTCAACCTCTGAGTGTCGTCACACCTAGGCATATCATCCATAACCATGCTCATCATACATGCACACATAATAAGAATATGGGCCATCATGCTGCAGTGGCAACCCTCCATGGGTATCAACCACTGCCGCTCCCCGTCGACACCATAACGGGAGACTTAGCGTCTGTCCCCATGGAAAGGCTCAGACCGGTAGTGTGGACTATCCATGTTACCAAACCCCTACCGAATGCCATCTATGGGCAGGTGTCTATCATATCACAAACTCATCACATCATAATCTCGGAAGGTGGGTGGCCGGCCCTATCCCTCCTAGCATGACACCCACCGGGCGAGAGCACCCATCATCAAATATAAAACACAGAAATCATATGTATATGCTAAAACTGAAGAGCACTTATAGCTTGCAATCCCCAAGACATGCCCCTCATCCTGGGGTTAGCCTATAAAAGGACCAGCTACTAAGCCTCTATTCTCATTTCCATGTAAATCCATGCATTTTCTATATATATAATAAGAAATAAGTCTCTAATTTAAGCATAACTAATTTACATCATGCTTGTAAAAGCATTTGAAATAAGTTTATTAAGTAAAAGATTTCAATTTGGAATAACCATCCTGTACGCAATGTCGCATGAAATCCACGGTAAATAATAATTGCATTTTAAAACACAATCATACATGATGCTATGTTTAAACATGGTTTAAAAATCAAGGCAAAACATTAGTTGTCGTCACCTACCTCAGTGTGAGACCACTAGCTTGCTAATAACTCCCTTTAACTGGTATATTCAAGTGCACCTATACATGTCATATCACTATTTTAAAATTTTTCTAAATAAAAAGTTGTCATTTCTAAGTACTAGGTCCACATCGTCAATACGGTCATAACGCCTCTTCCGGATCGTGATTTGGACCTCTCTAGCTCCCAAAAATCAAGTTTTAGTGAAAACTACCCTCAAATGGGGCCCGCCGGACCACCATAAGGTGGTTTATACCGGCGGCGCCCTTTTCTGCCGGTTTACACAGGCATATACCGGCACACGAAGATGCACGCCGACGCAGACGCCGCACGGGACGCGCCGCGTCCCGGCCCCACCGCGACCGTCAACCCGCACGCTCCCCACACGCGCGCGGCGCCGTGCGCGCGTGCGACGATGACGTTGTGTGATGTTGTCCTGGGTGCGTCTCCGAGTGTGTCCTGGCGTCAGCGCCAGGGCGCCAACGCCGTTGACGACGCCGGAGAAGACGACAGGATTCCGGTCGCCTCCGGCGGAGCTACAGAGCTCTGTTTTGCGTGATTTTTGCACCATTTTCTTCAGAATTCTCTCTAGAATCCACTAATGCCCTCCTTTTGCACTGATTTTTCCAAAAACCATGGGTTTTAAATGATTTTTCCCAAGTTCCTAAAATCCTCCCTAGGCAGTGGTTTTTGGGTTTTCTGGAGAAATCCACCGTTGGATCACTCCGAAATTTAAAGGGTATGCTCTTGGGTCTCTTGTACCCTAGTTGGACGGTGCAATTTTCAAACGGACTAGGTTTGATCTGTGAAATCATGCTCCAACAGTAGCGTGCACACAGGTTCCTAAAAATCTGATTTTTCCTAATTTTTTAAATGTTTTCCTAATTGTTTTTCTATTTAATAAATACGAAAAACATAGGTTTTGAGGCTTACCTTGCACCTGGCCGGAGTTGCTAGTGTTGCCGGGGCTCCACTCGCCGGAAAATCCAAGTTTTGCAGGGCTAAGGTTTTGCGTAAAAACTTAGAGAAACCGCTCAAAGTGGAGCGTTTTGGCTCCTAGAGGAGCATAGATATAGGGTTTTAGAGTCTTGGGGAAGAGAAACTCTTCCCCACACGTCTCTTTCCATGTCTCTCCGGCGATTTTTCCGGCACTGGTAGAGACGTGTGGAAGACGGGGGTGCCAATATCAATTTGGACCCCTGTCTAACACGTCTCTATCAAATGACCAATTTGCCCTTCCAACTTTGACGGCTCATAACTCCCTCGTTTGAGCTCCATTTTTAGCGTTCTTGGTGGCGTTGGATTTGTATCGACGAGAAATTTCTAATTCTTATGTTTTCAGGAAAAAATTTCATCCATAAATTTTTATTTTAATTAATTTATTAATTTCCTATTTTATCCTAAAAATTAAGGATATTACATTTAGGGCCATTGCATTAATAAGCACCTATTTAAAAAATGCTAGGTTAAGCTTGGCTATAACCAAAGCATAGCCTGCATTGTTGTAGTGTCCTATCTATTAAGGTACTTGGCCCTTTTTCAACCTGCCTAACCCTTTTTCAATACCCTAATGCCACAACAATACCAGTCATATGAGTCATTTCTTCTACAATAGGAGGAATAATTATTAAATGAGATGTAAAATGTAGAACATTTGCAACTAATTAGTGAAACAATGGATCTAAACCTTACTTATCCCACGGAATAGGAAGAAGAAGAGTTAGTTAATGTACCAACCCTACATCAACCTACTCTAGGGTACATATTAGATGATAATTAGGGTTTAAGAAAAACCATGTCGTCGCCTCTAGTAATATAGGAGCAACCTTTTTGGGAAGGGAAGAGTGAACTTGTACCCTTATTTCAGGACAATGTATGGAAAATGGAGGAAAAATATAAACTGAATAAAATGATCATTGTTCTCCCTAAAATTGGTCCAGAATGGGAAAATTCATCTTAAATTGATCCCAAGCAATTCTTGGTGGGTTGATTGTATTACATTACCTCAAAATACAAGGTAGAGGAATTATATTGACTACCATGAAATTTTGAAGATGGGGGATCATTGATATGATTCCCCACAACTCGAAATCGTAGTGATCTATGTTGTCTTAATGTTACCATCACCAAAATTCTCCAAGTGGAGGCAATATGTAGACTACCGTGAGATTCTAAAGTGGTGTGAGAAATCATTCTAGTTCATTGTTAGGGTTAGGATTAGGAGAATTAGACGAACTAGCTAGGTCTAGGTTTAGATGGCTAGGTTAGTTATAGGTCATGTCTAGCTGAGGACGTTAAACTTAGCACTTACTGGGATGTGACCTAGCATTTTTTAGATAGTCTTATTATTCTACATTACCCTTTCATCATTTAAGATTCCTATGTTTAAAAACGTTGTGGACAATGTCTAGTTTAGGTTGGGGGTGTAGATATACATGAGATTTTCTAAATTTTTTTATATTTTTGAATTTTTTTTTTTTATAAGTTCCTTTATAAAGACAAGAATTCAAAATTTCTAAATATTTAGCTATCTTTGAACTTTAGTTTATTAACAAAGTTGGATACAATTAGTTCACTATTTTATCCTTTTTCTAAAGTGTGGCATGAAAAAATTAAACTCAGAATATTAATTGCACAAAATAACTATATATAGTTTAAGTGGAAGAGAAAATATAACTTGGAGATCGTGAACAAGATTTGTGGAGACTTATAACCTAAGTGAGTTAAACCATATATTATTTGCCGATAGTTAAACTATTGAGCCTTTAAAAAATATGACTTTCCATTGTTAGCCAAATAACCTTTACCTATATGGAACCCCTATAATATATCCAGCACCAAAATGCTTTGAAAATATGTGGGGAAGATTGAAGAACATCTATGGAAAAAGTATGAACAATGCAATTCAAGAGATGGACATCAAAAAGGTTAAAATGAAGAATTTTTTTAAAAAGGGTATATATAAAATCAAGTGAAAGAAGAAGAAGAAGAAGAAGAAGAAGAAGAAGAAGAAGAAGAAGAAGAAGAAGAAGAAGAAGAAGATAGCCAATGAAGAGAAGAATGTTCACTCATTTGAAGAAAAATGGAAAAGTTGTGAATACACTAATAGAAAACCTTTACATATTTTCCAGACAACCTTTGTTTACCTTTATGTCCATTCTTTTGATAAACCTTACCCATGCCTACATTTTGTCTTAATAGAAGTCCTAACTTAATCTTAGGAGAAGTATGGCTTGGATATGGTTATAATTGAATAAGGAGTTTGGTAGAGTGCAACATTCCTAGTAGTTGATATCTTTACATGAGACCATTATTATCACTCTTTCTAAGTTATTGCTCTTTTGTATGGAATATGTGAGATTTTTGGATTTGATGAACAATATTCTACTCACATATTAATAAGAGATTAAAACTTTTCTGAGTGACAAGTATATCCTATGCGAATTTAAGTCAAAGCATGCATTTGGACATTAATTTAGGTTATATTTGACTTGGAGACTATAATTATATATTAGCTATAACACACTCTTACCTTCTAAAGTTTAATAGAATAATGGGATATCTTTAGCATAAAGGTAGGATTTTGAACCTTTTTGTTCATCCTTATTAGCAGGCTAAAGTTAGGTACTTAATATAAGTTGAATAAAAGAAAAAATGTTCTCAAATGAATAAAGAATTTTCATACAAAATTTGAGAATTTTGTGGGCATATTCACTGCAAACCCTCATGAGGCATAACTCTTCCACTAGGGGTAACCTAGGGGTTTAAGGGCTTGTTGCATGAACTAAATGCAATCATGAGTACCTATGAAAAGGCAACCATTTATTTTCATGATGTTTTACATGTTTTGCTTGGTGCTAGCAAAATTCTGGTTGGGGAGTGTGATAAGTGTCCAAATTTATATAAAATAAACCAATTAGTTAGCCATGTGTTATAGCTTGTAGAGGTAAATTAGGATTTTTGGTCAAAATTTATAATACAGTATTTTTGACCTAAAGGATCAAATATATAATAATTTGTAAGTTTAAAAGCTAATCCAAGGCAAATATGTGAATAATCATGATTTTTAGGATTTTATTAGATTTTTTTTTTTTATCTATTATAGGAAGCAAAATGTTGATCCAATGACCAAGATTGATCTAGATGAAAATGAAAGATCAAGAACTAAAGATTGAGTCAAGACCTAAAAATAGTCAATCCAAAGTGATATCAAAGATTAGGATCATCTTTAGTATAAGCAATGGATGCTATGCAAAGTCCACATACACATGCTATGCAAAGTCCACCACCTTTGCATGGGATTCACTTAAGCCACCTAACCATATTCAAGCCATGAAAAAGGTGACAAGCTAAGAAGCTTAACCCACCACCAAGGGCAAGGATTTGAGCCACTAAGCCAAGCCATCAAAGCCAGCCATGAAGTCAAGCCAATGGAGCTTTCAAAGTTAACCATCAAGTCACATGAGCAAAGCTACATGGAAGGCTATGATAGGATGAAAATTCAAAGAAATATCTGTGGGATTTTTAGGGTCATTTTGAAGATAATAGTGTGAAAATCCACTTGGATAAGGTAGCACACAGATTAATAGGAAGATACCAATTTATTTTTTTCATGTTTTCCTTACTTTATTCTCATTTTATACCTCATCACTAAGGGGCATTACGAAATTCACTTTCCACCAAGGAGTCCCACCTTCCTAACCTCCCATTTCAATGAGGCAACCAATCCTACAGTGCTACTTGATTATATAGTCCATGGATACATTCATCCCATGTGTCAACAAAATTAAGTTATATACAATTCAAAAAGAATTCTATACATAGATTTATCAAAATGACTACACCAGAGACATCCTCATCTTACATCTAAATTGATCCAAGTACTTTCACCTTCCCTGTCTCCCTCGCACTCAAGCTACCTAGAGTGTCACTTAAAATGTTGGTTGTAGTGGATGAGCAAAACAAGTGCTTATGATAGGAAGAAAAACTAATACAAGCTGGCATTCCAAAAATAAGGAACTCAATAATATATGTATAGGTGTATGTATCTCTATATATATGTAGTTGTTGAAATAAGAAAACACAATATGTGAGATGAAAATCTGCGAGGCAAAAACTAATGATCTCATGTTATATGCAATTTCCAGAAGAGCTAATAAGCTTGACAGATCTAGAGTGCTTGAAACAACTAAAGCAGAAGCATGGTGCATAGCCCTTAGTCCATAATGAAAAATTCATGCCCACATTGACGTGGAAAATTGATCACTCCATATCACAGTGGCATACAATCCTACCACCAAGGTTGTCACAATGGAATACAATCTGAACTCTAGAGAATGATTGGCATGCCCATCATGCTAAAACCACACAGAATCTTATGCTTGTAGGTCCCTTCCATCACCCACAAGCAACCATTGTGGCCTCTATACAGGATTGTGGATACCACATGACCTCGACTCACCATTGGGGACTACCCAGCTACCACTCAAAGCACTCCCCAATGAGAAGCTACTCCTACTACTTGCCATCTCCATTTCAAGGTAGGTATCAATCTCATATTAGAGGACAGTGGCCAACTGCACTTCTTCGCATAGGGTATCTAGGACTTACGACATACTCACATAGTGTACCTTCTAAGTGATATGAGAATCAGGACACTCTAGTAGTGATTACCCAAAAGCCTCAATGCAAATCAATAAACTCAAGCACTTGCCTAAGTATCAATGAAAAATAATGTCCTCGGCCCTTGGCTCTACCTGAGGCCTTAGTGAAAACCCATATACTCCATGGGTCCAAAACATGGAAAAATCGAAATCATAATATAAAGGAGTGTCATGCATTGGCACCCTATTCTAATAGTGTTAGATGCTCTGAAAATGCCATTGTTATATTGTCATTTATTCTTAGCCATTATTGTCCCTTTTGTGAAGTTTAAGCAATGGATATCCATTTAACAAGATCGCATATATTTATTTCTAGATTTAATGTTTTGGTATTTAATATCTTAATGATCTTTCTTTGGTTAGTAGTCTATTTTCCTCTAGTTCATACATTTTGTGTATTATTCCTTTTTTCTTTAATGTTTGTTTTACTTACTTGTTTATGTCCTTAAGTAACTAAGTGTCCTTAGCTTATAATTCTAGGTCTATCAACTTGGTGTTGCACAACACTAAGGAGCCATACCCTTATAACCTAGTCAAGTATGAATTTTTACTATGGTTCTTAGGTTCTTAATTTCCTTGGGTGTTGGTACTCACAACTAGCTCAATTTAGTTTCTATGTATGACTAAGTGTTTACCTCACTTTATTTAGCTTCATAAGATTAGATCAACAAACTCATAGGAGACTATGTCATAAGAATTTAAGTCATTTAAGAGCAAGGCATAAGAGATTAAGGCATGAGAAAATGAGTCTTAGGTGATTAAGGTTTAAATGTCTAAGTCATAGGTGACTAAAGCATAAGTGATTAAGACATAGGAGAAATTTTCATAAGAATCTAAACTAGTAGTCTAAGTATTCAAAGTTCCAGCAAACGAATGGTTAAGCATCTTCAAATTCTAGTACAAGAGGAGTTTATATTTCACCATGTTAGTGCAAGTGTAACCTAAGCATAATGAAAGAAAATTATGGATTTGAGGGTGTAAATTCATTACAACATAGGTACATAGCCCAAAACACAAGTGAAATGAAGCAAACGATAAGTTTCTAGCTAAGTTGTGGTGTGTACCTATTACAACACAAGTACATAGGCCAAAGTATGCATGACTTGGAACAAATTATAAGTTACTAGTTCAAGGAGTGATGTGTACCCATTACAACGCAAATACATAGGCCAAAGTATACATGAATCGGAGCAAACTATAACTCACTAGACCTATTACTTATAACCATGGATTGTGTGACATCTAGCTTGGGAATTAGGAGGGATGGTGAACAAGAATAAGGGGACACCATTTTTGGCTTCCAAGAACCTTCCTAGATCTTTGTGCTTGGAGTGAGATTCAATTTTGCATTGTTTCCCTTAACAAGAACTATTCTGACTTTTACCATGACACTTCTAGGGAGCCTAGAAGGCTAAGGAAGGGGATGCCATTTTCCTTGAGGCAACACATAGGAAATAGTGCTCATTTTTCTAGAGTGTATCCCCTCAAAATTTGTAGGGAAATGATCAAATTTATGGAAATTCCTAGTTCCCCTTTTGAGATTAATGGTCTCTCTTGAATTCCCACAATTAGTTTTCTAGAATTGAAGCTTTAAGGAGGGTGTTTCATGTAAGGATTGGGTGCTACTTTCCTAATTGTGTGCAGGAAACAAGGTGCGCCAGTTCCTATTTTACTTTGTGGCACTAAAACCTCAAATTAGAAACCTAAAAGCCTAAGCTTTTAAGTATCAAATCAAAGTTTAGTCATTAAGAAAGATAACCAAGAAAGGATTTTTCTAGAGAGGATCAATTATGGGGTGTTCAAGCATGTGAAGGGTGCCCTATTTCATTCTACATGGAGACTTCAAAATAGAGCCTTCAAGAGTTGGTTTAGTGCTCAAGATTTCCAAGTAAAAATTGTGCATTTCATGTCAGACTATGTATCTATAACTACTAGCATTCAAGATGCATTCAAATTCCAAGTTAATTGTAACATAAAAATAGCTATGGAAGTAAAACTTTCATGAACTCAATGCACGAATCAAATAGTGACAGTAACATTTTCTTTTCTAAGTTTTTCAAGAAAAAGCAACTTTTTTTCTTAAGCTAAGTTAAGACAAACATTAGTAATCCTTCCCAAATGAAATCCCCTACTGCGTTTGAGCTTTGGATGACTAGATTTATACCTGGTTTTCCTGAGTCACTAGTTCTCTTCCTTTTAGCATGAACTTCCAACTTGAGCAAAAATTCCCCTTTTCAAACTCATTTCAACACCTTCTCAAGTTTTCATAATTGTGATTCTAGCTCCACCCTCATTAGACTCTCCTCCAAGATCTCCTTTCCCAATAGAACCTCCATGATTTTTTGGCACTTTAAGATGTCTTCTTCATCAGTTCATAGGGGTTGGAAATGTTCTAGTGCTTATGGTCTACTTCATTTTATACTTAGGTGATATGCATGAGGGAAAGGATAGGTAGCATAAAAAAGGAAACCAACTGTCCTTGAAAGGTGATTCCACATTGCTGGCGAGATTCCTACCTTTCCTTTGATCAGTCCAATTTCAATTTCTCAATAAAAACCTCTTGTTTCACTCAAATTCTGTAATTATATCTTGGCCTAGGTTAATTTTTACAATTACACTCAAACTAGTAATATGATAAAAAATTTTATTTCCCTATTTGTTTGTTGGATTTTTTCCATGAGTTTAGGGCTGAGCCTAGGCTAGGCCTTCTCTTCCATAAGTGACCAATTAGTTTCTCATTTTAACCCCATTTTAATTACAATTATCTTTTGGAAATTACTTAATGTGACTTTTTAATCTTCCATTTATCCTGAAAAATTGTTTCTAAATCTCCTAATCATCCCAACAATTTCTCCTTAGTTGTTATACTAATGTACTTCCTTGACATGATCCCTCAACTTATCCATTAACAAGTATGGCATATAAATAAAATTACTTAAATAAAAAAATTACGCCATAATTTTGTAAATACATTGATTTATTAATTGAAATTGTATTTTTACATATATTACACTCTTCTTCCCTTATAAAAATTTCATCCTGGAAATTGCATAAGCGTGGATTAACAAGTCATAGAAATTCCTAGAAACATTGTCTCATATCCTCCTCAACCTCCCCTGTGTCCTCATCATATGAGTGATGCTACCATAAAACCTTGACAAGGGGAATCATCTTGATCTATAAAATCTTCTCCTTCCTATCAATGATCCATATTGGCTGCTACTAAAGGACAAATTTGGCTACAGGTCAACTAGTACCTGATCCAATATATAAGTAGGATCTACAATGTATTTCTTCAACATGGAAACATGGACTATGTTGTGTACATCTGCTAGTGAGGGAGTGCTAACCTATAGGAAACTCTACTCGTCCTCTCAAGTACCTAGAACATTCCCAAAATCTAGGGCTTAGCTTACCCTTCACCCCAAATCTCATCACAGCTTTGGTTGGAGATACCTTCAAAAAGACATGTTCCCCAACCAGAAACTCCAAATCTCTCTTTCTCGATTCTACATAGCTCTCCTACCTGCTATGTGCAGCCATTAGTCGCCTTTGAATCAGTCTCACCTTATCGCCTCACTACTTTATCAACTCATATATGACAAATAGTCTCTCACTTATGTCACTATATCATTTTGGTGTTCAGCATGATCTGTTATACAACACATCATATGGAGCCATCCCAACAACGCTTGAGTGATAATTGTTGTTGTAGGGAAACCTAACTAAGGGTAAATGCTCATCCCAACAACACTTCCAGTCCAGTGCATAGGCTCTCAGCATATCCTCTAATGTTTGAATCGTCCTCTCAGACTAACCATCAATTTGAGGGTGAAATGTGGTGCTAAAACATGTAGATGTCCTTAATCCTTTCTATGCACTTTCCCAAAAACGGGATGTCAACCTGCTATCACTATTTGAAATAATGACCAATGGAACTCCATCCATGCTGACTATCTCTCCAATGTAGAGCTTGGCAAGACTCTCTAAGGACTCTATATCTAATAGGGAGAAAATGAGCCAACTTGGTAAGTTGATCGACCACAATTGATATCGCATGAAGAGATGTCCTAGGCAATCCAACCACAAAGTCCATCGCAATGTGGTTCCACTTCCAAACTAGAAGCTCTAAAGTTTGTAGCAATCCCCTAGGCCTCTAATGTTTTGCCTCGACCCGCTAACAAGTAATACACCACACCATGCATTGCCCAATGTCCTTCTTCATTCTTGGCCACCAAAACTATCTCCTCAGATCATGGTACATCTTTATACCTCTTAGGTGCATGGGGAAATTAGAATGATGGGCTGCCCTCAATAGTTCCTGTCTAAAGTCTAAAATGGCTGGTAAAACTAGTCTACCATGAAATCTAACTTTGCCATTAGCTCCCTTCCCAAAATCTTGTTCACATAATGCTCGAGTCACATTACATGACTATTATGCTCGCAAGATCTTATTTATGAAGGTCAATTGAATGTTGATGTTGGCGATCTAACCATTAGACTTCCTACTGAGGGCATTGATAACTACATTAGCCTTGCCTAGATGATACTATATGGTGAAGTCGAAGTCCGTCAAGTACTCTATCTAATGTCTTTGCCTCATATTAAGGCTCTGTGTGAACAAGTACTTGAGGCTCTTATGATCCATGAAAATGTTAAACTTCTCCCCATGTAGATAATACCACCAGATGTTCAAGAAAAAAATGACAGTAGCCAACTCCTAATGTGGCATGGGGTAGTTTTTCTTATGCTTCTTCAACTGCCTCGAATCATATGTGATGATTCTTGCATGTTGCATTAAAACACACCCTAGACCCTGTCCTGAGGCATCACTATACACTATGAAGGCACAGCTACCCTATGGGAAGGACAACACCACTATCAAGGTAAGCCTCCCCTTTAGTTCCAAGAAGCTCCTCTCACAACTATTAGTCCAAACAAGCTTTTGGTCTTTCTTAGCAAGGGCTGTTAATGGGTATGTAATTTAGGAAAATCTCTTAATAAACCATCAATAATAGTCCATTAGATGCTTGAAACCACACATCTTTGTCATAATCTTGAGTCGCTCCCAACTAGCCATCATCTCTACTTTATGTGGATCCATTGCAACCCCATCCTTGGATATGATGTGCCCAAGGATATGCACTTGGTCCAACCAAAACTTGCACTTGGAGAACTTGACATACAACTAGTGTACCCCAAAAAAGTCCTCAAGTGCTCTCTATGCTCCTCCAATCTGCTCGAGTATATAAGTATATTGTTGATAAACACAATCACAAACTTGTTTAGATAAAGAATACTCTGTTCATTAAGTCCATGAATATTGCCAGTGCATTTGTTAACACGAATAGAAATACTAGAAACTCGTAGTGGCCATATTAAATCCTGAATGCTATCTTGGGGATATCCTGATATTGAGTCCTAGACTAATAATATCTTGTCCTCAAGTTCACCTTAGAGAAAATCATGGCTAACTGTAACTGATTCGAACAAGTCATCAGTATATGGATGTGGGCACTTGTTATTCACTGTTACCCAATTTAGCGCCCTATATTCCACACATAACCAATGAGCCATCCTTCTTCTTGACAAATTAGACTGGTGCTCCCCATGGTGTGAAACTAGGGTGTATGAAACCTTGATCTAGTAGCTCCTCTAACGGTAGCTTTTACTCCTTAAGCTCTACCAAAGCTATGCAATAGGGAGCCTTGGAGATAGGAAATGCTCTAGGTAATAGCTCATTGGTGAACTCCATCTCCCTCTTGGTTGGAAACCCTAACAACTCATTTAGGAACACACTCCCAAAATCATGCACCATATCAATCTCATCAATTTGTGGCATCTGCTCATCTTGTGCCTCCACATAAGCTAAATAAGCTTAATGATCACTAGACAAAAGATGTGCTACCATACTTGTTGAGATGATACTCACACCTGCAGTATTCAACCTCCCTTGAAAACACAGTGGCTCACCACCTAGGTTATATAGCATCATCTACTTTTTCCTTTATTCAACTAAAGCTCCATGCTCAGCCAACTAGTCCATACCTATTATAACATCAAAGTCCACCATACCCAAAATGATCATGTCTGCACTGGATCTCTCCCCTAAGACCATCATCAGAACATCCTAAATAAACTCTCGTAGTGTCATTGTTTCACCAATTAAAGTACTAACCTCTAATGAAAATCCCAGTCTACTCAAAGGAATATCCAAGCATGCAACAAAACTATGCAAGATAAAAGAATGGGTGGATCGAGGATCAACAAGCACATGTGCAAATCTATTTGCTACAAGAATAGTACCTTCCACAATAGGGCTAGATGAGTGAGCTTGGTTGGTAGTAAGAGTAAACATTTTCCTTGGGCATCTAGTCCTGACAAGGCACCTGATCTCATCCCTAATCTTGCCAAGGTGGATCCACTCTACTAGCTCTAGAATAGTCCCATGTCATGTGGCCCTGTTGGCTACAAGTAAAACATTGACCTTGTCCAAAATAGGGTAAGCCTAAATGATGATGCTGAAATCTCTAGCACACTCCTTGATCACTATCTCTACCCTTGGCCTGACCTAACATTGGTCGGATAGGCTGTGCAATCATCCTCTTAGAAGTAAACCTATTCTTCTTGACTCCTCCTACCAATTGCTTAGGGCTACAAAATCTGCCTATCTCTGTTAGGATTACTTAACTTGTGCTCCAACATAGATGCTAACTTCTAGATGGTTTAGATCAATGTTTAGACCTCGTACACACTTCTAGATCTCCCTTTTGCTTAGAAGAGCACACATTTGGGGCAAATCTCTATAACCATGCAAACTCCACCTCATACTGTGCTACTGTTATACCCTATACAAGGGTCAAAAACTCAAGCTCCATCTTCTCAAGAAGATGTGGGAGAAGAAATTGCTCAATAAAGATGATCTTGAAGTCATCCCATGAAATCTCCTGAACTCCATCAAAGTAACTCCTTTGCAGTTGGCCACCACTAGGCGGCATTGCCCGTCAGCAAGAATGTAGCCACTACCACTTGTGGATGCTTTAGCATTTCCATCACCTCAAGTATTCTCTCCATATCAAAAATTCATGTATCAACTACCTCAGGTCCATCTCTGCCAATGAACTTAGGAGAAATCCTACTAAACCTCTCGAGAAGGTTGTCCATTGGTTGACACTCCTCTCCCCGTGAGTCCAATTTCCCATCTACACCCGATATGGAAATGGTGCTCATTTTCCACGACTATGGCCCCTTAAAATCCATAAGGAAATGATCAAATTCACGGAAATTTCCAATGCCCCTTTTGAGATTAATGGCCTCTCATGAAGTCCACAATTACTTTTCTAGAATTGAAGCTTTAAGGAGGGTGTTTAAGCTAGGATTGGACACCACTTTGATGCATCTATGAACAAGAAACAAGGTGCACCAAGTCCCTATTTGCTTTGTACCACTTAAAGGCCCAAATTAGAAACCTAAAAACCCAAGCTTTTAATTATCAAATCAAAGTTTAATCATTAAGAAAGATAACCAGAACAGATTTTCCTAGAGAGGATGGATTATGAGGCATTTGAGCATGCGAACAATCTTCGATTTCATTCTGCATGCAGTCATCAAAATAAATCCTTCAAGAGTTTGTTTAGTACTCAAGATTTCCAAGTAAAATTAGTGCATTTCATATCATACTTTGCATATATAACTATTGACATTCAACATGCATTCAGATTCCAAGTTGAATCTAGCATAAGAACACAGCTAAAAGTAAAACATTCAAGAACTTTATGTATGTATCAAATAGTGGCAGTAACATGTTCTTTTCAAAGTTTTCAAGACAAAACAATTTCTTTTCTTATGCTAATCCAAGACAAACATTGGTAATCTTTCCCAAAATGAAATTCTTTACTGCATTTGAGCTATGGACAATAGGATTTCTGGCTGGTTTTCCTGCGTTGTTAGTTCTCCTCTTTGCGTGGACTTCCATCTCAGGCACCAATTCCACCTTTTCAAACTTGTTTCAGCACCTTCCCAAGTATTCATATTTTTCATTCTAGGTCCACCCTCACCGAACTCTCCTCCCACATCTCCTTTCCTAGTAGAAGCTCCATGAATTTTTCCATTCTCTTTCTCTCTTCATAGGGGTTGGAAATGTTCTAGGGCCTATGGTCTACTTCATTTTATACTTAAGTGATATGCTGGAGGGGAAGGATAGGTGGCATAAAAAGGGAAGCCAACTTCCTTGGAAAGGTGATTCCACTCTATTGGCTAGATTCCTAACTTTCCTCAAATCAGCCTAGTTTCATTTTCTTAATAAAAACCTCCTGTTTCACTCAAATTTCTCAATTATATCCTAGTTAGGGTTAATTTTTACAATTACACCCTAACTAGTAATATGATAAATCCCTAGTTTCCCTATTGTTTGTTGGTTTTTTTACATGAAATTTCGGTTAGGCATAGGCTAGCACTTTCCTTCCACAAGTCACCCATTAATTTCTCATTTTTACCCCATTTTAATTACAATTATCTTTTGAGAATTACTTAATGTGATTTTTAATATTTCCTTTATCTTAAAATTTTTTCTCTCTAAATCTCCAGATGATCCTAACTATCTCCCCTTAGTTGTTATTCTAATGTAATTCCTTGACGCACTTGTTCAATTTCTTCCTTAGCGGTTAAGACATATGCATAATAACTGCTTAAATAAATAAAAACTTATCCTTGTTTTGTAAATGCATTGATTTATTAATTGAAATTGTATATTTACATATATTACAAAAACCCAATGGGGTATATTTACACAAAAAATTGAAAATTTTATGCTTTTTATTCCAAGGATTATGTGTCTAAAAATATGAGAGAAAAGGGGTAAGAAATGCATGTGTTTTGAGATGATCTTGTTGAGATAATATATGGAATGGTTAGGAATAGGATGGGTATACAGGTGAATGAAAATTAAGTTGAGATTATGTGGGGAAAAATTTATAAAAATAAAAGAGTTTTATAGTGATTATAGGCATGTGAAAGAGGTTGAAATAGAATATTAAAATGGATGACAAAAAGAGATGGTTAGGGTGTAATTTTTAGAGTGATATTTGGGGTGTGATAGAGAATAGGATGAAGGTACCTGGAGAAGAAAATCAGATGTAGGTGAAGTGGAAAAAAAGATAGAATAGAAGGATAGAAAACTAAGATGTAAAATAAGGAGAAAAGGAAGGAAAATAATGAAAAGCTCACCTCTCTTTGGATGGATTACCTGCACGACCCTTTAGAAATCTTTTTTTTTTTTTCCATTTTTTTTTTTTTTTTGTTTCATATTAAACTCAAGAGGGGGTTGTGTCTTGGAGTTGCATGCACCTCCCTTCTATTTGTAGTTAATGTGGGAGTCCTTGGGAGGTGGAAGTTTCCTTGAGGAAACTCCCTACTATCACCTTCTTATCTTATTTTACTTCCTATCCCCACCTTATAAAACACACTGAATTATGAGTATATGAGGGTGTTCCATGTGATCTTCTTTGGTGGTGATTGTTGGTCGAGGAAGCCATGTTCCTCCCTTAGTTTTATCCATAGGATTTAGTATGGATGGCTTGGATCTACTTGAGGTTTTCCTATCCAAAATTCTTCTCCTGCATGATTCTCGCCTAGAACACCATTATTTTCTCCAATCAATAGGAATTAAAGGGTGAAACATGTTTTGCCATGAGAGAACACATTTTCTCTACTAAAATTATGGTGGAGAGCCCATCAAAAAAATCTCAACCAATCAGGCTTAGTTTTGGTCTCCTTTGTAGTCTTCTTTCTCACTGTTCAATCATTGTTTGAATGATTTCTCATTGGGTGCTTAGAATATCCATAAGCAAGAATAGGTCTTATTCTTTAAATTCATCAAAAGGATGAACGTTGATTGTTAATTTCTCTTAAATTTTCTCTCCCCTCTCCACTTATTTCCTTTTTTATTTTCTCATGTAGAAACATATGTTTATTGTTTACCACATCCCCCTGCATGGGAAAATCATGGAATTCCTTTGGTGGTCCCTTTTGTGATTAAGTAAGAGAGAGAATGAGTGAAATGAGACTTCATGTGGGCCCCAGTCTTTAACTTGTTTTCTTTTAGAAAAAGCTCGTGTAAATGTATCCATTTTATGTGACTTGAGCTTCCCTTAGAAGCTTCCCAAGGTGGTGGAGTCCTTGTATGCATGTAGAAACATATGTTTATTGTTTACCACATCCACCTGCATGGGAAAATCATGGAACTCCTTTGGTGGTCCCTTTTGTGATTAAGTAAGAGAGAGAATGAGTGAAATGAGACTTCATGTGGGCCCCAGTCTTTAACTTGTTTTCTTTTAGAAAAAGCTCGTGTAAATGTATCCATTTTATGTGACTTGAGCTTCCCTTAGAAGCTTCCCAAGGTGGTGGAGTCCTTGTATGTAAATGTATCCATTCAATAATTATATGGACCTATGTTTTTGATAAGACCACCCTCTTTAGTATTGATAAGGTCTAGCAATGCTTTAGGGTTTCTACTACTTAGACTTCGATAACAACACCCCTTTATCATTCTAAATTCCTAGACTCCATCATTTATTGTATGCAGGTCCATATAATTGCTTAAACGGTGACATTGCTCTCTTTTAGGTTTTTGAATGCTAAAAGCAGGATTTTTTTAGTTGTACCCTAATCCTGCAAAATGTGAAATTACCCTTAATTAGTGATATCTAAAGTAATTTCAAGGTTAAAATAGCTATATATAAGAATTTTATGTGTAATATGTCTGTATGTATCAAATAACCCCAAACTTACATTTTGCTAGTCCTTGGGAAGAACTACAAAAGAAAGAATAGAAAAATCTAAGACATGTAACCACTTTTGTAGGTAATGTTGTCTCAAGTAGCATATGCAAAAAGCCTTTAAAGCCTTACATTATCAAGGTGGATGAGTTATAGTCTTGTAAAAATTTTCACAAATGTTACCTATAAATATTTTTTTATTATAAAAACACATGGTAATTTATTTATTTTTCTTATAAAATTTTCTTCCACTCAATGTTTACCATGTATCTAACATTATCATGTTAAAAAAATGAACAATAATTCAAAATCTTACCCTTATGCCAAAGACATTGCATTACCAATCAAAGCTCTGAATGTGAGTGTGTGAGTATAGACAATACATAATAATTAGTCTTTAAGTAAAATATAACCTAAATTATTAGCCAAAAGTATGCTTCAAGTTCAAATCTCATAGGATATAACTTATAGCAAACAAGAAGTCACCCAGACATGTATAAATCTCTCTTTAATATGTGAGTAAAATAATATTCATCAAAGCCAAATTCTCACATATTTCATACCAAGGCACGATAACTTAGAAAAAAAAATGTGATAATGGTCTCATAGAAAGGATATCAACTATTAAAGAATGTTACACACTACTAGAATCCCTATTTATTCATAACCACATCCAAGCCATACTACTCCTAGGCTCAAGTTTGGACTTTTACTAGGACAAATCAAAGGCTTCAACAAAATGTTTTAAAGAATATGTAAAGGCCTATAAAGTGTATTCACAATTCTCTTTTCTTTACATGAGAGTGACATTCCCATATATTATTTTCCTTACTTTTCTTTTCTACTTTTCCCTCAATTTTGAATATATCTTTTCTTGTAGTTTTCAATTTTTCTTCTATGAAGCACTTTTGATGTTCTCCTTTTGAACTTTATTGTTCACACTTTTTCTTCAAGATATTTATCCAATCCTCTCTAAATATTTATAAAACAATGAAAAATGGATATATTATAGGGTTAAATATGGGTAATGGTTGATTGGCTAAAAAAAGACTTAATATAAAGGCTAAAGGGTGGTCTAACTAGTGAAAATAACATCGAGGAGGTGAAAGGCCATGTGTTAGTCAATGCTAGCCTCCATAATTTCCTAGGTTTCATATGACACAAGATATGTCTATAAACTCATGAGATATAGTAAAGTCTTTCATACGTTTTCTTAATAATTGACGAAGACGAAGAATAATGTGGCCAATTAAGAATTCATGTTTGTTGAAGCAAAATTAAAATTTATGTATAACCCTTAGAAATAAAGAATGTCTTTAGCTATAAGTCTCAACTTATCTTATTCAAGATCTCTAAGTTATACTTACTCTTCAACTTAAACTATGTATATAGGACTATTTTGCAATAATTATTATGAGTTGAATTTTCATAGAAAACTTTAGAAGAGGATAAAATGGCGAAGTACTTGCATACAAATCAATTTATTTTAAATATCCAAAAACTTCAAATTCTCATCCTTGTAAAAGAACTTACTACAAAAACCTCAAAAAATTCAATTTATTTTAAATAGAATTTTAACTAAGAAACTTATTAAAAACCCTCAAAACACAATAAAAATTATGACGATCACTACAACTTTGAAAATATCCCACTGTCAAACTTAAATTAAACATTGTCATTAATATTTATAAGTAAAAATCCATGGATAAAGAAAATAATAAACTTGAGAGATAAGGTAGGAAGAATTATACCTTACACGCTAATGACAATGCCTAAACTTGTTGACATAAACAATTAAATACAAAATAATATACATTGACTGCTAACGTAAATGCAAAATCTAAACCAACTCTAATGTATAATAGACCTACTATGGACTTAATCCTAGTAAACTGAATCATCAAGGGGGAATGCTTCCTCCTTTTGAAGGTTCCTGAGTTTTAGAAAAGGTTTTGATCTTTGATCATTTACCTTAGATATAACCCCATATTTTTCAATCTTGACTGTCCCATGCAGATAAACATAGCATACACTAAAAGGCCCAGTACAACGAGATCTTAATTTTCCTATAAAGAGATGTAGTCTAGAACTATATAGAAGGACCTTCTGGTGTGAATGATTTCTATAAATATGTCTATCGTGAACCATTTTGATGAATTCCTAATACTGTGTAGCTATATCGTTAGCATTTGTCCTTCTTTCCTCCAACTCTAGGAGTTGGAGTTTCTTGTGGGCACTTGCTGCAGTGTAATCAATGTTCAGTTGTTTAATGGATGGCAAGCTTATGCTCCAACTCAATAGGCAAATGATAAACCTTCTCATAATATAGTAGTCTCTATGTGACATTCTAATTAGAGTATTGAAAGTAGTACAAGTATGCCTAGAGTGCATCACTGACTCTTAAATACCAATCCTTATGATTAGGATTTATAGTCATTTCTAGAATGTGATTTATCTCCCGATTAGAAACCTATACTCATCCACCAGTATGGGAATGGTAGGTTGTTGTAACTCTATGGGTCACTCCATATCTTTTCATTAAACCTTCAAAGGCCCAGTTGTAAAAGTGTTTTCCTCCATCACAAATAATAGCACATGCAATACCAAAATGTGCAAAGATATTGTCTACTAAAAATTGGACTACCGCTTTGTGGTCATTTCTCTTGCATGCTAAAGCCTTTGCCCATGTAGGAACATGGTATACTTCCACAAGAATATGTAGATGTCCAAACAAATTAAGAAATGGGCCCATAAAATCTATAACCCTAGACATAAAAAATTACAGAATCAAGATTGGGTTCAAGGGCATCATATCCATATGTCCCATACTTCCTACCCTCTAGGAGTGGTCACATGCTATATAGAAAGCATGAGAATCATTAAAAATTATTGACTAATAAAATCCATACTGTAAAATCTTTGCAATAGTCTTCCTTGCGCTAAAATGGCCTCTGCAAGCATGATCAGGATAAAAGAGATTATATTATTGTGGTCACTATTAGGCACACAACTCCTTACTTTTTGGTTTAGATAGTATTTGAATAAGTATAGATCATCCTAGAGAAAATGCTTAACCTCAAATAAAAATTTAGACTCATCTTGTCTTGACTAGTTATTAGGAATTTGACCCATAACAAGATAGTTAACAATATCAATGAACTAAGGTAACTGGGAAATCTACAGAAGTAATTCTTTAAAAAGAATTATATTATAGGTATAGATTCATTAGAAGACTCTACAATAAACCTAGATAAATAGTTTGATATAATATTTTAGGAATATTTCTTGTCTTGAATCTCGATATCGAACTCCTAAAGCAATAAAATCCACTAGATAAGTCTTGATTTAGCATCGTTCTTTGACAAAAGATACCTCAATGTTGCATGGTTCGAATAAATTATTTGGATTCTAAAAAATAAGATCTAATTTGTCCAAGGTAAATACAACATCCAACAACTCTTTCTCTATAGTAGAATAATTATATTGGGCATTGTTTAAAGCCTTACTAGTGTAATATATCACATGGGGTAATTTTCAATATGCTACCCGAAAATAGTACCAATTGTATAATCGAGAGCTTCACACATTATCTCAAATTGTGCACTCTATTTCGATAACTTAATGATAGACACAGAGGTGAGTTTAGCCTTTACAAGATCAAATGCTTTCATATACTTTTTCATCAAAATCAAAATTTGCCTCCTTTGCAAGTAAATTACAAAGTGTTCTAGAAATTTTGCTAAAGTCTTTGATGAATCTTCTATAAAATCCAGTATGGTGTAAGAATGAGAAAATCTCCTTTACTGTCCTTGTAGGGGGAAGATTATATATGAAACCCACTTTGGCTTTATCAACCTCTACGTCATTGTGTGATATTATGTGTCCTAAAGCAATTCTAATTTTCACTATAAAGTGGTAGTTTTCCCAATTTAACACTAAAATTTTTTCTTAGCACCTATCCAATACTGAAGCTAGATGGGCTAAGCACTCATCAAAAGATGACTTTTGTAGCATTTGTTCATGAAAGGAAGAGGAAAGTGGTCTTTCCTCTTGACCAAATTCAATTTTAGCAATCAATACAAACTATCTACCCAATGGTCCTGTGAGTGGGGACTAATTCATTATCTTCATTTTTTACTACCATGACACTTGATTTCTTGTGTATAATTTGAACTAGGCTGACTCAAGAGGTGTCTAAGAAAGGATAAATAACTCCAACATCTAACAACTTAAGAACCTCCACTTTATAATCCCCATTAAAAATGGATAGCCATGCTTCAAGTAGATTAGAGTGGAAGGATATAAGGAAAGTATTTGAACTAGACTCTCATTCATGTTAACCTCAAAAGTTTCAACAAAATCTATATGTTGTCCATCATTAAAGACATTTAGCTTAATTTTTATATTGCCAAAGGACAATACATAGTGACAATCTTGCAATTAATAATTGATTTAGGTGTGTCCAAGAATGGAAGTCCCAAATTGCTAGTATCTAACTATTAGGATTGGCTACATGTTGGGTGTGTAAAACTAAAAAATCTACAAAGCATAGAAAATTTTCAAACCTACAATAAAACATCTTCTACCACACCATGAGGAATTTTTACTGATCTGTCTGTTAATTATAATGTAGTGTTGGTAGGCTTCATCTCACCCAACCCTAGTTGCACATATTCTAAATATGGCAACATGTTGACACTAGCCACTAAGTCAAGTAGTGCCCTATTAATCATGTGTTCCCTTATTACACAAGATATAGTTGGACAACGAGGATCCTTATACTTGGGAGGGGTATTGTGATGGATTATAGGGCCAATTTGCTATGCGAGAATAGCTTTATTTTGTATATTTAGCCTTTGCTTCTTTGTGTAGAGACATTTTAAAAATTTGGCATATGAAGGGATTTCTATAATGATGTTTAATAATGCAATGTTAATATTTACTTGTTTGAGCATATTTATTATTTCGTGGAAAATACACCCTTCTTTTCCATGTTTAATCATTGAGGGAAGGGAGCCTTAGGAACCTATGGTGTATTTAGAAGAGGTTCAGAGGAAAGGAGAGATGGTTGATCTGTGACGACCTGGGTTTTATATGATGCAAATTTCATAAAAAGGCGATCTCTTGCTTTATAAATATGAAATGCATGAAAATATTTTTGTTTTGGAAAAAAATCTTTTGTATAAAACCCCGAGTGTCAAAACACATTTTCCAATTATCTAGCCATGGCATAGTTTTAAATTGACTCCATTCCCAAGAAAGTGTTAGTTACAGCCTCAGCTATAGAGAGTAACTACAATCAAGTAACATTGAAAGATAAGGTAGGGGTTTACTTACTTGCACTTAGTCTGGGTGTCTTCTGTCACAGGCGTACCTTGTCCTTAAGTGTTTACTTTGTGTCTGAAAAATGTTGAGGATTGGGTGAATATATACTATACTCAGTAGGAGTCCCTCACTACTAGTTTTACAAGGAATGCTATATTTAAAATCATATGCTTTTTCAAAACATGTGCATGTTCAAGTTTGATAGTGAGATTAAAAACCATTGTCGAATTGGAATATTGATGTCTTAAAGAATCACATAATCCAAATCGAAAGTATCATATATATCACAAACATAATGATATGCTTAAGATGCTCAATTGAATCCAACTCCTGGATATATGGTATGGTCGACCAACCTCATGTCATGCCATATACAATGCAAGTAAATCCTCAAACCATAGGGCCCAACTATGCCCACGACCTCGCCGCCGTGTGGTCCCCGGGTACCTGAGGACACTTGGTCATAGCCTCCACGGGGCATATGACACTTCGACCCAGTGCCGTGACACGAGTGGTAGTCCTCTGTACCACATGCAGTCGAAGTAAGAACATGCCTTTTTGGTGTGGTACCCTTTCCACCTAATAGTGGTAGAGGCTGGGAGGCCACCCCAAACCTCTCGTCACAGCGCCCACAAGCTTACTAGCCCAAATCATAAAATATCAAGCAAGCAAAAACCTCTTTTTTCAAAACCTGTCCTCTTTGGGTCCCTAACAACTGCTTGGCCCTCACAACTGCTTACCCAGCGTCTTTTGGGCACTCCAGCATCTTTTGGTAATCCTCAAGGATATGCAAATTTTTTTTCAAGACTCAATAATCATAAATCATGCAATTTATGCAATCTTTTGCAAAACATGTCTATGCATAATGTATTTGTCATATGCATGCTAAATTCATTTATGAAATCAATTCATGCTAAACAAGTCATGTAACTTAAAACATAAAACATGCATTCTCAAAGCAATCATGGGTTCTTTTTAAAAGTCTAGTAGCAATAGAGCACCTACCTGGTTTGATCACGCTAGTCCTCTTGTCCTTGTATGTTCATCTTGCAGACAAGTCCTAGAGTACCTTTATGGGTCCTGTATATCATTTAAACATAAAATTTAATCATGATTTCTAGCCCTAAGGCCTCTCTTAGATTTCTTCTTGAGGTCTGGCCGTAGTTGATTCTATGGATTCATAAGATCCCCTTAAGTCTATGCCAAAATTATGGATGAACCATATTCATCTATGCGGCCCTACCATCATGGTTCCCAAGATGCCCGTGGGTCCTGGTCGAATCGTGATAGCCTCACGTGTGTGTGTGTGTGCAAGCCCGAGCTATGCACTGCAGCACGCGTTCTAGAGAGCGTCGCGTGAGTGTGTCCTTAGCACCAGGCATGTGCGTCTCAGCTCCCAGGGCACCTCGTGCATCCTATTCGAGCCAGGACCCATGCCCCACATCGCGCGCACCCGAGGACCGCGCCAGGAACATGCCCCAGGCATGCGTCACGCACCATGCCCCTGGGACGCATTGCCTTCGTTGGGTTCCCACACATCTAGGTCCTTCCACAGAGGGCAATGTTTTCTGGCCGGAAAACCTCCAAGATCTGGTTTGAATCTGGGAAACAATGAAGGGGAGATAGAGAGGGAGATGGGGGCTTACCTGGATAGCTGGAGATGCCCTCATTTGGGTGGTGTGGTTCCCTCTTTCCTGTCTAAAAACCCAGATCGCCAGGATACTCGAAGATGGGAGAAAACTCACCATCCTGGTGCGATGAGAGGAAGAAGGGGGGGTGGAGAGATGGGAAGGACGGCTGGCCCAAAGGGATGACCTGGACCAGAGCCGAAAATTGCATGGAAGCCTAAGGAGGGGTTTTTTTATTTTTGCCGGAAACCCCAGCCCCAAGTTGCCGGGAAAATGTGATTCGAAGAGGAGGGAAATAGGGCTTTTTATAACCATTCCATGGCGATGCAGCCAATGGCGGTGGTGGAAACCTCTGGAAACTAAGGGTTTCTAGAGAAATCAAGAGGAAGAAGACAGGGGGTGCCTTTATCAAAATCGTCCCCTGCGATTTTCATCCTTTTTTGTTTTTTAAATGCACATTACAAAATTGCCCCTAATCTTTAAACGGCCATAACTTCTTCATACGAACTCCATTTTCGACGTTCTTTGAGGCATTGGATTCCATTTTTCAAGTAGAATCTAATGGTACCAAGTTCCTTACTAATTCCTTTAGTTATTATTTTAAATAAAGTAAAACATTTAACACGGTTCATGTCCTATAGAATGTTCAATTCATTTTTGTCAAATGGATGCAAAGATAGCGTAAATTGCTCGGGTCATTACACCTAATTCTCCACAAGTATAGCAAGTGGTGTTGAAAGTGGGAGATGGTTTGCCTGAATGATTCCTGTTACACCTAAGGCATGTCTTCCAGTCTGGTCTTCTTCCTTTGTTTTCAAATGCATTCTTGAGAGGTGGCCTAGGTCCAGATGACTGAAATGGTCTCTTTCCTTTATTTCTCGTGGTGTTGGTGTTCGTAGTTTCCTTTATGGCCTAATTCCTTTGATAATATTTTTCATATAGGGAGGCCATCTCTACGGCTTTGGCTACGGTGGAAGGTTGGAAACCTAGAACTCTATTCCTAAGTCCTAGGTTGAGCCCATCTACAAATCTTTCCGCCACTTCTTCCTCATTAGCACAAGCATGTGGTGCAAATCTTCGGAGGTTGATGAATTTATTTTCATACTATTGGACAGTCATGTTTCCTTGTTCTAAGTCCATAAATTCTTTCTCCTTTTGTTTTCTTACGTATTTAGGATAATATTTGTCATTAAAGACCTTTTTAAATTCTTCCCATCCTATTGTTTCTTGCTGGTCAACATAAGTCCTTTCTGCTATGTCCCACCAAAAGGTAGCCTCTCCCTTAAACACAAACGTGGCCACAAGTACCTTTCTTTCTTCAGCTATCTTCATGGCTTTAAATATCTTTTCAATACCAATTAACCATTTTTCAGCTGTAGATGCTTCATCTTCTCCTGTGAATGAGGGAGCTAATTTCTGAAACCTTTCTAGCTGAACCTTAGTCCTATCTATTGCTTTATTAGGGGAAGGATCTCGTGTGGTAAGGGTTTGGGTTTGTTGATTACTCATGCATTGTTCCATATGATATACGAATTGTTGGAATAATTCAGCCATCCCATTGCCCGACCCAATGGAGTCCACTGGTGGGGCTTCAGGTCTTGGGGCATCGCTTACTTTCTTTCTAGGCATCTATAAATCACAAGGTAATTCACAAGACCTTAGTATGTGTTATCATATTACCCCTTAATCTTTCATGGATGAAACTTGATTATAAGTTATTCTCCTCATAACTGGGTTGTGAGTAACGTCAAACTGGGCTCTGATACCAACTGTGATGACCCGGGCTTCATATGTTGCAAATTTCATAAAAAGGCAAGATGTCTTGCTTTAGAAATATGAAATGCATGGAAATCTTTTGTTTTGGAAAGCAATCTTTCGTATAAAACCCCAAGTGTCAAAACACATTTTCAAATCATATAGCCATGGCATAGTTTTAAATCAACTCTATTCCCAAGAAAGTGTTAATCACAGCCCCAACTACAGAGAGTAACTACAATCAAGTAACATTCACTAAAAGATAAGGTAGGGGTTTACTTGTACTTAATTTGGATGTTCTCTGTCACGGGTGTATCTTGTCCTTAAGTGTTTACTTGTATCTGAAAAATATTAAGGATTGGGTGAGTATACACTATACTCAGTAGGAGTCTATCACTACTAGTTTTACAATGCATGCTATGTTTTAAACCATATGTTCTTTAAACCATGTGTATGTTTGGACACTCATGTTCAATATTGATATTAAAAGCCATTGTCAAAATAGAATACTGACAACTTAAAGAATCGCATAATCCAAGTCAAAAGTAACATAGATATCATAAACATATACTATGATATGCATAAGATGCTCAACTGAATCCAACTCATGGATCTATGGTCGACCATACCATAAATCCATGAGTTGGATTCAGCTGACCATCTTATGCATACCATATATGTTTATGATATCTATGTTACTTTCAACGTGGATTATGCGATTATTGATGTTGTTAGTATTCTATTTTGACAATGGCTTTTAATATCGATATTGAACATGAGTGTCCAAACATGCTCATGGTTTAAAGAGCATATGTTTTAAAACATAGCATGCATTGTAAAATTAGTAGTGACAGACTCCTACTGAGTATAGTGTATACTCACCCAAATATATCATTTTTCAGGACAACTCCATTCACGAGTAGAAGACGCCTCAGGAAATGTTAGTGCTATGAGCAAGTAAATCAAAAGAGACAATTATACATGTAAGTAAACACTCTACCCTTTGGACATGTATTTGTATTTATTTATAGTTGGGCTGTGAGCTTTGACTGGATAGACCTGGGAAGACATTTATGATTTCTGAAATTTTCAAAAACTACTTTGGTTGTTGAGAAAGCAAATGACACTCGGGGTTTTCAAAATGAGTTTAAAACAAAAATATTTTCCGTTGCATTGCATTGCTTTTATACAAATGGTTTTCAAATAGGGATGCATCCCGCCTTAGGAATTAGATATTGCATTTAAAAATGCATGGGAAAACCTAGGTCGTGATAGTTGGTATCAGAGCCCAGGTTTTATCCTTTCACAGCCAGTCCAGCATGTCCAAGGGTCATAGACAATCGAGAAAATGAAGAAGTAGTAGAAATAGAAGTAGTAGAGATGACTAGCATATTAATGCTCAAGGCATTTCACCATAAACAAATAGGTGAAAAAGGAGACGGGTCTAGCAAATACTTAGATATTGGATGGCTTAAATATTATCAATAAGGATTGTTGTGCAGTGGTGCAAACAGGGAAACTCATATATAAATTAGATTATGACGAGAATGATGGATGAAGATGTTAGTGAACTTGTTAGTAGATAGTTCTGACCTGTAATAGATTAATCTCACCAAAGGTGAGAAAATCAAAGAACCTAGATGGCTATCTTACCCTTCTAAAAAATATCAGAATATGAATATAATCGGGGATGTAAAAGACAGACTTTGAGAAGATTTTGATGATAATCTAATAGGGATGAGCATACAAGATGATACTAGGGGATAACTGTGACTCGTACTAGATCACAAAGGTATGGATCCTGAAGGACTTAGCTCAATTTTTTATAACTTCATTGGAGTCTTGTGAAGAGTGAAGTGCTATCTAATAATGACTACCTGAGTATAATGGAGGAGATCAGAAGATGCACAATTGACATATTATGTGATTAAGAGAAATATAACACGAATATGATAGGGAACTATATTCGATAGTGTTACCAAAAGATTTTGATGATAATATTAGGGATGATAGATCTATGATAATAGATTGATCCTAACAAGAACTTATAAGAGAAATTGATCTAGGTAGACAAAAATGAGGATTTTGAAGAAAAGAGAGAAAGAGATAGAGATGTAACTATAAGTATTCGATGAATATTGAATATTCAAAAGAAGAAGATCATGACTTTATGGAGATACATACAAATTTTTCATCTTGAATCCGATGGGAAGGTCAAACCAATCAAATTTGAAGGAATAATACTAGTTGAGTTGGTGATTTTATTGTAAAAGAGTATAAAAGAGAGAAAGCATATGGGGTTTAAGACTTTGAGTAGAGCATTGAATGTAAGGACATTATGCTGCACGAAAATTTCTGAAGAGGAATGGTGACCAACTAGAGATTAAATTCTACAAATGGTTTGATGCCAATATCAAGAATTGCAATTCGATTCTTATCGGATCCATTAGCTTATGTGGAACACCAATGGATATAGTCCATAACAAGGAAAATTTGGTGATATCCTACCTTGCCACTACATGAGTAAATAAAGTATACTGAAAAAGGAATTAAGCCAGGACAGTGACTTGTCCATTTGTCTTTCTTCAGCAAGTAGGGTACCATCAAGGATCAAATTGAGGTCTTGCTATTGGAAGACCAAATATCTTAAGACCATTATTTAGTCATTACCTTTAGAGTACTGTTGACTAAATAAAGGTATCCCACCCTAATTAATCAAGTATGTTAGTATCTATAAGTTAGTAGTCTCAGAGAGATATTATAAGTATTTGGACATGAGTTTTACCTAAAAGAAGTTACTTGTTAGACTAAGTCATTTGAGGGTATGAGGTCAGTTGATTAGGCCACATCATGGAGGAGCTACGAGTACAATGAATACAGTAACAACTGAGATAGGGGCAAAAATAAGAAGCGATCTAAACCAATGCGAAATTTTTTCCAAATCTTAATGGCTACCATGACAAGGTGAAGAAATTACTTTGGGTCTGAAAAATACTGCTGACTTGTATTGAAAAGAAAGGCAGATAAGCACTGATCGCTTTAGAGAGACCGTTGAGCTTATAACCTGTACATCTGGATAGAGATCAAAAGGTAATCGAATAAATTCTCTTTCTATATGTCTACAAAAATGTTCCATGCTTATCTGAGTGTTTTTCAAATTTGATGATTTAACAAATTTTCAAAGATAACTTGATGTAGTAGCTATTGAACGAGAACTGCTATTATAGGCTAAGTATGAGGAGGCACTTGAAAGATAAAATTTGAGGAAATGAGAAAACCACTACTTATGATGATGATACCCCCTGACAATTAAGACTGAATGGTTGACGATAAAGCATTAATAAAAGATTGAGCAACATATTGATATAAGGAATGGAAGGAGAAAAGTTGAGGTGGCCAGCACATTATAAGGTGAGATTTGAGGTTACGTTGCCTTTAGACAAAAAGTTAGTTGTTATGTGCATATACCAAGTACAAAAAGATCAATTGAAGGAATTTTCTAAGGACTAACCTTACTAGATTGAGTATAGAACTTTCGGACTGAAAGGTTACAAAGAAAACCATCAAGCAAAGAAAGGATAAAGAGGATAATGACAAAGGATTCAACCATGACAGGGTACTCAGTTATGAATAAGAGACTTTTTGCATAAATGGGAACATTGTTGGAAATCCTAATGACAAATTGATATGAATAGTGAGATAGGCCTCTGGACAAGAACATTTGACCCATGACGATGAATTAACCATAAAACATTTGACATGAGTTTGCATAAACGCTTCAGGGAGAAAGGCATTTGATGACTTCAGCTTCTATGAAACTTGATGTACAGTTCAGATATCCTAATTGCAATGTGAGATAGTATTATTGATGAAGGATGCTACTTGAATTGTTTCATGGTTTTATTTTGAATATGGACCCAAGTTATAGTAGAAAAACGACAGACAGTTGAAATTCAAAGTTAATCAAGGGTTTGGCTTTTATCATTAATCTAATTGGAGGACACATGATACCATATCAGCTATTGAAGTATCTTGGGGGAAAATATAAAGCAAAGAAGATAAGAAGAAAATTTAGACATACGGGAAAGAATGTAGCTTTTGGGACTCTTGCTAATGACATACAACCAACCATTAGAAGGAGACGTTGATGATGAAGAGATCACTAGATGGAAGACAAGAGGAAAAAGGGATTATCCTATGCTATTCAAAATGAAATAGGAGGAATAAGATCATATGATCTCAAAGAAGTATGAAGTAATTTATATACGAGTAAGAGAGTATGGTCATCTAAGGAGTAATGATAAACTAGCACGCATGGGACTATGTATCCGAGTACGTAGCGAAAGCGGCCCATATATACTTAAAGTAAACAGATAAGATATATTGACGATATATATATATATATATGTGTGTGTGTGTGTAAGGCCTTGTGGAGGGAATTATAACGAGGATAAATTGAGAACGTGCCTAGGATTGGTTACAAGATAGTATGACTAGCATTTTATGGACAACATTACTCCAAGTATTAACCCAATTAGAGTATTGGATAACGGAATAATGGATTCGTTGACAACAGAAGTATGGGAATGAAGCAAAGGAAGTTTCTTAGTTCGAGTTTTAAGGGAGTCCTCAGGAAGAATATGTCTTATCAAGAAGATAGTTGACTTGAAGGTAAGAATTTGTGAAATTTCGAGGACTAAATTCTTTTAAGGGGGTAGTGATGTAATGCCCTGAGCAATTTACACTATCTTTACATCCATTTGAAAAAAATGAATTGAACATTCTATAGGACATGAACTGTGTTAAATGTTTTACTTTATTTAAAATATTAAAGGAAGGAATTTTCAAGAAAACTTGGTACCATTAGATTCTACTTGAAAAATGGAATCCAACGCCTCAAAGAATGCCAAAAATGGAGTTCGTATGAAGAACTTAAGGCCGTTTAAAGACTAGGGGCAATTTTGTAATTTGTATTTAAAAAACGAAAAAGGACAAAAGTCGCAGGGGACCATTTTGATAACGGCACCCACTGTTTTCTTCCTCTCGATTTCTCCAGAAACCCTCAGTTTCCAGAGGTTTCCACCACCGCCATTGGCAGCACTGCCATGGAATGGCTATAAAGAGCCCTATTTCCCTCCTCTTCGAATCACATTTTCCCGACAATTTGGGGCTGGGGTTTTCGGTAAAAATAAAAAAACCCCTCCCTAGGCTTCCCTGCAATTTTCGGCACTGGCCCAGGTCATCCCTTTGGGCAAGCCGTCCTTCCCATCTCTCCACCCCCCCTTCTTCCTCTCATCGCACCAGGATGGTGGGTTTTCTCCCATCTTCGAGTATCCTGGCGATATGGGTTTTCAGACGGGAAAGAGGGAGCCCCACCACCCAAATGAGGGCATCTCCAGCTACCCAGGTAAGCCCCCATCTCCCTCTCTATCTCCCCCTCATCGTTTCCCAGATTCAGACCGGATCTGGGAGGTTTTCTGGCCAGAAAACACCGCCCTCTGTGGAAGGAACCAGACGGGTGGGAACCCATCCAAGGCAATGCATCCCAGGGGCATGGTGCATGACGCATGCCCGGGGCATGGTTCCTGGCGCGGTCCTTGGGTGCGCGTGACGTGGGGCATGGGTCCTGGCTTGACTAGGATGCACGAGGTGCCCTGGGAGCTGAGACGCACGCGCTTGGTGTTGAGGACGCACTCATGCGACGCTCTCTAAAACGCGTGCTGCAGTGCGTAGCTCGGGCTTGCACACACACGTGAGGCTGTCACGATTCGACTAGGACCCACGAGCGTCTTGGGAACCATGACGGTAGGGCCGCATAGACGAATCTGGTTCATCTGTAATTTTGCCACAGACTCAAGGGGATCTTATGAATCCATAGAATCAACTATGGTCATACCTCAAGAAGAAATCTAAGAGAGGCCTTAGGGCTAGAAATCATGATTAAATTTCATGTTTAAATGATATACAGGACCCATAAAGGTACTCTAGGACTTGTCTGCAAGATGAATGTACAAGGACAAAAGGACTAACGCGATCAAACTAGGTAGGTGCTCTATCGCTACTAGACTTTTAAAAAGAACCCATGAGTGCTTTGAGAATGCATGTGTTATGTTTTAAGTTACATTACTTGTTTAGCATGAATTGATTTCATAAATGAATTTAGCATGCATATGACAAATACATTATGCATAGACATGTTTTGCAAACGATTGCATAAATTGCATGATTTGTGATTATTGAGTCTTGAAAAAAAATTTGCATATCCTTGAGGGTTACCAAAAGACGCTGGAGTGCTCAAAAGACACTAGGTAGGCAGTTGTGAGGGCCAGGCAGTTGTGAGGGACCCAAAGAGGACAGGTTTTGAAAAAAGAGGTTTTTGCTTGCTTGATCGTATATGATTGGGGCTAGTAAGCTCGTGGGCGGTATGACGAGAGGTCTGGGGTAGCCTCCCAGCCTCTACCACTATTAGGTGGAAAGGGTACCACGTTAAAAAGGCATGTTCTTACTTTGACTGCATGTGGTATAGAGGACTACCACTGGTGTCACGGCACTAGGTTGAAGTGTCATATGGCCCGTGGAGGCTATGACTGCATGTCCCCAGGTACCCGGGGACCATACAACGATGAGGCTGTGGGCATAGTGGGTCCTATGTTTTCGAGGATTTACTTGCATTGCATATGGCATGACATGAGCATGGTCGACCATACCATAGATCCATGAGTTGGATTCAGCTGACCATCTTATGCATATCATATATGTTTATGATATCTATGTTACTTTCGACATGGATTATGCGATTATTGAAGTCATCAGTATTCTATTTTGACAATGGCTTTTAATATTGATATTGAACATGAGTGTCCAAACAAGCTCATGGTTTAAATAGCATATGCTTTAAAACATAGCATGCATTGTGAAATTAGTAGTGATAGACTCTTACTGAGTATAGTGTATACTCACCCAAATATATCATTTTTTAGGACAGCTCCATTCACGAGTAGAAGACGCCTCAGGAAATGTTAGTGCTACGAGCAAGTAAAGTAAAAGAGACAATTATACATGTAAGTAAACACTCTACCCTTTGGATATGTATTTGTATTTATTTATAGTTGGGCTGTGAGCTGTGACTGGATAAACCTGGGAAGACATTTATGATTTCTGAAATTTTCAAAAACTACTTTGGTTGTTGAGAAAGCAAATGACACTCGGGTTTTTCAAAATGAGTTTGAAACAAAAATATTTTTCGCTACATTGCATTGCTTTTATACAAATGGTTTTCAAATAGGGATGCATCCCGCCTTAGGAATTAGATATTGCATTTAAAAATGCATGGGAAAACCCGGGTCTTGACATTAGGACATCTTGCTAGGAATTGTCCTAAAAGGAAAGTTGAAGAGCGTAAAGAAGATCAGGTTCCAAAGAGCCAAGGTCGTGTCTTTGCCCTCACTTCCAATGGAGCCCAGGCTTCAAATGCAGTAGTTGAAGGTATTCTTTCTATCTATGATACACCTACTAAAGTTCTAATCGATACAGGCTCCACTCATTCTTTCATATCCCGGGAGTTTGCATCAACCTTGGACATTATACCATTGGACTTGGACTTCACTCTAGAAGTCATGACTCCTGTAGGCCAGGAACTGCCCACCTATTCTTATCTCTAAGATGTCCCCGTTTTGGTCAAAGATCATTTGCTACATGCGAATCTTATTCACTTAGATATGAATGACTTCAACACCATCCTAGGTATGGACTGGCTAGCCCTTCATCAAGCCTTTGTTGAGTGCCACCAGAAACATGTCACTTTTACCCTACCTAATGGAGACACTTTCACCCTCCAAGGAAGAAAGGATTATTCTGGAGTGTGTGTTATTTCTGCCATGAAAGTAGTTAAGCACATTGCTCAGGGATGTCCCTTCTTCTTAGCTAAGATTGAATCTATCAAGAGTCCCCAACCAAAGCTAGAGGATGTCGAGGTAGTCCAAGAATTTCCTGACGTATTCCCTGAGGACTTACCAGGTCTACCCCCACCAAGAGAAATTGAGTTTACCATTGACCTTATACCCGGTACTTCCCCTATTTCTAAAGCTCCTTACCAAATGGCTCCTACAAAACTAAAAGAATTGAAGATTCAGTTACAGGAACTACTTGACAAAGGGTTCATACGGCCTAGCATATCTCTATGGGGAGCTCCAGTCCTTTTTGTTTAAGAAAAAGGATGGCTCCATGAGATTGTGCGTAGACTATTGGATGCTAAATAGGGTCACCATTAAGAATAAGTACCCCCTTCCCCGAATTGATGATCTTTTCGATCAACTTCAGTCAGCCAGAGTCTTCTCTAAGATTGATCTACGATCCGGCTACCATCAACTTCGAGTTAGGGAAGAAGATATCCCCAAGACAGCCTTCAGGACTCGATACGACCATTATGAATTCAGAGTGATGTCCTTTGGTTTAACTAATGCTCCAGCCGCATTTATGGACCTCATGAATAGGGTGTTCAAGGAGTACTTAGACAATTTCATCATAGTGTTTGTGGATGATATCTTGATATATTCAGAAACTCCTGAAGACCATAAGGAACATCTAAGGATAACATTAAGCACCCTATGAGCACACAAGTTATATGCAAAATTCAGTAAGTGTGAGTTTTGGCTGGAAAAAGGTTAATTTCTTAGGACACATTATTTCTCAAGATGGCATAGCAGTCGACCCCGCTAAGGTTGAATCAGTACATAAATGGGAAAGACCTAAGATAGTCACAGAAATAAGAAGCTTCTTAGGACTTGCTAGATATTATAGGAGATTCATCGAGGGTTTTTCATGAATTGCTTTACCTTTAACTAAGCTGACCAGGAAAGACACAAGATTTGAATGGACTGACAAATGTGAGGAAAGCTTCCAGGAACTAAAGAGAAGGTTAACTATAGCACCTGTCCTTACCTTACCTTCAAGAAGTGGCGGATTTGAGATATACATCGATGCCTCGCAACAAGGACTAGGCTGCGTACTTATGCAACATGGGAAGGTAATTGCTTATGCTTCTCGGCAAGTCAAGAAGCATGAGGTCAATTACCCGACCCATGACTTGGAATTAGTGGCCATAGTCTTTGCCTTGCGAATCGGGAGACATTATCTATATGGGGAAAAGTTTGAAGTTTCAATAGATCATCAGAGTCTTAAATATATCTTTTCCCAACAAGACTTAAACATGCGATAAAGAAGATGGATGGAATACTTAAAAGACTATGACTTCTCCATTCATTATCACCCTGGAAAAGCTAATGTGGTAGTTGATGCATTAAGTAGAAAAACCCAAGGGATGTGTGCAAGTTTATTTACTAAGAGATGGAAGCTATTACAAGAAGTAATAACGTGGAAACCAGACATAAGTAAGTGCAAGATCATTATGGCAGGTCTAACGATAAAGTCGGCTATTAATGAAAAGGTTAAGCAAGCACAGTAAGGGGATCCAGACATACAAGCTTTAATAGGAAAACCAGGGTTTACTAAAGGGTAAGATGGTAGCGTTTACTGCAAGGAAGATTAGTGGTACCGACTAATGAAGAATTAAGACAAGAAATCTTAAAAGAGGCTCATCAGTCTAAGTATACTATACACCCAGGAGGAACTAAGATGTATCAAGACTTGAAGAGACAATATTGGTGGGATGGTATGAAAAGAAATATAAGGGAATTTGTGGCAAAGTGTCTAACATGTCAACAAGTAAAGGCCAAACATCAAAGACCTGCGGGATTGTTACAACCCCTTGAGTTACAATGGAAATGGGATCATATTACCATGGACTTCATCATAGGTTTACCCAGGACCTCTAAGGGTCATGACATGATCTGGGTAATTATTGATAGATTGACTAAGACAGCCCATTTCCTTCCTATACGCCATACCCAATCCACTGACAGCCTATCTCAGCTATACATCAAAGAGATAGTGAGTTTACATGGCATACCCCTTAGTATCACTTCAGATAGGGATAGCTGCTTCACTTCACAATTCCAGAAGTCCGTCCAAAAATCCTTAGGATCTTCCTTGAACTTTAGCATAGCCTTCCATCCACAGACCGATGGACAGCTAGAGCGCATGATCTAGATAGTCGAAGATATGCTACGAGCTTGTGCCCTCAATTGGAAGCAGAGCTGGTATGAAAACTTGCCGCTAGTGGAGTTCGCGTACAACAACAGCTTTCAGTCGAGCATTGGCATGGCTCTATACGAGGCACTCTATGGGAGACCTTGTTGATCACCAACCAGTTGGAGTGAAGTTGGAAAGTCCAGGGTGCTACAGTCTGAGCTGGTGGAGCAATGCACCGAGAAGGTCAAACTCATAAAGAAACGCCTCCTCACAGCTCAAAGCCGGCTAAAGAGCTATCCTGATCAAAGGAGGAGGTATATATTGTAGAATTTTGGGGGGAAAATTCCCTTAAGGGGGTAAGAATGTAATGACTCCATTTTTGTAACCTTGAAATCCCATGTTGGTAATGAAAAGTTCACCTTTTGAGACAAGGGTATTTTGGTCATTTTACTGTTCACCCTGACTAGACCCAGAAATTTGGTCCTTAGAATGATACCTTTAGGTGCGTCTCATAAAAAGGAATCCAACAAGACCAGAATCACCCAAAATGGAGTTAAAATGAGCAAGTTATGGCCCTTTGAAGTTCAAGGGCAAAATTGTAAATAAATTTAAAACGAATTGGCCTGAGAAAACAGGGACCCGTTTCGATACGGGCACCCTCTTCTTCCCAAACATATTGTATCATTGACATTCTAGAATGTTGGTGTGCAGGGGGGAAACCACCGCCATTCCATGGCGGTGGAAACCCCCCTCTAGAACCCTCCTTAAGCTCTATAAATAGAGCTCTTAGGCACCTCAAATGGCAGCCCAAAACCCTGGGAAAAACCAGTCTTGGAGTTGCAGGAAAGAGGAGAAACCATGAAAAATACCCAGCCATGAACTAGGTACACCTTAAACAACTCCAAACCCATCTCCCCCTAGTCTTAGGTTGAATGTCCCTAAGTTTTTGCATGAGAAACCATGCAAAACAGGGCTCTAGGGAGCCACAACAAACCCAGGACAGGTGCCTGGGGCATTCTGGTTCGACAGGGTCGAACCAGGGCGTCCCAAGGATGCCCACGTCACCACAGAACAAAAACGCACCTAGTGCATTAAAGGGAAACTGACGGGCACGTCCGTGGACTCGCCCGCAAACAAGAAAAGGGATGGAGGCCCAGTGCGTTGGCGGACGCGCCCTGTGGGGTGGGCGCCATTGACGCGGGACACGTTAGCGTCCCGGGTGCCCTCCTCATGTGGGCCTGCAACGGTGACGCCGTGCGTTCCGCATAAGTGGAACGCCCAGCCTAATGACACCCGGGAGCATGCGACCGCACGTGCGGGCCAGTAGCCGCTCAACCGAGACGCAAGTGATGCAGGGCCCGTTTTGGGGCTTCTATGTATTCTTAACACTAAAATACCCATAACTTGAGTTCTAGGACTCCGATTGAGGCGCCGCGAGAGGGGTTGTGTCCGTATCAACAACGCGGACAACCCAAACCATAAAATACCTAATCAAACCCCTATCTAAGGCTGGCATGACCCTTAAACCATGGTAATGGCATTGGGCCACTAAACCTTTGCAAACCTGACTATACCAAGGCCCAGTTAGGGACCTTAGGAGGCCCTTAGGCATGGGAATGAACCCTTAATGCCTAAGTAGTGAGGTAAACTATTCTAGAACCTATAGAAATAGGCCAACCTAACCTTTTTCCCCTAAACCATGTCCAGGAATGTACGAGGACAAGGGGACTAGCGCGATCAAACTAGGTAGGTGTCCTATCGCTACTAGACTTTTAAAAAGAACTCATGATGCTTTGAGAATGCATGTTTTGAGTCATGGTTGCTTTTGTAATGCGTGTTTTAATTTTTTAAGTTACATGTCCTGTCTTTATGCGTATATCATATAAACTTATGTTACATCCTTATGCACATGACCTGTTTAGCATGAATTGATTTCATAAATGAACTTAGCATGTATATGAAAAGTACATTGCGCATATATTTCCAAGACATGTGTTACATGCATAAACATGTTTTGAAAATGGATTCTTGTCTGCATGATACATGCATAGACATGTTTTGAAAAAAAAAGGTTCTTGCCTGCTTGATAGTATATAATCTGGGCTAGTAAGCTTGTGGGCACTATGCCAAGAGGTTCGGGGTGGCCTCCCAGCCTCTACCACTATAGGTGGAAAGGGTACCATGCCAAAAAGGCTTGTCCTCACTTCGATTGCTGTGGTAAATGAGGACTACCACTGGAGGTGTCACAACACCTGTCGAAGTGTCATATGCCCCGTGGAGGCTATGACTGAGAGTCCCTAGGTACCCGATGACCACACGGCACTGAGGTCGTGGGCATAGTGTGCCCTATGTTTTTGAGGATTTACTTGCATGCATATGGCATGACATGAGTATGGTCGACCATAGATCCATGAGTTGGATTCAGTTGAGCATCTTATCCATATCATAGTATATGTTTATGATATCTATGTTACTTTTGACTTGGATTATGCTATTCTTTAAGTCATCAATATTCTATTTTGATAATGGCTTTTTATATCGATATTGAACATGAGTGTCCAAACATGCACATGGTTTAAAGAACATATGGTTTAAAACATAGCATGCGTTGTAAAACTAGTAGTGATAGACTCCTACTGAGTATAGTGTATACTCACCCAATCCTTAATATTTTTCAGATACAAGTAAACACTTAAGGACAGGATACACCTGTGACAGAGAACATCCAAATTAAGTACAAGTAAGTAAACCCCTACCTTATCTTTTAGTGAATGTTACTTGATTGTAGTTACTCTTTGTAGCTGGGGCTGTGACTAACACTTTCTTAAGAATAGAGTTGATTTAAAACTATGCCATGGCTATATGATTTGAAAATGTGTTTTGACACTCGGGGTTTTATACGAAAGATTGCTTTCCAAAACAAAAGATTTTCCTGCATTTCAGATTTCTAAACCAAGAGATCTTGCATTCTTATGAAATTTGCATCATATGAAACCCGGGTCGTCATAGATATATGGCTATATTTTAAGTGGTTGTTCTTCTTTGTCAATGCTACTAAGGACCTATAGGTTCACTTACTTGAATTATGAAAGATAATGAGAATGGGTTATTAAAAATTGAAAAGGTGCTACTTAGCCCTACATTACTAGAAGTAAGTAGCTGAATTAGTGCAACCTACCATAATATATAGTCTAATAGTATAGTAGGTGAGCAAGTTAGTGAAGATGCTTAGGCTAATAGATAAGGGAGTGTTGATGCATAGCCTTCATTCTACTATGCTATGCAAATGTTACAAAGTAACTTAGCTTGATGTTAAGAGAGTCAAGGGGAACATCCTACATAGAAGAGTCATTGTTCACTGACTTTCTAAGGCATAACCTTTTGATCCCCTACTAAAAAGGGGCAAAGCTACTTGGCATGCCTGACTCTATTAGTGCTATTTTAATAAGGGCTAATAGGGGCTACTTCAGATTCAATTCAAAATGCACCACTTAGTTTTGGAAGCCCTTATCATTATCAATCAACTCTAAGTAAGATGACCAATTCCTTGTGAATCTATAAATTTGAAGAGTATGCCACAATAAAAGAGATGGTCACCCCATGCATTTCATTCTTTCTGAAATGGAAAAAAAAGTACCTTACCCACTCCAATCATGTTGAACCTCTCCTTGTGATCAAGATGAGGTAGATACCTCCCAATCATGTGATGGATCAAATCATAGTTTCCTTAGGTAGCCACCAAAGGTGCACTCTCTTGCTATCTTGTTATCTACCATGGTCTGGGATTGTCGCTAGGTCTATTAGATTGGAGCAAAACTATATGAGAACATATCACCCATCTTCAGGGACAAGGATCAAAAAAACTTCTCATTCTACTTACTATAGCCTAGGATGGGCATCGTCATCTAGCCATTCCTTATTGCTCTGATCTCCCCAATGCTTAGGATGTTGTTTGTGCCAAGAGCCATAGTTATTTGCTATTTTAATTTTTTTGTCTTTTCTCATTATTGATACTGGTAAGATCCAGTTAGATGATGTTTGATGGTTGGTTGTGAGAGGACTCTTAGTACCTGCATACCTAAAAGGGCATGCATAGTAAAAGACAGTCATTTGATTTTCTTTCTTGCTCTCCCTTAGTAGCGAGAGAGTATTTTATCTATCTGTATAGCTTTGGTAGATTTTCTCCAATGCAATCCACAAACTAAGATTACACAAATCACTTGGCAGATAAGTCTGATGACTCAGTAGTAGTGTGAAATTGAGTTTCTCCTACAATGGATCTAATTTGTATTTAGGGGCAATACATGCCAAAAGTATTGAAGAAGAAGCATGCATAAGAGTATATAACCAACCCACCCTTCTATATAACCTATTAACATTAGTGAAGTGGCTGGATGCATAAGGGAAATGCGCATTTGTGAGACCTTAGTCATGATGTATAGGGGAATCAACTAGGAGCACAGTAAGGGGTACCCCTACTAATTAAAGGCTGGTAAGATTTTTAGCCCTATCGATGTCTCCATCTACAATATAATAGGGCCTTTTCGGCTGCTTGCTTTGTATCTTAGTGAAATTAGGCTATTGCCTATTGACATGATGGGTCAATAATAGCAATGCTATTGACAGACTCCACCTAGTCCCAAATACGAGAGGAATTAGATCATGGTCGATTATGTATCAGTCGGGGTTCAACAGTGTGATATTGTTCACTTTGGCATAGTGTGTCTCACGGCTTTAAAATGCGTCACAACTATTAGAGATTCCCATAGTCTTATAACCAACCCAAATCCTTCTCCCTGGGCAATGTGGGACTAACTCTCAGTTCCTCAGCTATCTCGCACTTATGGGGTCCCTAAGCCTTCACCTCTTTCCTCCTTAGGGAACATGTGTCCTCGCATGACTGCTTGAGTCCCTCAGCCATCTCCCATCTATGGGGTCCCTAGGCCTTCTCCCTTCACAACCATCGACACAACATGTTGTTAGCCACCACACCATGAGGGGAATTGGCTCTGATACCATTTGTAACAGCCAAGGATCCAATAGTGTGATATTGTTTGCTTTGGCACAATGTGCCTTACGGGTTTAAAATGTGTTACAACTGTTAGAGATTCCATGCTCTTATAACTAGCCCAAATCCTTCTCCCCGAGCAATGTTGGACTAACTCTCCGTCCCTCAGTTGTCTCCCATCTATGGGGTCCCTAAGCCTTCACCTCTTCCCCCTTAGGGAACATGTGTCCTCGCGTGACTGCTTAAGTCCCTCTGTCGTCTCCCATCTATGGAGTCCCTAGGCCTTCTCCCTTCACAGCTAGTAGCACAACATGCTGTTAGCCACCATACCAAGAGGGGAACTGGCTCTGATACCATTTGTAACATCCAGGGTCCAACAATCACAATAGTGTCTGCTTTGGGGCACCCACACACCCCTCACAGCTTTACTCTTCTCTAAAGAGAAAACACCTTGTGACCATTAGAGTTCCCTTAGGTCTCTCACCCCTCCTGGGCTTCACCCTTGAGACACATTGTTCAGTGGGCAGAGTATGCAACGAATACAATATTGTTCTCTTTGGGTCCCTCACCCCTCTTGGGCTTCACACCTCGTGACGCATTTTAAAGCTGTGAGGTACTTTAAGCCAAAGCGGACAATATCACGATGTTGGATTTCTAGCTATTACAAAAATTCAAGCCAAACCATACAAGCTAGTTAAGCCAAGGATTGAAGCCAAGAAAACAAGCCAAGGAAGCTTCCTAAGCTAGCCATGAAGCTTAGCCAATGGAGCCTTCAATGTTAGCCATCTAAGCCATCAAGCTAAACTAAATGGAAGGCTAGGATTGGAGGAGATTCAAGAGAGTTATCGATGAGTTATTTTGAAGATAATTGAGGGAAAATCTATTAAAATAAGATGGCATGTGAACCAACGGGATAAGGCCAATCAATTTTTAGTTTTTTTTCTCTATTTTCCCCACTTTTTCCTTCATTTCCACCTCACCCTTAAGATGCGCTAAGAATTTCCAAAACTCTATCTCATTCCACCTCATTAGGAAACTTTCCAACCAGCCAAATTTCTCCACTTAACACCTTCTACCTCTTTCCTAACCTATTCTTGCTCACTTCCCTACAAAAACAAGCATTCAATGAATTTGGAAGGGGGGAGATGCCCCTTCCTAAAATGGTGGGGTCTCCTACCTACTTCCCTTCTTTAATCCCAACCACCTTCCACCCACATTCATAAATGAAAACTCTAGCATTTCCTTTTCTTAACCATTCAAAGTAGCTTGATTTGATCCCCACCACACCTTAATGTTATGGTATCCTAGGAGAAGAATTATAAAACCCAGCATACATCTAAGCATGGAAGGACTCTTTTACTAAGGAAAAAGATGCCTCCCCCATTAGGAAGGAGACATCCTATTCCTAGCTCAAGTTTCTACTCCTTTTTTCTTTGGATTTTCATTGTTAAGGTGCTGCTACTTCTTTTCCTAAGGTGCAAAGTATCTCCCCAAACTATTCCACACCTAATTTAGGGTTTTTGCTTCTATTTTCAAGGTCGGTTTCTCTTGTTTACTCTAATTCTTTTCATGCTAGGTTGCCTTGTGTTCCTTTAGCTTTCCATTGCTTTTAAACTAAGATTCAAGGATGGTTTTCCCTTGGAATGATAGCCAAGTGAAGTCATCTTGAATATAGTTTTGTTCTTTGTTTTTCATTGCATCTTTATTCTCTTTCAGCCCTCTTGATTTTCCACCTTTGTTTGCTTAAGTTCCATTGGTTGTTGCCTTAGTTGTGCATAAGATTTTCCCTTGATTTCAAGCATACTTGTTCATGAATGAATGTTGGAAAATTGAATAAGAATTTATCTTGTAATTAGGGATTTGATTGAGATTAAGAGAACATCATTGTAATAGCATTTAAGTTTCAGATTTGGACTATATGTATGGAGTGTTATGTTGATGACTTTTTGGATGTGATTCAATGAAGTTAGTTGGAAATTTCAATTCATGTTTCTGTCCGGAATTTAATTCACTTTGTTGTTGAATGTTTGAATGCATTAGAAGTGATTAATTTCATGATTTACATGTAATACTCATTGAATGTTTCAATCACCTTACTGCTGGAATTTCTTCGCATGAAAGGTGTATGTTAATTTCCAGCACAATATAATCTTCTTCACTTTCCTTTTCAAGATTCCAATTAGATTGTTAGATACCTTAGTTAATGTTTGAAATAGATGCCATGCTTTGGTTTCCAAAGAAGTTGATTAAACCACTCTTATCCAATGAATCATACATACCATTCCATGGTTTCATGTATGTTAATTGAGTAGTTTTTCTTTCATTATTGTTAGTAATTGCTTGCATTTATTTCTCTTGATTAGTTGGAGTTGGATTAATAAATGTTTTCATACTTGTTAAAATAGATGATTTGGTTGCTTACTTTTGCATGATTAGGAAAGTAGTTACTTAAAGAATGTTTCTATTATATTAGTTGTTATTTCATGTTTAAGAAGTTAGTTTAGGGAAGTTGCTAAATTACATTTTAGGAAAGTTGTTAATTAGGAAAGTCATAAAATTAGATGTTTTTAATTTAGGAAAGTTTTAAATTTAGAAAGTACATGTTGTAGGAAAAGTTTCCATTTAACATGTTTCTTGTTTTTGCTTAGTTTCCAATTTCATGTTTCAATTTTCGTTCTTAATTTGGACAAAAATTACTTTAATTTTTTCCAAGTAGGGACCACTAGCATCACAATAGTTCACTCCTCATGGGATCAACCTCACTAACATACTGTATTGCAAACGATTCATGTGCATGAGAGTTTATTTAAAACAACAACACAAATTCAAGTACAGTAGGTTTTATTATTGAAAAGTTCTAATGTCTATATTTTCTCTATTTTAGGGTTTTGCATAAGTTTATTATTTCAAGCATAATTCTTCTTCTTAGGGCACAAACTATCTAAGATTATATAAACTTAATTGATTAACTACCATAATTAGTATTTAACATTAAGAAATTACTAATTATATAAGTTAATTTCCTAGACTTATAATTAATATTTAAGTATTTTTAAAGATTAAAATTACTTAAATTGAACATACTAAATGCAAGGTAGTTTTATCCTAACCCTAGGATAAAAACTTAGCTTAAAATATTTACTCTTAACATCATATTAAGGTGTGAATTGAAAACTACTACTAACGATTATCAAAGACTAACTAGAACATAAACTAAAGCATTAAACATTTACTAAAGCAAATAACAAATTTACTAAGGAAAACTAAACTTCATTGCCTTAAATTTAAATTGTTACAAGAGGTAAACCTAAATGAAAAGAAAGAAAGAACATAAAGAAGTCAAATTCCTAGGGGAAGAAACAACATCACCTAGTTTTCTTGTCATTTCACTTAATGGAATCCATCATTGAAGTCACTCGAATCGGCATTATCACCATGCTTTCATCCACCAACTAATGGCTTACCCTTGTTTTTTCACTCAACCAAAGATAGAGAAAATCACAGAAGAAGCCACTTGCTCAGAATATACTCACCATTCAACAATCATCAAAGGGATTTTGATGTGAAAGAGAATGGGAAATGTAGGAGTGTTTGAAAGGGAAGATGAGAGAGTGTAAGGGAAGAGGATGTGTTGAATTTATGAGGAATATAATGGAGAGAAGATGAGGGATGGGTGGATGCATGGACAACTAGGGAGGTGGGAAGATATGGTTTGTCTTTGAAATTCAAGGAATAGATGGAATGATGTGTGGCTTGATGGAGTGTTGGATGTAAGAGAGAAGGAGGTGGTGAGTGCTATGCACATGGGATAGGGAAGAGAATGAGTTTATGCTTTTGAGATTGTAGAGTGTAAGAAGAAGAAAAAAATGGCCTAAAAGGAAAAGAGGTCATGGAGATGATGGATGCATGGGAATAAGGGGTGGAAGAAATGATGTGTTGCATTGAAGAATTATAGTGGATAGTAATTTGTGTGGAAAGTAATGAGTGATTGAATTGGATGGTCGAGATAGAGATGGATGGTGTTAGGCATGGAGTTAAGGGAGAGCCAAGATGTATGAAGCACTGATGGCAAGATGGAGAGAAGGACGGGAAGATGGGACGGCGATTAGATGAGTGGTTAAGATGATGATCATCTATGATGGATGCTCTCTTCTCCACCCTAGGATATGCTTGGGTGATGCCTTAGAGGATGGGACAAATCCTTCTTCAGTTCCCTTTCTTTTCTTCTTGCTTTGTACGTTCAATACCAAAGGAAAGTGATGAGTGTGTTGAGCTCCAAGTTGGTTACGGTATTATGCATTGAATGTTAAGCTCTGCTTCTTCCTCCCATTTTTTTTTCTTTGAACTCCACATTAAACTCAAAAGGGGATTGGGATTGGGGTTGCATGCACATCTTCTATTTGTAGTTGACATGGAGACCTAAGGAGGTGGAAGTTTGCTTAAGGAAACACCCTCCTATAAGCTCCTTTTCTCTTATATCTTTCTTTCCATATCTCACTATCTCCTTTCCTTCTCATCCCGTTCTTGTAAATCACATAGATTTGTGAAAGTGCAAGGGTGTTCCAGGTGATCTTCCTTAGTGTGGTGATTGGTTAGTTGAGGAAGCTTCCTTCCTCCCTTCCTTTCATGAATAGGATGAAGCATAGATGGCTTCGATTTCCTTGAGGGTTTCCTACCCAAAATTCTTCTCCATCTTGCATCTCTCTCATCCTACCATTATTTTCTCTTAGATTCAATGTCAAAACATGTTTTCTTACTAGGAGAACATGTTTTTCTCCCAAAAAATGGTGAGAATCCCACGAAAGAAATCTCCACTAATAGTCATTCAAGCTTTGCTCCTTTGCATGGGTTCTTCTCATTGTTCCATCTTAACTTAAATGTCTTCTCATTGGATGATTTGGTATATCCAAGGATAGATCTATCCATTGAATGCTTCGAAAGTAAAGATGAATGTCAACCATAAATTTTCCATAAATTGTCTCTCTCCTCAATATTTATCCTCTTTCTTTTATTTTCTCATGCAAGAACATTTTTTTATATGTATTACATATCCTCCCCTATTTTGTAATCACGGACTCCCTCGTGTGGTCCCATTTTGGAGTGTAATGAGAGTGAAAGTAAGTGGAAGATTCTTCATGTGGGCCCTAATTTTCTCACTTCTTTTGTTTCACAAAAATATCATTTATTTGTGTGTCCACTATATGTATATCTAGTTTGTTGTAGAAGCTCTCTAAGGTGCTTGAATACTTGCATGCATGCAAGGGAATTATGGCACCCTTACTTTTGATAAAGACACTTTCTTTAGTATGGATGAGGTTGGGGTTTGTGCATGGGGTTTTTGATATTGTTAAACTTGATACAAACAACCCCCCATAATATTCTAAACTTCTAGACTTCATGGTTTATGGAATGTGAAAATTGCTCTCTTTTAAAGTATTGAGTGTTAAAAATGGAATTTTGATTAATTTTGCATAAAAAATCCCATTTAGTCATCCATATGTTACAATTGATAGGGGTAAATTAGGGTTTTTGGACTAAAATTTGTAACACATACAATTTTTACCTAATGAGGCAAAAGTTTGATATTTCGTAGGTCTAGAGGCTAATCGAAGTATGTGATTATTCATATTTTTTAGGATTTAATTAGAGGATTTTACTTTTCATAGGAAGTGAGATGGTGATCCGATGACCAAGATTGATCTAGATGAACATTGAAGATCAAGATTAATGGATTGAGTCAAAGAGTAAGAATCATTAATCCAACATGATATCAAGGTCAAGATCAAGCAATGGATGCAATCCAAGCCACCTTAGACAATAAGCCATGAGACAAGGTGACAAGCTAAGTAATTCAAGCCACCCAAACCAAGGAATTGAGCTATGAAGCCAAACTAAGAGAACCATCTAACCTAGCCATGAAGGACTTAAAGTTAGCCATCAAAGCCATATAAGCTAAGCTAAATGAAAGGCCATGATTGGTAGAGGATTTGAAGGATTATCCATGATATTCTATGAGATATTTTGAAGAGAATTAAGGAAAAATTCATTAAGATAAGTTGGCATGTGGACCAATAGAATAAGACCCTTCTATTTTTCATGTTTTTCAATATTTTCCCACTTTTTTCTCACTTTCCACCTCACCCCTATGATGCACCACGAATTTCACTTTGTATCCAAGATTCCTATCATTCTAAGATTGCTCCACCTTCCTAAACTCACATTCCAGCCAACTAACCAATCCCAACTTGTTAGGAAATCACTTAGTCAATCAAAATTTCCCACCTCATTTCACTTTCTTAACCTTTTTCCTTCTCATCTCCTTCCTACCACTTTCCTTTCTCTTTCCTACCTCATCCATCCACCTACCTTCCTTATGCCAAGGGTTTTCAATGATTTTTGAAGGGGGGGATGCCCCTTCCTAAGAAAATGGCATCTCCCACTTGCTCTCCTTCTGAAAGGCAGCCACCTATCTACCTTGCTTTATCCTTTAAAACCCTAGATACCCTCTCATCTTAACCATATAATTTCATGCTTTTCATCCCCACCATATATTCATCTTAGGCTACTGTAGAAAATGTAGGAGAAAAACTATAAAAATCCAACAAAAATCTAAGAAGAGGGACTTTTTCACAAAAAAGAGAAAAATGCCTCCTCCATTGTAAGGAGATGTCCTCTTCCTAATCCCTCATCTTATCTCTTTTTCTTGTGAATTTAGTCTCCTTTGGGTGTTTGCTACTCTTTCCTAGGGTGTGTTTCATTTTGTCAAGTGTTCCACCCTTGATCCTTTGGCTGTTTGATTGACCTTTCAAAGGTTGGATCATCTTGTTTGATCTTAATTACTTTCATGCTAGTTTATGCTCTGCAATTCCCTTGTTTTTCCTTACTTAAAGACTAAGATCCAAGGTTGGTTTTTCTTTTAATGATAGTTAAGGGAAGTCACCTTGAATCTAATATTTCCCTTTTCTATCCATTGCCTTTTAGTTCTCTTTTGGTTTCCTTGAACTCTAACATTGTTTCCTTAGTTTTCCTTTAAATGTTGCCTTTATATGCCATTAGATTTTCCATTAAATTTAAATCTTGCTCGAGGAGGAATCATCTTTAAGATCTAGTTTTGAATTTAAGTTGAGTGAAAGAAGTGTGCGTACTCATCTAGAGTGGAACACACCATCCATGTAAACATTGTGTATGCGATATAATTTGATATTTCATGGGATGTCTTTGGTTGATGGATGATGATGTTTAATTTACATGTTTATTTCATGATTGAGTAGTTAATTTTAGATCATTGTTCTAGAGATTCTAACCAATCTAACCTCAAAGGAAATCAAACCATGCTTGCAATCAATTGGTGGAACGCATGGTTTGAAGGCTTTACAGATGGAAGTTTCCATAGCTTTGTTAACTTGATTGGCCACTTATATTATTTTAGTTTAATACCTCATCTCAACAAGTGTGAATTTCATTCTCAAAGTCATGATGAAACCATGCGTCCTGTCCATAAGTGTTGTGCATGGTTTTGATTGATTTGGAGGATTGAAATCCAAGTTGTTACATTCATTCATGTTAGGAAAAATAGTTAGTTAAGTAGATATTGTTTAGTTTGTTAGCTTATTGTTGTTTTGTTATTAGTTGTGAAGCTTTCATTTCCATGAATTTAGTTGCTTTAAGAAATTCATTTTTGGAATGTCCTTAGTTAGGAAGTGCATAATTTCAGAAAGTTTTCATTTATGAATGTGTTATTTTTAGAAAGCATGTTTTAGGAAAGTTTTCAATTTTAGCATTTTTCTAGTTTTTGTATAGTTTTCATTTCCATTTACTGATTTCCATACTTAGTTTAGGTTTAAAATATATTGAATTTTTTGTAGGCTAGCTAGTTTAATGGAGGGACCACTAGCATCATATGTGTTCAACTCCTCGTGAGATCGACCTCACTAACGTACTATATTACAACCGATTCATGAACTTGCGAGTTAACTTTAAAATCACAACATGACCCTAATCCTATCAAATTTGAAATAAACCATAATTATTTATATTTAGGTAATTTGGGGTTGAAATTGCTAAATATAGAGATAGTATGTTCTACATATATCAGTTAACTCTTGGGATTTTTGGAAAACAATTTCAATGAAAAAAGTTCTTCCGCATGATTTGTTTTATAAATGAAATTATTGAATAGGAATATTTCCTTTATAAACAATTTAAGAGATGATAACTGTGTTTAAAAAGACAACCTGGGTCATTACGATTGGTATCAAAGCCCAGGCTCACATCACTCATAGCCAAATGCTTAATGGAAAGTCAAGAATGGCCAACAAAACAAGAACAATTTGGTCCTTGTGTGAGTAATAGAGAAATTAATCACATGGAATTACTCTATTTTAAAACTAAATTCCACTGAGGAGGTAAGGAGGTGCAATGCTAAGACTCGTTAGCACCCCCACTAGTTGTCCAACTAATGGTGTAGTAAGTCAAGTAGTACTTATGTTGTTGTTTCAAATAAATTCGTAAGTGCACGAAGCTATTGTAGTATTCTCACACAAGCGAGGTGGATCCCACGAGGAATCTCATAGAAAAGTATCTTGGATGAATCTTATTGAACTTGTTTATCTTAGCCAAACAAGAAAGATTAAGTTGATTTATCTAAGAATGTAAACACAAAGAATGTGAACATTCACAAAATTATAAAATTACCGCTAATGGAAACTTTGAATTATAAATTTACCAAACTAACATGCATTAAAATAAAAAAAAAAACTACAGTAACTCAATAAATTAACTAAGCAATGAAACTACTTTAAATGAAAACTTTCCTACATCAATACTTTCCTAAATCTAGACTAAGATGCCAATCATGAATTAATTACTAATAATCTAGAATTAAACAACAAAACAAATTAAGATCTAACAAAAATTTTACCTAATAATCATGTGCATGACCCATGGATGGTGCTCATGGTTCTTAAGGTCGAAAAGTGGTCAAATTTGGCGCTTATAATGCATTTATTCATTCAACCTAAGTTGTGCACTAAATAAACAACTAACTAAACTAAATGGGTTCCTAAGGATTCCATTAAATTGGATGTCTAGATGGTTGTGAAAAAGCATCAATTTTTAAAGAAAATCCTACATTCAAGTACTCATGAGCAGTCAATAAATCAAGCATAAGTAAGCAATTAGATCAACATCATAAATTGGATGCATAACATATATGTGTAAGTTGAAATGGACATCCAATTCAAAAGTAGGAAACTTGCTCTAAAAATCCACTTCAACAAATACAATGCTTTAATCTCAAGTAGGATAGCATGTCAAGAGAACCCAGGAAGAAATTTAAGAGGAAAGATAGATGAAAAGTTGAACTAAGCAAGAGAAAAAAGCAAACAAAACTAGATGGGTCTAAAGTGCAAAACATGTGAATCAATGAAGGAAAATCAAGGACCTAGGTTTCCTCTGCTCTTGGCTATCAATGCCTGAGAAGAATATCTTAGATCTTTCAGGAAGGAATAACAAAATAACTGTAGGCATTCAAGGCAAAAGCAAGGAAGACAAAGCAATGAAAGTAAGGCAAAGAAAAGAACACATCACAAACCTTTACTTCTTAATAGGTAAGGCAAAGGGAAACCAATTCTAAGAAGAGAGCTTAGGGCTTGAAAAAGAGAGAAAAAGCTACATTTTTAAGGGAGGGAGGCGTGGAGCTCTTTATAGAAAAGGGGAAGGTTATGTGTTGAAGAGATGGAGGGGAGGAGCAGATTACATTGAACTCTCCCTCTCTAAAACTCTTCAATGCTAATTTCCTTTAAGTTTCCTTCTCTTCTTGGCTTGTAGCTGATCTACATTATATATGATCTAAGAGTGGGCTAAGGAATAAATTTTTTTATCAAGCTAAGAAGGAAAGAGGCGAGGTGGCAAAGGTGATAGTGTAGATGATGTAAGAGTGAGAGAGGAGCTACTACAAAGTAGGAGTTATACGTGGAACTCCTCTCCTCTTTGAATTCCACATTAAATTCCCTAAAAAAATGAATGAAAGTGATGGGAATTAGAGGGAATATGGATGGGGAGATAAGGAAAAAAGAGAGGAAGAAAGGGAATGAGATGGAGTGAGGTGATTGGGTAGATCTAGAATAGAGTTGGGAATGTGGAAGAGTTTTAGAAAGGTGGAACTCGTAGGTGAAAGACTTTCCCTCTTAGTAAAAATTCGTAGTTACCTTATATGGTGTGGGGGAGGAAGAGAAAAAAGTGAAAAATAAGATGGACAAAAAGAAAATAAAGGTGGGTACTTCCTATTAGTCCACATGCATGCTTTTCCATTGATTTTTACCAAAATATATTCTCATTATCTTCTTAAAAACCCTATGGATAATTGCTTTAGATTCTCCTCCAATCATGGCCTTCAATGTAGCTTGGCTTAAGTGGCTTGATAGCTTACTTTGAGCTCATTTGGCTTAGCTTCATGGCTAGCTTTAGATGCTCTTTTAGTTTGGCTGGGTGGCTCAATCCCCATGGCTTTGATGGCTGGCTAAACTCCTTAGCTTGTCACATTTTTAAAGGCTTATATGGCTTAGGTCACTTGAATGAATCCCATGCAAAGGTGGTGGACTTTGTGTGGCTTGTGCATGGGCCCACTTTAATCACCTTTGACTTCTTTACTTGCTTCATTTGATCCATGATCTTAGCCTCTGTTACACCTTGGATTTAGGCCTTAGCTTCCTTAGTTTTCCTAATTAGACTAGGAAACCTCTTAAATGGCTTCAATTTCCATCTCGACCATTGAATTACCTTCCCATTACCAACAAAAGTGAAAAACACTATTAAATCTTAGAAAAATATGATTATTCATATAATTACTCTGAATTATCCTCTAAACCTACAATATATCAACTTTAGTGTCACAAGATTAGAAAATACATGTGTTATAATTTTTGGTCGAAAATTCTAATTTTACATTATGAGTTATAAGCACAAGGGCAACTAATTGGGTAATTTTTATACCAAATTTAACACTTATCACACCCACAACTAGCATTTTGTTAGTCCCAAGAAAAACATGAGAAAATTTATGAAAATAAAACTATTTCCATTTTCATAAGAACTCACGATTGTATTTAACATATGCAACAAGACCTTAAACCTTTAGGTTACCCCTAGTGGAAGAGTTATGATTAGTGAGGGTTTGTAGTGAATACACCTACAAAATTTCATAAGATTGAGTACTAATTAATGTTCAATTCTGTATAAAATAATACAAAACTAATAGCCAATGTATTATAACTTATAGTGTTAAATTATGGTTTTTGTCCAAAATTTATAACACATGCATTTCTGAACTAGCAATTCAAAAATCTAATATTTTGTAGGTTCAGAGGCTAATCCAACATAAGTATGTGAATGATGATAATTTGATAAGATTTAATTAGGATTTTTCTTCTTTTATAGCTGTTGAGAAGGTATTCTAATGCCCAAGCTTGATTGAGATAAGAATTAAGGTCATTTGTAAGGTTTCCTAGTCAAACTAGAAAACCTAAGAAAACCAAAGCCTAAATGTCATCATTTCAAGGTGTGATGAAGGTTGAAGATCATGTTAGGGTAAGCAAGAGGGAAATTAGAAGAGCTAAAGTGACTAAAATGGACCCATGTAGCAACCATGCATTTTCACTATCTTTGCATGGGAGCCATTCAAGCTACCTTAGACATATAAGCTAGGAGACAAGGTGACAAGCTAAGGAATTCAAGCCAAGACATTCTAACCATTAAAGCCTATGGTGTGAGCCATGAAGCCAATCCAATTGAGCCCTCAAAGAGAGCCACAAAAGCCAACTAAGCCAAATGCCACATTGAGTCATACAATAGGAGGAGAATTCAAGCAATGGCCCACTATCTAATGTTGGATTTTCAAGGTTTAATTAGAAGGTTTGAAAGAATTATGTAAAAAGAAGAATGATTATGCATTGGTAGATCCATGAAGGGAGAAATCCTACTTTCCAACACCATCTTCTGCTCTTTATCCTAGGATTACAAGTTAGAGGGAGGCAAGGCATAATTAAAAAAAGTTTCCCCACTTTCCTATTTGGTGATCAAGGATTTCCTAAATAGAAAACACCTAGATCTACTTTAGTCCAAACAACTTTGAATCTCTAGATCATTACACATATTTCATAAACAATATTCATTACCACTTCCATAGCTTTCCATCAACCAAACATCATCAAATTTGGAAGGAAAGAGCTCCACTTTCCTTCCATGAAAAAGACGACCCCTCCCCTTGTTAAAAATTAGATACCAGCTATCATATGTCTCTTATGTCATCTTTCCACTCATCTTTCATACATCATCTTGCTAATTCATCTCCCATCTAACCTTCCTCATTCAATAACTGTGACAACCCGGGTTTTCCCATGCATTTTTAATTGCAATATCTAATTCCTAAGGCGGGATGCATCCCTATTTGAAAACCATTTTTATAAAAACAATGCAATGCAGTGAAAAATCTTTTGTTTTAAACTCATTTTGAAAACCCTGAGTGTCATTTGCTTTCACAACAACCGAAGTAGTTTTTGAAAAACTTCAGAAATCATAAATGTTTTTCCCAGGTCTATCTAGTCACATCTCACAGCCCAACTATAAATAAATACAAATACATGTCCAAAGGGTAGAGTGTTTACTTACATGTATAATTGTCTCCTTTTGATTTTTCTTGCTCGTAGCACTAATATTTCCTGAGGCATCTTCTACTTGTGAGTGGAGCTGTCCTAGAAAATGATATATTTGGGTGAGTATATACTATACTCAGTAGGAGTCTATCACTACTAGTTTTACAATACATGCTATGTTTAAAATCATATGCTCTTTAAAACATGCGCATGTTTGAACACTCATGTTCAATATCGATATTAAAAACCATTGTCGAATTGGAATACTGACGACTTAAAGAATCGCATAATCCAAGGCAAAAGTATCATATATATCATAAACATAATGATATGCATAAGATGCTCAACTGAATCCAACTCATGGATATATGGTATGGTCGACCAACCTCATGTCATGCCATATGTAATGCAAGTAAATCCTCAAAATATAGGGCCCACTATGCCCATGACCTCCTCACCGTGTGGTCCCCGGGTGTGACGACCCGGGTTTTTGAAACACATTTTATAATATATTTTTCAAAGGCAAGGGCGTCCCCTTAGTAAATTTTTTTTTTTTTTTTTTGGCAAAACAAAGCAGCGGAAATTCTTTTATTTTAAAACTTGTTTTGAAAACCCAAGTCACCACTTCATACATAACATAAGTACAATTTGTGTACAAAATAAAATTCCATTGAAGGAATATGATTTTATTAAACTTCCAGGATCCATCCAGTGGTTCACAGTACACAACCCCTTGTATCTTTACAATACTTGTCCAAATACACAATTCAAATTACAAAGTTCTAAAGACAATACATGCTCTCTATACAATGTTTCAAGGGATATACCCTTATTACTTATTCTTCACTAGTTCTTCAAGTCTTGAGCTCCTAAGTCTCCTTCTTCAGATACGAGATATTGTAAACATTTGAACATTTACAATATCTCGGCAAGCTATGCTTGGTAGGGGATAAGAATGTAAGTTATTGACATAAAAATCTCAATATTCAACTATCCCATAATTCATTCTATCATAAACACATTCACAGACCACTATTATTTATATAAACATCTCATTTCCTTATCATTTGTGTTCACCTTTATACATACATAGTATATAAGAACAAATCCGTTAAAATTGTAAAAATAATCAATAATCATTTCCATACAAAACTGATCAACTCCTTTCATTATAGGAGATTTGTATTTCAGCCAGTTACTATACTGGGTTTTTCCCTTCCTGGGAAAAATATTGGTAATATACAATTACCTGGCATTTCATCATGCCATCCTTTAAGGCATTTCACTATGCCAATTTCATATGCATCATAATGCAAAATAATCAAGGACTACTATGCTTGCAGTCTGATCCGTACGGCGCGCCCGGATAACTGTTCAATAATCCACTTATACCATTCTCAGTGGAAATTACAATATCCATGTCCATATGGGAGGACCATGGCTGTCACAGTGGTGGCCTTCCCATAATTGCCCCACCCGACTTTTAGCCTTTCTTAGGCTTGGTATTCAATATCATCAAGTTTCAGAGAGTGGGTGGCCAAACCCTCTTAACTCTCCTAGCATAGCATCCCTGTGCTCATGCCTGTTTAAAACAAAACCACAAGCCTCCAAGCTTGTATGTAAAATCATACTTATACATATCAGACTATCTGTCTATTTATCTAGGACTGGAATATTTTCTACTTTCCTATTCACTTAGGGTTGTTCTCAATTCTCAACTTGACCATTTAATACTTATTTTCCTCATCATTTGGTTGGATCATATTTCAATTTGAGGTATTTACCTTAATATATTGGTATCATACATGTCAATACTTCAAAACATAAGATCATGTATTAGACATGTATCTTCATGTAAAGGCATTCTTAATAATCCACCTACCTCAATAAGGTATTCTTACTCCTTGAAATCTGTCATAGTCTCGATCAACATATATCTGTCAAATCATATGTATAATGTCATTTTTCTAATCAAGGGTACATACTACATGGTCTTTTGATCATCCTTATGTAGGATAATCTGACTCTTTCTTCCTTGAATATCATATATCCAAGGGTTTAATATCATCTATACAAATACTATCTATATCATACATAACAATCTAATTTACATTGATGTTTCTTTTTCCTTATTGTTTTTGATCATACAAGATCTCATCTTGTTTGATCATCCTTATCTCACTTACTATTTTTATTAGGGTTAGATAATTTGCTATCTTTTTATGTTCTTATTATTATTCAACCAGTTAGTGTCTTACTTGGTTGAAGATAATTTATTTCTTCCTATCACTAGACAACTCCTCCTTATTTCGGGATGACCAAGTACTTACCGGTTAAAGTCCGCTCAAAAAGTGGTTAATACAACCCTCATGTAAGGAGGCGTTTAGACCTCTCTTACGTCAATGGGAGGTGAGGGAAAAGCACTTGGCTCTTGTATACCCCCTATAACCACAATGTTCAGAGTCCACTGGAGTGGTACTAGCTCAACCTTTGACAAGGTTCCTATGAGCTCTTTACCTTAAGTCCCTTCTCTAATTGATTTTAATTAATTTCCATGGATATGCACAATGTCATCCATGGATGTTCATTATTTTCCTATTTTGGGCCAAGGAAATGATAAATCATTCCTTATATTGTCCTACTAACTATAGCCCTTACTAAGTCAAAATCATTCATTCATCTTAGTTGTCCATGAATTTCTATATTTCATTAGTTTACATTTTTGGTGATTTATGCTCCTTATATCTTAACAATTACTTAACAATTGAATAAATTTTGACAATGAGTAATTCATCAACTTGAAAGCATAAATCAAATATAAGTTTAACAACTATATACTAACATTCTTCCTATGAATGTAACTTAAGATAGTGAAATAAAACTAACATGATCTTAAGTTATGAAACACATCTTCTATCATAATGAAATCATGTTTAAATCCTAATTTACACTAACATGATCCTAAGATAATCAAATCTACTAACAAATTACTCATTTAGGGCATATCATACTAAAATTTAAAGATTACACTATCATGCTTTCTAACTTAGAACATAAATCATATTTACACTTCTATATCCAATAAAAGACAATTAAAACCTAAAACATAAATCACATTTACACTTCTATATCCAATAAAAGACAATTTAAACTAATTTTATTAAGATTATTATAAACCTTTAAATATGATCCAACCATTAGATCTTAGGTGTTTTCCTTTAGATTAAGGGTTTTAATTACCTTTAGGGCTTTTAATCCATTAAGATCCAAAAATCTTATCCACTTGATTTTGTCACATTTCATCCATGATCTAACTGGATTCCATCATAATATCATCCCTTTAATCCATCCCAAGGATCTGATCATACTTGATCTCATTGATCAAGTGGGTCCCTTTGTATTTTTTTATTTTTTATTTTAGGGTTTTTCTACCATAAAGGGTAGATCCCCTATTTTATACAAGATCTGTACAAATTAACCATAGATATTACTTTATTACATTATTATATCATCACTAAAATAAATTTCCAAGATCTGATCACCTCAGATCTTGAAGATCTTAGAAATTGGACACTTATTTAAAAAAATACAGATATAATTTTTAGAAATATTATGACTTCATTAGAAACTAGACATTACAAGCTTTCCATAGCTTCTTTCTGATCTCAATTTGGAGTTCATATGACTCCACAATCTTAAATTGAAGTTTTCAGCCGTTCTTAGGGTCCAGATTTGATCTGGGCCCACCAGAATTAATCTCTCTCAATTGAGGGTCCAAACCTTGTTAGATTTTCTTGAAAATTGTACCCTAGGGGTTTTTGACCCTTCTGGATTGATTGGAAAACTCAGAATTTCCATCTGAGCTCTCTATCACCATAAATTGAAGGGGCTGGTATTTACTTTATTTTTACCATTTTTCATTCAAATTAAATTACAGAAAAATAAAAATTATACTAAAACATAATAAATATGAATGGGAAGTAGTTTCACCTACCTGATTGGAGAAAAAACATATATTTGATGCTCAATTTGAGAGAATTACCGGTTGATGATAATATAGCCCGATTGTCTACCTTTTTGTGGTTTTCTGTTGTTGGAACCGTTGGATCTTGAAATTGATTTGGGGCTTTTGTATATACTGTGGTAGAGGAGGTTATGGACGGTGGATTGATCAGATTTTTCTTGGAACGGAGTGCCTAATTGAATTTAGGTCTCTTGTTCCACTTAGAAAGAGGAGAGAGAAATAAGAAAAATAGAGATTGGGGAGGGATGAATGAGAATTTGGGGCTGAAACACCAAGGAAGATTTGGAAATTTCGTGGTTAAGGTTGTGAAAATTTTTGGAAATTTTTGGGACATATTTATAGCCAAATTTGAATTTTTTATCATTTCTTTTAATAAGATATTTTATTACTTTAGAATTTTTTATTACAAGTGCATTCTCCATTCTCCACTACAATCTCCACTACATTCTCCACTACCAGCAATAATGCACTGAGCAATTATTGTTGCTTCTAGAACGTTGCCCCACTTTGTGGGCCCCACTTTTATGTAAAAAGACGTTTTTGCCCTTATAACTCTAAAATTGGAGAAAAATAGGCATTATTTGTCCGAACTCGGAATCGAGCCTACTTAGTGGCATTGGAATCGTATTTCTAAGTACTTCCTGAATATTGAGGTCTTATTTCTTGGATATGGAATATGGGTAAAATTACCATTTTGCCCCTAAATGGAGAAAAATAAGAAATTTTCATTTTAACTCAGAATTGAATGTACTTAATGTTGTTTCGATCAGTTTTCCAAGTACATTCTTAATTTATATATTTTAATTCATGATATAATCTCAATAAAAAGAGAATTTTCAATAACCTAATATTCCAGCCCATAATTTCTAAAAAATCAAACTTTATGAATTTGCCTTAATAAGTTACAAAAATTCAGGGTCATTACAATCTTCCCCCCTTATAATAATTTCGTCCTCGAAATTTGCATATCAACTCACTTAGGAGTTTTCATAATTCTTTCATAGCCTTACACATGTGGCCTTGCCACTTAGGGAAATCCTCTTTCCTTTTATTCCTTTTTCAAGCTACCTTCTTCTCAAAGGTATAAATCATATGGTTGATTGCTATTAAAATGCTCACAGCTGTCTAACCTTACTTATGCATCATTCAATTAAGCTGAGTTTTTGCTAGACTTTCCCAAAAGGATTAATAACTCTTAATCTGAGTTATCCTTTGGTTTCAAACCTTCTACTTGGCTAAATTTTTACTCCTTACTTTCATCAATCTTTCCATACTTGAAAGTTTCCCATTCTATCTTCTATTGCTCACTCTCATTCTATTTCAATATATAAAGTTTTTACATAGCTTTCTTACTATGTATAGTCCTTACACTAATAACATAGTGATTGGATTCTATATCTTCCACTATTGTTCTTTTTTTTTAACAATCTTCCAATCTTTGGAAGTAATTATCTCTTTCCTTGTTCTTCCATTATTTGGAAGTGATTACTTTATTTCTATCCTACAATTCATACTTCTTTACTAATTCTTTTTATTGAGAAATTTCTTTTCAAATTCTATCATTGAAGAGTGGTAACCTTGTGATGATTCTTTCCTCATTCTCACCACATCCATTGTTTTTGTAACACTCTTTGAGTGTCATTTTACTCTGCATATACATTCCTGATCCTCTTTTGTTATCCCTTTCTCGTATTCAAAACAATATTCTGAACCTTCTTACCATCTATGATAATATTTATCTCTTTTTCTTTTACATATCTATTTATAGGTCATGGGCTTCCAAAATTTCTAGATTATACATTTTCTCATACTTCTTTCAAGCATATATCATAACCTTTATCATATCATACTAACTCTTTATTTGCAATATTCTTGATAATTCTAATTAAAAGAGTTCTTATTGATTTTGAATTCATCCCTTCTTGAGTCTTTATAAACTCCATAATTTATCATTAACTCATTTAGGATTTATGTAATCCATTGCAAGATTGCACTAAATGTCCTTATGTTATAAAATCAGTAAGAGATATATTTCTCTAATTGTCATTGTCATTTCATATATTGATCTCACATTCTCCCTTTGTTGGGGTTAATTTCCATGCTATCCTTAAAATTTATATAACCCTAAACTTTTCTTTCTTCAATCAACATGTAACAAGATGATTGACAAGTTTTGTAAGCATCTAACATATATCCCATGAATGCTCTTGATTTCTTGAAATCTATTAAAATTTATATAACCTTAAAACTTGATTTCTTTAATCAAAATGTACACTTGCAACACATATATTCCATGAATTCTTTTGGTCTCCTTACATCCATTTCCATATATCATTATTACTTCATCTAATATATTTCATTCTCCTCAACTTTATGAACATCATTTATCCAACTCATAGAACTTAAATTTTGTATTGATTCTATACTTTGATGTTGCATTTCCAATTCTCAAATAATAATAATAAATTTTGAAAATGCTCATCCTTATAGAGAAAACGGATACTTAATTTCCTCAACATCATTTATGTTCAATGCATCCTTATGGAGAACAAGGGTAATAAATTTCCTTAATAAACTCTTTCATGTTCAATGCATCCTTACATTGATCTTTCCATTTTCTTTTCCTAAAGAAAGTCGTTACTTTCATCCTGTAAATTACTATAATCACTCCTTAATCCTTAACATTTGTTCTTTCAGCTCATTCAAATAATTTGATGTTCTTTTCCTCAACTATTATAGATATTTTCTCATTCAATCTCATGTAAGATTGAAAATCTCAAAATATCTTAAAGTTCTAACCACTTCTTTCTCCAAAAATTTGGATTTATGACTTATTCATAATCATCTTATTTTTCCAAACTCTACACTTAAGTTTAGATATTACTATTTGTTTATAGGTCTTCATTTCTCATGTTTTATCTCAACCTTCCTCCAAAAATATATTTTCCTCATTATATTCCTTAAATCTTTCAATATCATCACTATATCATGTAAGTGGAATTAATATCTCTATTCATATTTAGTTCTTTATTTTTCTTGATCAATAAATGTACTCTTCTTCATGATAATCCATAACTATATTTTCTCAATTCATCATATCAATATTTCTATCTATTGCCCAAAATTGTTTCACCATCAATTGTACTTCTCTTTACTATAATCCCAAAATTATTTTCAATATTCCCAAGTTATCATATCAATATTTCTCTAATCCTTGAAAATTCTTTTGTGCTAATTTCCACAATTAATTTATCATACCAATTTCATTTATATCTTAGGAATTTCATCTTTGTTGTTCCATCAATAGGGCTATAATTTCTTTGTTAACCATACATCCTAATAGTTTTATTGCTTTCTTAATAAGTTTGGGATCATATTTCTGTCCCTTTTAACATATCAAACTCTCTTCTCCCATTTCATTTTATAAAGACCATCTCTTTATGTTCTGAAATTTTATCATTTCTATATTAAATCCTTTACCTTTACTAAGTTTGGAGAGAAATTACTTACTTATCTCCTTATTCATCTTTACTTAAAACTATCCTCATTTACAAAATTTTGAATTATCTCACTTATCTCTTCAATTTCCTCTATTTTGATGATTAATTTCATTTAACTAATTGTCATAATACCATATATGTAGCAATTATAACTCTTACACTTATATTTATTATATATTTTTATTTTTATAATAATTCTGAAGTTTTCTCTTTGGCTTTTATTTCTCATAAATCTCCATTTCACCTTTTCTATAAGGTTGGAGTTTTTCCATCACATTTTCCAATCTATCACTTCTTTCTCTTTATCTCCATTCCTTCACTTAGCAATGGTCATATACATACTAGTATTGGTGTACTTTGTTCATACATATGTATGTTTACTCAGGACTTTAGGTTAGACCTGAACATTATACCTTACATCCATTGTAATGTTTTCCTCATTGATTTTTATATCTTACTATTCCCTATATTGGAATTCTTACTTGCTGAATAATATTTCTAGTCCTTTCATCCAATAATATCTACTTGTACTATACTATTCCTTCATAATAACTCTTTTTATACTCATTCTTAACTAATGAGTTTAACTCTTTTTATTCTCATCTTTTACTAATGAGTCAACTCTTTCTTCATGAATGAATCAACTCTTTCCATATTTCTCAACTAATGAGTTTAACTCTTTCCTCACTAATGAGTCAACTCTTTGCATATTCTTCAACAATTGAGGCTACTCTTTCAAGACTTATCCCTCACTAATGAGTCAACTCCTTCTATACTTATCTCTTACCTAATGAGTTTATCACATAACTCCTTCTCATCAACTAATAACTTATGTCTTATTCATATAACTCCTTCTCATCAACTAATAACTTATCTCTTATTCATTCACTAATCCTCATCCTTTAATTGGATATTCATCTTCATATTGGACATGATGGTACTGTACTGTGACTGGATGAATAGCTCTGATACCAACTGTGACGACCCGGGTTTTTGAAACACATTTTATAATATATTTTTCAAAGGCAAGGGCGTCCCCTTAGTAAATTTTTTTTTTTTTTGGCAAAACAAAGCAACGGAAATTCTTTTATTTTAAAACTTGTTTTGAAAACCCAAGTCACCACTTCATACATAACATAAGTACAATTTGTGTACAAAATAAAATTCCATTGAAGGAATATGATTTTATTAAACTTCCAGGATCCATCCAGTGGTTCACAGTACACAACCCCTTGTATCTTTACAATACTTGTCCAAATACACAATTCAAATTACAAAGTTCTAAAGACAATACATGCTCTCTATACAATGTTTCAAGGGATATACCCTTATTACTTATTCTTCACTAGTTCTTCAAGTCTTGAGCTCCTAAGTCTCCTTCTTCAGATACGAGATATTGTAAACATTTGAACATTTACAATATCTCAGCAAGCTATGCTTGGTAGGGGATAAGAATGTAAGTTATTGACAATAAAATCTCAATATTCAACTATCCCATAATTCATTCTATCATAAACACATTCACAGACCACTATTATTTATATAAACATCTCATTTCCTTATCATTTGTGTTCACCTTTATACATACATAGTATATAAGAACAAATCCGTTAAAATTGTAAAAATAATCAATAATCATTTCCATACAAAACTGATCAACTCCTTTCATTATAGGAGATTTGTATTTCAGCCAGTTACTATACTGGGTTTTTCCCTTCCTGGGAAAAATATTGGTAATATACAATTACCTGGCATTTCATCATGCCATCCTTTAAGGCATTTCACTATGCCAATTTCATATGCATCATAATGCAAAATAATCAAGGACTACTATGCTTGCAGTCTGATCCGTATAACGCGCCCGGATAACTGTTCAATAATCCACTTATACCATTCTCCGTGCAATCGTTTGCAAAATATGTCTATGCATAATGTATTTATCATATGCATGCTGAATTCATTTATAAAATTAAGTCATGCTAAACAAGTCATATAACTTATACTTAAAATATGCCTTCTCAAAACAATCATGGGCTCTTTTTTAAAAGTCTAGTAGCAATAGAGCACCTACCTCGAAGTTTCCTGGAGTCGCATCCTTCATTACTCAACCCGACCCTAGTCTCATTTGTAAAATCTTGGATATGAATGGATAACAAGGAGTCCTTATCAATTTCGATCTATTTAGAAATTAGATCGCTAGGTCTGCCTTTTAGGGTTCATGGGTTCTTCCCTAATTCAGTGTCAGGCTAGATCCTATGATATGGATCTACTATTCAATGGTTAGACTCTATAAATTGTCTTATGATCCTAATTTTATAGTCTCATTAGGTCCGTGCATCATGGTTTCCAAGACATGTGCGCGTCCTGGTCGAACCAGGACCCATGCCTGCACGTCGTGAGTGCCCAAAGGCCATGCTAGGGACCACGTTCGCACATGCACATGCATGCCCAAGCGACGCGCTATGACACGCGTCTTGGATGGCATCTCGCAGACACGTCTTTGGCACAGGCGCGGTGCAGCTCAGCTCCCTGACACTTGTGGGTCCCGGTCGAGCTAGGACCCATGCCCCACATCGTGCGCACACCCGAAGGCCGCACCAGGGACTGTGTACGCACTGTCACATGCCTGGAACCTGTCCCAGGGACCCTGTCCCAGGCGCACGTGAAGCATGAAGTCCCTGGGTCGCCTTGTTCGCATAGAACTGGATGGAACTAGCTTTCCCCGGCATGTTTTTCGACTGAGAAATGCCAGATCCGACACGAATCTAGCCTGGAGGAAGGAAAAACTAGAGAGAGAGGGGGAGAAAACCTACTTGGGCAGCCCCAGCACGGTACCCTCTTCTGGTGGTGCGTTTCCCTCTATGCCTACCGGAAACCCCTGTTGTCTGGAATCGACGAAGAAGGGGAGAAAACCCCAACTTCCGTTGAGGCCAGAGGAAGGAGAGGGGAGGTGAAGAGATGGGAGTGGCCGGCCTATAGGGACGACTCGGGCTTGGTCAGAATGTGCAGGGAAAATCATTGTGGGGGTTTTCTGTTTTTTGCCAAAAACCCCAGCCTCAAATAGCTGAAAAAATCTCGATTCAAAGAGGAGGGAATAGGGGCTTTTTATAGCCTTATTATGGCGGTGCTGCCAATGGCGGTGCTACCATTGGCAGTGGTGGAAACCTCTTGAAACTAGGGTTTCTGGAGAAATCTAGAGGAAGAAGAAGACGGGGTGCCGTTATCAAAACGGCTCCCTGCATTTTCTATCTTTTTCGTTTTTAATTTAAATTATAGAAATGCCCCTAATCTTTAAACGACCGTAACTTCTTCATACGAACTCCGTTTTCAGCGTTCTTTGAGGCATTGGATTCCATTTTTCGAGTAGAATCTAATGGTATTTCTTACAAATTACTTCATTTACTAATTTAAATAAAGTAAAATATTTAACACAGTTCATTTCCTATAGAATGTCCAATTCAATAGCGTAAATTGCTTAGGGCATTACAATAACCTAACGCGAACACCACTTTCCTCATGTTTTCACCCCTTCTTAAGTTAGGAAATGACTCATCTATATAGAGCTCTGTGTTCCATATGGATTTTCTAAGTAGAGATGGGTGAAACACCTTGAAATCAAGCTCTCCTTTGGTGTTATCTATTGCTAGACATTGTGATTTCTTAGATATCTCCATTTTGTTTTCTACTTATTATCTTAGTTATTTTCTCTCCAATTCAGGTTAGTAGTTTGCTTGCTTTGGTTTAGTTTTCATTTCTTAGTTTCAATTGTTTTTCTTTCTAGTTTTGCACCTTTCTTTCCATTTAGATTTCCTTTAATATTTACCCCAATTTCACTTGTTTACTTTGTTATTCCCTCAAGATTTAAGTTAATTCAACTCTCGTAGTGACAGCTAAGAGAAGAGCTAGCTTAAATCCTTCATTTCAACCTTTGAATTCCATGTTTTCTACCCTCTTTTTCCCTTAGTTTTGGGCAGTTTTCTCTTAGTTAGTTCACCTACTTAGTTTTGTTGGATATTCTTTACTTAGTTTTCTTTAACATCATCATAATTTAGTTTTTGAGCTTTAGATTGCACTTTTTTTATAATTTAGATTAGGTTTAATACTTAGAAATTGGGTGCAATTTCTTGCTTTTGAGGTTTCATGTTATGGAAATTTTCTTTTATTAATGTACTTTGGATCTGTGTTGTTTCCTTGCATTGAAGTTGTTTTTTCAATAGCATTTTAATGTAAGACTTGTTGATTGTTCTTAGTACCGAAATCTGGAAATTGTTTTTCCCTTAAGTTTGTGCTTTAATTCCAGCCATCTAAACATTTATTTTTGCTTGAATCATTGGGTCATCATTTAGATTTTCTTATTATTTATTATATTTAGTAGTTATTTTGCACATTAGTTTACTATTAAATCATGAAATATAGTCATCTTTTGGGCCATGGAATCATGCACATGGTACTAGACCACCTGCCTATTTGGTTTTTGGATAAGTTAGTTGCGTGATCTTGTCTTAGAAATAGTTAATTAGTTGTTTGTATATTGTTTTAGGATTAGAAAGTTTCCTTTTTAATAGGTTTTAGGTTAGGTAAGATTTAGTTTAGTAGTTTACTTAAGTTTCATTGCATAGTTTGAATTTTTCTAAAGTTCTATAGTTTCCTTAATTTAAGTGCATGTTAATTAGTTAAGTTTCCATTTTCATTGTTTAGTTTTAATTTAGGCAAGTTCCCTTTTTAGTTTTAGTATCTAATTCCATACATGTTTCTAATTTGAGTACTTTAATCTCCTAATTCAATCCAACCCCTTCTCTTTTGGCTGAAGCTGAATAATTTGAATTAGATCCAATCCATTGAAAATATATGAGATTCCTTATGGGATTGATCTTGCTCATGAGAATACTACAACTGATTTCACTTGTGAGGTAACTTTAAAATCACAATAAGGTTTTTGTGCCATTGTTGGGGAATCGCAACAGATTTGTGATTGGATTCTTATTTGGATAGTTTATCTTTAGTCATCATCTTAGGTTGCATGAGATTAGGATTTTTACTATTCATCTACATATCTTGCTAATTCCTCACAAAATTAATCCATCCTACTCGTTTTGTGCAAGGGGAATTTGGTGCAGGAGCGACTTTATCAACTTAGGATTTACTTGCTTTCTTAGATTAGGGATTTTCTTTCCTTTAAGTGAAATTTGTTGTGATGCCCATTATAACTTGCAATTTCAATTCCAATTTGAAATGGGTTGTATTAAAATAGGGCAAGTGTGTGGCATGGAGGCCTACACTTGATCTTCATAAAAAACCCAACTATAAGCATCCCTCACTTCAAGAGAAGCTTGGTAGCATTAGGAATTGTTTGATTGCTCATCACTTTGAGTTAAACTCAGCATATAGTTAAGGGGCGTCTATCTTAGAACTTAGAATTACCACCTTTCAATTTAGAGGTTGAATGTACACATAGATAAGGGGCAAGAAACCAAGTTACTAGCCCCATGGCTAAACCATCAGCAAAAGTTGAGTGCAAAGCTATTAGAGATTTTTCTGCTGAATGCAAAGCTATTAGAGATTTTTATACACCACTACAACTCAACACCCCATCCTACATAGCCTTACCTCCTACAAATGTAGACCACTTTGATTTAAAAGTCAAGAGTCATCTAATTACTCCCCACCTTTTATGGTTGAGACTAAGAAGACCCTTACCTACAGATCAAGGAGTTCTTTGATATTTGCACCACATTTAGGTTTCAAATTTTTTTGAATCATGTTATTAGGCATAGGCTATTCCCATTCTCAATCAATGATAAAGCCAAGTCATGGATCAATTCCTTAGAGGTAGCTTTCATTAATACATGGGACCAACTGTCTAGGAAGTTTTTGAACAAATTCATTCCCGTTCACAAAACAAATGCCTTTCATTATGAAATTATCAATTTTAAATAAAGGGATGATGAACAATATTATAAATGTTGGGAATGGTGGAATGAACTACTACAGAAATGCCCTTACCATGGATTTGAGAAATGGCAGCAAGTCTAATATTTCTATGAGGCATTAACTCCTTAGAATAGATAAATGATAAATTCAACTAGTGATGGGGCCCTTGTGTTAAAAGATGAGAGTCAAGCCTAGGAGTTCTTTCAAACATTGGAAAATAATTCCCAACAATGGGATTACTCCAATAGAAGAGAGAGAATCAACTAGTTTCCAAAGAAAGGGGGTCTATATGAGATAGGAGTACAAACATACCTATCCTATAAACTAGACTCTGTGCTAAAGAGAATGGACATGTATAATGGTAGAGCAGACAAGCTTGAAACTATGTTTCAATCATTTATGGCTAGCACATCTATTGAACCTCCATAAGAGATTTGCACTCTTTTTTCATTCCAGCCATATGACCATGTCTTGTCCATCAAATAAAGTGCTTAATGACTATCTTGTTGAACAAGCGAATGCACTAAATTCATATCACAATCCTAGCATCTATTCATATTCTGAGACCTACAACCCTGGATGGGCTAAGCATCAAAACTTTTCCTTATGAAAGAATAACTACCAGGGGAACCATTTGCGAAGCCTCCTACGAAAACTTTCCTTCTAGAGCTATAGTTCCTTAGTAGCCACTTGGCTTCCAACAATCTTTGCAACCAAAGAAACCATCTTTAGAGGAAAATATTTAGAGCATGTTTGAAAAAGAATGTGAAGACTCAAAAAGGTCTATCAATCGATTGCAGAATACCAACTCAAGCCATATGTAAGCTTGAGATATAGGTTAGCCAATTATCAGCTAAACTATATAATAGGGGAAAGGATTAGTTTCCTAATCAACCCATACCAAACCCTAAAGGCCAATTTGAGATAGAGTCAGGTTCTTAAAACCTTAACCCTCATCAACATGCCAAATCCATAGCCACCCTTAGGAGTGGTCATAAGAATGACAACAAGGTAGGACAGTCTAAGGAAAATGGAGGAAAACGAGGCAACCAAAACACATGAGAAAGGAAAAAATAGAACCTATGGTGGAGGCACTGCATGTGCCTAAAGCCCCATTTCCTCAATTACAGAACAAAGCTATAAAGGGAACAAACTTCAATGAGTTAACAGATGTATTTAAACATATCCAAATCAATATTTCATTGCTTAATGCAATAAAAGATCTCCCCACCTATGCTGCACTAGAAAAATAATGCTAAATATCCAAAAAAAAGGCTTTCCTCACCGAGTAGGTAAGCTCTTTGATACAACATAAGACCCCACCAAAGTTTAGAGACGTAGGTTGTCCTACCATTTCCTACATTATTGGAAACCATGTCATTGATAGGGCACTACTTGACCTAAGGCTAGTGTTAACTTGTTTCCATACTCTATCTATGAGCAACTAACACTTGGTGAGTTAAAACCAACCACTACCACATTGCATTAAGCTAATAGATCTATCAAGATACCCAACAATTTGGTTGAAGATGAGTTCATACAAGTGGACCATTTTTATTACCTAGTTGATTTCATTATTCTGGACACCTAGATTGTAGCAAATCTTGGTAGTAAGATTCCAATCATACTTTGATGTCCATTCTTGGCGACATCCAACACCATTATTAACTGTAGAAATGGTGTAATGAAATTGTCATTTGGTAACATGAAAGTTAAGCTAAATGTCTTTAACATTGATCAACAACATTTAGACCTTAATGATTTTTGTGATGTGAATTTGATCGACAGTCTAATTCATGACATTCATCCACCTTCTTCAATCTCTGACCCATTAGAGGCTTGTCTAATTCATTTTAATGGAGATTTGGATTTACAAAAATCTATTGAGGAGGTAAACAACCTTCTAGTGGTTGCTCTAATTATGGATACTTTCAAGTGGGGCCCTTATGTGGTGATACTATCTCCTTCAGAGTCTGTTCCCATACCCTCTATAGAGAAACCACCTTCTCTGACCCTAAAATCCTTGCTTAACAATCTCAAATATTCATACATAGGCCCAAATGAAATCTTACCAGCGATAATGACTTTAGTCTTAGACAAGGAACAGGAAGAAAAACTTCTTAATGTTCTGAAGGAATATAAGATTGCTTTAGGGTAGATCATAGTAGACATAAAAGGAATTAGTCCAGTCCTATGCATGCATAGGATACACCTGAAACAAAATGCTAAACCTTATAAGGAGACTTAAAGATGACTGTATCCCCATATAAAGGACATTCTCAGAGATGAAGTCCTTAACTTTTCAGATGTTGGGTCAGCCTCATTCAGGTTGTACCCAAGAAATATGGGGTCATGGTAGTCAAAAGTGAGAAAATTGAGTTAGTAATGGAAATTGAACTCTTTTATGAGGAAAGACCACTTTCCTTTACCTTCTATCTGCCAAATGCTAGAGAGGTTAGTTGAACACAGTTATTATTACTTTCTTGATTGTTACTTAAGTTACAACCAGATTCCTACAGCACCTGAGGATTAGGAGAAGACCACCTTTACCTGTCCTTTTGGAACCTTTGCTTATCGACCTATGCCTTTTGGGCTTTGCAATGCTCTTACTACATATCAAAGGTGTACATTGAGCATCTTTTCTGATATGATAGAAAGGTATCTTGAGGCGTTCATGGATGATTTCTTAGTATTTGTGTCATATTTTGATGGGTTCTTGTACCACTTAAAATTAGTTCTTGTAAGGTGTTAGGAAAAGAATCTAGTATAAAACTAGAAAAGTGCCATTTTATGCTACAAAGTGGGATAGTTTTAGTTCATATAATATCTTACTATCATATAGAAGTTGATAAGGCTAAAGTGGATTTAATATCCAACCTTCCTCCATAGAGGATGGTGAAAGAAATTCGCTCCTTTTTAGGACATGCTGTTGTTTATAGAAGATTCATCAAAGACTTTAGCAAAATTTCCAAGCACCAATGTAATTTACTTACAAAGGAGGTTACCTTTGACTTTGATGAGAATTGTAAATAATAATTTGAGTGACTCAAGGTTGAGTTGACTTGGCACCCATTATCCGACCACCTCATTGGAGCGCACCATTTGAGATGACATGTGATGTGTTGGATTATGCCATTGGAGCTATTTTGGGGAAGCTCATTGATAGACTCTCCCATGTGATACACTATGCTAGTAAAACACTAAATGAAGCATAACTCAACTATTCAACCACTGGAAAATAGTTGTTAGATGTAGTGTTTTCCCTCTCAATAAGTTTAGATCTTACTTGGTAGGATCTAAAGTTATAGTGTACTCAGATCATGCAACTTTAAAAGTGCCTCCTTTCTAAAAAGGATGCAAAACCTAGAGTGATACAATGGATACTCTTGCTGTAAGAGTTTGACTTAGAAATTTGGGAAGGTTCCAAGAATGTCATAGTGGACCACTTATCTAGATTGGTGGTAGAGCACACCAGCAATAATGTGCCTACAACTAAATCCTTTCTAGACAAACAGTTATTGCACATTCCACAATTACCGTGCTATGTTGATATTGTGAATTATCTTGTTATAGGACAAATGCTAAATCATTTGACCAAACAAGAAAAGAAAATATTTTTGACCGAGGTTAGATACTTTACTTAGGATGACGCATACTTGTTCAAGTATTGTCCTAATCAGGTGATAAAGAGATTCGTACTAGATAGTGAGCATAATAAGATCATCTTCTTCTATCATGATCTTGCATGTGGGGACCATTTTAGCTTAAGAAAGGTAGTTGTAAAAATTTTGCAGTGTAGTTTTTATTGGCCCACCATATTTAATGATGCACATGCTTACTTCACAGCATGTGTAAGGTGTCAATGGTTAGGAAGTCTAGGAAGGAGGCACATTATGCCCTTAAACCCAATCCTTGTCATAGAACCATTTGATGTTTAGGGCATAGATTTCATGGGACCCTTTCCTATTTCTTTTAGGAATCTTTACATCTTAGTGGGTGTGGACTATGTGTCCAAGTGGGTGAAGGCTATACCCTACAAAACCAATGACCACAAGGTAGTGGTACAATTCTTAAAGGAAACTATTTTTGCATAGTTTGATACTCCAAGAGCCATAATAAGTGATGGGGGAAAATACTTTTGTAATAAAGTGTTAGAGAATTTAATGAAAAGTTATAGTCTCAACCATAGGATATCCATCCCATACTTCCCTCAAACCAGTGGCTAAGTAGAGGTATCCAATAGGAAAATCAAGTGTATCTTAGAAAAGACAGTCAATCTATGTAGGAAAGACTAGTCCATGTAACTTAACAATGCATTGTAGACCTATCGGCACCTATAAAACTCCAATAGGCATGTCACCCTACCGCTTGGTCTATGGAAAGGCCTACCACTTACTAGTATAGTGAAAACACAAGGCATATTGGGCTATCAAAGAGCTCAATTTCGACTTTGATGCCACTAGGACCCATTGAAAACTCTAACTCAATGAGTTGGAAAAATTAAGGAATGATGCATATGACTATATACCACTATACAAAGACCAGATGAAGGTTAGCCATGATAGATAAATTTTAAGGAAATCCTTATCCCATGGACAAAAGGTCTTATTATATAATTTGTGAGTGTCTCCGAGTGCGCTGTAGTGTGACACTACATGGAAATGTGTCCTGTGGGAGTGTCTCGGCGTGCCACAACGTTCCAATGGAACAATGCACCAAGTGACATGGTCCTGCGAGGTGCATTTTTGCTTGCATCTTAATGACGGGAGCCTGGTTTGCTCCACTCAACTAGACCTATTGCCTGACTAATCGGAACCATTCATTCTATTGGGCCAAGATCAAATCTGGACCCTTGAAATGACTGTGAACTCCTTTCCTCGATTCTAGAGTCATCTAAACTATAAATCAAGATTGAAAAGAGGCTATGGAAAGCTTGTAATGTATAATTTCTTATGAAATCATAAAATGGATAAAAATCTTCAAGAAACTTTCTGATTTGAGGAACTAAGCTTCAAAATTTCATGAATTTCTAGATTTGAGATGATTAGATCTTGGGGATCTGATTGAATGATGAAATAATGTTGAAATAAAGTGATATCTATGATTTCCTTTGATATATCTATGATAAATTGAGGAATCTACCCTTTATGGTAGAAATACCTAAAAAATACAAAGGGACCCATTTTATCAATGAGATTAACTATGATCAGACCCTTTGGATGGGTTGTAGGAATGGGATTATGACGAAATCAAGTGAGATCATGTATTAAATGTGACAAAAACAAGTGGATATGATCTTTGAATCTTAATGAAGTAAAAGCCCTAAATATAATTAAAACCCTTGATCAAAGGAAAAGATCTAAGATCTAATGGTTGGATCATAAGTAAAAGTTTATAATTATCTTAATCTAATTAGTTTACTTGTCTTTTATTTGATAATAGAATTGTAGATGTAATTTATGTTATAAATTATGGAGCATGATAGTGTAATTCTTAAATTTTAGTATGACATGCTCTAAATGTTATTAGATTATTATAATAGGTTGGTAATGTAATTATCTTAGGGCCATGTTAGGTGGAATTTGAGATTTTAGCATGATTCCATTTGATTACTAGTAAAATTTCATGTATTTCATAACTTAGGATCATGCTAGTTTAAGTATAGTTTTATTCCATTAGGTTAAGTTACATTCATAGGAAGCATGTTAGTATAATGGTTGTTAAATTTATATTGGAGTTATGCTTTAAAGTTTATGATTTAATTATTGTCAAATTTTATTAGTATATTCAAATGTTAAGTAGTTGTTGAGGTATAATGAGCATAAATCGCCAAAATGTAATCTAATTGAAAATTAAATTTTCATGAACACATAAGAGGAAGGAATGACTTTGACTTAACATTAGTAAGGGCTATAGTTAGTAGGGCAATATAAGGATTATCAAATTCTTGGCCCAAACTAGGAGAATAATAAACCCCCATGAATGACATTTTCAATGTTCATAAATTTAATTAAAATCAATTAGAAAGAGTACTTAAGGTTAAAATGCTCATAGGAACCTTATGAAAGGTTGAGCTAAGGTCACTCTAGTGAATGCTGAACATTGTGGTTAAGGGGGTTATCTAATAGAGCCTCACTCTTCTCCTACTTTTCGGTGATGTTCATGAGGTCTAAATGCCTCCTTACATGAGGAATGAAGTAACCACTTTGTGTTCATCCATTTAGCTAGTAAGCCTTAGTCAATTCAAAATAAGAGTTATTTAGACTTAGGATGAAATGAGCTATCTTCAACCAGTTAAACATTAACTGGTTGAATAATAATAATAAGAGAATAAAATGTTAGTAAATTATCTGACCCTAATAAAAATTGTAAGTAAGATAAAGATGATCATTCAAGATCCATGGGATCTTGAATGATCAAGAAAAATAAAAGAAAGAAATACTTTTTGATGTATGATATATATTACTTGCAATTTAGATCAAATAGAATAGAAGATCTTATATCAAATAGAATAGAAGATTTAATCCCTTGATCAAATATGATTCAAGGATGAGAACCAAGATCATCCTCCTAAGGGATGATCAAACAACTAAACTTAGATCAAAGAAGAACTAGATGATAGAAGATCTAGGCCCTTGATCTTTATCATCAAGTATAATTTGTTGATCAAAGAATCTATGAAAGATCAAGATCAAATAAAGAAATACACAAAGACTTAAATAGATCTGAAAGATTAGATGATCATTCTAACTGCTAGATCTATTGATCAATACTATCTGAGGAATATAGATCATGATAGGACACAAGATCTAGATCCTTTATATCAAAGGACAAGATTAGACAAAGAATATAAATAGGGTAAAAAACATAGGATTATTCAAATTGTATAAATATTGATAGTATGTATGGATTTATAGATTTCATATGTCAATCAGGATCATGGAAGATTTAAAGAGATGAATCACTACTTGAAGGTAGGAGGATTTTATGAATGCAGCTACATGAGAAATACATGTTGAATACATGATCTTATGTTTGGAAATGTCGACAAGTATAATATAAATACTTGTATTAAATCCATTAAAAACCCTTATGATCCAACCAAAACACATATGAAATGGTTAAGTTAGAATTGAGGAAAACCCTAAGTGAATAGGGAACTAGAAGGTATTCCAGCCTTAGATAAATAGACAAATTGTCTGATAAATATAAAAATCAATACATGGGAATCATTCATATAGAATGGTGATCCCTAAACTTATATGAACATGGGTCTCATTTATTATAAACGATGATCCCTAAGTTTAAAGTGAAATCCTATCCTCGATATAAGAATACCAAAATATAAGGATGATGATATTAACAAACAAGATATCTGATAAGTAAAAGAATACTTCATATACAAGCAAGGAGGCTTGTGATTTTTGTTTTAAACAAGCATATACTTAGCGATACTATGCTAGGAGGGTTACGAGAATTTGGCCACCTGCTCTCTGAAATGTGATATATATGATGATACCGTGCCCAAAGAGAGGCAAAATGTCAGGTGGGGCAATTATGGGAAGGCCACCACTATGACAGTTTGTCTCCCCATATAGACATGACATAGATTATTTTCCACATTTAGTATTCGTGGAGTATGAAAGTAGTTATTCGAGTGTGCTAGTACAGATCAAACTGTAGCATAGTAGTCCTTTGATTATTATACATTATGATGTATTGCATAGTGAGATGATGATACTGCTCAAATAAGGGAGTATTTTCCCGACAGAGTTTGAATGTTTTATCAAGTCAGTGTGTCTGACTGTGACTATTGATGTTTGAGATATTATTATTTTTCATGATTTTGACCGTATATATATATATATATATATATCTATACAAAGTATAGAGTATGTATGTGTAAGGATGTACATATATGACAAAGTAAAGATATTGATCTATGAGTATGAATAATGGGATTATGAAGTATTAGGATTATACTATCAAATTATTATGCTTCTTGGATCCCATTTAAGCATAGCTTGCTAAGATATTGTAAATTCTTGAATGTTTACAATATCTCAGATGCAGAGAAGGAGAATTAGGAGCTCAAGACTTAAGAAGACTTGGAAGAATAATCAATCAGGGTATATCCCTTGAAGACATGTATTTTTCTTTGAGAGCATTATATTGTATTGAGAGTTTTTATTGTATGGTGAGCTTCGAAATTTGGATTATGTAATTTGGACAAATATTGTATTGATACACGACCTGTACTGTGAACCACTAGATGGATTCTATAATTTATTAAAAGTATATTCCTTCAATGGAATTTTATCTTGTACAAAATTCTACTTATGTTATATATGAACTGATGACTTGGGTTTTACAAAACATGTTCTAAAGAAAAGAATTTTCACTGCTTTGTTTTGCAAAAAAAAATTTACTACTAAGGGCACCCTGCCTTTGAAAAATGTATTACAAAATGTGTTGCAAAAACCCAAGTCGTCACAGTTGGTATCAGAGCCATTTATCTAGTCACAGTATAGTACCCTTACATCCAATATGGATATGATAATCCAATTTGAGGATAAGAAATGGTGAGTGAATAGAGAAATAGGATAGTATGAGTAAAGAATGAGTTAATCATTAACTCATTAGTTGAGAATGAGTATAGGAAGAGTTATGTGATTAACTCATTAGGTGAGAATGAGTATAGAAGGAGTTAATGTAATTAACTTATGAAGTACTAGTGGAGTATAAGTAGGTATCACTTAGTGAAATAACTAGGAATACTACTTAAGTAAGTGAATAATAGGAAATAAGAAGTTATAAAACCAGGTAAGGAAAACTAAAGATGTAATGTATGATATTTAGGTATAATCTGAAATCATAAGTAAAGATACTTGTAGAAATAAAATACATTAATATAACTATTATTAGGTGAAATAATGGAGATTAAGAGAAAGAGATGATAAATTGGAAAAATATGATGGAAAGGATGAAGAAGGATAAAATCCAACCTTTATAGGAAAGGTGAAGTAGATATTAAAGATAAAACCTCAGAATTACTACAAAATTTGAAAATAATAATAATAAATAATAAATATAAATGTAAGAGTTACAATTGCTACATAGATATAGTATTATGGCAATTAGTTAAAGGATTTAATCATCAAAATAGAGATGATCTTACTTGAGAAGAATTTAAGGAGATAGGTAAATATTTTCAAAATTGGTGAATGAAAAGAGTTTTAATAAAGATACATAGGGAGATAAAATTTAGAGGAATATTGATTTAACTATATGATAGAATTTAAAAGATATCTACAGATCAAGAAGAAAAGAAAGGATCAATGTGATTGTACATTGAATATAAATGTTGAATGATATTACTAAGAGTGAGTACCCTTTACTCTACATGGATGAGTCATTCCCAATCCATTATCATCCATTGGGAGTTAGAAATGAAAAATAGTATTAAGAAATCAAAACAAAAATTTGAGTTATATGAGTTGGATAAAGGTTATTCATGAAATTGATGTATTTCAGTATCATCTTCAATCTTTGCTGGGTCATCTTCCATATCATTCTTAGAATTTATATGACCCTAAACTTTTCTTTCTAAAATCAACATGTACACTAACCATATAATTGACAAGTTTTATAAGTGTTTAATATATACTCTATAATTAGTCATGATTTTCTTACTACTTCCATAGGTCATCACCAATTCATCTTATATATCTCATTCTCATCAATTTCATGAATAACATTTATCCAACTCATATAACTCAAATTTTTGTTTTGATAAATGTTTTGGTTAGAGAAATTTATTGATTGTATAACATTTATCCAACTCATATAACTCAAATTATTTCAATATCATTTATCCAACTCATATAAATGTATTGATTGTATAACATTTATCCAACTCATATATCATCCTTATGGTCAGAGAAATTTATTGATTGTATAGCATACTATAAGGACATTCGTTTAGTATAATCGTGCCATTGATTACATAAATCATAAAGACTTTATGGTATATTATGGAGACTTGAAGAATATATGATAAATTATGGAGTTTTTAAAGGCTTGAGAGTGGATGATTACAAAGTCAATATGGACTCTTTTAATAGGAATTATCAAGAATACTTCAAATAAAGGGTTAGTATGATATGAAAAAGTTATGAAGTATGCTTGGAAGAAGCATGAGGAAATACTTAATCTTAAAAAGAAGGAATAAGAAAATCAAGTGCTATGAATAAAGAGGAAATCATAGTACACGAATAATAATGAAAGTTGAGGAAGAAGTTATGACAAGGAAACTATCAGTTAATATTAGGATCTGAAAAAAAATTCAATAGAAAGAAATAGTAAAGGAGTATGATTATCTAGAACAGAAATGAGATACGTAGTTCCAAATAATGTAAAAACCCAAAATAGATAATTACTTCCAAATATTGGAAGATTGTTACAAAGAAAAATAGTTGAAATTGTAGAATCAAAGTAATATGACATTTTGGTAGATAGTCTAAGGACTATACATATTAGGGAAGATATGCCAAAACTATATATGTTGAAAAGGAATGAGGATGAGCAATAGAAGTTAGAATATAAAAGCATGAAGAATGGAAAGATTGGTGAAAATGAGGAGTAGAAATTTAGTATACTAGTCAAGAGAAATAGGAAGTTGTGAAAAATAAGATAACTCAGTTTAAGAGTTATTAATCTTTTTGAAAGTCTAGCAAAGAATCAGGTTAAGTGATTAATGCATTAGCATTATTAGTGAGATGTGTTCTTATGTTAGTAAATGACCCCAAAATATGATTTTTAGCTTTGAGGAGAAGGTAACATGAACTATGAATGAAAGGAAATGGTGGTTTCCTTAAGTGGCAAGGCCACATAAGCAACTTATGAATGAGTTAATGAAAATTCATAAGTAAGTTGAAATGCTAATTTCGAGGACGAAATTATTATAAAGGGGAAGATTGTAATAACCCCAATTTTTGTAAATTGATTGAGAAAATCAATTTAGTTTGAATTTTTAGAAATTTTGCTCTCAAATATTAGGTTATTGGAAATTCTCTTTTTATAAAGATTAAAACATGATTTAAAACTTGAAAATTATCAAGGTACTCAAAAAACCAATTAAAATGACACTAAGTACGTTCAATTCTGAGTTAAAATGAAAAAAAATTCTCCATTCTTATGAATAAAAGGGTAAAATGGTAATTTTACCTATAACCCGATATCTAAGACATCAATATTTAGAATGCATGTGGAAATACGATTCCAATGCCACTAAGTACACCCAATTCCGAGTTTGGGAGAATAAAACATTTTTTGTCCATGAAAGGGCAAAATGGTCCTTCCACACCTCTGTGGGGCCCACAAATGAATCCAATGGCCAAGAAACATGTAATGAGTGGTCAAAGAACTACCAGTTGATAGTGAAGAAGGAGGTGGTAGTGGAGAATCCAATCTTAATTTAATATTCAAAAGAATTGAAACATAGTTATTAAAGTAATGATGAAAAAATCAAAAACATCTATAAATACACTCCCAAAAATCTTCCAAAAATGTTCATTAAAATTATCACAGAATTATCTTGTTTCCTTTGAAAAACCAGATCCAAAATCATTCCTAAATTTCCAAATTGCCTAAAAATCTCTCTTCTTTCACTTTCTCTCTCCTCTCTCTAGATTGGAACAAGAGACCTAAATTCAATTAGGCACTCTGTTCCAAATCAAATCTCGCCAATCCCACCATTCATAGTGTCCTAGAGTATCGTATCTACAAAACCTCCAAAGAACTTTCAAGATCCAATGGTGCAATCAACAGTAAATCACAAAACAAGCAATTATTGGGCAATCTTATCTTCAACGAGATATTTCTTTAAAATTGGGCTTCGAAACCTAAGTTTTTCTCTAGTTAGGTAGTTGGAAACTCTTCCCATATTTATTTCATATTAGTCTATATAATTTTTATTTTTTTTGAAATTAATTTTAGGTTAAAATTTATAAAAATCAAGTAAGGTTAATCTAAGCCTTCCAATTGATCCAGAAGGGTCCAAAACCCCCAGGGTAGAATTTTCATAAAATTTTACCGAGTTTAGAGCTATTAATTGAAGGAGATTTGATTGGACAGTCTAAAACAGACTATCCAATCTCCCTTCAGAGATCGGAATATTGGGATGTTACATAGAAACACGCCTTGTGGGAGCATCTCCATGCGCGTGCTTCGCGTGCAACAACATTTTGATGTAATGACACGTCGAGTGATGCAGTCCCAAGAGGTGCATTTTTGCCTGCATCTTGATGATGGAGCGCAGCTTACACTGCCTTACTAGACCTGCCACTCGACTGGACCTGCCGCCTTACTAATTAGAACCATTCGTTACATTGGGCCCAAATCAAATCTGGACCCTCAGAACGACTATGAACTTCTTTCTTCAATTTTGGAGTTATCTAAACCAAATCAAGATAAATAAGAAGCTATGGAAAGCTTGTAATGTCTATTTTCTTTTGAAATCATAAAATGGATAAAAACCTTCGAGAAACTTTTTGTTTTGAGGAATTGAGCTTCAAATTTTCATGATCTTCAAGACCTGAGATTATTAGGTCTTGGGGATCTCATTTAATGATGAAATAATGTTGAAATAAAGTGATATCTATGATTTATTTCAACAGATCTAAGATCAATTGAGGAATCTACCCTTTATGGTAGAAATGCCTTAAAAATACAAAGGGACCCACTTGATCAATGAGATCAAGCATGATCAGACCCTTTGGATAGTGAATAGGATTATGATGAAATCTAGTGAGATCATGGATTAAATGTGACAAAAACAAGTGGACATGATCTTTGAATCTTAACGAAGTAAAAGCCCTAAATATAATTAAAACCCTTGATCTAAAGGAAAAGATCTAAGATCTAATGGTTGGATCATCGGTAAAAGTTTCTAATAATCTTAATCTAATTAGTTTACTTGTCTTTTATTTGATAATAGAATTGTAAATGTAATTTATGTGATAAATTAGGAAGCATGATAGTGAAATTCTTAAATTTTAGCATGATATGCTCTAAATGTTATTAGATTGTTATAATTGGTTGGTAATTTAATTATCTTAGGGCCATGTTAGGTTGAATTTGAGATTTTAGCATGATTCCATTAGATTACTAGTAAAATTTCATGTATTTCATGACTTAGGATCATGCCAATTTGAGTATATTTTATTCCATTAGGTTAACTTCCATTCATAGGAAGCATGTTAGTATAAATGGTTGTTAAATTTATAGGAGTTATGCGTTAAAATTTATGATTTAATTGTTGTGAAATTTTATTAGTAGATTCAAATGTTAAGTAGTTGTTGAAATATAATGAGCATAAATCACCAAAAAGTAATCTAATTGGAAATTAGAGTTTCATGAACACATAAGAGGAAGGAATGACTTTGACTTAACATTAGTAAGGGCTATAGTTAGTAGGACAATATAAGGATTATCAAATTCTTGGCCCAAACTAGAAGCATAATAAATCCCATGAATGACATTTTAAATGTTCATGGATTTAATTAAAATCAATTAGAAAGATTACTGAGGGTTAAAATGCTCATAGGAACCTTATGAAAGGTTGAGCTAAGGTCATTCTAGTGAATGCTGAACGTGGCGGTTAAGGGGTTCTCTAATAGAGTCCCGCTCTTTCCCTACCTTTCATTGACGTTTGTGTGGTCTAAACGCCTCCTTACATGAGGATTGAAGTAACCACTTTGTGTTCAACCATTCAGCTAGTATGCCTTAATCAATTGCAAATAAGAGGACTTATCTAGACTTAGGATAAAATAAGCTATATTCAACTAGTTGAATAATAATAATAATAATAATAATAAGAGCATAAAAGGTTAGGAAATTATCTAACCCTAATAAAAATTGTAAGTACGGTAAGGATGATCGAACAAGATCTATGGGATCTATGGTAATGACAACCAAGAGAAGAGCTAGCTTAAATCCTTGATTTCCCCACTTGAATTCTATGTTTTCTACCCTCTTTTTCCATTTGTTTTGGGCAGTTTTTCCATGGTTAGTTCACCGACTTAGCTTTCTTTTCTATTGAATTCCTTTTTTGGTTTTCTTTGCATGTCATCATTCTTTAGTTTGTGAGATCTATATTGCACTTTTTATATAGTTTATATTAGGTTATGTGCTTAGGAATTGGACATAATTTTTAGCTTTTGAATAGGTATTATGTGGTGGATTTTAGTTGTAATTTGGAGGTGATTCAATAAATTTCATTTGTGGTTTCTTGTTATGGAATGTTTCTTTTATTGATGTACTTTGGATTTGGGTTATTTTCATGCATAGAAATTGTAGTTTTAATAGCTTTTTAATGTAAGATTTGTTGTATGTTCTTAAGTACCAAAATCTAGATTTTTTTTCCCCTTGACTTTGTGCTTTAATTCTAGACATCTAGACATTGTTTTTTACTTGAATCCTTAGTTACTTATTTAGATTTTCATTTTTCTTATTACATTCTATATTTAGTTTTCACATTAGTTTATTGTTAAGTCATGAAAAATAGTCATCTTTTGGGCCATAGAACCATGTGCACAGTACTATTTGATTTTTGGATAATTTATTTGCATGATCTTGTTTTTAAAATTGTTAATTAGTTGTTTGCATTTTTTTCTAGGTTAAAAAGGTTTCCTTTTTGCATTTTAGAAAGTTTCCTTTTTTGTAGGTTTAAGGTTAGGTAAGTTTTAATTTAGGAAGGTTTCTAATTTAGTAGTTTTCTAAAGTTTCATTGCATAGTTTGAATTTTTCTAAAAGTGTTGTAGTTTCCTTTAGTTAAGTGCATGCTAATTAGGTGAGTTTTCATTTTCATTATTTGGTTTTAATTCAAGAAAGTTTTCTTTTCTAATTCCATACATGTTTCTAATTTGAGTGCTTTAATCTCCTAATTTAATCCAAACCCTTCTCTTTTAGATGAAGCTAAATAATTTGAATAAGATCCAATCCATTGCAATTCTATGAGATTCCTCATGGGATCTACCTTGCTCAAGTGAAAATACTAGTTTTAACAACTTAATAGAGCTACATGACAATTTTACAGGTTATCCATATATTGAAGCTATTTTATTGGAGTTGTTTCTCAAAGTACATGTGTCTGTATAGCTACATGAGTCAAGACTTCTTATTAGATATGCCTATGTTCCATCAAAAATATGCTTTGACCTCAAATTCTCACTAGTATACTCTAAGAAATAAAGCTCTCATAGAAAAGGATTAAACATATTTCTCTCATTATTTGACCGAGTCCAACATAGCTATTGGTTGTCATAAGATTTAAGCGCTAAAGAGACAAAGGAATATGATCCCTAAGAATAGATGTTATTATAAGACTAACTAGTGGTATGATATACTAAGTAGGTTCTATGTCTCTGGGTTTTGGAAAGAAAGCTAATACTCCTATTAGCACTTGACACTTAACCAAAACAAATATATCAGGATCACACAAAGTTATGGATGCTGAAGAGAATATGGAATTCCTTATAACTCTAAAAAAGGAGATAGTCTCTAAAACTCACATGGTTATAGGTCTCCATTATTTTCCTTTGGGTCTTTAAGTCATACCACATTATTAGTATAGACTATGACTGTGTGTAAGTATTTTTTGATATTTTAACTTTCATAAAATGCTTCAAGGCATGAACAACATCAAAACTAGCCATATCACTTCCATTAAGAGTTTCACATAGTAGAATTACTAAGTATCTAAAAATTCAATTCTCATCATAGTAAGGGAACTTAATCTCATTTTTTTTTTAATGAAAAATACAAGAAAAAGTAGAAACCCTATGTATATTTACACCCCAAACTTGATAGAAACATAGGACCCTATTTGATGAGGGAATGATTTAGAATACTAAGATTTAAAAAAGAAAAAGAAAACAATTTGGGTTGCCTCCCAGTGACGGCTAAGTTTTACATCTTTAGCTAGACGTGATTAGGATGAGTGTAATAAATGTATTGTAGCAGGGTGTTTAGGACCATGCTAAGGTGGTCGTTGTAGACTAGTGCCTCTAATGATGTTTCCTCCATCTTAGGATTGTTCAGTTCTAGGAAGGTTTTAACCATTGTCCATTAGCCTCTGATATTTCACCATAGTTTTCTATCTCGATGGCCCCATGAGGATATACTGTATGTACTATGTAGGGACTTGTCCATCAAGACCTAAGTTTCCCTTGGAATAGATGCAACCTGGAAATTATACAATAAGACATTTTTCCTAGGGTGAAGGACTTCCTTAAGATTTGTCTATTGTTATTAACCTTCATCCGATCTTTGTATAGCTGTGCAAACTCGTATGCATCTTTTCTTAACTCATCCAACTAACTGAGTTAGAGTTTCCTATGGGTTTGTTGTGAGTTTTTATGATAAACTTGCAAGCACATGAATTGGTGGTAGTAATTCCTGCGACGGAGGTTGATCCTAGAAGGAATCAAACAAATTTGTGAGATTAGTAGGTTCTTCCTCAAATTACTTAATCTAGCCAAAGATAGTGAGATTTTAACCTACAATAAGAATGGAAACTTAACATAAATCTAAACATGGATTATGGAAATATGCCAAAAGTAAACTTGCTTAAACTTAGAAATTTTCCTAAAGCCACATTTTCTTAAAATAGATATTTCCTAAATACTTCTTAAAGATGGAATTTAACAACTTTCTAAATCATGCAATTCTAATTAATAGAAACTTTCTAAACATGAAATTTAGAAACTTCCTGAAGCTATTCTAGTTTTGCAACCAATCTTAGGAAAAGATCACATAAGCCTAAGTATGGTGTAAACTAATATGTAAACCGAGAAAAAGTGGCATGTAAAGGCTAACAAATTGTGCACATGAACTCCAACCTAAATGTCAAAAATTGATCTTACAATAACATGAAGTGCAAAATAATCTAGAATGAACATAATAACTAAAGTAGAATGCATGGATCTAATAATATTGCAAGGCTTGGGTAGAACATGAACTAAGAGAGAACTCTGAATGAAGTAACCAAGTAATACAATGGAAAAACCATTCAATGTTATGCGCATAACCCATGGGATGTGCGCATGGTTCTTGAATGCAACTAGAATGCTATTAATATATAATAGCATGCATGGAAAATATAAATCAATGATGAATGGAAGATTGAATTGCATGTATAGCTAAGCATGAATCATGGGATTGAATTAAATCTTATAGGTAAAACTCAAGTAACTAAACATCAATAACAACTTCTCTCAACATGGACTTTATTGATAGCAAGGTCCATACAAGAATGGTACACCATATTCTAGGATCATGTGCACCATGCCAATGATTCAAGAATGTGATCATAATGCTTGTAATTCCTAAGTGCAAAACTAATCTAGAATGAGCATAATAATTAAAGTAGAATGCAAGGGTCTAATATTATTGCAAGGCTTCAATGGAACATGAACTAAGGGAGAACTACAAATGGAATAACCAAGTAATACAATGGAAAAACCCTTTAAGGCCATGCGCATAACCAATGGGATGTAGGCATGGTTCTTGAATGCAACTAGAATGCTATTAGCCTATTATGGCATACATGGGAAATATAAAAGCAATGGTGCATGGAAGATTGAATTGAATGTATAGCTAAGCATGAATCATGGGATTGATTAAATCTTATAGGAAAACCTCAAATAACTAAACATCAATGACAACTTCTCTCAACATGGACTTTATTGATAGCAAAGTTCATACAAGAATGATATGTCATATTCTAGGATCATGTGCACCATGCTAATGATTCAAGCATGAGATTAACTTACAATCAAATCCCAAGGAAGCAAGTGTATTTCAAGAAAAAGACCAGAACATAGACAATGAAAGAAATCTAGAACAAGTGGAACATGGATGGATCCAAGGTACCCTATTTCATAGATCTAAAGCTCACCTTCTCTTGGTTGTCATGAGCAAACATGGTGATCTTTAGGAGCAAGGATATAAGTTTGAAAGAAGAAGAAAAGAAGAAATGGAAAATAGGTAGCAAAATAAAGAGGAAATAGTACTAACAAAAACACAAACAAAGGACAAGTAAATGAGTAGAAGAACCAACCTTCATGTATCATAAAAAAACAAGGCTTTCCAAATTATGCATGAGGCATGAAAATCTTGGAAGAAAGATGGATCAAAGGTAAAAAACAGAGAAGGCCAAAGGAGACAAAGGTAGGGGACACCTACTTTCTTTGGAGTAGGCATTCCTTACTTGAAAGTGGAATATTTTGAACACCTTTTTAAGGTCTATATATATTTTGTTTCTTAGGGTTTTTAGGGCAACATAAGGAAAAGGTAGGGTGGGGATGAGATGGGAAGATGATTGGATGGTTAGGATTAGAATATGGTGGCTACTTAGGTAGAATTGTTGGGAGAGTTTTAGAAAGGTGGGACTCTTAGGTAGGAAGTTCAAAATTCGTAGTGATCTTGTATGGTAAGGTAGAAAGGTAGAAAAAAGTAAGAAAAACAAGAAAAAATAAGAAAAATAAAGGCATTCTTCCTATTGGTCCATATGCTACCTTACCCATTTGGATCTTCCCTCAAATATCTTCAAAATAACTCTTAAAAACTCATGAATATTTCTTCAGATTTTCCTCCAATCATAGCATTCCATGCAGCTTAGCTCGCGTCTATTGATGGCTTGCTTTGAGAGCTCATTTGGCTTGGCTTCTTGGCTAACTTCAAGGGCTCCTTTGGGTTGGCTTAGTAGCTCAACCCTTTAGGTTTGATGACTGGCGAGGCTCATTAGCTTGTCCTCTCCTTCATGGCTTAGTGACTATGCATCACATGCAAAGGTGGTGGACTTTGCATGGCTTGTGCATGGGCCCACTTTTATCACCTTTGACTTCTCCAATTCCATCCTTTTCTTTCCTTATGGTGATCTGAACCTACAAATTATCAAATATTTGGTTAATTAGGTTAGAAATGCATGTGTTGTAATTTTTGGCCAAAAACCCTAATTTAATGCTACAAGTTATAATGCATGCTCAACTAATTAGGAGATTTTAATATAATTTTGGAAACCCATCAGGGTTCCAATAGATTGTAAATTGAAATTGAGCTTTTTGATAGCCCAACATGCCTTATGTTCCAATTCTACTAGTAAGCAATAGGCCTTTCCATAAACTAGGAGGTAGGTAACATACCTATAGAATTCTTATAGAAAGTGCAATAGGCTCATAAAGAATTGGTAAGTCTTACTAACTAGTCTTTCCTATTGGTTTGACTGTCTTCTCTAAAAGTGTTTGATTTTCCTTATTCGATACCTCTGCTTTCCCATTAGTCTGAGGGTGATATGGAGTAGCTATTGTATGAGTGATACCATACTTTTTCATTAAATTCTCAAACACTTTATTACAAAAGTGTTTTTTCCCATCACTATTATGGCACGTGGGGTACCAAAACTTGCAAATATATTTTCTTTTAGAAATTTGACCACCACCCTATGGTCATTTGTCTTACAGGGTATGGCTTCCTCCAACTTGGACATGTAGTCCACTCCCACAAGGATGTATAAATATCCAATGGAATTAGGAAACGGACCCATAAAATCAATACTCCAAACATTGAAAGGTTCAACAATCAGGATTGGGTTTAAGGTAACCATATTTTCCCTCCCTATACTATATAATCTCTAGCACCTAGCACATGCTATGTAGTAAGCATGTGAATCTTTGAAAATCATGGGCCAATAAAAATTAGACTATAAAATCTTTGTAGTGGTCTTTCTAAAGCTAAGGAGGCCCCCACAAGCATGATCAAGATGGAAGGAGATGATTTCATTATGCTCACTATTGGGTATGGATCTCCTAATAACCTGATTAGAATAGTACTTAAATAAGTATGCATCATCCCAGATAAAGTATCTAACCTCAGTCATAAATCTTTTTTTATCTTGTTTGGTATAGTGATTAGGCAATTATTATGGAACAAGATAGCTAACTATGTATCCATAGCAAGGTAACTAAGAAATGTGCATTAATTGTTCATTTAGAAACACTTCTATTATAAGCACATTTTTGCATGTATTCTCCACCATTATTCTAGATTAGTGGTCCGCTACTATGTTTCTAGAACATTAGTCTCGAATCAGCCTGAGTCTCGAACATTTAAACCCTAACAATTAAGATCCAAGCATAATTAGTGTGGCCATGATAGCAAATAAACTATTTCTCTATGGTAGAATAGTTGAATTGTATGTTGTTTAGTGTTTTACTAATGTAGTATATCACATTGGGGAAGTTCGTCAATGAGCTGGCGCAAAGCAACCCTAATCCTATCACACATTATCTCAATTGGTGCACTCTAGTAAGGCAGTTGAATGATAGGGTTTAAAGTAGTTCAGCTTTTTGGTGCTCAAATGCTTTCCTACCATCTTCATCAAAGTCAAAAGAGGCCTCCTTTGTAAGTAAATTTCAGAGGTGCTTAGCAATCTTATTGAAATCTTTGATGAATCTCTTATAAAACCAAGCATGGTCTAAAAAAGATCAAATTTCTTTTACTGTCCTTGGTGGAGGAAGGTAGGCGATTAAATCCACCTTAGCCATATCTACCTCTATACCATTGTGTGATATTATGTAGCCTAAAACTATGCCATTTTGCACCATCAAATGGCATATTTTCTAATTCAATACAAAAAAAATTCTCCTGACACCTTGCAAGAACTAACTTCGAATGGTGCAGGCACTCATCAAAAGACAAACCAAAAACTAAGAAGTCATACATGAACACATTTAGAAACCTTTCTACCATGTCGAAAAATATGCTCAACATACACCTTTGGAAAGTGGCTGGAACATTGTAAAGTCTAAAAGGCATATGTTGCCAAGCAAAGGTCCCAAAAGGGCAGGAAAAGGTAGTCTTCTCCTGATCTTCAAGTGCCATAGGAGTCTGGTTATTGCTGGAATGACCATTAAGAAAACAATAATATCTATGACAGGCTAACCTCTTAAGAATTTGGTTAATAAAGGGAAGAGGAAAGTGGCCTTTCCTAGTGACAACGTTCAACTTTCAATAATCAATATAAACACTTCACTTGGTGGTCATGCAAGTGGGTACAAACTCATTGTCCTCATTTTTTATTATCGTGACACTAGATTTCTCGGGAACAAGTTGAATGAGGCTAACCCAAGTGCTGTCAAAGATGGGGTATATCACACCAACATCTAAAACCTTAAGGACTTCATCTCTTACCATGTCCTTCATCTGGAGGTTTAGTCTCCTTTATGTTTCCCTAAAAATTTTAGGATTTTGCTCTAAATGGACTTTGCGAATGCACATAGTAGGGCTAATCCCTTTGATGTCCATTATGGTCCACCTAAAGCTGTCTTATGTTCCTTGATAACATCAATAAGCTTACCTTCTTATTCTTGGTCAAGATCCGTGGCTATTATTATAGATAAGGTTACTTCTATTCCAAAGTAAGAATACTTCAAATTTTTAGGGAGTCACTTAAGGACCAAGGTTGATGTTTTTTATATAGAAGGTACATGGACAGATTCTAAAGGAGGGAGTGGCTCCACATGAGAGCTCCATTTAGAGGTATCCATTATGGGTGCAGTGTCTAATAGATTATTAACTTCTTCAATGGAGTTGTCTATATCAAAATCGCAGTTGAAATGAGCTAGACATGCCTCAAGTAGATTTTAGATGGGTGGTTGAGTATCCTGAATTAGACCTTTTATTAAATTTACTACATCTAAATCATCAAGTCTAAATGCAAATGGTCATCATTGAAAACATTAAGCTTGACTTTCATGTTACTGAAGGATAGTTTCATCATTGCACTCTTATAATTTATAATGGCATTGGATGTCCCAAGAATGGTCATCCAAGTATAACTGAAAATTGACTACTAGGGTCTCACAGGCTGGGTATCTAGTACAATAAAATCTGCAAGATAGTAAAACTGTTCCACCTAGATTAACACATCTTGGACCATGCTACATGGTATCTTTACTAATTTTCTACAAATTGTAACATGGTTTTTGATTGGTTTGAGATCATTAAGCTTAAGTTGTTCATAGACAAAATATGGCAACAAGTTAACATTAGCCCCTAGGTCAAGCAATGCCCTATCTACGACATGATCTCTAATAATGTTTGAAATTGTAGGGCACTCTGTGTCTCTAAACTTAGGTGGGTTCTACTGTTGGATCAAAGAGCTCACTTGCTCGGTGAGGAAAACTTTCTTTTGCACATTTAGCTTTCTCTTTCTTGTACATAGCTCTTTCAAGAACTTGGCATAGGCGAGAACATCCTTAGTCACATTGAGCTATGGAATGTTGATTTGTACATGCTTGAAAATCCATTTGCTCATTGAAATTTGCTCCCTTTCTAGCTTTATTCAGTAGTTGAGGAAATGGAGCTTTAGGCACTAGGTTCCCTCACTATAGGTATGTCAGGAGATTTTTGTTTCTTTTCTTTCTCTTGTGTCTTGAGTGCCTCATGTTCCTGTATAGTTTCCTTAGGCTGCACTACCTTCTTATTGACATGACAACTGCTCCTAAGGGTCCTTATGGACTTGGCTTGCTCATGAGAATTATGGGGTTGAGAAATGGACCCTATGTTAAATTGTCCCTCAAGGTTAGGAATTGGCTGACTAGGAAGCTGGCCCTTTCCTCTACTTTGTAATGTAGCAAACAAATGGCTCATTTGTAGTTCTATGTTGGCAAGGTCTTCAGAATTGAAATTGTTGGTCTATTTATTTTCCTCACTTTGCTGCATGAGAAATTGTATGTTGTCCTCAACTCATGGCTTGTATGATTGTTGAGGTGGCTGAAAATAAGGGTGTTATAAGGGAACTGAGGTTTTAAGAAAGTTGTGTGCAGGGGTTCATAGATGGACCTACCTTGTAGTTGTTCTTTGACCATGACAAGTTAGGATGCCTAGCTCATCCTAAATTGTAGGTCTCAAAGTAGGGGTTGTTGCTTGGTTTGTGATATGCATTCATTGCATTTGCCTATTCCAAAAGATATTTATTATAAACCTTGTTTGATTGAATAACGCTTGGTTTAAGTTCAAAATCATCAGCATTAGTTGGAGCAATGCAATGCACGAGGGAGTGTTTAGTTGGAGTGGTGCATAGAAATCTCTAATCACTTTGCAATCAACTTCTATTGGGGGTTTAGCCATGGGGTTAAAAACTTGATTTCTGACTGCTTTTCTATGGGCATATTCAATCTCTGGGTGGGTTTAAGGGTACTAGCTCAGTATTATAAGATCGATGTCCTTGCATGCACTAAACTAAAATCCTATAGGATGTGAACTGACTATACGCTAACTCAAACTCTATATGATGCGCAATCAATCCTAATAAATTGCTTATCAGGATGTTTTGATTATCTTTTGTTATTCCATAGATGGTGGCTTCTTAAACCTAAATTTAGACAAGTCCTCCTTTTTTTTTCCACACTTGGCTACTGCTTACCAGTTAGGTTTTCCTCTAAAGTGGTTAATACAATTGTCATGTCAAGAGGCGTTTAGACCTCAATTGACATCAATGAAAGGTGTGGGAAAATTACTTGGATTTTAAGACACCCACTATAACCATGATGCCTAGAAGCCATTAGACTTACAGTAGATCGCCTCCTTCTAAAAGGTTCGTATGAGTTCGATACCTTAAGTCTCTTACTACTTGATTTTAAATTAATTGCTCAAGGGTTGGGATCACGACATACAAGGAATTTGATTGATTTCTTAGGTGGACCAAGGATCTAGTTATGAAATCCAATCCTTATTTTATGACGGTTTCTAGGGGGGCCTTACTAGCATTATGATCCATTCCACCATAAGGTGTTAAACATGCAATACAAAACAAAAGCAAGCTAATGCCTACCTATGTAATACTTAAGAAAGGGTCAAACACCTCAACAGAAAAGACACTATAACCAAACAGCCTATGCTTTGGTTATAGTTGAGTTTAGGCTAATCTTTGTTAAATAGGGGCTTACTAATGTAGTAGCCTTAAATAAAATGCCACAATTATCATGAATGATATTATTCTATAGGAGTTACACTACCATCAAAGATTAAAATTATACTAAATTCACTTAAATTAGAAATTTAAAAAGAAAGTAAGTGATACTTATCGTGGGGTTTTCAATGAAGATCAAGTGTGGGCCACCATGGCCCATACTTTCCTTATATTATTACAACCCATTTCAAATTGAATAATAAAGTGAAAAATACAATGGGCCTCACTACAAGTTTCACTTAAAAATCCTAATCGAAGAAAGCAAATAATTCCTATCTAATATGATGAAGCCATAGCCCATAGTATCATCATTGCTCCTTTTGCTGTGCACCCCTTACACCAAAACCAGCAAGATATATCAATTTTCCAGGAATAAGAAAAATATGCAAATCTAATGCAAAAAATCCTAATCTAATGATATCCTAAACCCAGACTAGAGATAAACAATTCAAGAAAGTTCACCCCCAAATCCGTTGTGATTCCTTGGCAACGACATAAAAAATTAGTTGTTGTTCTAAATAAATTTTCTAGTGCATGAATCTATTGTAGTATTCTCATGCATGCAAGGTTGATCCCACAAGGAATCTCACAAAAAAGTATCTTGGATGAATCTTATGTACCTTGTTTATCTTAGCCAAACAAGAAAGATGATTATCTAGGAATGTAAACACATAGAATGTAAACATGCACAAAATTATAAATTACTGCTATGGAAACATGATGTAACTACCCCAAATTTTCTAAATACTATTCTAGTTGTTATTATGTGAAATTGGAAGTTTGGAGTATAATTGGAATTTTTTACCCAAAGAAAATATTTCTTTATAGAAATAGCATTTGGAGTGGAAGCATGAATATTTGGAATGTACTCGAAAAATTGAGTCCAATGACATAAAGAACACTGAAGTCAGAGTTCAGATGAATTTCACACCAAAATTTCACTATTCTATGATCAGGTTATGAGTTTTCAAGGGATATATCTTTTTATAAAAGTATAATTTGGAACTAAAACTAAAATCATTAGATAGTACTAAAAAAATGGAATCCAACTAGCCAAAGAATACTAAAAACAGAGTCTAGATGAAGAAGTTATAGGCCTTTGAAGTCAGAGGCAATACAATAAGTAAAAGATTAAAAAAAAACATAACTGAACAGGAGGGGACCAACTTGATATTGGCACCCCCGGTCACATTGGAAACTCGACACAATGTCGAGTTTGCTCTGGTCTCTCTCTCTCTCTCTCTCTCTCTCTCTCTCTCTCTCTCTCTCTCTCTCTCTCTCTCTCTCTCTCTCTCTCTCTCTCTCTCTCTCTCTCTCTCTCTCTCTCTCTCTCTCTCCTCAACGCGACAACTTAAGCTTAGCACACTGGCCACACCTTCCCTTGGATCTCTTTCCCTATGGCTGGCAACCCCTTTTCGGGTAGGTTTCCCAGCATCGAATCTCCCATTTCCTCTGGTGCAGCCCCAATTTTCATCTCTCCAACCCTCTTCCCCCTTCCATCTAATCTCCTCCCACCAGCATCGGCACTATCAGGAACCCATGATGGATCACTGGTGCCTAGATCTGCTAGATTAGGGCACACCGATGACGAGAAACTCAAAACTTAGATCGGGTTTCTCTTTTTTCGATCAGCCCTATCGGAGAAACTATTTTTTGACTGATGCATATTCTGGATCATCGAGGTCTACTATGGAGAGCCAGCATCAAGATGCAGATGGTGGAGATGGATTCTGACAACTAGAGTAGGTGATTGTTAAATTTGGAAAGATCTCTGAGAGAGTGGAAGGTGTGAAGCAAAGGCAGATGATTGAGCTTGAGAAGTAGAGAAGGAAGTTTGCTAAGGGTTGGAATTTCAGAGGATCAACTTTTCATGGATCAACATCCAAGAAGAAGGTAATATGTTTTCTATTGCCATCCAATCATTCTTGCCTCCAATTCCTCTTGCAATGCATAGAACATAAAAACCTTGAAAAAGGTAGAACTCTACATGCCCAAAACTAGTTTTTAGTCAAACACTTTCCTTACCAATAGCCTCGTTAACATGTAAGCCAAATGCGGCTCCTTACTGGTAGCCACACTCAAGTTCGAAGAAATCCAGAACTGGGATATAGTATCCTGGAATTGCCTTGTCAATAGTCAGTCCCAACACAATGCACGAAATGGATATCTCACCAAGTTCTTCCTCATCCCTTCACTTTTGTAGGTGTTTTTAAATCTGCCGCTAATTTATCAAAACCTTTTTGAGGTTAGTGAGCTCATTCTGTTACTATCAAGACTGCCAATTCCTTAGATGTTTTTGTGGGAGCTTAGATGATGTGTTTCTACTGTTTGATTTTTCAAGAGATAAGGACTCAATCACAAGGTCGGCTATTAATTGTGGATATGTGAAAAATGATAATGTTGATCAAGCATTGAGGTTGTTACTATAGATGCATTTTTGTAGGGATTAGGCCAAGGGAGTTCAAAATTGTTGGGGTGCTTGATGCCTGTAGTAATTCGATGGCACTTGGGGAAGGAAAGCAAATTCATGATCATCTAAATTGGGATTTGAATCTCAAATCTTTGTTAGGTCTGCATTGGTTGATATGTTTGCAAAGTGTGGGTACCTCAATGACAGTAGCACCATCTCTAGAAGAATTGCTGCTCTGAAGAAACCCAAAGCCAAGGATCCTCATAAATGGGACATGACCTATGATGAGAAGTGCAGACTTAGCACAAAACTTCTAAATATGCCTTCAGAGAAGCTGGACAATATTGTTCAGATAATCAAGGAAAGGAAGTCAAACCTTAGTCAGCACGACGATGAGATTGAGGTGGACATTAATAGCTTTGATGCTGAGACACTGTGGGAGCTTGATCGGTTTGTGACCAATTACAAGAAGAGTTTGAGCAAGAACAAGAGGAGGGCCGAGCTTCTAATTCAAGCTAGAGGTGAAACTAGGTAGAATTTGCAAGCATCGAACATAGTTAAAATCACTGCTGAGGCACCAAAAGAAAGCAAACAAGATCAGAAGAATGTGTCTTCCTCATCACCTGTTCAAGGAGAAAAACATGGATCTTAAAGACTTCGTGAATGTCGTTGATTAGCTAGTGGACAATGGATGAACTCACCACACGAGGTAGGTGGAGAATTAAGAAAGCATTCTTTAATAGTAAGATGCATGTGTTTTAAAACATGATCTTATTCTTATGATAGATATTATATCATTTAACTTGTGCATTTCATATGATATATGATGATAAAAATTGTTTACTTGTGAATGATGAAAATTTGTGATTTGAAATACTACATGAATGACATGCTTATAATTGAAGCCTACTAAATGACATTAATGGATAAACATGATCTATTCTTAAAAATATCATAACTATTATTATGATAAAAAGATATTATGGTACATGGGTACCATTACATCATATTCTATGTAGGGATGCTATTCTAGGAGAGTTGTAGGGTTTGGCCACCCGCACTTTGAAATTTATTATATGATGGATACAATGCCCGATGAGAGGCTAAATTTTGGGCGGGGCATTCATGGAAAAGCCACCACTGTGACAGCCATGGTCCCCCCCATGCTGACATGGGTTTTGTTATTTCCACAGTTGGTATCAGTGGATTATTATGTAGTTGTCCGGGTGCGCTTTACATAGTTAGATTGCATCATAGTAGTCCTTGTCTTTGATGCACTATGATGCATATCCTTGAGGGTTTCCAAAACATGCTTGAGTGCCCAAGAGACACTAGTTAGGTAGTTGTGAGGGACCCAAAGAGGATAATATTGTATTTGCTGTGCACTATGCCCATGGAACAATGCATATATGATAGCATGATGGCATGCGTATATGATGGCATGATAAGATGCCTTTTATGATGTTACCAGCAGTGGCTAGAGTTTTATAAACCATGTATGGTAAGGGGTATATGTAAGAGACTTAGTATAGTTTGGGAATGCAGGTTCAAAAACCTATGGTTTATATTCATAATTTTGTCTGACTTTTAACGATTTCAATTTATATGATATAGTCCTATATGTATATTTTTGGAAGGCATAGCTTTATAAAAGTTTTCATAGGGGGGAGTGAATGGGTAGATATATTATGTAGAGTATGGTATCATATGGAAAATGATAATGATAAATATTTAAAATAACAATGAATAACATATATCATGTAAAGGGGAATCTTTAAAGAATGATTATTATATTCATATGATGAAGAAAAATTATAAATAGCTACTTTATCCATGGCTTGTAGACAATTGAATATTTTAATAGTTGTAAAATTCTTAATTCATATGTAATTAACATGTTTTCTTAAATCTCCCCTACCAAGCATAGCTTGCTGAGACATTGTAAATGTTTTATGTTTACAATATCTTAGATACAGACAGACACGAGAAGATATATACAATCAAGAGGAGTTCAACAGCCATACTTCTACTCTCAGGTATATATTTAGTTATTTAGATTACGCTGCTTGGACATTTAATATAATGATTATAGGAGTTGTGTATGTGAACCACTAGATGGGTCCTGTTGTTTCATAAAATGTATGTTTATCTTCTATAAAAACTATATTATGTATAGTATGGAAGTTGAGGTGACATTCGGGTTTTTGGAAAAATGAGTTTCAAAGAAAACTATCTTCTGCTATTTTTTAATTTTAAAATTAGAGGCATACCACCTTTTGAAAATAAACGTGTTTTTATGAAAAACCCAGGGTGTCATATATGAAATCATAAATTCACCAAACTAACATGCATTAAAATGAGTAACTACAGCAACTTAGAATAAATTAACCAAGCAATGAAACTGATTTAAATGGAAAATTTCCTAAATCAATAATTTCCTAATAGAAAACTTGCTAAAATTAAAACTTTCTATAGCTTAGATCTTTGATGAAGGAATAACAAAATAATAGTAGGAATTCAATGCAAAATCATGGGTGTGAAAGTATGGTAAAGTAATGAAACTAAGGCAAAGAAAACAAGAAAAGAAAAGAACACAACACTAACCTTTACTCTTTGAAAGTAAGGCAAAGAGAAGCCACTTCTAAGAAGAGAGCTTAGGGCTAGAACAAGATAGAAAAAGCTACATTTTTAAGGGAGGGAGGCATGGAGCTCTTTATAGAAAGGGTGAAGGTTATGTGTTGAAGAGATAGAGGGGAGAAGTAGATTGCATTGAACTCCTCCCTCTCTAAAACTCTTCAATTTTAACTTCCTTTAATGTTTCCTTCTCTTCTTCGCTTCTAGCTAAGACATTGATCTGATCTAAGAGTTGGTCAAGGAATAAAAAAGTTTATGTAGATAAGAAGGAAAGAGGTGAGGTGGCAAAGGTGATAGGGTGGATGTTGTGAGAGAGAGAAAGAGAGAGAGAGAGAGAGAGAGAGAGAGAGGAGCTCCTAGAAAAGTAGGAGTTATGCATGGAACTCCTCTCCTCTTTGAATTCCACGTTAAATCCCCTAGAAAAATGTACCAAAGTTACAGGAATTAGAGAGAATATGGATGGGGAGATAAGGAAAAGAGTGAGGAGAAAGGGAATGAGGTAGGGTAAGGTGATTAGGTAGATCTAAAATAAAGTTGGGAAGGTGGAAGGATTTTAGAAAGGTGGGAATATAGGGTGGATGACTTTCCCCCTTAGTAAAAACTCATGGTTGCCTTGTAGGGTGTGGTGGAGAGAGAGAAAAGTGAAAAATAAGATAGAAGAAAGGAAAAATAAAGTTGGGTACTTGCTATTGGTCCACGTGCATGTTTCCCATTAACTTATTCCCAAATATCTTCTCTTTATCCTCTTAAAAACTCTATGGACATTTGCTTTAGATTGTCCTCCAATCATGACCTTCCATGTATCTTGGCTTAAGTGGCTTGATAGCTTGCTTTGAGAGCACATTTGGCTTGGAGCCTTAGCTAGCTTTAGGAGCCTTTTTGGTTTGGCTTAGTGGTTCAACCCTCTAGGCTTTGACGGCTGGCTAGACTCCTTAACTTGTCATCTCTTTCATGGCTTATAAGGCTTAGCTAACTTGAGTGAATCCCATGCGAAGGTGGTGGACATTGAATGGCTTGTGAGTGGGCCCCCTTTAGTCACCTTGGACTTCTTTGCTTCATTTGATCCTTGATCTTGCCTTAAGATGATCTTAGCCTTTGTAACACCTTGGATTTAGGCCTTGGCTTCCTAGTTAAATTAGGAAACCTCAAAAATGGATTCAATTTCCATCTCAATCTATCTTGGTCATTCGATTACCTTCCCATGATTAGCCTTTGAAACTATAAAATATTAAGTTTAGAGTCATTAGGACAGAAAATGCATGTGTTATAATTTTTGGCCATAACTCCTAATTTTACACTATAAGTTATAACACAAGGGCAACTAATTGGGTGATTTTTATACAAAATTTGGAACTTATCAAACTACAGAACCTACCATAAATAGTACTAGGTGGCAGCTAGGAGCTTTAGAAGGAAATGTTGATAGGGTAGAAAACCTCCTCGATCGGTTCCAGAAGATGTCATTGTCATTCTCTAGGGAGGATGAGCTAGATTTAAATGAGACTTGAATGTTTGAAGTTGAGAATATTTTTAGGACAATGGAAGTAATTGAAGATATGAAAGTGATCATGGCAACATTTATGATGACTAATGTGGAGGCATTCTAGTGGTAAATCGTAAAAAGGACTCACTAATCAGTTAATGATGCCATTCCATGGGAAGTGCTCAAAATAGTCTTCTTCAAAATGTACTTTCCCAGTACATATAATTAGAAGAAAAAGAATTCTTGAGTTTAGATTTAGATGACTTGTTGATGATTTAGTATGAAAATAAGTTCATCTAACTATAGAAATTGACACCAAGTGTGGGTGCTACTAACAAGAAAATGACCAAGAAATTTGTTGGCAGATTGACTTTCAGGTTGAGGAACAAGGAACTCAGTTTCCATCTTACCACCTTAGAAAGAGCAAAGGAAATGGTTTCCATTTTCAAAAAGCTACAGTTAGAGAGAAATGAAAAGAAGAAGAATGTCTATGTTGGTTGATGTTTGGGAAAAGAAAAGAGGCCCATGCATTTCTTAGGCTCTCAAAAATCATGAAAGAATTAGTTTGGCAAATAGGAAAGGCACTTGAGTCCAAACCATGTCCGCGGTGTAGGAGGTACCATTTGGCCAAATCATACCTTGTTATGAACCTTAGGTGTTACAGCTATAGAGAGGCATGACACTTTACCAGATACGACCTAAAGAGGAAAAAGGAGGGAGTGGTCTAGAAACATCTAATTCACAGGAGACTAGGGCAAGTGCTTCACCATCTCATTAGGATAGGTTCATGCATCAAATTTAGTGATTGAATGTACTCTCCTCTTGCAAGACAAACATGTAAAAGTTATTTTTGATCCAAGTTCTACACACTTTTTTATCTTGCATGATTTTACATTATGTGTAAGTAGCTCGATCCAAAGTTTAGGGTTTTGTTTGGAAATGATGCCTCCATTGAATAGAAATTCCTCTAGATGTGCAAGTTATGATTGAGAAAAGGCCAATAGATGATGACTCTGATAGGATGTATGAGCTGTGATTAAGAAAAGGTGAATGGATATTGACCTAATCCTCCTATATATGATAGATTTTGATGTCATTCTAGGATGGACTGGTTGGTCTTGCATTAGGCAACAATTGACTACTTAACGAAGGAGATCACCTTCAATGTTGTGGTAGTGGTGATAATATCCTTTTGAGAGTGATTGGATTTATCAGATGCATGTGTCATTTCAATCATGAAGGTGCTGGGCACATTGTCAAGGGATGTTAAGCCTTTTTGGCTAAGGTTGAGGCCTTGGAAATTGACAAACCTAGGATGGATGAGGTGGCGTGGTCCACGAATTCCTAGACATATTTTATGAGGAGCTACCAGGATTACTATATAAAGTAGAGATTGATTTCACTATTAAACTGATACCAAGCACAACTCCTATCTCCAAAGCTTCATACGAAATGGCCCAATACTGCTAAAGAGCTAGTTATACTAATTACTAGACAAGGGATTCATAAAACCAATGTTTCTTAATGGGAACACAAGTTCTTTTTGTCAAAAAGAATGATGAGTTAATGAGACCTTGCATTAACTATATGATGCTTAATAGAGGCACAATGAAGATTAAGTATCCTCTACCCTACTGGTGACCTCTTCCATCAGCTTCTATCAATCATGGTCTTTTAAGAGATCAAGGGCAGCAATAGGAACTGATACAGATGCCATAAAAGAGCATCAAGAACACTTGCATATGGTGTTGGACATGCTTAGACACACTACTTGTTTTCCAAATTTGGCAAGTGTGAATTTTGGTTGGAGGAAACCAATTTTCTAGGCCATGTCATTTCAAAGAATGGAGTTGCAGGACCCAACAAAGTTGGAGACAGTGGACAATGACCAAGATACAAAATTTTCTAGGCCTTATCAAATACAACCTTAGGTTTATTGAGGGATTCCCATGCATGGCCTTACCATTGACTAAGTTGACAAGGAAACATATGAGATTTGTGTGGGATGACGCATGTGGAGTGAGCTTCTAGGAACTAAAAAGGAAGTTGATCATTGTATTGATACTTACATTACCATCAAGTGATTAGGGTGTGTGTTAATGCATAATGTGAGGATGATACCATGTTGATAGCCTAGAGCTGGAAGTTATGGTTTTTGCCTTAAAGATTTGGAGGCATTATTTGTATAGGGAGAAATTTGATGTGTTCAATGATCATAAGAGGCCCAGGTAATCTTATCACAACAAGACCTAAACATGAGACAAAGGAGATGGATGGAGTAGATGAAAGCCTACAACCTCTTTGTCCAATCATATCCAAAAGAATGGTCACTGAGGCTGTGTGCAAGCCTATTTTCTAAGAGGTAGAAATTGTTATAGGAAGTGGTCAGTGTAGACTAGAATCTTAGCACGAGGATCAAAAATCATTCATGCTAAACTTGGTAGTGAGGTTGCTATTGTTAAGAGAATCCTTCAAATGTAGAAGGATGACAATGAGAGATAGGTGTTCAATTTTGTATAAAATGTACCCAATTAGTAGTCCATGTGTTATAAATTATAAGCATTATTATAGGTTTTTCTAAAATTTTATAACACATGCATTTTTTCCTAATAATTCTAGAGTTTGATATTTTGTAGCTTCAAAAGCTAAATCAGAGTAAGTATGTGAATCTTCATAATTTTTTAGGATTTAATTAGGATATTTTATCTTTTGTAGGTGTTGAGAAGTTGATCCAGTGGTTGAGATTGATTGATTAAGATCAAAAGATTGAACCAAGGCTTAAATCTTAGTAGTTGAAAGCTATATCATGGTTCAAGATCATCCTAGGGCAAGCGAGGAAGCAATACAAAAGATCAAAGGTGCTTAAAATTGACCTGTCCACAAGCCATGCAATTCCACCACTTCACATGAGAATTGGAATCATGAATGAGGTTCCCTAATCTAACAAGGAACCTGAGTAAGCCAAGCCATTCAAGCTTTGAAGCCAAAGGATATACTCATTCAATCCATCAAGAAATTAGCCATCAAAGCAAGCCATTCAAGCCATGAGAATCATGCTGCACGGAGTCACATGATTGGAGGAGAAAAATTCAAGCAATTATCCTATGCTAAAAATGTGATTTTCAACAAGATAATTACAAAGAAATTAGAGGATATTAAATATGGAAAGATAGCACACAAGGTGGACCAATAAGAGAAGAGTCCAGGCCCATCTTTCTCTCTCTTCCTATTTCACTCAACTTATCACCTTAGCATTCTACGTGAAATACTTAAGGGGGGACATACATCCTTCCCAAAAAAATGTGGTGTCTTCCACCTTCCTTAAGGCTTCTTACTTTCCCACTTCCACCTTCCACTTTCCAATTCTTTCTGCATGATATTACCTTTTTGTTTATCATTTAAGGGTTTCCCATGATCCATTCTAATCACATTACTTAGTGCTTCCATGATTTCTACAAGGGGAAGCCGCATACCTCCTTAAAAGGTTGTGCCTCCCACCTTAGTTGTCATGACACCTACCAATTTCTAACTTCACTTCATATCTTCCTTTCCTATCTCCCTTTCTAAGTTCTATCCTATTCAAAGTATTTCTCCAAGTAACCCACTTTCTAAACCTTTTTAATTCTTCCCATGAATTCCATGTCAAAGACCTAACATGTTTCACCATTTTACCTTTAAAAGAGTTCCACAATTTGCACTTTTCAATCTTAAAACACTTCCTAACCTTCAAATCCTATCTTACATTCCCTACCTTACATATTCACTAATTTTAGAAGTAGCAAACAATACAAATTTCTTAGGTTTATCATGTGGAAAACAACTTTGGAAACGGGGGAAATGCCTTCCTTCTAAAAAGGTGGCGCCTCCCATCTTCCTTCAAAACTAAGTATTCAATGCATTCCTCGTTGTAGGAGCCACTCTCTTCTTCCAAGCCTTCACACCTCATACTTGCTATTGGTTTCTCTAGTTTTTGCACTCCAAAGTCTAGGTTAGTTCTTTCATTGGCTTCCTTCATTGTTTCTTTACTTTGATGCCTTGTTTCATGCATTGAATTCTCACTTTGATTCCTTTGCTTTCCTTGATTATTTGCCTCTTGTTTCAAACCTTAGATCCTTGTATTCAAGGACCACAATTCTCTAACAGTTGCAGCCAAGATTTTGTAGTCCTTGGTTCAATTTACCTGCTGCTTGAAATCCTTAAGTTTCTTGCCTTACCATTACTCTCATCCCCCTCTTTTCCCTCTCATTCTCTTTGCTTCTCTTAAGGATCTCTTGCATACATCTTGGGACATTAGGTTACATGAAGATTTAAGTTGATACCTTGTATTTTCTTGTCATGAATTATGTGCAATGTACCTTGCATTATTTCAATGTTTATGTGCATACTTTTTGTAAGGAATTCACTTCAATAAAGTTGTTTGCTTAGTGCACAATTTACATGTTTAATTCCATTGAATCCTATGTTCTTGTTTAGTTTTCATGCATGAACATATCTCTAATGCGCACTTTTCTATTTATACGCTCAATTGTCTAGGCACAATTTTCATTGATCCATGCATCCTATATAGTTAGTTTTACATGCATCTTTCATCTATGATTTCATGCACATCTCTTATGTCCCATTCATGCACTTAGTTTACTTAGTTCCATTCATTCTTTCTCTCTTATTACCATGCGCACTATCCATGCATTATCCACACTTCTCTTAAGTTTTAATGGCATGTTTTTATTTGTGTTGTTAGTCCATGTTTAGATGTTGTCCTTTAGTAATACGTTAGTTGTATGCTAGGTTAGTTTTAGATAGTTCTAATTCAAATTTTATCTTTGTAAAATTTCTAACTCCATGCATGTTTATGTTTCCTTATTATTTCAATTTTTAGATTAGGATGAAATCTATTTCTTTTGGTTATATTAGATAATTTAAATAAGATCCAATCAACATATAAAACCGTGAGATTCCACATGGGATAGACTTCTCTCACATGCAAATTACTACATTGATTTGTGCACTTGTGAGTAATTTTAAAGCTACACCAAGTTATTGGGCAGCGTTGTTGAGGAATGACAATGGATTTGTACTTGTATCTTTGTTTAGATTATTTATCTCTAGTCATAGTTTTTAGGTTGCATTAGATTAGGTTTTTTGTGTCATTCTTGCATATTTTTCTAATTCCTCACAAATTGGCCATCTTTCTATATTTTACGCAAGGGTAATTTGGAAAAAGTAGCAATGATCCTACAAGCCAAAGCTTCATCAACTTAATTATGGTTTCCTTGCTTTCTTAGATTAGGGTTTTTAAGTGAACTTGTAGTGAGGTCACATTATAATTTGCAACTATTTATTTTCTTTTAAATGGGTTGTAATAATATAGGGCAAGTGTGGGGTATGGTGGCCCATACTTGATCTTCATAAAAAACCCCACTATAAGCTTCTCGCACTCTCTTTTATTTTCTTAGTATAGTTTCTTTTAGTTTAGTTTGCATATTGGTTTGTAGTGTATAGTTTAGGGTCATTCATCATACTTGTTGCATCTTATTTAAGGTTGTTGGATTAGATTGTACCTATTTAACAAAGGTTACTTTGCTAGGTAGCATATAGGTAAGCATTAGTTTCCTTTCCTTGTATTGTACTACACTTTTACTACTTTATGTGGATGGAACACATTGATAGTACGAGCCCCGCAAAACCTAAGAAGATAAGGACTAGATTTCATAACTAGATCCTTGGCCCATCTAGGTCATCATCATCATCATCATTATCAAGACCTTATCCCAATTAGGGGTCGACCACATGAATCTTATTCCTCCATTCTACTCTATTAACTACCATGGCTTCATTTAGTCCCAAAGTTTTTAAATCTTTCCTCACCACTTCTATCCACATTCTTTTGGGCCTTCCCCTTGCCCTTTTAGAACCTTCAACTTGTATTGCCTCACTCCTTCTAACTGGTGCCGTTGTTGGCCTCCTTTGAACATGTCCAAATCATCTAAGTCTAATCTCCCTCATCTTGTTACCTATTGGTGCTATCCCTAAATTTCTTCTAATATTTTCATTTCTAATTCTATCCTTTCTTGTCTTACCACTCATCCATCTCAACATCCTCATTTCTGCAACACTCAACCTATGAGTTTGATGTTCCTTAACTTCCCAATACTCTGATCCATAGAGCATGGCCGGCCTTATAGCCATCCTATAGAATTTTCCCTTTAGTTTGAGTGGCACCCGCCGATCACATAAAACACCCGATGCACATCTCCATTTGTTCCAACCTGCTTGGATTCTTTGGGTAACCTCCCTCTCAATCTCTCCACTCTCATGGATCAATGATCCTAAGTATTGGAAGTGATCTCTCATGGGGACCTCTTGGTTATCAATCTTGACTGGTGCTCCACTCCTACTCTCCTTGCTAAAATTACATTCCATATATTCTGTCTTAGTTCGGCTAATTTTAAATCCTTTCGATTCTAATGCTTCTCTCCATAGCTCTAGCTTTATGTTAACACCCTCCCTTGGTCCATCTAGGTAATCAAATCAATTCCTTGTATGTTCACAATCCCAACCCTTAAAAGTTTAATTTAAAATCATGTAGCGAGAAACTTAGGATTTCGAGCTTATAGAATTCTTTTAGAAGGAGGATATGTATTGTCACTCCAGTGGCTTATAAGCATTATGATTATAGTGGGAATTCAAAATCCAAGTGATTTTCCCATGCTTTTGTCAATGGTTGTTGAGGTCAAAATGCCTCTTTCCATGATGATTGTATTAACCACTTTAAAGTAGAAGCTAACTACTAATCAGTAGTCAAGCTTGGATAAAAGGAGCTATCTACATTTGGTCTAAAAGCTACCACCCTATAGATTAACAAAGATTATTAAAATAGCTCGATAATGATCTATTAGGATTGATTGTGTGTCATATACAGTTAGGAGTCACATTTAGAGTTAGGTTACATCATTTATGTTGGTTTTCATCTTAGTGCATGCGAGGTCACTGATATCAAAACATTGAGTTAGTACTATTATATCTTGAGATTGAACATACACATAGGTAAGGGGTGAGAAATCAAATTCCTAACACCATGGAAAACCCACCAGTAGTAGTTGAGCACAAGGCCAGTAGAGATTTCTATGTGCCACTCCAACTAAATATGCCATTATGCATTACCTTATCACCTACCAATGTAGACCACATTGAAATTAACATGAAGTCATACAATTACTACCAATATTTTATGGTTGAGAGAGAGAGAGAGAGGATCCATACCAACATATCAAGGAATTCCTTGGTATTTGTGCTACATTCAAATTTGAAAATAAGTCAAATGATTCTTTTATACTTAGGTTGTTCCCTTTCTCAAAGATAAGGCCAAATCATAGCTAAATTCTTTAGAGGTTGGTTCCATTGCTACATGGGACTAGTTGTCTAAAACGTTTGTGAACAAATTCTTTCCCATTCATAAGACTAATGCCCTTCATAGGGAGATCATCAATTTCCAACAAAGACAATATGAGCGATATTATGAATGTGGAGAAAGGTGGAATGAATTACTGCAAAAGTGACCTCACCATGGATTTAAAAATCATAGTAAGTTTAGTACTTCTATGAGGCACTAACATCTCAAAATAGACAAATGATTGATGCAGTTAGTGGAGGAGCCCTCATGTTGAAAAATGAAATAGGGGCCTGGGAATTTGTTCAAACTTTAGCTAACAATTCCTAGCAATGGGACTATTCTAACATGAGAGAGAGAAATACCCAACCTCAAAAGAAAGTAGGCTTGTATGAAATAGGAGTGACCTCAAATCCTTGGATAGAAGAATGAACAAGGTTGAAAATATGTTCCAAACAATGACTACCAAACTTGATGTTATAATGGCTCTTAATGCATCCACAAGAGGTTTGTGTTATTTGTTCTAACCTAGCACATTTAACATCAAGTTGTCCATCTAATAGAGTATACAGAAAATATCTTTTAGAATAGGCAAATACAATGAATGCATATTGCAATCCTAGCAACAAATCTTACCTTGAGACCTATAATCCAAGATGAGCTAGGCATCCTAATTTGTTATGGTCAAAGAACAATTACAGGGAGATCCATCTATGAACCACCCTACACAAAAATTTCCTAGGACTTTAATGCCATAGTAGCCACTTGGTTTTTAGCTTCCTCAACAACCAAAGAAGCCCACATTCAAGAAAACTATGCTATCATTTATGGGGAAAACTTTAAAATGACAGGATGAAATTTGACAAGCCATTAATGAGAGTAGATAAAGCAACAATGTTAATTCCTAAGCTATTTCTAAATTAGAAATGCACATGAGCCAATTGTTTGCTTCTTTGAATGATAGAGGAAAGAGACATTTTTCTAGTCAGCCTATTCTAACCCTAAGGACCAGTTTAAATTAGGGTCCTGTTCAGATTCACAAAGACCCCATGATAAAGCAAAGTCAATAGCTACCCTTAAGAGTGGTCATCAATTTGGTAACAAAGTAGGGAAAACTAAAGAAAATATAGAGAACCAATAAAAACAAAGGAGAATGAGAAAAGACAGAGGTCTCCCTCTCTGCCTAAGCCTATAGTGGAGGCACCTTATGTGCCTAAAGTCCCATTCCCTCAATCGTTAAATAAAGCTATGAAAGCTGGTGTAGCTTTAAAATCACTCGAGGTTGATCCCACGAGGAGTCTCATAGATTTTTAATGGATTGGATTCTATTTAAATTAATTAACTTCAGCCAAAGAGATAAAGATGTGATTAAACTAGGAAATTAAAACAAACCAAGAAGGAAACATGCATGGAGTTAGAAGCTAGAATTTAAAGAAACATACCAAAACTAAAACTAAGCAATGAAAATGGAAACTTACCTAGTTAAAATGCATGCAATTAAAGGAAACTAATGCTAAATTAGAACGAATTAAACAAAGCAACAAACTCAAGAAAACTACTAAAAAGGAAACTTTCCTAGTCTAAAACATCCCAAAAGTGAAACTTTCTAAAACTCATAAACAAAACTATCCAAACCTAAACTAAGATGCAAAAAATGAATTAACTACTACTAAAACTAAATTAATCAGCTAAACTAAGAAAAAACAAAAGAGGAAAGTGACCTAGTACCATGCGTATGATCCATGGATAGTACGCATGGTCCTAGGGTGCAAAAGCAATATGACTTGATGAATCTAAAGTGAATTATCATGTAAAATAATTAATGGATCTAATAAATAACATGAAAAGCTAAATGGTTTCCTAAGGATTTAAGCAAATAAGGTGTTTAGATGGTTGGAAACAAAGCACCAAGTTAAGAGGAGAAAAAATTCCAGATTTCACTACTTAAAACTTCAAAACAAATCATGCAATAAAGCAATTGAAACCACAACTTTTATGCATAGAAACAACCCAGATCTAGATTATATTGATGAAAGGAACATTTCATAATAAGAAACCTTAATAAACTTTATTGATTCACTTCCAAATTACACCAAAATTATGCACATAAAACTGTCTACAAATTCTAAAAATTATGCACTATTCAAGCTTGCAAATCTATATCAAAACTATAAAAAAAACTTCAATATAAAATTTTCAATCTAAAGCATAATGATATGAAAAGAAAACTCAGTAAAGAATTTGAGAGAAAAGAAGGATTAAAGGGTGAACTAGCTAAGGGAAAATGGACCCCAACTAAAGTGGTGAACAAAGAAAAAAAATGTGGAGTTCAAGAGGGGATTTTCAATTTCTAAGCTAGCTATCCTCTTGGCTATCACTATAAAAAAGATAACAAATTAATTCTTGGTTATATAACAAGGAAAAATAAAGAATTGAAAAAATAAAGTTGGGGGATTGAAGGCTGGAAAGTTGCATGTAATCTGAGTAAAACAAGGGAAACATAGAGCAATAAAACTAAATCAAAACAACTAAACTACTAACCTGAATTGAGGGTAATTAACCAAGATAATAAGTAGAAAACAAAAGAAAGAAAAGTACTAAACAAGTCCCAAAGTCCAGCAACAACAAAGCACCAAAAGAAGCTATGTTTCAAGATGTCTCACCCACCTCTACCTGGAAGATTCGTGTGAAACATGAGGGTATATATAGATGAGTGGGTTCCTAACTTTAAAAAGATTTAATCCATGAGAAATGTGGCTTTAGGGTTAGGGTATTGAATGAGGAAGGTTAGGAGGAGTTTTGGATTCAGAAAGATAACATAAGAATGATAGGAGGTGATGCACTAGCTGGTTACTAACTTTTTAAGGGGGATGCATAATTTTCTATGGACGGAAAGTGGATTTTCACCCTCCTAATTTGATGGCATTTAAATGATGGGAATAGTATGAAAATAGGAAAGAAAGTCAGGAGGAAACTTTAGAAGAAAACTTAGATGATTGTATGGACTTAGATCTAGAGTTTCTTGATTAGAAAAATGCTTGATTTTGCAAACTAAGCAAGGGGAAAATAGGGGGGAGGGGTCCTCTTCTTGAATGGTGGCTCCTTCCTTGACTTGGTGTTAAGTGTTTAATTTTGGCTAAAAGAACCCTAGTATAGCATTTAATTAGACCATCTAACTCATCAATTTAGTAAATTTTTGGAAAAAATATAAAAATTAGTTCAATTTGACCATCCAACTATAAATTGTCAAAATTAATGGTTAGATGATCAATTGAGCTAAGTGGATACTTAATGTATGGTTCAGATGAATCTAATCTAGTTTTTTACTTTGCAAATCAACTATAGAACAGTTGGATAGCTTAGATCTATGTTCAATGGTGCAGATCAATTGAAGATCAATAAGGCAAGAGTCCTAATTGGAAGAGGAATCCTAAGTTGGAACAAGTTTCCTAATGGAAGTTGAGTCCTAAGAAGAGAAAGTTCCTAATAGGAATCTACCTCTTCAAGGAAAGAGTTGGAGTAAAATAGGAAAGGAAAAAGGATATAAAGAGGGGAACCGTGGGGAGTTTTTGAGTTTTTATTTTTGGGGGAGTTCTGATGTATTTTTCTTTAATTTGCATTCCATTTGAGTTTCTTGTTCCTACTTTCTATCTGTTTACTGCATCATCCCCAACACCACCCTCCTCATCTGTTTTTTTTCATTTCCATTTCCTTGCAGCCAATATTGTTTTCCTATTTTTGTTTGTGTTTCCTTTCATTCGCACCAGCACCCCCTCGTTACCTCTTTCTATTTCTCCCATCTCTGTTCACATTTTCCTCCTCCCTTGATCTCTATCTCTCACACCCATCCCTCTTCTATTGTTGCATACCCCATCTCTCTTGTTCTCCGTGCTCACATCGCACAAATCCCCTTTCCACTTTTATGATCTCCCTTGCTTCACTGTTCACCCTAGCCTACACTTTTTCCCTCAGCCCAGACCACATCAATCTCCATCTTCCCCAGCCTTCCCTGAGTCTCCCTTGTGCCAGACTCTCCCTTTCTCCTCTGCTTTACACAGTAACCAGACAACCCATCTTCTCCAAGCATCTCTTCACCATTTTATTCTAGACAATGCGTAGAAAAGGCGTTGTTTTTCTCTAGCCAGGAGTCATTTTCACTGGCCCAACACAGCTCGCTCCTTGGCTTTGCACATCGCACCAAATTTTTTTCTCCATCTTCACCTCTACTCAGCTCCACCCTCCACCAGTCTTTCCCAGATCGTTTCCCTCTGCTCCATGTACCTTTTCACAACCTAGTTTTTTTTTTTTTCCTTTCTCAGTTTCCAATTCGAAAATGAGTTCTAATCTCCCCTTTGTCACTCGCCTCCACTCCTAGTAGTCCACCCAGGCCAGGAGCTCTCCCATCACTACCTGCACCAGACGGTTTCCCCAGTTGTTCCTTTTCACCGGCCAACACCCCTAATCATCTCCACTCCTATTACAAACGAACAAAATGATGCCCAGCCGGGCTGCACAACCAGGCATCATTTTTCTCTCACCGGAAGAGCAACCAATAGCCTAGCAACCATCTCTCCACTTTCCAGATCAGAGGCATCTACTCCAGCCCAGGCATCTGCACCTCATCTCCTCCTGCTAGGACCATCGTCTTTTCTGGTGGATTTGAACTTTTTCGGAGTTTTTGGGAAGTTTGGGAATAAAATGCCAATTATGCCCCTATAAGAATAATTGAATTTACATTTACTGTCCTTTTCGATTCTTATTCCCAATTTATGTTATTCCTATTTTGAGTTATTCACGTTATGTGTTATTTCATTACTATTTAATTCAATTAATGGTTCTAGTTTAACTACAAAAAACCTTTAATTTCTTGTCTATTTTACTTCAGAATTTCAATTAAATTTTATAGAATGTTCTTAAGATAGATTCTAGTTTAATTACTATTCCTGATCTTCAATTTGTATTATGAAAATAGATCTAAGCCATTAATCATTAAATTTTTTAATTTGATTAGATCTCTAACATTTTGATGAATCTGACAAATTCATCTATCAGATCATTAATCCAGAAAATTTTGAATATATTGATGAAGTCTAATCAAGGTTTTTCATGCCATAAGTGAGGAAATTGAACAATATTTAAGCTAGGAAATTAGAGTTTTCTTAATTTCGTCTAGTTTTAGTTTTAATTAAGGTTTTATAGTTTCTTTCTCTATTCTTCCTGAAATTAGACTTCTGAAATTTTATTGGTAAACTAAAGATGAAGTTTGAAAATTTTCTATTAATTTTTGTCAATTGAATTGAAGTTTAAATAATTAAATTTTATTAAAAACTCTAAAATTTTAAAGCAAGTCCCTGTGGGATCGACCTGTATTTGCATAACTATACTACAATAGCCCATGCACTTGCGGAAAACATCAGCACTTAGAAACATAGAACCCTAAGATGAATGGTGGATTAGGGATGGGAAATGGGTTAGGAAAGTGGATTTTTCTCTCTTGATGGGTTCTTTAATGCATGATCATCTTACCTTTTACATGAATCTCACAAAACCTCTTCAAAATCATACTTTTGACATAAGAAAGTTGCTTGAATTAATGCTCTAATCATGTGGCTTCATGTGGAACTCCTCCTTCTCTTGATGGCTTACTTTGAAGGCTCATTCCTTAGTGGCTTAAGTGGCTTCAATGCTTGACTTCAAGGCTTGAGTAGCATGTATGGCTTATCATCCTTTTTCATGCTCTAATGGCTAATTAGCTTGAATGGCTCCCAAGCAAAGATGTTGGTAATGCATGGCTTGGGCTTGGGTCCATTACTAGTCACCTTTTGCTTTTTCAATTACCATCTTACTTGCCATAAGATGGTCTTGAACCTTCATAACACCTTTGAATTGATGATATTTAGGCCTTGGCTTGATTATGTTTCCTATTTAGATTAGGAAACCTCATGAACGGCTTCAATTCTTATCTCAATCAAGCTCGGCCTTTGAATTCCCTTCTCTAAACCTATAAAAGATAAAAAAACCTTAATTAAGTCCTAGAAAAAATATGATTATTCACATACTTACTCCATATTAGCTTCTAAACTTACAGAATATCAAACTTCTAAACTATTAGGTTAGAAATGCATGTGTTACAAAATTCCAGACAAAATCTTAGAAATAACACTTTATTTATAATACATTGGCTACTGATTAGGTACTTCTTATACAAAATTTGAAACTTATCAAAAGCAACTAATTTGAATGAGATAATGGATGTAATTTTTATAATGTTCAAATAAATATTCCATTGCTCAATTCTATCGAAGACATTCTTGCTTATGTCAAATTTCTCAAAGAGCTTTGCACACAAAAGTGAATGCTCAATATACAAAAGAAAGCCTTCCTCACTGAATAGGTGAGCTCTTTAATCCAGCACCAAGCCCCTCCTAAGTTTAGAGATCCAGGTTGTCCTAAAACCTTGTGTTATAAGAAACCATGTCATTGATAGAGCACTATTAGATTTAGGGGTCAGTGTTAACTTGTTGTCATTTTCTATCTAAGTTCAATGTGGGCTGAATGTTTCTAATGCCAATCATTAACATCGAGACCTAAATGATTCTTGTCTAGTAAATTTAATTGAACGTCTACTTCAAGATGCTAATCCACCATCATCTATCCTAGACCAACTTGAGGCATTTCTAGCACAATTTAACTATGATTTTAATGTAGATAATTCTATTGATCAATTAAATAATCTTTTAAATGTTGCACCTACAATGGATACCTCCAAATGGGACCCTCAAGTGAAACCTTTTCCTCTATCAGATTCTATCAAGGAATTCCTTGATATTTGTGCTACATTCATATTCCCAAATGTCTCAGATGATTTTGTTAAACTTAGGTTGTTTTCTTTCTCATTGAAAGATAAGGCCAAATCATAGCTGAATTCTTTAGAGTTAGTTCCACTACTAAATGGGACCAGTTGTCTAAAAAGCTTTGGGGAAAATTCTTCCCTATCCATAAGACTAATGCCCTTCATAAGAAGATCATCAATTTCTAACAAAGAGAAGATAAGCAACACTATGAATATTTGGAAAGGTGGAATGAATTGCAACAAAAGTGCCCTCACCATGGATTTGAAAGTCACAACAAGTTTAGTACTTCTATGAGACACTAACACCTCAAAATAGGCAGATGGTTGATGCAGCTAGTGGAGGGGCCCTCATGTTGAAAAATGAAACAAGGACCTAGGAATTTGTTCAAACTCTAGCTAATAATTCCTAGCAATGGGACTATTCCAATAGGAGAGAGAAATATCAAACCTCAAAAGAAAGCAGGCTTGAATGAAATAGGAGTGACCTCAGATATGTCTCATAAGCTCAACTCCTTGGATGCAAGAATGAACAAGGTTGAAAATATGTTCTAGACAATGACTGCCAAACTATGCTATAATGATTGCTAATGCATGCACTAAGCCTACACAAGAGGTCTATACTATTTGTTCTAGCCTCCCACATTTAACATCAACTTGTCCATCTAATGTAGTATACACAGAATACCTTTTAGAATAGGCAAATGCAATGAATGTATATCTCAATCCTAGCAACAATCCTTACTTTGAGACCTATAATCTAGAATGGCCTAGGCATCCTAATTTGTCATAGCCTAAGAACAATCACCAAGGAGGTCCATCTATGAACCAGCCTACACAAAACATCCCTAGGACTTCAGTTTCACAACATCCACATAGTTTTCAGCTTCCTTAACAACTAAAGCCCACATTTGAGGAAACTATGCAATCATTTATGGAGAAAACTTTAAAATAGCTGGGTGAAACTAGAAAGGCCATCAAAGAAGTAGACATAGCAATAATGTTAATTCTCAAGCTATTGTCAAATGAGAAATGCAAATGAGCCAATTGTCTACTCTTTTGAATGAGAGAGGAAAGAGATAGTTTCCTAGTCAATGTATCCCAAACCTTAAGGGCCATTTTTAATTAGAGTCTAGTTCAAATTCACAAAGACCCCATGAGCAATCAAAGTCAATAACTACCCTTAGGAGTGGGCATAAGGTTGACAACAAAGTAGGTCAAACTAAAGAAACTATAGAGGAGAATGACCTAGAAAAAAAAATCCTTCTTCATAGAGTAGGTGAGCTCTTTAATCCAGCAACAGACCCCTCCTAAGTTTAGAGATATAGGCTATCCTACATTCTCTTGTGTTATAGGAAACCATATCATTGATAGGGCATTATTATATTTAGGATCTAGTTTTAACCTGTTGCCATTTTCTGTCTATGTGCAACTTAGGCTATGTGACCTTAAACCAACTAATAATAACTTCCAGTTAGTAGATAGATCAATGAAGATTCCATGTGGTATGGTTGAGAATGTTTTAATATAGGTGAACCAGTTTTACTTTCTTGTAGATTTCATTATCATGAATACCCAGCCTGTGCAGAACCTAACAGTTAAATCTTGATAATTCTTAAACGTCCAATTTTGGCAACGTCCTATGCTATCATAAACTATAAAAATGGTGTGATGAAATTATCCTCAGCAATATGAAAGTCAAGCTCAATACATTTAGACCTAGATGATTCCTGTGTAGTACATTTAACTGAAGGTCTACTTCAAGATGCTAATCCACCATCCTCTATCTTAGACCAACTTGAAGTATGTCTAACACACTTTGACTATGATTTTGATATCGTCAAGACTATTGATGAGGTAAATAATCTTTTAGATGTTGCACCTATAATGGGAAACTCTAAATGGGGCCCTTAAGTAAAATCTCGTCCTCCATTAGATTCTATCCCTGGATCATCTATAGAAAGTTCACCTTCCATGGTCCTTAAACCACTCCCTCATAATTTAAAATATTCTTACTTAGGACAAGATGAAACCTCATATATAATCATAGCCCCAGATCTAGATAAAGAACATGAAGGTGAGCATCTTGATGTTCTTAGAGAACATAAGATACCTTTAGGATGGACCATAGCGGACATCAAAGGATACTGTGTTTGTGATTATAATTCACCTAGAAGAAAATGCTAAACTACTTAGGTAAACACAAAGGACGCTAAACCCTAATATGAAAGAGGTAGTGAGAGATGAAGTCAGGAGTCACAATAATTTGCAATGAGGATAATGAGTTAGTTCCCACTCGCATGACCATCAGGTTAGAGAGTTTGTATCAATTACAAAAAACTAAACTCAATCACAAGGAAAGACCATTTTCCCCTTCCATTTATAAACCAAATGCTAGAAATATAAGCCAATCATAGTTATTACTACTTTCGTGATGGATAGTAATAACCCCAATTTTTGTAAATTGATTGAGAAAATCAATAAAGTTTCAATTTTCAGAAATTCTAGGCTGGAATATTAGGTTATTGAAAATTTTCTTTTTTTATATATTAAACCATGATTTAAAACTTATAAATTATAAATGAACTAAAAAAATCAATCAAAATGACACTAAGTACGTTCAATTCCAAGTTAAAATGAAAAATCTCTAATTTTCTCTATTTTTATGAATAAAAGGGTAAAATAGTAATTTTACCCATAACCAAGATCTAAGACTTCAATATTTAGAATATACTCAAAAATACAATTCCAACACCACTAAGTACACTTGATTCTGAGTTCAAGGGAATAAAATGAATTTTTCTCCATAAAAAGGGCAAAATGGTCTTTCCACACCTCTGTGGGGCCCACAAATGAATCCAATGGCCAAAAAACATGTAATGAGTGGTCAAACCACTACAATATGATAGTGGAGAAGGAGGTGGTAGTGGAGGATTCAATGTTAATATAATATTCAAAAGTATTAAAACATAATTATTACAAGTAATTATGAAAAATAAAAAAAACACTAATAAATACCCCCCCAAAAGTCTTCCAAAAATGTTCATAAAAATTATCACTAAATTATATTTCTTCCCCTGGAAAACCATATCCAAACGCATCCCCAAACTTCCAAAATTTACCGAAAATCCCTCTTCTTATACTTTCTCTCTCCTCTCTCTAGAGTGGAACAGGAGACCTAAATTCAATTAGGCACTCTGTTCCAAATCAAATCTCACCCATCCCACCATTTATATTGTCCTAGACTATGTTATCTAAAAGATCCCCAAAGAATTTCAAGATCCAATAGTGCAATCAACGGAAAAACACAAAACAAGTGGTTATGGACGATCTTATCATCAACGGAGATTTCTTTAAAATTGGGCTACAAAACCTAAGTTTTTCTCTAATTAGGTAGGTGGAAACTCTTCCCATACTTATTTCATGTTATTTTATACAATTTTTATTTTTCTAAAATTAATTTTAGGTTAAAAATTATAAAAATCAAGTAAGGACAAAGACCCTTCATTTCTGTATGATGCAGGTCGCAGATGGAAAATCTAAGCCATACAATCAATCCATAAGGGTAGAATTTTTAGGAAATTTCATCAAGTTTTGAGCCTTTGATTTAAGAGGAATTGATTGGATGGTCCAAAATGGACTGTCCGATCTTCTTTATAAGATTTGCCTCCCAGGACGCTGAACAACATGGTCCTGGGCAATGCATTCTAGCCTGTGTCCTGATGACGGGAGCGTCGTTTGCTCTGCCGGACTTAATCAGGACCATCCATTCCGCTGGGCCCAGATCAAATTTGGACCCTCGAAACAACTGTGAACTTCAAAGTTCAATTAAGGAGTCATCTAAACTCCAAATTAAGATCAGAAAGAAGCTATGGAAAGATTATAACGTCTATGTTCTCTAAAACCATAAAATTGAAAAAAAAAAAATTCAAGAAACTTTTTGCCTTTAAGAATTAAGCTTCTAATTTTTATGATCTTCAAGATCTAAGATGATCATATCTTGGGGATCTAATGCAATGATAATATAATGTTGAAATGAAGTAATATATATGTTTTATTTTGATAGATCTAACATAAATTGATAAATCTACCCTTTATGGCAGAAATAACCTAAAAATACAAAGGGAACCACTTGATCAATGTGATCAAGCATGATCAGACCCTTGGGATGGATTGAATGAATGGGATTATGATGGAATATAGTGATACCATGGATTAAATGTGACAAAAACAAATGGATATGATCTTTGGACCTTAATGAAGTAAAAGCCCTAAATGTAATTAAAACCCTTAATCTTAAGGAAAAGATCTAAAATCTAATGTTTGGATCATAAGTAAAAGTTTCTAATAATAATAATCTAATTATTTTATTTGTCTTTTATTTGATAATAAAAGTGTAAATGTGATTTATATTATAAATTAGGAAGCATGATAGTGTAATTCTTAAATTTTAGCATGTTATGCTGTATATGTTATTAGATTGTTATAATAGGTTGGTAATTTAATTATCTTAGGGTCATGTTAGTTTAATTTTAAGATTTTACCATGATTCCATTAGATTACTAGTAAAATGTCATGTATTTCGTAACCTAGGATCATGCTAGTTTAAGTATAGTTTTATTTCATTAGGTTAAGTTACATTCATAGGAAGCATGTCAGTATAAATGGTTGCTAAACTTATATTGAATTTAGGCTTTAAATTTTATGATTTAATTGTTGTCAAATTTTATTAGTAGATTTTAATGTTCAGTAGTTGTTAAGATATAATGAACATAAATCACAAAAAATATAAACTAATGGAATATAGAGATTCATGGACAATTAAGATGAGTGAATAACTTTGACTTAATATTAGTACGGACTATAGTTAGTAGGACAATATAAGGATTATCAAATCCTTGGCCCAAATTAGGAGAATAATAAACCCCATGAATGACATTTGAAATGTTCATGGATTTAATTAAAATCAATTAGAAAGAGTACTTAGGGTCAAAATGCTCATAGAAACCTTATGAAAGGTTGATCTAAGGTCACTCTAGTGAATGCTGAACATGGTGGTTAAGAGCATTTTCTAATAAAGCCTCACTCTTCCCCTACCTTATGTTAAAATTTGTGAGGTCTAAACACCTCCTTACATGAGGTTTGAAGTAACCACTTTGTATTCAACCATTCAGCTAGTAAGCCTTAGTGAATTGGAAATAAGAGGAGCAGTCTAGACTTAGGATGAAAGAAGTTATCTTCAACCAATAAAATATTAACTGGTTGAATAATAATAATAAGAGTATAAAAGGTTAGTATATTATCTAACCCTAATAAAAATTGTAAGATAAGGATGATCAAACAAGATCCATGAGATCTTGAATGATCAAGAACAATAAAAAGAAATAAATACTTCTTGATGATATATATATATATATTTCTTGCAATTTAGATCAAATATAATAGGAGATCTAAACCCTTGATCAAATATGATTCAAGGAAGAGAACTAAGATCATCCTTCTTAGGGATGATCAAACAACTGAACTTAGATCAAAGAAGAACTAGATGATAGAAGATCTAAGCCCTTGATCTTTATCAACAAGTACAAATTGTTGATCAAAGGATCTATGAAAAATAAAGATCATAGAAAAGAATACACAAAGACATAGAATAGAAAATACTTAGATTTGAAAGATTAGAAGACCATTCTAACCATCAAATCTACTGATCAATAGAATAAACACTATTTGAGGAAGATAGTTCATGATAGGACATAAGAGCTAATCCTTTATATCAAAGGACAAGATTAGATAAGGAATATAGATAGGATAAAAATATTAGATTATTCAGATTGTATAAATATATTGATAGTATGTATGGATTTACAGATTACATACGTCAATTAGGATCAGGGAAGATCTAAAGAGATGGATCACTACTTGAAGGTATGAGGATTTTATGAATGCATCTACATGGGATGTACATGTTGAATACATGATCTTATGTCTAGAAATGCTGACAAGTGTAATGTTAGTACTTGTATTAAATCCCCTAAAACCCTTATGATCCAACCAAACACATATGAAGTGGTTAAGTTAGAATTGAGGAAAAGACTGTAAGTGAATATGGAACTAGAAGATATTCTAAACCTAAGTAAACAGATAGATTGTTTGATATGTGTGAAACCTATTTTACATACAAGCATGGAGGCTTGTGGTTTTGTTTTAAATAAGCATAAGCCTAGGGATGTTATGCTAGGGGAGTTATGAGGGTTTGGCCACCACTTCCCCAAATTTAATGATATGATAATACCTTGCCCTATGAGAGGCTAAAAGCGGGGTGGGGCAATTATGGGAAGGCCACCACTGTGAAAGTCTTATCTTCCCATATGGGCAGTGACACAATATTTTTCATCGTGGTATCAGTGGTTTACAAGGCATTTATCTGAGAGTACTAGTACAGATCAGACTGCAAAAAGGTAGTCCTTTGATTATTTTACACTATGAAGCATATAAGATAGGTATAGTGAAATGTCTTATGTTATGGCATGATGAAATGCTAGGTAATTGTATATTACCAGTATTTCCCAAGAAGGGAAATCTCTAATATAAGATTAACTGAAATGCTGATTTCTTAGTGGAAAAGAATTGATCAGCTTAGTTGGGAATGTTATTTGACTACTTTCATAAATTTGATGGATTTATTCATATACAGTATGTATGTATAAGGATTTACATATATGATAAAGTAAAGAGATTAATACATGAGTATGTTTATGAATAACATGATTATGAAGTATTAGAATTATACTATCAAATTATTACGCTTCTTGAATCCCCTACCAAGCATAGCTTCCTGAGATATTGTAAATGTTTGAATGTTTACAATATCTCAGATATAGTGTAGGAGAGTTAGGAGCACAAGACTGAAGAAGACTTGGGAGAATAATCATCAAGGTATACACCTTGAAGACATGTATTTTGTTTTGTTTGAGAGTATTGTATTGTAATGAGAGTTTCATTGTATGGTGAGCTTTGAGTTTTGGATTATGTAATTTGGGTAGGTATTGAAATGGATTTGGGCTATACTCTGAGCCACTTGATGGATTTTGGACTTTTAATAAAAGTATATTCCTTCAATGGAATTTTTTCTTGTACAAAATTCTACTTAAGATTATGTATGAAGTGATGACTTGGGTTTTTACAAAATAAGTTCTTAAGAAAATAATTTTTGTTGCTTTGCTTTGCAAAAAATATTTTCCAACAAATTTTTTTTACTACTAAGGGCCCTGCCTTTGAAAAATATATTACAAAATGTGTTACAAAAACCAAGGTTGTCATAGTTTGTATCAAAGCCATTCATCCAGTCACAGTATAGTACAAATATGTCCAAAGGAGGGATGATAATCCAATTTTAGATTAAGATAGAAATAGTTGTATAGAATATTGATAAAAAAATTTGGTTTATGAGCAGATGCCACCAAAGAGAGTCACAAGGCAAACAACTCAAAATACTCCAGAAGACAATATAGAGAGATTAATAATGAATAATGTGGAAGAGATGGTAACAAGGGTATTGAGGAACCTTCTTCCTCACATTCAACAACCCCAAAGTTCATTACCTCTAGTAGAGATACCAAGTGCTTAGGCTCAGGCTCAACCAGAAGTGAGACACAATGCACCAACACCAGATACTGCCACACTGGTACAAGGTCAATCTTCCCATGTACCAAGTGAAGAATTTAGAAAGTCTCCATTAGCACTAGAAAAGGTTGACAAAATGATGGAGAGATTTCAAAAGATGGCTACGAGGTATAATGGCAGGGCGAAGCTGAGAAGGCCGAGGAATGGATATATGAACTAGAAAGGAATTTCAGTGCACTACGTACTCCTCTAGAGCTGAAGGTTAAATTTTCCACCTCTTTATTAAAACAAGAAGGTGCATTTTGGTGGAGATTAGCTAACAATACCTTCTTCTCAAAATCTAAAGATACTACATGGGAGGAATTTAAGGAAGTCTTCAACCACAAATATTTCCCTTCTCATGTACAAGCAAGAAAGATAATAGAGTTTCTAGAACTTAGACAAGGAAAGACGTCAGTGGTAGAGTATGATAATAAATTTACATAGTTAAGGAGATTTACGACTCATGTGTGTAACACTAAAACATGCACAGTGAATCAATTCATAGAAGAGCTGCACTCAGGGCTAAAAGTAAAGGTACTTTGTACTAAACCCATGACCTTGGCGAAATGTGTGGAAATGGCCTCCAAGTTTGAAGAAGAATACAAGAAGAGTCAAACAACCAAGTTTGGTGGAGGAGGAAACTATAATCCAAAGCCCTTCCCAAAGAATAAAAGACCTTAGAACAATTTTAAGGCCCAAAGAAATTAGAGGAACAATGCACCAGGGAAAAATAGATGACCATGTCCAAGATGCAAAAGATTCCACCAAGGCAATATGTGCCCTAAACTTGGACAACAATAGCCACAATGGTTTTCAATCAAGTGCAATAATTGCGGGGAGTATGGACACGTCGCCACCTATTGTACCAAACCATTAGCGGTTAAGAAAACAAAACTAGAAATTGCCCCTCATCACCAAGGAAGGGTATTCGCCATCACTAACAGCTAGGCTAGACCATCTAATGCTGTGATTGAAGGTACATTACTTGTAGCTGACAACTATTCCAAAGTACTATTTGACTCTGGATCTATGCATCCCTTTATATCTTGAGATTTGCATCTAGTATACAACTATCAATGAAAAACTTGGGATTTAATCTAGATGTAACAACTCTAGTTGGAAAAACAATTATATTACAAGAATACTTGCATAATGTACCTATAGAAGTATTGGGTAAAAGAATGGACATAGATCTCATTTTACTGAACATGATAGACTTGGACATCATACTGGGTATGGACTGGTTAGCAAAATACTGGGCAGTTATGGACTGTCACAAGAAGAAAATCACATTTAGCATACCTGGCGAGGAAGTATTAGTACTGTATGAGAAACATAGTGACTTAGACAAATCCATTATCTCAACCATGAAGACTATCAAACATATGTCCAAGAGGTGTCAGGCATTTCTAGCAACAATAGTTGATTTGGATGTTGAATAGCCTAGGATAACAGAAATTGAAGTAGTCAGGGAATTCCAAGATGTTTTTCCAAAAGAACTTCCAAGATTACCCCCACATAGAGAAATTGAGTTTACCATTGAAGTAATTCCTAGTACAACTCCAATTTCTAAAGCTCCTTATAAGATGGTCGCAGCAGAGTTGAAAGAGTTGAAAGGTCAATTGCAGGAATTGTTAGACAAAGGGTTTGTTAGACTAAGTAATTCACCATGGGGAGCACTAGTAATATTTGTGAAGAAGAAGGATGGGTCTATGAGATTGTGCATTGATTATAGAATGTTGAACAATGTCACAGTGGAAAATACATATCCCTTACCTTGCATTGATGATCTCTTTGTTCAACTCCAATTTATTAAGGTCTTTTCCAAAATTGACCTTAGATTAAGATATCATCAATTGCGTATTAAGGATGAAGATATACCCAAGTCAGCATTCATAACACGGTATGGGCATTACAAGTTTCTAGTCATGTCTTTTGGGCTGACCAATGCACTACAGTGTTCATGGATCTAATGAATAGAATCTTCAAAGAATTTTTGTATAAATTTCTGATTGTATTTATTGATGATATACTGATTTACTCTACCAGTATCAAGGAACATCAAGAACACTTATGAATTGGACTAAATACCCTCATAACACGTAAACTATTTGGTAAATTTAGTAAGTGTGAATTTTGGTTAGAGAAGATCAATTTCTTGGGTCATGTAATTTCCAAGAATGGAGTAGAAGTGGACCCCACCAAGGTTGAAGCAGTAATGAATTGGGAGAAACCTAAGATAGTAACAGAAATACGTAGTTTTCTTGGACCGGCAAGATACTATTGTAGATTCATTCAAGGATTTTCCCATATAGCCATTTGTTTAACTACATTAAGTAGAAAATGGGTACAATTCACTTGGACAGAAAAGTGTGAAAATAGTTTCCAAGAGCTAAAGAAGAGGTTAACTACAACACCAGTATTGACTTTGTCATCACGAAGTGGGGGATATGAAATATACTGTGATGCATCAGGCAAGGGGTTAGGAGGTGTATTGATGCAAAATGGTAAGGTCATTGCTTATGCATCTAGACAATTGTAGAAACATGAAATAAATTACCTAGTACATGACCTAGAATTGGCAATTGTAGTTTTTGCATTGAAAATTTGGAGACACAATTTGTATTGAGAAAAATTCAGTGTATTCATAGATCATAAAAGTCTCAAATACATCTTCACTCAAGCTGATTTGAACATGAGACAAAGAAGATGGATGAAATATTTCAAAGACTACAATTTCACCATCCAATACCACCTTAGAAAAGCGAACATAGTAGTTGATGCATTAACTAGATAGCCAAGAGCTGTACTCACAAACATCCCCATTAAATTAGCTTTTGTAGAAAGCATCCTTAAAGCCCAAGAAGAAGATCCAGTAACTCAAGAATTGTGTAAAAAGATGGGATTTTGTATGGGTACAAATGGGGGTATAAATTTTTAGGAGAGATTGGTGGTTCCTTTAAATACAGACTTGAGAAAAGAACTGTTACAAGAAGCCCATCAGTCAAAATTTTCCATATACCCTTGGGGTACAAAGATGTATTAGGATTTGAAAAGAAACTTTTGGTGGGAAGGCATAAAAAGAGAAATAGGGAAATTTGTGGCTAAATGTCTAAATTGTCAACAAGTAAAAGTTGAACCCCAAAGACCAGCTGGAATGATACAAACACTAGAACTTCCAGAATGGAAATGTGACAACATCACTATGGATTTTGTAGTATGATTGTTAAGGACCCGGGCAGGTCGTGACATGATTTGGGTGATTGCAGATAGGTTAACAAAGTCAGCACATTTCCTTCCAATTAAGAAGAACTAGTTAGTTGATAGTCTAGCTAAGTTATACATCAAAGAAATAGTAAGTCTTTATGGGATTCTACTATCCATCATCTTTGATAAGGATGGATGATTTACTTCAAGATGTTGGAAGAGTGTATAACAAGCCTTGGGAACCTCACTTAAATTCAGTATAGCATTTCACCCCCAAAAAACAGTCAATTAGATAGGACTATTTAGACTTTAAAAGATATGTTGAGAGCATGTGCATTAGATTAGAAAGATAATTAGGATGAACATCTTCCATTAGTAGAATTTGCGTATAACAAGAGTTTTCAAGCAAGGATTGGTATGGCACCATATGAAGCATTGTCTGGACGACCATGTTGATTGCCAACCTGTTGGAGTGAAGTTAGAGAAAGAAAGCTAATAAAGTCAAAACAAGTGGAATAGCATACAAACAAGGTTAGATTGATATAGAAGAGGTTGCTAACAACACATAATCGGCAAAAGAGTTACATAGATAAAAGATGTAGAAACCTAGAATTTGATGTGGGGGAGCATGTATTTTTGAAAATATCACCAGTCAAAGGAGTAATGAGGTTTGGAAGCAAAGGAAAACTTAGTCCTAGATTCATATGTCCATTTAAAATCCTAGAAAGAGTTGGTCCAGTAGCTTACAAATTAGCCTTACCCCCTCAACTCTCAGAAATACACAGTGTCTTTCACTTATCTATGCTACAGAAATACCTACAAGATGACATGCATATATTTCAAAGGGTGCCAAAAGAGCTAAAGCTAGACCTAACCTTCAAAGATAAGGTGATACAAATCTTGGACCATAAGGAACATAAGTTAAGGACCAAAACAATTTCGCTAGTCAAAGTCCTGTGGCAACATTACTTTGTTGAGGAAGCCACGTGGGAAACATAAGTAGAAATGAGGAAGGCACACCCTAGTCTATTTGATTAAGTTATTGTATTACAAATTTTGAGGATGCAATTATTGTAAGGGGGGAAGATTGTAATAACCCCAATTTTTGTAAATTGATTGAGAAAATCAATAAAGTTTGGGTTTTCAAAAATTTTGAGCTAAAATATTAGGTTATTGGAAATTCTCTTTCTTTTATAGATTAAACAATGATTTAAAACTTAGAAATTTAGAATGTTCTCAAAAATAAGATTCCAATGCCACTGAGTACGCTCGATTCCATGTTTGGGGGAATAAAATGGATTTTTCTCCATAAAAGGGCAAAATGGTCTTTTCACACCTCTATGGGGCCCATAAGGGACCCACAAATGAATCCAATGGCCATAAAACATGTAACGATTGGTCAAACCACTACCAACTGATAGTGGAGAAGGAGGTGGTAGTGGAGCATCCAATGTTAATTTAATATTCAAAAGAATTGAAACATAATTATTACAAGTAATTATAAAATTGCAAAAACACCTATAAATACACCCCCCCCCCAAATCATCCAAAAATGTTCATAAAAATTATCAAAAATTATACTTCTTCCCCTGAAAAATCAGATCCAAATAGATTACCAAACTTCCAAAATTCCTGAAAATCCCACTTCTTACACTTTCTCTCTCCTCTCTCTAGATTGGAACAAGAGACCTAAATTCAATTAGGCACTCCATTCTAAATCAAATCTAACCCATCTCACATTTATATTATCCTAGACTATCTTATCTACAAAACTCCCAAAGAATTTCAAGATCCAATGGTGCAATCAATGGAAAATCACAAAACAAGTAGTTATCGAGTGATCTTATTATCAACAGAAGATTTCTTTAAAATTGGGCTGCAAAACCTAAGTTTTTCTCCAATCAGGTAGGTGGAAACTCTTCCCATACTTATATCATGTTAGTTTATATAACTATTATTTTTCTAAAATTAATTTTAGGTTAAAAATTATAAAAATCAAGTACGGATAAGAACCCTTCAAATCTATATGATGGAGGGCTCAGATGGAAAATCTTAGTTGTACAATCAATCCGGAAGGTTCCAAAACTACTAGGGTAGAATTTTCAAGAAATTTCATCAAGTTTTGAGCCTTTGATTTAAGAGGAATTGATTGGATGGTCTAAAACGGACTGTCCAATCTTCTTTATAAGATCCGACTCCCAGGACGCCGCATGGCAGGAGCATTTCCATGGGTGTGGCGACGTTCTAACGCATTGAGCGATGTAATCCTGGGTAGTGTGTTCCTACCTACATCTCAATGATAGGAGCGCCACCCACTCTGCCCGACTTAATCATGACCATCCATTCAGTTGGGCCCAGATCAAATATGGACCCTTGAACAACTGTGAAATTCAAAGTTCAATTACAGAGTCATCTGAACTCCAAATTAAGATCGGAAAGAAGCTATGGAAAGCTTGTAATATCTGTTCTTGTTAAATTATAAAATTGATAAAAAAAATTATTCAAGAAACTTTCTATTTTTAAGAATTAAGCTGCTAATTTTCATGATCTTCAAGATCTGAGATGATTAGATCTTGGGGATCTAATGCAATGATGATATAATGTTGAAATAAAGTAATATACATGACTTATTTTGACAGATTAAATTGAGAAATCTACCCTTTATGGTAGAAATAACCTAAAAATATAAAGGGACCCACTTGATCAATGAGATCAAGCATGATTAGACCTTTGGAATGAATTGAATGAATGGGATTATGATGAAATCAAGTGAGAACATGGATTAAATGTGACAAAAACAAATGGATATGATCTTTGGATCTTAATGAAGTAAAATCCCTAAATATAATTAAAACCCTTGATCTAAAGGAAAAGATCTAAAATCTAATGGTTGGATCATAAGTAAAAGTTTCTAATAATATTAATCTAATTGGTTTACATGTCTTTTATTTTATAATAGAATTGTAAATGTGATTTATGTTACAAATTAGGAAGCATGATAGTGTAATTCTTAAATTTTAGCATGCTATGCTCTATATGTTATTAAATTGTTATAATAGGTTGGTAATTTAATTATCTTAGGGTCATGTTAGTTTAAATTTAAGATTTTAGCATGATTCCATTAGATTACTAGTAAAATTTCATGTATTTTGTAACTTAGGATCATGCTAGTTTAAGTATAGTTTTATTTCATTAGGTTAAGTTACATTCATAGGAAGCATGTCAGTATAAATGGTTGTTAAACTTATATTGAATTTAGGCTTTAAAGTTTATGATTTAATTGTTGTCAAATTTTATTAGTAGATTCGAATGTTAAGTAGTTGTTAAGATATAATGAGCATAAATCACCAAAAATGTAAACTAATGGAATATAGAGATTCATGAACAATTAAGATGAGTAAATGACCTTGACATAATATTAGTAAGGGCTATAGTTAGTAGGACAATATAAAGATTATCAAATCCTTGGCCCAAATTAGGAGAATAATAAACCTCATGAATGACATTTTAAATGTTCATGGATTTAATTAAAATCAATTAGAAAGAGTACTTAAGGTTAAAATGCTCATAAGAACCTTATGAAAGGTTGAGCTAAGGTCACTCTAGTGAATGTTGAACATGGGGTTAAGGAGCTGCTCTAATAGAGCCTTGCTCTTTCCCTACCTTCCATTGACATTTGTTAGGTCTAAACGCCTCCTTACATGAGGATTGAGGTAACCACTTTGTGTTTAGCCATTCAGCTAGTAAGCCTTAGTCAATTGGAAATAGGAGGTGTTGTCTAGACTTAGGATGAAATAAGCTATCTTCAACTAGTAAAACATTAACTGGTTGAATAATAATAATAAGAGCATAAAAGGTGAGTAAATTATCTAACCCTAATAAAAATTGTAAGTAAGATAAGAATGATCAAACAAGATCCATGGGATCTTGAATGATCAAGAACAATTAAAAAAATAAATACTTTTTGATGATGATATATATTGCTTGCAATTTAGATCAAATAGAATAGAAAATTTGAACCCTTGATCAAATATGATTCAAGAAAGAGAACTAAGATCATCCTCCTTAGGGTTGATCAAACAAATTGAACTTAAATCAAAGAAGAACTATATGATAGAAGATCTAAGCACTTGATCTTTATCAACAAGTATAAATTGTTGATCAAATGATCTATGCAAGATCAAGATCAAAGAGAGAAATACACAAAGACTTCGAATAAAAAATACTTAGATCTGAAAGACTATAAGATCATTCTAACCATCAAATCTAATGATCAATAGGAGACACACTATCTGAGGAGGATAGATCATGATAGGAGAAAAGACCTAGATCCTTTATATCAAAGGACAAGATTAAGAAAAGAAAATAGATAGTATAAAAAATATAGGATTATTTAGATTCTATAAATATATTGACAGTATGTATGGATTTACAGATTACATATGTCAGTTAGGATCAGGAAAAATTTGAAGAGATGGATCACTACTTAAAGGTAGGAGGATTTTATGAATGCATCTACATGGGATGTACATGTTGAATACTCATATTAAATCCCCTGAAACCCTTATAATCCAACCAAACACATATGAAGTGGTTAATTTAGAATTGAGGAAAAGACTCTAAGTGAATATGGAACTAGAAGATATTCCAGCCCTAAGTAAACAGATATATTGTTTGATACGTATAAAACCTATTTTACATACAAGCATAGAAGCTTGTGGTTTTGTTTTAAATAGGCATAAGCATGGGGATGCTATGATAGGGGAGTTATGAGAGTTTGGCCACCGTTTCCCAAAATTTGATGATATGATGATACCTTGCCCTATGAGAGGCTAAAAGTCAGGTGGGGAAATTATGGGAAGGCCACCACTATGAAAGTCTTGTCTCCCCATATGGGTGGTGACACAATATTTTCCATCGTGGTATCAGTGGTGAACAGGGCAGTTATTCGAGTGCGCTTGTACGGATCATATTATAGCATGGTAGCCCTTTGATTATTTTGCACTATGATGCATATGAGATAGGCATAGTGAAATGCCTTATGTTTTGAAATGATGAAATGCTAGGTAATTGTATATTACCAGTATTTCCCAAGAAGGGAAATTCCCAATACAAGACAGCTGATATACTGATTTTTCATAGTGGAAAGAATTGATTAGCTTAGTTGGGAATGTTATTTGACTACTTTCATAAATTTGATGGATTTATCCATATACAGTATATATGTATAAGGATGTACATATATGACAAAGTAAAGAGATTAATACATGAGTATGTTTATGAATAACAAGATTATGAAGTATTAGAATTATACTGTCAAATTATTATGCTTCTAGAAACCCTACCAAGCATAGCTTGCTGAGATATTGTAAATATTTGAATGTTTACAATATCTTAGATACAGGGAAGGAGAGTTAGGAGCTTAAGAGTGAAGAAGACTTGGGAGAATAATCATCAAGGGATATCCCTTGAAGACATTCTTTTTTTCTTTTTTTTTGTTTAAGAGTATTGTATTATAATGAGAGTTTCATTGTATGGTGAGCTTTGAGTTTTGGATTATGTAATTTGGACAAGTATTGTAATGGATTTGGGCTATACTGTCAACCACTAGATGGATTTTGAACTTTAATAAAGGTATATTCCTTCAATAAAATTTTATCTTGTGCAAAATTCTACTTAAGATTATGTATGAAGTGATGACTTGGGTTTTTACAAAACAAGTTCTAAAGAAAAGATTTTTTATTGCTTTTCTTTGCAAATTTTTTTTACTACTAAGGGCCCTGCCTTTGAAAAATGTATTACAAAATGTGTTACAAAAACCTAGGTTGTCACAACAGATATCAAAACATACTATGTGTATGATTAGAATTCACCTAGAAGAAAATGTTAAACTATTTAGGTAAACACAAAGGAGGCTAAACCCTAATATGAAAGAGGTAGTGAGAGATGAAGTACTTAAACTCATAAATGTTGGTGTTATCTATCATATATCTGATAGCACTTGGGTCAGCCTAAGTTTGGTTCTCTCTAGGAAGTTGGGAGTCACAATAATCGCAATGAGGATAATAAGTTAGTCCCTACTCGCATGACCATCAGGTGGAGAGTTTGTATCAATTACCAAAAAACTGAAATCAATCACAAGGAAAGACCATTTTCCACTTCCATTTATAGACTAAATGCTAGAAAGATTAGCCGATCATAATTATTACTACTTTCATGATGAATACTCTGGCTATAACCAAATCCCCATAATTCTTTAGGACCAAGAGAAGACTACCTTCACTTGCCCTTTTGGGACCTTCTCATACTATTGTATGCCTTTTAGACTTTGTAATGCTCTAGCTACTTTTCAATGGAGTATGTTGAGCATATTTTAAGATATGGTGGAGATATTCTTAAAAGTGTTTAAGGATGATTTCTTAGTATTTGGGTCTTCATTTGATGAATTCTTACACCATTTAAAACTTATCATTGCTAGGTGTCAGGAAAAGAATTTAGTGTTTAATTAGGACAAATGACATTTTATGGTTCAAAATAGCATTGTTTTAACCACACCATAACACATAAAGGCAAAGAAATAGACAAAGCCAAAGTAGATTTAATCTCTAACCTTCCTCCTCTAAAGATGGTGAAAGAAATCCACTCATTTTTTAGGCCATGATGGTTTCTATGGATGATTCATCAACGACTTAGTAAAAATTCCTAAGCCCCTTATAAATTACTTACAAATTAGGAAAAATTTTCCTTTGATGAAAGTTATATAAAAGCATTTGAGTGGCTAAAGGCTGAACTATCTTTTGCGCATATAATTCAACCACTAGATTGGAGTGTACAATTTGAAATAATGTGTGATGCTTTAGATTATGCAATTGGTACTGTTTTGGGGCAACATATTGACAACTTCCCCATGTGATATACTCTGCTAGTAAGATACTCCACGATGCCCAACTAAATTTTTCCACTACAGAAAAAGAGTTGTTGGCAGTTATATTTGCCTTGGATAAGTTTAAACCTTACTTGCTAGGATCTAAGGTCATTGTCTATTTAGACCATGTAGTGTTGAAATCCCTCTCGCTAAGAAGGATGCTAAACCTAAGCTGATTCGATGGATACTTTCACTATAGGAGTTGGATTTAGAAATTTGGGATAAGAAAGGTTTTGAAAATATTGTAGCAGATCACTTGTCCTAGCTAGTTGTGGAGTCTACTAGTGAAAATGTGCCTACAAAAAAAACATTTCCACATGAACATACGTTGCACATTTCCTAGTTGCCTTGCTATCCAAATATAGGCAATTATCTTTTCACAGGTCAAATAGTTAATCATTGGTCAAAACAAGATAGGTAAAGGTTCATTACTGAGGTCAAGCATTTTATATGGGGTAGCTTGTTAAAGTATTGTTCTAATCATGTTATTATGAGATGCATAGCTAATAATGAACATCATAAAATTATTTCCTATTATCATGACCATGCATGTAGGGGCCACTTTAGATCTAAAATTTAGTTCCAAAGATTTTGCAATGTGGTTTTTATTGGCACAGTATTTTCAAGGATTCACATCCTTCTTGCATAGCATTTGCTAGATGTTAATAATTAGGGAGCATAGAAAAAGAAATATGATCCCATTATTATCATTGAGCTTTTCGATGTTTGGGGCATTGACTTATGGGACCTTAGCTCTTTTGGTTATCTATACATCCGAGTGGGAGTGGACTATGTGTCCAAGTGGGTGGAAGCCACACCATGTAAAACCAATGACCACAAGGTGGTGGTCAAGCTCTTAAAATAAAATATGTTTGCATGCTTTAGTACACCAAGGGCCGTAATTAGTGATGGGGTTAAACATTTTTACAATAGAGTGTTTGAGAATTTAATGAAGAAATATGGTGTTACCCATAGGATAGATACTCCTTATCATCCTCAAACTAATGGACAATAGAAGTGTCAAATAAGTAGATAAAGTGAATTTTAGAAAAGATAGTCAATCCAAATATGAAAGACTAGTCTTTGAGACTTAATGATGTTTTATGGGCTTATTGTAAGTCATATATGACCTCTATAGGTATGTCATCCTACTATTTAGTCTATGGAAAAGCTTGCTACTTACCTATAGAACTTGAACATAAATTATATTAGGCCATTAAAAATCTCAATTTTGACCTAGATACTACTATAACACACAAAAAACTCCAACTTAATGAGTTTGATGAGCTTAGAAAAGATGCATATGAGTTAGCTAAGATATACAAAAATTGCATGATAAGTAATCATGATAAACACATACTGGGCGAGTCCTTCACCACAAGAGAAGAAGTCCTTTTGTATAATTCAAGATTGCATCTATTCTCAGGATAACTTTGATCTTAATGGACTGGACCCAACATAGTGCATGTTATTTACCCTCATGGGGCCATCAAGACATAAAATGATGGAGAAGTTTCCAAAGTCAATGCGCAAAGGTTAAAACCCTATCTATAGTTTGTTAACCCTGAAGTAGAGGAGATATCGCTAGATGAACCCATCTACCAAGACCCACCTTTAGCATGTCCCATGACACCTACATCAATCTTAAGATCTACATTCATCATTGCATTTTATCATAGCATTATATGTCTCACTAAAGATGCTAAACATAGCACATGAAGAACTAATTATTGAAGGCCAGTAGGACTTTTGTAGCTCCTTGAGCTTCCTAAGTAGAAGTGGAATCATATTACCATGGACTTCATTATGGGTTTTTCTGGGATGTCAAGTGGGCACAACATGATATGGGTAATAGTTGGTCAGCTAATGAAATCAACACACTTCCTCATAGTCCAACATAATTAGTGTTCTAATAGTTTGGCATGGTTGTACGTTTAAGAAGGTGTGATCTTGCATGGTGTATTGATGACTATCACTCCCATCAAGGATAGTCGATTCACCTCAACATTTTGAAGATGTGTGCAAGAGGCTTTAATATAGTGATCGAGCTTTATTACAACCTTCCATCCTCAAATGGATGGCTAGTCTAAGAGGACGATTCAAACTCTAGAAGACATGTTGAGAGCAATATGCAATTGAATCTTGGACAAGTGTGTGCCATTGGTTGAGTTTGCATACAACAAAAGTTTCCACTCAAGCATCAAAATGGCTCAACTCTATGTAAGGAGACCTTGTTGTTTACTGATGTATTAGAATGAAGTTGGTGGGAATAGATTTTGCAATTAAAATTGGTGAAAAAGTGTTGTAATAAGGTGAGACTCTTCCAGAAGTGGCTCCTTATAGCTCTAAACAAACAAAAAAGTTACATAGCCAAGAGGCTTACAGACTTGAAGTTTAAGGTTTGAATGATGTGTTCCTGAAGATTTCCCCGACCAAGCAACTCTGAAATGTAAGGACAGTTAAGTTCTTGATTCATCCATCCCTTTAAGATTTTGGACAATATCTATTCGGTGGTATACCAGTTAGCCTTGCCACTACAACTATTAACGGTTCACAATGTTTTCCACATTTCCATGCTACAGAGGTATAGATAACCATTCACACATTCTTGAATATGTGCCAACTAAACTATAGCTAGATCTAATACTTGAGACAAAAGTGGTTCAATTTTTAGATTGAAAAGACTAGAAGTTGAGAAACAAAGATATTTTTCTGGTTAAAGTCCTCTAGCAACATCATTCAATTGAGAGGCAATATGGGAACTGGAATCTAAGATGAGAGAGAAACACTTAGAGGTCAAGAAGAATTTTAGAATGAAATTCCTTAAAGGGGTAATGATGTAGTGACCCAAACATTTTGTAATCATTTAGTGATTAATGAAAATGAGGACTTTTTCTCTAATGTAAAAATTGAATTTTTTGAAAATACAACAATTGGATGTTGAGACCTCAATGGATGAATAGAGCTGGAAAAGAGCTTTCTAACAATCTAAAGATGTGGTAAATTTGACATCAGGGGCACAAACTATGGGTGAGCCAAGTTTTGAAACAAAAAGAGAGGAAGATAGAAGGAAAGAGAAGGGAAGAGAGAGAGAGAGGATGGTCAACTGTGGAAGAAACCATTGAAGAAAGGAAGAAGAAGAAAGGAGGGGAAAAGTTGAGGAAAGACATGGGTAGCTTTAGGAAATCACCACAATAGTTGGTGGATCTTGGATTATCAAGTTTTAAAGGGTTTTGAAATGGTTTGAAAGAATGAAAACTACATTTTTAATTACCTATAAGATGTTTTAGTTGTTTTTGAAATACTTCAAAACTTAGAATGATGTGCATTTCATTTTGAAATTGAAATTATTTGATCATGAGCATTGTTGCATCTTGAAATTTGAGGTGTTTCATGATCTATGTATGACTTGCAATTGCTTTTGTGTTGTGAAATGATCATGCTCTATTTTGAGAAGGTCAAATCTTGTATTTTTTGCAATATGATTACTATTCATAGTTGTGACATGTTCTAATTTATAATCTAGATTTCATTTCATGTTTTGTGTTTGAATTTTGTGCAATTAGATCACATTTGATAATCTGTTAAATTTATTATTCAATTCTATGTTTTGTATGATTTGATCTGTATTGTAATACTATGACCCTTATTTTGAGAAAATTTATAGTCGATCAATCACTTAATTAATTGAGTAACTATTTAATTGTGCTATTTTGAATTGTTTGACATATTTAGACTAAAATGAGTATGTTTCCAAATGGGTTTCAAATATAAATTTCTTGGGATTTTGAAGTGAAATACATTGTATTCCCTCTGGTAATGATCAAGGTTATGCTCTTTAAGAGACTGACATGCTTTCTAAATTGATAACCCATGTTCATTGTTTTAAACAGTTGCATGGCAATGAAGCTTTGGTGGAAGCTAGCCTTCAAACACCAGAGGTGTTAGATATCCAACACCCAAAGAGCGACATCTTTCTTATGGTGATCTTAGCACCCTCTCAATGTTAGTGTAAGCCTCCTAAGGATGTGGTGGTGAGTCCCTCTAGGTTCTCATGGCATACAATTCTGCTAGCCCATTTGTGAGCATAGTGTGAACTCATGTGTTCATGTTTATGCTTCGGGAGAGCAAGATGATGGTTTGGAAGAGGAACTTGTTATTTGGTTGCTAGATGAGTACTTGTAACATGTTTGGTTGATGATGCTAATTGTGTTTGGATTACTATTGGCATAAGAGTGATAGAATTGTGGCTTTAACACTTTACCACTTTAATGAGATTTAATGCATCTTATTTTACTTAGATTGCCAAGTTATGATTACTATTTTATGTAGATAGGGAGACTGAGATGCGTGGTGTATGAATGCAATTGAAAGGTTTGATGCATTGCATGGTATGAGTAATAAGAAGTTAGTTGAAAATTTTGTATGAACATAAGTGTATTTTCAAAATCATATGAGTTTGTACATATGAGATGTTGTGATGACTCAGGTCTTTGGAAATAGTTTTTCAAATACATTTTCTAACAAGTAGGGATCCCTTATAAAAAATTCTTGTTCCTCTTATTTTCTATTTTTGGAAACTTTCTAAAGTTAGACACTTTCTAAACATAACATTCTTTCAAATTAGAATACCTTCTAAAAATAACATTCTTCATATATAGAGAATAATTTTTCTTGAACTAACATTCTTAAAATATTGTGCTACCTAAAGTAGAGTACTATCAGAAATAGAAACTTTCTAAAAATTTATGGTAGTTTCTAAAATTGGATACTTTCTAAAACTAGTTTACTTCTAAAATACCACATTTTTTTAGATATACATATTTTCTAAAATGTATCCTACTTCTCAAAATCCCTCACTTTCTAAAATAGTGTACTATAAAAACAAAATTATTCCTATAAATAGGATTCTATATAGAAATAGAAAAAATTACAAAACTTAGTATTGCTATCAATTTCATTAATTTGAATCTTCTAAAATATAATTTTTTTAAAAGATAACAAGTATTTCCAAGATACTATACTTACCAAATATAGCACCTTTTCTAAAAGAATCCTTCTAATTCTTTATGGTGATTCCAACATTATGAGACTTAATTGCACAATCTGATATGGTGTTCTTAATAAATTTAGATTTTAGCATATTCTCAAGTTTCTAATGTTTAGTCCACAAGTGATCCAAATATCTAAATCTTTTTATGAGAAAACATCCATAGATTTGACTATAGATCAAATTCCCATATATGTTAGAAATTTCTAGAATTTCAAAATTTAAAACTAATTCAAACCATCCACAAAAATCTTGCTTGATCATATCAAGAATCAAAATGATGTTCACATGTAAGTTTGGGAGAAACTCCAAAATTAGATCTATGATTTGATCCAAACCATCACCATATTCCAAAGGCAAATGTGCAAATATTGTTAGCTCTTTTAACAAAAACTTTCAATCTTTAGAGACCCATTTATGCATCACACTGAAGTTGAAACCAATAACTACACCTTAGTAAATCATGTAAATAACAATAATTACATGAATAAAATAAATCATATCAAAACTTGCATATGAATAATTCAGTTCATACATGTTAGCTTTGGGAAATAAAATGTTTAACCATGAAAATTTGCTAAAGTAAAACACATTTTATTTCTCATGAATCAAGTTGGAAAAAAGAATGGATGATATATGACTAAGTTAAAAAAATCAAAGGATATATTGAATCCATCATAATAAGGTTTCTCTTTTATTTAAAATAAAAAAGAAAATAGATTTGACCCAAAAACTCCCCCATCTCTTTTCTTCCTCTACCTTATTCTTTTCCACATTTCAGGTTCTTCTTTGTTGTTTCCTTCTTAGCCGTCTAAGACCTCTCAAAACCATTCTCTCTTTCTCTATGTTAGACATTTTTTCACTTCTTTGGCTATAAGCTAGATTTATTTCTTCTTCTCACCCTTTCTTTTCTCTTCCTCACTTCTTTCTTCTACCTCTCTTTCCTTTTTCTCTTTTTCTTTCTTTATTTCTTTGGACTACAACATCCATGCCTCATCCCACTCCCTGTCCATGTGAGAGGTAAGCTTGGCCAAGCGGTACCCATGTTGGTTTGATTATTAGCTTACTTAACGCTAGCTTATGAGGTCTAATTCCTTCTTAAACATAATAAATTTTGTTTTGGGGTGTCATTATCAATTTAGCTTGTGTCCCAAAATACAACATTTATTGATTTCAGAAAAAAGGAATAATCCTCACTCCCTCTACTAAAAGGAAGGATTGAACCTTTGACCTTGAAGTTAATAGTAATGTAGTCAAATCAATTGAGATATTCCATTTTATTCTTTAACTTCTCAAATTTATATAATTAAATTACTAAAGAATTCATGTTGTGATGCTATAGAATTTGATTTTGTAGTTCTAGACCTACTTGTTGACTATATTCGTATACCCATCCTAAGAAGACAATGTAGATCAATTTGGAAAGATTAAGAACAAGGAGTGAAAGACCACTATATTCATATTATCTGCATAGTGGATCAATTAAGTATACCACGAAGACCACTATATGACCATTGAAGATTGAATATAAAAGTTAGAAGAAATCTAAAGAAATCAGTTTTGGAAACTAAGATAAATTAGCACAATGCTATTCTCTTTAAGGAGAATTGTGAAATGCTAGTATTAGTTAATTATCAAAAACACAAACATATAGAGAACATAAAAGAAACAACTATGTAAGTATATTTTAAAACAAAACTAAACCAAAGTTGAACAACTTAAAATTAAAGTAAATCAAAATAAAATAAACTAGACTATATACTAAACTAAAACTAAAGTAAAATAGAAATGATGACCTTAGAAGTTTCTTAATGAATCCCTATCGTCATTTAAAATGGATCTTCAATAATTTTTATTCTCCATAAGATTCCTCAAAGAAGCTATTAAAATACTTACTAGCCAATCAAAACATTAAAAGAAATTGCAACCACTTTTTGCAAACTAGTTTAATTATCTTTCTGAGTTCATAAGTCTTTCATATGAACTTACGTTGAGCTGAGAAATTAATGTACTTTTTCCCATGTAATTCTTTTTATATAGTACTAAAATCCCAGAATTCTAACTTGTTAGATTAATAAGGAATTAAAGGATATAATCATCATCATCATCATCATCATCATCATCAAGACCTTATCCTGATACGGAGTCGACCAGATGAATCTTATTCCTCTATTACTCTCAATTAAGTATCATCACTTCATTTAGTCCCAAAGTATTTAAATATTTTCTCACAACTTCTAACCATGTTCTTTAGAGCCTACACCTTGCCCTTTTAAAACCTACAACTTGCGTTGCCTCACTCTTTTTAGCTGGAGCTGTTTTCAGTTTTTGATATACATGCCCAAACAATTTAAGTCTAATCTCCCTCATCTTGTTACCTACTAGTTCTACTTCTAAGTTTCCTTTAATGTTTTCCTTCCTAATTTTATCTATCTTGTCTTGCCACTCATCCATCTCAACATACTCATTTTGGATCCATTCAACCTATGTACATGATGTTCCAAATGTGCATCTCCATTTGTTCCAACCCACTTGGATTCTTCGAGTAACCTCCCTCACAATCTCTACACCCTGATGAATCATCAATCCTAAGTGCTGAAAATGATCTTTTAGGGGGATTTCTGGGTTATCAAATTTTACCAGTGCTCCATTCCCACTCCTCCCCTTGCTAAAATTGCATTTCATATACTTTACCTTAGTTCGCTGATTAAGACTTAAGATTTTAATGCTTCTCTCCATAAGTCTAGCTTTGTATTTATGCCCTCCCTTATCTCATCAATTAAAACTATCTCATCTGAAAATAATAAGAACTATGGAATCTCCTCATGCAGATGTTTTTTTAACTCATTCATAATCAACATGAACTAGTACCGGCTCAATGAAGATCCTTAGTGCAATCCTACAGCGATAAGAAAATAACTAGTCTCTCCACTAGTAGTACTAATATTTTAAATATTTTCTCACAACTTCTATCCACGTTCTTTTGGGCCTCCTCCTTGCCCTCTTAGAACCTTCAACTTGCATTGCCTCACTCCTAACTAGTGCTATTTTTAGTCTCTGATATACATGACCAAACCATCTAAGTCTAATCTTCCCCATCTTGTTACCTATTGGTGCTACTTCTAAGTCTCCTATAAAGTTTTCCTTCCTAATTCTATCCTTTCTTTTCTTACCACTCTTCCATCTCAACATCCGCATTTCGGCTTCATTCATCCTATGTACATGATGTTCATTAACTGCCCAACACTCTGATACACAAAACATGGCCGGCCTTATACCCATCCTATAGAATTTTCCCTTTAGTTTGAGTGACATCCGCTAATCACACAAAACTAGATGTGCATCTCCATTTGTTCCAACCCACTTGGGTTTTCTGGGTAACCTCCCTCTCAATCTCTCTACCCTCATGAATCATCAATCTTAGGCACTAAAAGTGGTCTTTTAGGGGATTTATTGGTAATAAATCTTTACTAGTGGTCCATTCTCGCTCCTCTCCTTGCTAAAATTGCATTTCATATACCTTGTCATAGTTCATCAATTAAAAATATCTCATCTGCAAGTGGCATTCACCATGGAATCTCCTCATGGAGATGTTTTATTAACTCATTCATAACCAACATCAAAAGGTATGGGCTCAGTGTTGATCTCTTGGTGCAATCATATATGGATAGGAAAATCACCATTCACTCCACTAATAGTCCTAACATTTTAAATATTTTTCTCATAACTTCTATTCACATTCTTTTGGGCCTTCGACTTGTGTTTTAGAACCTTCAACTTGCTTTGCCTCACTCCTTCTAACTGGTAATATTTTTGGTCTTTGATATACATGCCCAACCATTTAAGTCTAATATCCCTCATCTTGTTACCTACTGGTTCTACTTCTAATATTTTCCTTCCTAATTCTATCATTTCTTGTCTTGCCACTCATCTATCTCAACATCCTCAATTGAGCTTTGTGCATCCTATGTACATGATGTTCCTTAGCTACCAACACTCTGAACCATTAAGCATGGTGGCCTTATAGCTATCTTATAGAATTTTCCTTTAAGTTTAAGTGGCATCAGCTGATTATAAAAAACTTCAGATGTGCATCTTTATTTGTTCCAACCCACTTGGATTCTCTGAGTAACCTCCCTCACAATCCCTCCACCCTCATGAATCATCAATCCTAAGTGCTAAAAGCAGTTATTAGGGGGGAATTTCTTGGTTATTAACCTTTACTGGTACCCCATTCCCACTCCTCTCCTTACTAAAGTTGCATTTCATACATTGTCTTAGTTCGCTGATCTTAAAGCCTTAATATTCTAATCCTTTCTCCATAACTCTAGCTTTGTATTTATACCCTCCCTTATTTCACCAATTAAAATTATCTCGTCTGTAAATAACATGCACCACGGAATCTCAACTTATAGTTGTTTTATTAATTTATCCTTAATCAATGTGAAGTAGTACAGGCTCAATGCCGATTCTTGGTGTAATCCTATAGTGACAAGAAAATCACACTCTCCACTAATGGTCCTAACATTTTATATATTTTCTCACAACTTCCATCCTCGTTCTTTTGGGCCTTCACCTTGCCATTTTAAAACCTTTGGCTTCCATTGCCTTGCTCTTAAGTAGTGTTGTTTTCAGTCTCAGATATACATGACCAAACCATCTAAGTCTAATCTCCCCCATCATGTTACCTATTGGTGCTACTTCTAAGATTCATCAAATTTGTTCCTTTCTTTTCTTACCACTCATCCATCTCAACATCCTCATTTCAGCTCTATACCTTCGATGTACATGATATACCTTAATTGCCCAACACTTTGATCCATAGAGCATAGCTGGCCTTATAGCCATCCTGTAGAATTACCTTTTAGTTTTAGTGGCATCCGCTGATCACAAAAAACGCCAAAAGTGCATCTTGATTTGTCCCAACCCACTTGGAATCTCTAGGTAACCTCACTCTCATTCTCTTCACCCTCATGAATCATCAACCATAAGGTTGAAAGTGGTCTTTTAGCAGGAATTTTTTTGTTATCAATCTTTACCAGTGCTCCATTCCTGTTCCTCTGCTTGCTAAAAGTGCATTACATACACTTTATCTTAGTTCACTAATTTTAAAGCCTTACGATTCTAAGGCTTCTCTCCATAACTCTAGCATTATTTTTATGGCCTCCCTTGTCTTGTCAATTAAAACTATCTCAACTGCAAACAACACTCACCATGGAATCTCCTCTTGTAGATGTTTTTTTAACTCATCCATAATCAATGTGAATAGGTATCGGCTCAATGTCAATCATTGAGTGCAATCCTACAGTGATAGGAAAATCATTAGTCTCTCCATTGGTGGTCATAACATTTTAAATATTTTTCTCACAACTTCAATCCATGTTCTTTTGGGCCTTTGCCTTGCCATTTTAGAAACTTCTACTTTCATTGCATACCTCCTTTTAACCAGTGCTGCTTACAGCCTTTGATATACATGCCCAAACCATTTAAGTCTAATCTATTTAATCTTGTTACATATTAGTGCTACTTCTAAGTTTCCTCTAATGTTTTCCTTCCTAATTCTATCATTTCTTGCCTTGCCACCCATCCATCTCAACATCCTCATTTCGGCTCCATTCAACCGATGTGCATGATGTTCCTTAGCTGTCCAACACTCTAATCTATATAGCGTGGTTGGCCTTATAGCCATACTATAGAGTTTTCCTTCAGTTTGAGAGGCATCTGCTAATCACACAAAACTTCAGAGGTGCATCTCCATTTGTTCCAACCCACTTGGATTCTCTGGGTAACCTCCCTCTCAATCTCTCCACCCTCATGAATCATCAATCCTAAGTGGTGAAACTTGTCTTTTAGGGGGATTTATTGATTATAAATCTTTATAAGTGCTCCATTATCACTCCTCTCCTTGCTAAAATTGCATTTCATATATATTGTCTTAGTTTGCTAATTTTTAAATCCTTAATATTCAAATTCTTCTCTCTATAACTCTAACTTTGTATTTATTCCCTCCCTTGTCTCATCAATTAAAACTATCTCATCCATAAATAACATTCACCATGGAATCTCTACATACAGATGTTTGTCAACTCAACCATAATCAGCATGAAAAGGTACAGGCTCAATGTCGATCTCGTGGTGCAATACTACAGTGATAGGAAAATCACCATTCTCTCCACTTGAAGTCCTAACATTTTAAATATTTTCTCGCAACTTCCATCCACGTTCTTTTGGCCATTCTCCTTGCCCTTTTAGAACTTCAACTTGCATTGCCTCACTCGTTCTAACTGGTGTTGTTTTCGGTCTCTAATATACATGCCCAAACCATTTAAGTTTTATCTCCCTCATCTTGATACCTACTAGTGCTACTAATTTTCTTCCAATGTTTTCCTTCCTAATTCTATCTTTTCTTGTCTTGCTACACATCCATCTCAACATCCTCATTTGAGCTTCATACATCCTATGTACATGATGTTCCTTAACTACCCAACACTCTAAACCATTGAGCATGGCAATCTTATAGGCATCTTGTAGAATTTTTCACTTAGTTTGAGTGGCATTTGTTGATTACACAAAACTTCAGATGTGCATCCCCATTTGTTCCAACCCACTTGGATTCTCTAGCTAACCTCCCTCACAATCTCTCCGCCCTCATGAATCACCAATTCTATGTGCTGAAAGTGGTCTTTTTGGGGAATTTCTCAGTTATCAATCTTTACTGGTGCTACATTCCTACTCCTATCCTTACTAAAATTGCATTTCATATACTTTGTCTTAGTTTGTTGATTTTAAAGCCTTATGATTCTAATGCTTCTCCCCATAACCCTAGCTTTGTATTTATGCCCCCCTTATCTCATCAATTAAAACTATCTCATCTGCAAATAACATGCACCATGGAATCTCACTATATAGTTGTTTTGTTAAGTCATCCTTAATGAATGTGAAGTGGTACTTGCTCAATGTCTATCCTTGGTGCAATCCTACAGTGATAAGAAAATCATAGTCTCTCCACTAGTGGTCCTAACATTTTAAATATTTTCTCACAACATCTATCCACGTTCTTTGAGGCCTTTGCCTTACGGCTTTAGAACCTTGGACTTACATTGCCTTGCTCTTAAGTGGTGCTACTTTTGGTCTTAGATATGCATGACCAAACCATCTAAGTCTAATCTCCCCCATCTTGTTACCTATCAGTGCTACTTCTAAGATTCCTCTAATGTTTTCCTTTCTAATTCTATCCTTTCTTTTCTTACCACTCATCCATCTCAACATCCTCATTTCAGCTATGTTCTTCCGATGTACATGATATTCCTTAACTACCAAACACTTTGATCCATAGAGCATGCCTGGCCTTATAGCCATCCTATAGAATTTTCTTTTAGTTTGAGGGGCATGTGCTGATCACACAAAACTCCATTGGTGCATCTCCATTTGTCCCAACCCACATGGATTCTCTGGGTAACCTCACTCTCAATCTCTCCACCATCATGTATCAACAATCCTAAGTGCTAAAAGTGGTCTTTTTAGGGGGATTCTTTTGTTATCAATCTTTGCTGGTGCTCCATTCTCGCTCCTCTACTTGCCAAAATTGCATTTCATATTCTTTATTTTAGTTCATTGATTTTGAAGCCTTATTATTCTAAGGCTTCTCTCCATAACTCTAGCATCATTTTTATGCCCTCCCTTGTCTCATCAATCAAAACTATCTCAACTGCAAATAACATTCACCATGGAATCTGCTTGTGTAGATTTTTTGTTAACTCATCCATAATCAGTGCGAAAAGCTATGGGCTCAATGCCAATTGCATGGTGCAATCGTACATTAATAAGAAAATCACCAATATCTCCACTAGTATTCCTAACATTTTAAATATTTTATCACAACCTTTATCCATGTTCTTTTGGGCCTTCACCTTGCTATTTTAGAACCTTTAACTTGCATTGCCTCACTCGTTCTAAACAGTGCTATTTTTGTTCTTTGATATACATGCCAAAACCACTTAAGTCTAATCTCCCTCATCTTGTTACCTACTATTACTACTTCCAAGTTTCCTCTAATGTTTTACTTCCTAATTCTATCCTTTCTTGTCTTGCCACCCATCCATCTCAACATCCTCATTTTGTCTCCATTCATCCAATGTACATGATGTTCCTTAACTACTCAACACTTTGATCCATAAAGCACAGTTGATCTTACAGCCATCCTATAAAAATTTTCTTTTAGTTTGAGTGGCATTCATTGATCACACAAAACTCCAATGGTTCATCTCCAATTGTTCCAACCCACTTGGATTCTTTATGTAACCTCCCTCTCAATCTCTCTATCCTCATGAATCATCAATCCTAAGTGCTGAAATTTATCTTTTAGGGTGATTTATTGGTTATCAATCTTTACTAATGCTCCATCCCCGCTCCTCTCCTTGCTAAAATTGCATTTCATATACTTTGTCTTTGTTTGCATATTTTAAAGCCCTAAGGTTCTAATGCTTCTCTCCATAAAAGAGAGATATTTATGCCCTCCCTTGTCTCATCAATTAAAACTATCTCCTCTATAAATAACATTCACCATGGAATCTCCTCATGCAGATGTTTTGTTAACTCATCCATAATAAGCGTGAAAAGGTACGGGCTCTCTAGGAGCCAATCATAAGCTTTTCTAAGTCAATAAAGTCCATGTGGAGGTCCTTCCTCCTCTCCCAACATTCCTCTATCTATATAAGAAAATAGCTTCCATGGTAGACCTTCTAGGCATGAAACCAAACTGGTCCTCCAATACACTCGTCTCATGTAGTAGCCTCTTCTTAATCACCCTTTCAAAAAGTTTCATAATGTGGCTCATAAGTTTGATTCATAGATATCATAGATAATTAGTGTCATTCTATCCTTTATTTTTTATAAATTGGTACAATAAAACTCTTTCTCCATTTGTTTCATATTTTCTTTCATTTTACAATCTAATTAAGCTACTTTGTCAACCAAACTACTCCAATATTTCCCATATGCTTCCAAACCTCTATTAATATACCATTGGGGCCCTTCCTAATTTCATCTTTTTCAAGGTCTCTTTTAGTTTAGGTATTCTAATCCTACGGTCTTATATATAATTTCCAATGTTACTTGGGTTTACAATACTTTCAAACCCTTTATTTTCAAGGAAATTGTCATTTAGCAATGTTTGAAAGTAACTTTTCCACCTTTATTTGAACTCATCATATTTGACTAGTATCCTTTGGTCATGACTTCTAATGCACTTAACATGGTCTAAGTCCTTACCCTTTTGTTCTCTTATTTGTGCAAGTTTAAACCCATTTTTTTCTCCTTCTCTTGATCATAATATATTATAGAGATCATCATATGCCTTGATTTTAGCCTCACTTCCTATTTTCTTAGCAATCCTTTTAGCATTTTTATATTGCTCAAGTCTAGTTATTTCTAGTCCTCTACCATGATAGGAAAGAATATAAATGTAAATAGTTTTGATGACATCATTAAAACATGCTAAAGATGTGATAAATCTATGAAGATGAGTTGGTCCTCCTTTGTTTGTCTTGTAAAGAAAATTTGAGTTTGTACAGACTTACATCAATAGAGATTTAATATATGTGCTTGCTACTATGTAGATGGAGTCCAACATTATTAGAGGCAAGTTCCTTAAAAATATTTGCTAAGCCAAAGCAAAGAAATGTCTAGCATAGTTGGCTGGAGACAACTCTGCATCTCCCTTGGAATATACATAGTCACAAGTTTGAGTTGCCACTTCCCCTTTGGGCAAGGATTTAGAAGGGCTAAGAGTTTATGTGTGATTTACTCTATAATTCTTCTCTTCTAACTAGAAGAAATAAATGAAAGATTGCTAAGCTAAATGTAACTTAAGGGGGGTTTCCATTTTATGAAAGCAGTGTTTAAAAACCATTGTTTTTTTAATCTATTAATATTGGTAAATATTTATGCTTTTTCTTTGGACTGGATTGGCAAGGCCTGGCATGGCTTATATAATTGAGTTTAATTGGGGGATTATGTTGAATATTCCTTATATATTATTTATCTTTCTAATTAGGTCCTTATAAAATTCATTTATATGGTAAGATATACTTGGTTATTCCATTAATCAAATAATATAAGCTTTCCTCTAGGGGTTTGTTCTAAAATACATGCATATTTGAGTGACTTAATTTTCATGGAACAAACAAACACAATAAATTTCATGGAAAGGAGAGTGGTAGTGACTAGTGACAAAATTAATCACCTTCACAAATAAAGACAAAAATAAAACACTAGATCCATTACATATTTGTGTAATGAACACATATTGGGTAGCCACCACAAGCTTTTATCTTTAAATACAATATATTAGTCTGGAATATTCTTGTCCAATTAACAAGACCTATCTAAGGAATGAATTATATATGTTATAGAATGACCGTCAATCTGCCATTTATGTTGTAGTCAAGAGGAAGACATAGACCACCTAATGACTAAATGTCCCACTAATGGATTGGTGTAGAGCTTAAGATCAAAAGAAAAATACTTTGGAATCTTTGCTTTATATTAGCATTGCGACACCTTTGGCTGGAATTCAAGCTGCTTTCATAATAGACAAAAAGGCCTTCATTACATCATTGAAAAGACCCTTCTTAATGCTACTTCATGGGCACAATGCAACAAACTCCTTATCATACTTAGTAAGCTCTATTCTAAAGGATTGGAACAATATCATTAAGAGCAACCCCACTAAATAGTTTCTCAAACTAAGGTGGACTCCCCCGCCCCCAACAATTTTAAAATCAACTTTGATGCTTCATGATACATAAACCTGGGGCAACCAGAGTAGGTATTTCTCTCAAATAGTAAAGGGCAAAAATTGTTGGACTACTTTGGATCCATTTGAATTTGCAAAGCAGAAGTATCTTTCATTTCTACATGCATATCAATTTGGCCAGGACACAGATGACAACCACTTATCATTAAAGGAAACTGAAACAATAGTATCACATAGTTGCTTAAAGAAATAAATGAGACAACGGAGGTTTTGGGACTATGTGACCTCATGGACAAGTAGTTAGAAGGTATGAACTACTATTTCAAACATGTTCCAAAGTATGCAAATGGGATTGCAAACAAATTGACTAGAGAGAGTGCTTTCTTTTTGAAGAGTTGTAGAATTAGATACAAAGTCAATTCTAATAAGCTTCCATTATTATAAGTATCAAAATCATTTTATTTAGCTTTGTTCGGGTACATTTCTCTAAGGATTGTATCAATATATGAGTTTTTTGTGATTCTTGACTTCCTTAGTCAAGAGTGGCACCTCATATACAACCATGGGGAGGGCAACTCCCCCCATTCAATAAAATTATACTGTTCATCTAAGAAAGGATCTAACTAGGAAATCCAAAATTAAAGATATTACTACTACTTTTATCTAGTACATTGGCAAGAGAAATGTCATCCAAACTTATTTTTTGTACCTAATTAATTAAGCTAAGCACCACCTTTGGATGATCTAACCCATTCATCTTGTTTTGAAAGACTTGGATTTTCCAAATACCCAAATTCACGATAGATGAAGAATATCAACTATGCCATTTCAGTTTTTAAATCATATTCATTAGAAATTTTTACTAAAAAAATTAGTAGCTAAAACTAACATTACAGTGTGTAAGGATTCCAAGCTTGATTGTGGATCAAAGAGGATCAAGGGTGATCTAAGCTATCTAGCTTAGACTACCAAGATCAACTTCAAAATTAGCATGATTGGTCCTTGTAACACCCGTAACTTTTGTAAAGTGATAGAATAAATACATAATGAAATTGAAAATTTCATGGAAAACTAGGCTAGAATATTAGGGTTATTAAAAATGCACTTCTCATTGAAGTGAAATCAAGAGATAATATATGTATAATTGAAAACATACTCGATGAACCCTTCAAAATGACTGTAAGCACGACAAATTCTAAATTCAAATGAAAAACCCTTATTTTCCTCCATTTTTAAGAATAAAAGGGTAAAATGGTAATTTTACAAATAACCAAGACCTAAGACATCAAATTTTGGAATGTACTCAGAAATACAAAACCAATGCCACTAAGTACCCTCAATTCTGAGTCTAGGAGGATAAAACGGATTTTTTTCCATAAAAGGACAAAATGGTCTTTTCACACATCGTGGGGCCCACAAAGAGATCCAATGGCCAGAAAACAAATCATCATGAATCAAACCACTACCACCTACTAGTGGAGAAGGAGGTGGTAGTGGGAATCCTAAGACAATTTAATAATAAAAAGAAATCAAACATGATAATTACAAGTAATCATGGAAAATTCCAAAAGCCCCTATATATAGCTCATAAAATTCCCAAAAAATTCTCCTAATGTTCTTCACAAGGTCCCCTAGAATGCCCCAAAATCCCAGCTCTAGATTCCTCCCCAATCTCCCCCAATTTTCTTTTCTTTCTCTCCTTCTCTCTTATTCTCTATGGGCGCATCCACAAGTGCACTCGGCACTCTAGACTCATTGGCAACATTAGGCGCATCTAGGGACGCGTCATCCTTGAATGACCTAGGGTTTCCTCCTTGAAATCATAATTCAATTAGCCATCAAATTATACTTATCAGAACCCAATCTCCACTAGTGGATTTGTTCGGAATGAGGGAATCTACTAAAACCCTAAGATTTGATGATGATCCAATGGTTGGATCTCTAACAAAATCAAAACAAAACTCAAGCAAGATACTGATTCTGTCTCCTGCAAGCTCTGTGCATTTTTCCAACCAATCTAGCCAGTAAACGGTGATCTTGCACCCTTGGATGTCTTCATCACAGGGTGTTCTTCAAAAGCCCCATAGTCCTCCACCTTTTCTAGCAATGACAATGGATAATATCACAGCTATATATGTTGCCAATGTCTAAGGTTTATGTATGGATTTCTTCTCCTCCAGTGACCTTCTCCTCATCGGACCAACATAGGTAGGTGCACCTAACTCTCCTTTTTCATTTATGGAAGTTTGTTGTTATTGTTTTCCAACCACTTGGAGATCTCCCCTGCCATTGATCCATTGGGAATGATGGATCCAGCAGTAAGGGTCAAGATCTCATCCATCCATAGCTCAGATGCAACTTTTGAGCAGCTGGATGGATTCCTGGGCCCCAAAAACCCTAGGAGATGAAATCTAAGCCCTTGATCTTGTAAGATGAGGGAGATCAGGTGATGAGTGATCGGACGGTCCAGATCTGGACCATCTAGCCTATCACCGGTCACTTGTACTTGGTGACAGGTAATCCTAGGTAACAGGTGCGAATCGATCATCCGTTTTGTCATTTTCTGTTAGGATGATCTAAGCTATCCAGTTTTTAACTAAAATCTTAGATCTTCAATTAAGAACTCGGTATAGCTCTGGTTTTAGATCTGAAAGCTTTTGTAGATTCCTTATCACTTGATTTAGGTACTGAACTCATGAAAAGTATATTTTAAATTGTATAAATTGGTTAAAATTACTAAAATCATCAAGGTGATCTCAAATTGGAGATCTGACCCAATGGATGGGTTTAGGAGGTCCAAAAACCATATGGATCATGATCACAGTAAAATTTTTGAGTTTCTAGATCAATGAACAAAAATAGTAAGATCAAAATTCAGCCCCTAAAACAGGCTAAAATCTTAAAATCCCAATTCTGATCTCAATTTAACACCAAATTGAGATAAAAAAATTGGGATGGATTCCTTGTGATGAGTAGAACCTACTATACTTAGAAAACTTATATTTTGATGCATGTAAAACTATGTTAATAAAGAAATGTGTTACTAATTCTTATGATTAGTGAAATTTTGAATGATCAAACTATATAATTCTGATCCATTGATATCTTGTGACTGTGAGACATGGAATCAATGTTTATAAGTGACTGTTCTATGATTAGTTAAGAGATCTAGCCTTAAAAGTAGTAAAAACCATAAAAATGAATGGTAATCTCCTTGATCAAGGATAATTGGATAGTATGGATATGTGTGGATGAAGATATTAATTTAATATGATATGGATTTATGGATTGGATGATGAAGATTTGAGATATATCAAGATCTATGCCCTTAAAAAGGATAAAATGACTTGAGATCTTCTTGATCAGTTGGATCAAGAAGGAATCGATCATTTATGTGGTGCATCAATGATCTAATAATGAATTCACATCAAGAAGATGTGTTAGATCTAAAGAAAAATGAAAGATCAAGATCTAAACCCTAAAAGAGATGAAAAATGAATAAGAATCAACTAAGACCGTTGGATCATGATGGATAGTTATAGCATATTAGATTTTCATTTAAATTGTTGAATGTTATTATAATTGTCTTTTATTGCTTAGTAGATTTAATTGTGGATTTATTTATGCTTTAATGCTTATGTAATGGAAATTACATTGAAAATGAAATTAAAATAGAAGAACAATTACATGGAATGTATGACATGGACTTAATGATAGTAAGGACCATAGTTAGTAGGATAATATAAGGAATATAAATTCCTTGGTCCAAATGAGGAGAATAATGAAACTCTGTGAATGACATTTTAATGTTCATGGATTTATTTTAAATTAATTAGAAAGAATACTTAGGGTTAACATGCTCATAAGAACCTTATGAAAGGTTGAGTTAAGGTCACCTAGTGGATGATGAACATGGTGGTTAAGGGGGTTCTCAAATAAAGCCACTCTTCCCCACCTTCCGTTGACGTTTGTGAGGTCTAAATGCCTCCTTACATGAGGATTGAAGTACCCATTTTGTGTTCAGCCATTCAACTAGTAAGCCTTAGCCAATTTAACATAAGAGGAGTTGTCTAGACTTAGGATGGAATAAACTATCCTCAACTAGTAAAATATTAACTGGTTGAGTAATAATAATAAGAGCATAAAAGGTTGGTAAATCATCTAATCCTGATAAAAATTGTAATCAAGATAAGGATGATAAAAAAAAGATCCAAAGGATCTTGAATGATTAAAAATAATAAGAATACTAATGTCATATTGTATTATGTATATGTGGAAATTATGTATGTATATATAGAAAAATGTAGATAGAGAACCCAAACCTTTGATCAAACATGATTCAAGGAAAAATTAGGGCATCCCTCATATGAATACATACTTGTATAGAGAAATAACTTTATACGTATGGTTTGATAGATGTATGAATCCAGACCATGATGGGCAATGTGAAAGAATACCACTTGAGATGTATGAATCAAGATACTACTTTGAAGTAGGTGGATGTACAAGAATGTATTAAGGATTCATGTGTATACATACATGATCTTTTTTCTAGAATTGTAGACCTTTGTGATATAAGTATACTTGGTACCTTAGCATGATAATGATCCAATCACATGATCCAATTAAGTGATCCAACCATATGATCCAACTAATTGATCCAACCATATGATCCAACTAAGTGATCCAACCATATCATCTAACTAAGTGATCCAACCATATGATCTCACTAAGTGATCCAACCACATAATCTAATTCAATTGATCCAATCTAATTATCAAATCAAATGAGGTGAAGGTAAAGAGATGTGAGGACTAGGGAAACCCTAAGAATAGGGCATAGAAAACATTCTAGCCTTAGTTAAATAGACACATCGTTTTATATGTACAATGTATTTTACATACAAGTATGGTGGCTTGTGATTATGTTTTATACAGTGCTAGGACCGGGGATGCTATGCTAAGGAAGTTATAAGGGTTTGACCACTTGTTTCCTCAAATTTATGTAATGGATACCATGCCCAAAGAGAGGCTAAATGTTGGGTGGGGCAATAATGGGAAGGCCGCCACTATGACAGCCATGGTCCACCCCATGAGGACATGGATTTGTTATTTCCATAGTTGGTATCAGTGGAGGATTATATAGTTATCTGGGCACACTGTATGGATTGAGACTGTAGCATAGTAGTCCTAATGTATTTTGCATTATGATGCACATATGATTGGCATAGTGTAATGCCATGGTATGAGATGCCCATACATGAGGTCCTGGAAAGAAAATCCCTGTATGAAGATTGGCTGAATGCTAATTTCCTACGTGGAAGTATAGCTAGGGGAAGGAAAAAGTTTTGAGCAATCTTCACTATTTTAACTAATTTATTATATACTACATAAATAACATATATACTTTATGTTGAGATAACTCATGAGTGGGTAACCATGATGGAATAATGACTGAGGTATGTATTCTTATATTAGTGAAGTAGTATATTTTTGTATCCCATACCAAGCATAGCTTGCTGAGATATTGTAAATGTTTCGATGTTTACAATATCTTAAATGCAGAGAAGGAGGGTTAAGAGCTCAAGACTGTAGAAGACTTAAGAAGATTTGGAAGAATAATCAATTAGAGTATATTCTTTGAAGACATGTATTTTTATTTGAGAGCATTGCATTGTATTGAGAGTTTTTTATGCATGTTGAGGTTTGAATTTTGCATTATGTAATTTGTACAAGTATTGTTCTCATACCGAGTTGTACTGTGAACCACTGGATGGATTCTAAAATTTAATAAAAATATATTTCTTCAATGGAATTTTATCTTGTATAAAAAGTCTACTTATGTTATGCATGAGGTGATGACTTGGGATTTTCAAAACAAGTTTTAAAGAAAAGAATTTCCACTGTTTTGTTTTGCAAATTTTTTTTACTAAGGGCACCTTGCCTTTAAAATATGCATTATAAGACGTGTTACGAAAACCTGGGCCATTACAGTTTCTTGATGTAAAGACATCATCAACAAGACAAGTTTTAACAGTTTAGATTTTCCAAAGGAGGCATTTTTAAGCCAATATAAAAAGACACCTACTTTGTGCTGAATTGGATGTCAAGGATTAGATCTTAAGCATCACTTGGACCATGGTGACTTGGATGACTCAAATTTACCTTGGAGGTCAAGGAATGACAAGTCAATGTTTCTAAATTCTAAAGATCCAAAAACATCCCTACTAGTTTACTTTATCAATAATCAATAGATTTCAAAAGTTCATGCTAGAAAAAATGATGAACATGCTAATGTGTCTTGTATGAAATTAGGAGTTGCTTGAATGTAATTTTTTAGAAATTCATCCTAGATGACACAACTCTTATATTTAAAATACTCCTTTGCAGCTTAAACTGAGACGACCCAGGTTTTTGTAACACGTTTTGTAATGTATTTTGAAATGCAGGGCCCTTAAGAGTGTAAAATTTTTTTCGCAAAACAAAGCAGCGAAAATTCTTTTCTTTAGAACTTGTTTTGTAAACCCCAAGTCACTACTTCATACATAACATAAGTACAATTTTTGTACAAAATAAAATTCCATTGAAGGAATATACTTTTATTAAATTCCAGGATCCATCCAGTGGTTCACAGTATAGCTAAATCTAGTACAATACTTGTCCAAATTACATAATCCAAAACTCAAGCTCAACATACAATAAAGCTCTCAACAAAGAAAAATACATGACTTTAAGGGTATACCTTGAAGATTATTCTCTTCAAGTCTTCTATCATCTTCAGCTCCTAACTCTGCTTCCTTGTATCTGAGATATTGCAACATTTACAATATCTCAGCAAGCAATGCTTGATAGGGGATTCAAGAAGCATAATAATTGACAATGTAATTCCAATACTTCATAATCCCATTATTCCTCAACATATTCATGTCTCTACTCTTTACTCTGTAATTTATGTATATCTGTATACATACATACTCTTAATGAGTAAACTAGTTAAATTTATGAAAGTAGTCAAATATAATTCCCAATTAAGTTGATCAATTTTCTTCATTTTGAGAATTTAGTATTACAGCTAACCTTACACTGGGAATTTTCCTTCTTAGGAAATATTGGTGGGAAATATTGGTAATATACAATTACCTAGCATTTAACTATGCTAAAATATAAGGCATTTCACTATGCCTATTTCCATATGCATCATAGTGCAAAATAATCAAAAAGTTTGCCATGCTGCAATCTGATCCGTACTAGGGCGCTCGGATAACTGCCCTGTTCACCACTGATACCAGGGTGAAAAATATTATGTCACTGCCTGTATGGGGGCCAAGACTTTCACAGTGGTGGTCTTCCCATAATTGCCACCACCCTACTTTTAGCCTCTCTTTGGGCAAGGTATCATCATATCATCAAATTTCAAGGAGCAGGTGGCCAAACCCTCATAACTCCTCTAGCAATAGCATCCCCCTAGGCTTATGCTTATATGTGTTTGGTTGGATCATAAGGTTTTCAAAAGATTTAATACAAGTATTAACATTACTCTTATCAACATAAGATCATGAGTACAATCATGTATATCTCATGTAAATGCATTCATCAAATCCTCCTACCTTTAAGGATTGATCTCTTTTCCCCAATCTTCCATGATCCTGACTGATGTATGTAATCTGTTCATCCATACATATTGTCAATATATAAATTTTGAAAAATCCTATTGATCACTAGATCTAATGTTTAGAATGATCTTTAGATCATTCATATCTAAGTATTTTTCGATCTCTAAGTCTTTGTGTGTCCATCTCCTTGATCTTGATCTTTCATAGATCCATTGATATACAATCTACACATGTTGATAAAGATCAGGGTCCTAGATCTTCTATCATCTAGTTCTTCTTTGATCTAAGTTCAGTTATTGGATCATCCCTAAGGAGGATGATCTTGGTTTTCTTCCTTGAATCATCTTTGATCAAGGGTTTGGATTATCTAATCTAATGAACTATAACAAGCATACTAATAAACATGCATACTAAGTACAATATAATATTCTATTTTTTATTGTTCTTGATCATCCAAGATCTAATGGATCTTGTTTGATCATCCTTATCTTACTTACTATTTTTATTAGGGTTAGGTGATTTACTAACCTTTTATGCTCTCATCATTATTATTCAACCAGTTAATGTGCTGGTTGAAGGTAACTTATTCAAGCCTAAATCTAGACTGCTCCTCTTATTTTCAATTGGCTAAGGCTTACTAGCTGAATGTGTGAACACAAAGTGGTTACTTTAATTCTCATGTAAGGAGGCGTTTAGACCTCACAAACGTCAATGGAAGGTAGGAGAAGAGCGAGGCTCTATTAGATAACCCCCTTAACCACTATGTTCATCATTCACTAGAATGACCATAGCTCAACCTTTCATAAGGTTCATATAAGCATGTTTACCCTAAGTACTCTTTCTAATAGATTTTAATTAAGTCCATGAATAGTTAAAATGTCATTCATGGGGTTTATTATTCTTTTCCTAGTTTGGGCCAAGGATTTGATAATCTTGATATTGTCCTACTAACTATACCCCTTACTAATTAAGTCCAAAGTACTCCATTCTTATTTGTGTCATGAAACTCTACTTTCTCATTAGATTACATTTTTGATGTTTTATGCTCTTTATCTCATAACAAGTAGATCTAGTAATAACATTTAACCATAAATGAATTATAATTTCAAAGCATAAAACTACATAATTTAACACTTAATGATAATGAGGCAAGGTACTTAAAATTACTATAACATGATTTCCAACTAATATACCTTAATAACTCAATTTAAACTAACATGGACTTAAGGTATAATCTCATACTATAGTATAAACTTATATGAAATTCTAGCATGGTCCTAAGTTAGAATGACATGAAATCATACTAAAGTGCCCCTAAGATAATTAAATCTAGCACCTTATGATAACAATGAAATCACATATCATACTAAAGTCAAAATGTTATACTAGCATGCTTTATAACATAATCATATTTAAAATGCTATTATATAAAATGAAACTAATTACATTAACATTTTTTGAAACCTTTACTTATGATCCAACCATTAGATCTTATATCTTTTCCTTTGATTAGGGGTATTAGTTATATTTAGGGGATTTTCTTTATTAAGGTCTAAAGATCATATTGATCCATTTTTGTCATAATCCATCCATGATTTTTTGGATTTCATTATATCAACATTCATTTTATCCATCCCAAGGATCTGATCACACTTGATCTCATTGATCAAGTGCGTCCCCTTGTATTTTTAGGGTTTTCTACCATAATGGGTATATCCCTTAATATATCTCAGATATGTCCAAATAAACCATAGATATCACTTTATTTCAATAGTATATCATTAGTAAAACATATGTTCAAGATCTGATCATCTCAGATCTTGAAGATCTAGGTAATTGGAAACTTGTTTCTTTAATATAAAAAGTTTTACTAAATATTATGTCCATTTCATCATTTCATCAGAAAATATAGGTTTCAAGCTTTCCATAGCTTCTTTCCAATCTTGATTTGGAGTTCAGATGGCTCCAAAATTTGATCTGGAAGTTCACAATCCTTTCTAGGGCTTAGATTTGATCTGGGCCCAAGGAATAGACGACCTAGATCTTTCGGGTGGAAAACTAAGCCGGGCGAAACACTCTCACTCGTCGGGCGCATCCACCATAGAGGCACTACAGAAGTGCCTGTCTGGGACTTCCACCGACGCGGACGAGATGAGCGGGACACTCGTCGTCTGCGTGCCCATAAATGGGACGCTCATCAGGCGCGTCCGATCGTCGGTTTGACAGATGTGCCATCGTCCCGCTTGGGATGACGTCCTAAGCACAGCGCGCGTGCGGAACATTTTCGCGTTCACCATTTTCCCCGCTACGTCACACATGGCGTTTTGGGCTCTGTTAGATCTAGAGATCGAATAGTCCATTCTGGACCGTCCAATCAATCCTCTGTCAATTGAGGGGCCAAACCTTCTCCGATCTTTGTGAAACTTCTACCCTAGGGGTTTTAGACCCTTCTGGATCTATTGGTGAAGTTAGAATTTTCATCTAAGTACTCTGTCATCCTAAATTAAGGGTTCTGTTATTACTTTATTTTTACCTTTTTTATCATCAAAATAAATTACAGTAAAATAAAAGTTTCATTAAACATTAGTAAACATGTATATAAAGTATTCCCACCTACCTGATTTGAGAAAAACATTGTTTATGTGTCGAATTTAAAAGAAATACCCTTTGATGAAGATATGTCCCAACATCTACCTTTCTTGCAAATTACCGTTGTTTGAACTGTTGGATCTTGAAATTGCTTTGGGGGTTTTGTAACTAAGATATGGTGGGAAGTTTTGGATGGTAGAATTGATGAAATGAGATCTAGAATAGAGTGCCTAATTGATTTTAGGTCTCTTGTTCCAATCTAAAAAGAAAAAGAAATTGAAAAGAGAAATATCTCTTGAAAATTTTGGGGTTTTGGGGAGGGATCTAGGTCTAATTTTTCAGGGAGAGTGAAGAAAATTTTGTAGGGATTTTATGAGCATTTTAGGAGGATTTTTGGGATTGTATTTATAGGAATTTTCGTCTTCTTTCATGATTATAATATTTAATTTTTTATTATTAAATGGCATGAAAGTCTCCCATGCTCCATTTTTTCTTGCCCATGCTATATTTTTCTTCCCCAAGACCAGCTGGTGTTTGTTGACCCATGACTTCACATGGACTGCTAATAAGATTCGTTTTTACGTCCCTTGTGGGCCCCATGTGGGCCCCACTGGTGTAAAAAGACTGTTTTGCCATTTATGTATAAAATTTTGAGTTTTACTCCCATGATCTCGGATTTGAGTGTACTTAGTGGCGTTGGATTCATATTTCTCAGTACATTCTAAATTTTGATGTCTCATATTTTGATGTTTGGGTAAAATTACTATTTTACCCTTTTGTCCAAGAAATGAAGAAACTTAATGATTTTTTATCTGAATTCAGAATTTGTCGTGCTTACAGTCATTTTGAAGGGTTTGCTAAGTTTAATTTCAATTTTACATGTCTTATTATTTGATTATACTTTTATAAAAAGTATATTCTAAATAACCCTAATATTTCACCCCGAAATATCTTAAACTCAAACTTTATTGATTTTCTCAATCAATTACAAAATTTGAGGTTATTACATAAACTACCTAACACTTATGGGCTGCTCCAATCCATAAATACTTGAATCATGAATCAATGAGATAGAGTTTATTCCAATGTAAATCAAGGACATTTTTCCTCTGGGGTTGGTAACATTCAGTGATGTTTTTCTCTATTGCTTTTAACATGTTTTATAGGCTAGATTTGGATGTGTTTTCAAATTTGGATTGAGATAAGCTAAGTTGCATCTTGATTTATTACATTTCTCTATCACTTGGTTGATTGTTAGTGTGGTGAGACATTTTCTAGCTTTGTATTCTTAAGATGTTGAGATTTATATACTTCTGGTCCTATCTTAGCTTCCAATCTAATGGCATATATATCTTTTAGTGGTGTGTTTGTATCCAGGAGTAGTGAAATATCTTATTTCTGAACTTCCTGTGATGGTGATTCTCTACATCCATGGAAGGACTTAGCTCTTAAGAAAAAGACAAATTGTTACTCTTTGGTGGTTTCTGTACCCACTGAGTTAGAATGATAATTGAAAAACTTGTACATACTTTTGTGATCTTTCTCTAGTACCTGATTATTTAATGTCAAATTGGTATCAAAGCTACAAGTTACGATGACCTATCATGCAAGACACACAACTAAATAAGATAAGGATGACAAGGAAATTGAAATAGATGACTTCAGGGGGTAGGTACAAAGACTTGAGGAGCATCTTGAGCAAATTAGTATTCATGATGAAAAAGGTGAGATATCCAACGCTGAATCTTCTAAAAAAACCTTAGATGATTCCTATTAATTTTCAGCCAAAAGTAGATCCTTACATTGCAGATCATCGTCTAAAAATACTCTAATAAGAAAACATGATTTTCATGTGTAGAGTGTAAGTCAATATCCTAGAATTAAAAGGAAAGATGAAGGTGGATGAATTCCTAGACTGACTACATAGTAAAATGTGCTTTTGAGTATAAGGATTTCCTCAAAGATGCCAGTAAAACTCATCACTCCTAGGTTAAGAAAATATGCACTATTACACAAGAGCTTTTAAGTTGGTTAAAAGTGATATTCGAAGTTGCTTAATAAGTGATTTCTATCAAGTCGACTTGGAAAGTCAACAACTTTTAAAGTCATTTAGTGAAACAACTTTAAAAATCAAGGACCTTTGAAGTCACCTGAACAAATGACTTCAAAAGTCACAAAATTTTGAAGCTATTTAGTTTAAGAAACTTCAAAAGTCCCACACATTTGAAATCATTTAGACCTAAATGACTTTAAATGCTTAAAATTTTTGAAGTCGTTTACCTTAATTGACTTCAAAAGTGTACCACTTTTGAAGTCATTTATCCCTAAACAACTTCAAAATTCCAACACTTTTAAAGCACTTTTGAAATCACTTAGCCATAAACAACTTCAAAAGTTGTGACTTCTGAAGTCGCTTAGCTTAAACAACTTCAAAAGTTGTGACTTTTGAAGTCCCTTAGCCTAAAAAACCTCCATTTGAGCACTACCACTTGTACAAATTGAATAACAAACATCCTATACACCTGATACTTTAATCATTATAAACATGAAAAACCAACATCTAATACAACATGCATCCACATCTTTCTTGATACACGGAATTGCTCTTACAATATAAGACATAATACATCCATAATGGGTACAAAACATCCAAACTCATCATTATCCATCCACATCTATCTTGAAAATACTTTATAAAAGGAACTACAACACATGCATTCTCTATAACATCCACATTCACTTTATTTGTAAATCCATACACATTCGCATTTACTTTAACAATCTAAGTAATCCACTTGTTCATCATCTCATAAAAGTTATGTGATTTAATAAATATATTGAGAACCAACTACCACATATTCACTTCATGTACAAGCCCCAAATTCACTTCAGTCGTACTCATTTATTCCCACACTCCAAGTTTCCACTCATTCATCACTTAAAATATATATATATATATTTCAAAGAAAATAATAAAAACTAAAAGAACACACAAAAGTGAATGAAAAAAATACTTTATTATGTATTTCACATTCATGTAGTTACTTCAAGTGATCTAATTGAAACTCATTACATACTCAGCTCATTTAGTCTGTATTTCATTTAGATTTACTCTGGAGTAACTCATCTTGTTTGTCCACTTAGAAAGCACGGTAGCTTATAATATAACATATTTAATTAAGGTCACGTTTTTTTAGCTAGATCCATAAAAACTGTAAAAAATATAAGATTATGAAAAAGTAAAAAGTGTCTTAGCTTTCTTAAATGGAAGACAGGAATACTATCGAATATGAGTGTCCTCATGTATCTTAGGACATAGTACTCACACTACCAATTTAACTATTGTTTAGGGCACTATGCAACAAGGACAACAAAAAAGAACCCTGAATATCATTTGTAATATTGTAGGTTTAATTAATGGTAACTTAGAGTAATTAACTATTTCCTATACCTTGACATTCTTCCAAGTGAGTTTTGGTAGTTGTACAATCTCGGTCATATTAGCCCATTTAAACCACACTCTACAAATTTAAATTTCAAATGCATTATACATGAATAACAAATTATTTGTTTACACATAACACATGAAAAAAATAAAAGCTTACTTATTTATAATTTCTATGAGGGTGGGATGAATGTTCGATCCACAAGAATCAAAACGAAAGCATGATCACTGTGCACATCATAAATGAGCAGTATCTAATGAGACCTACATAGATAGTCATATGAATTGTAATTAAAGTTAATAGTTCCAAAGTATAGAATAAGCATGTGAGAAAACAAGAAAATTAAAACTTACCCCCTATTGTAAGGAATTGTTAAGCCTTGTCCCTAAGAGCAGTGAAAGAAACTTGGTAAAATATCCTGAACATGCCTCTCTATCAACCATTACTCCTCCACTCCAGAAATGATGCCAGGGTCAAGGAATTGGTAAAGTGTACCCTCACCCTCAAAAAGGCTAGTCCCATCATTCAAAAAGCTACATAAAAGAAATAATTATTATCTATACCATGTAAATATAACATGTAAATGTCAAAAAATTTATAAGCAAGTATGTACATATACCCCATGTATGAGATGATGTGAGGGCACTCGAGTTGAGCCCACAGGAAAACTCATAATAGGTCCTCTACCATAAATGGCACTTCAACAACATCTCCCTCCTTAATTCATATGGGGTTGATTGTCATGTCGTCATTGATGAGACTATAGATGAACCTTAGAAATTGAGGCTTGTTAGGTGAGACTTCCTCACACTCCTTAGATGACTATTGTAAAAGATGTAAAAAAAAAATTAAATAAATAATATTAATTAATGAAGAGGACATAATTTATGATGGAAAGAAATAAAGACATATACAAGTACTTGTTCCACTAGTGCGGTAAGAATAGGTGATATTGCAAAGGCAGCTAACCTCGATGCCACATGTTGTTGTTGATTAACCATATAAAATTGAGTTCTTTGACTAAAAAATATTGATGAGAAAGGTAATATCATAAGATAAATACCATGGACTCTATGGGAATTACTAGTACCTTTAGCTGAGCGACATGATATGCAATTGCCTGCCCAACAGTTATAATATTTTCCATTTCTAATGGGAATGGTAGGCAAGCATTAGCATTCAAAGCCATGGTAAGGGACACCTACATAGTATATAGAGGCATAATATTTTTTTGCAAAATGGTTGATTCATGCTCATAGCATGAACCAAGTGCCATGATGTTTTTATGGGAATCTAGGGATTGACCTACCTACAAATTAAATATACAATAGATAGGTTGAGATAAAGAATTATTATAGGACCATCAAAATTTTCAATTTTGTATATATATACCTCCCAGGCTAGAATTTCCTTTTTGAGGAGCACTTGATGTCCTTCAGGATCTTCTTTAGTTGGGGAATTGCAGCTCTCATTTGATGGAGGTAAAAGGGCACTGCTAGAAATATATGCAGAGGATGGAGTAATAATCATCAAACCTCCCTCAAGCAGGTAACTAAATATATCCATCTTTATTTTCTCAACTAGTTCATTGTAGGCCGCATCATCATCTTGAACCATAGGTAAACATCCTTTACCAAAGAATTTAGAAGGAAGAACACTGCAACCCATGCCCCTAACTCAACTAGGATGGTCCTTCTTATTGTCCATAGCCTTATACAGGATATCTTCATTGGGAACAATGCTGCTTAGAATTCCTGTGGTTGTGCTTTCTTGGGTAAGAATGTTCTGCAAAATTTAATTATAAAGACATGATCATGTCATCTAATTAATTGTATAAAATTTATAGACAGGTAGAACCACTTACGGTGCGAGAAGCAATTTTGTGCAGTACTTTCATCTGAGAACTTGTTTCCAGTATGGCCCATTGAATGCACCATCTTCCACAAGATGGAGCGATCTATGGTTCTGTAGTCCTAGTTTTCTATTGCTCTCAAGAAAAGAAATTATAGTTAGAGAACGACATGTATATAACTATAGTGGCATTAATTTGAAATGGATAAATTATCACAAGTGCTTACTTTGCGCTCTTCTAAATGAGTGTAGCCCAACCTAGACAAGTGGTGCGGAATATTTATTTCATGCAACTTTCTTCCCCTTGCACTCTTTTCCTGTACATTTGTACCTACGCAATCAAGTGCAATAGTCAGATGTTACATGTAATTAATTAAATGAAACATTGTTTCTGCACATACCTCAAAGTTGGCAAAAGTGTGGTTCTGTACAAATGCAGTCCAAACCTCCTAGTCAATGACATTAAAGTAAATGGTAGGCACTATGTACGACCTCAACGAATCATTGACATATAGAGTTATGTAATTGCGATCAAGGTAGTCTTCTATTTTCTCCATTTCTTTCCAACCCCATGCAAAGCATGTCAAAGGAAGTCTACAAAGCACACAACAAATTACTATATTTGAAAATAAGGTGAGTTATAAATTATATAATACATTTTATTATTGTTTACATGCCTTCACCATTTCCCATATTGAATCTTTTGTCGAGGATGGCATAAGTCTCCAATCCTCAAATGTGATAAGAACCATGCCTCTTACTATAGAACAGAGGAAACTACTATAAGTAGCTATACTCTCACCAATCTCTTGCCCTCTGTTGTTGTATTGGATAGTTTCTTTAATTGCCTTAGACTTTCTCTTAATAACCTTTTCCATTATTGTTCACCCTCTGCCCGTTCCCTTTGGAGTAGTGCTCATGTTGGCCTCTTGTTTATGCTCCTCATTTTGGCTGTAATCTTTATTTTGATGTTCTTCTCATTCTATTATTATTACAAAGAAGAACACAATGATATTAGAACAATGACATATAAAAAAAAGGCTATGTAATTCATTTAAAGAAAATAAACTAACATGACATATGTGGCAAACAAACAAAAAACAAATCAGATAAAACATGAATGAAAATAGAAACTTTCTAAAGTATAGATATTTCTAAAATTAAACTTTCCTAAAACTAAACCTAGAAACAAATTTGCATGATTCTAAGTAAAGCAATGTTAACTTTCATCATTCTCAGTAAATCAAGATATAATTAAAGAATTGTTAACTTGCATGATTCTAGCCATTACATAGAACATGCATATATACACATTCATTTATACTCATATAAACATGACAAAAATAATTTAGCTTTATGTAAGCAACTACTACCATTCGACAATCAAGAGATACATCTTAAAGCATTTACTAGTAAACTTGCATGTACGTCTTACTATGTCTTTTTTATGATCATTTCTAAAAATGCATTATAATCCATTCTTATCAAAATGATCAAGCATGTTCTAAGACCACCTACTGATTAGTTGTTGGGAACAAGCATGTATTTGCTTCAATTTTACTCCCTTTTTGTCCATCTATATTCTTGAGAATTTAGTTACCAATTGTCCTCAAGCACACACACACACACCTTTTGTTCTTAAACATGGTTAGGTGAAATGGTATTTAAAAACCCTAAGTGTCATGTTTCTTTTCTAAAGATCAAGATTTTTAGAGAAATGAGTGCTACATTTCTATAGAAAATATGATAGAGTCTCATATGTTTTACGGACTTGCGTATTTTAAGCATGCAAATGCGATGTTCCTAATAAGCACAGTTTAAGAAAAATAATAATAAAGGAGACTTTGCCTTCATCCATTCACATAAACATACAATATCCAACATATGTGGTAAACAAATTGCAAGCAAATCAAATAAAGGGTGCCTGAAACTATAAGCCTAATTAGTATCAATATTTGTGAGAGTAAGGGCTACAAATCCCATAGACCTTTTACTAGTCTTTAATTAGAGCATCACGTTCACATATCTTAGTGAGAAAGATACATCCCACACTGAGTTTTTTGATAAGTGTAAGGGCTACAAATCCCATAGACCTTTTACTAGTCTTTAATTAGAGCATCACGTTCACATATCTTAGTGAGAAAGATACATCCCACACTAAGTTTTTTGATAAGTGTATAATTTTGCATAAAAACCACGCAATTAGTTCCCATGTGTTACAACTTATAGGGGTAAACTATGTTTTTAGACCAAAATTCATAACACATGCATTTTTGACCTAATAACCCAAAATTTTGTTATTTTGTAGGTCCAGAAGCTATTCCAAGGTAATTATGTGATTAATCATGTTTTTCTATGATTTAATTAGGAATTTTCACTTTTTGTAGGAAGTAAGATGTTGATCCAATGGCCAACATTGATGGGTATGAAATTGAAGATCAAATCAAAAGATTGAGTCAAAGCCTCAAAATCATTACTTCAACATAAACCAAAGGCCAAGATCATCATTTGAACCAGTAATGGATGTTATTAGAGGAGCTAAGGATGGCCAAAGTGGGCCCATAAAGTAAGCTATGCATTTCTACCACCTTTGCATGGAAGCCACCTTAGCCATATAAGCCATGAAAAAAGGTGGCAAGCTGTGACACCTTGGGCTTCTAAACATTTTTCCAATACATAACAATAAAAATAAAAATAATTTTCTTTATAAAATAGGCGAGATCCCTGAAAATAAAAACTTGCAATTAACATAAATAATGCAGCATTAGAAAGAAATCCCCAAGGTTCATCCAATATCCAAAACCACAATAATAAACAAAAATCAAATCATCAATACGCTAAGCATGCTCAAATTAAAACCATGAAAAATCATACACAATCATGAAAAGACAATAATAAGAATAATATGTCTAAAATCCTCTAGGGTCTCCCCATGTTCACTGTGTCATGCACACATCGCAACTAAAGGTACACTATACAAGTAGTGTGAGTTCAATCTATCCAAAATTTCAACTTCCATATACAGCCCAACAAATCTAAACAAGCGTCCAAGAGACGTACACTAATCAGTCTCTAAATACAAAATGCAAATGGCCTTTGAGGTCTTTGCTCAATCAAAGTTGCTCCACCTGCTTACCCTTAACGCCATCGCACTTGAAATCTGAGGCATTGCAAAACAAAGCAATCCCTAAGCAAGTTATGCTTGTGAGGTGATCACATTCAACAAAAGTATAATAAAATCATGTAACGTGAAACATCAATGTCAAGGTGAATCTCATAAGATAAGACATGTACAAGGCACGTCAAATCAATAGACGTCCATAACAATAACACATGAAAATCTTAAGTCTGAGCAAATCAATATCAAATCTCATCATCATGGCATGCAAGGCATGATCAAAACATGGATAAGCATCCATCAAAAGTAATAAGAATCTGTGTCCACATCAAAATATAATGCATGTCATGATAAACAGGGTACCGTACAAAAACAAGCCCTAAGAGTGTTCTACGACACTCAATCACAAGTAATGAGTACTCATACCAAATCCCTGGGTTACACCCATGCAGCCCGCTTCAGCCCCTTGAGTTACTCGTGGCCTAGACCTAGCTTACCCTAGTTCACCCCACATATAAATACCACATGAGCAAATAGAATAATAGTATGGGCTAGTATGATGTAGTGGCAACCACATTAGGATCTCAACCACTACTGCTCCTCGTTGACACCATAACGAGAGACTTTCTCTGTCCCTATGGGGGGGAACAGACCCGTAGGGGGACTAGCCATGATACCTCCACCTATGTACCTGGCTCTCTCAAGGGCAGTGTCTAATCATCAACATCACAAAGTCAGAGGGCGGGTGGCCAACCCGACTACCCTCCTAGCATAATCCCGCTAGGTGGAAGCACCTATCATAAATCCACAAATACTGAATCAAGAATTGAAATCCATGCCTAATCATTCTCAAAAATACCAAATCGAGAGAGAAATTCAATATATCAACACCATGCATCAAAAATTAGTGTATACATCCTCAAATAATCTAAATCATAAAATGTATTAAGAAGAAGTGTATAAATCATGAGCAAAAGGAGTGGCAAACATGTCTGCAATAGACATTGAAAAGTGATCTCATGCAAATATAGAATGGCATAAAGCTCATATTTCAAAGTTCTCAAATAATACTTCATGATTTAAGAAATCATGAAAAAACTCTCAAATGTAATCACCTACCTCAACAAACGTGGAACTCCAATCAAGCACGTAAGCAATGTCACATTGTGCACTATGATGTACCTATCACATCATAAGTCATTTATCACTTGGTATTCTTGTATCTCAAAATAAACAAATCCAAGTGACAATTCCCTTGATCTGGCAGTTAATCTTAGATTAACGACCCAGATCATCTAATTAACCCTCTATTAGGTCAATCCTGAACAAGATGTAGATTTTTCTAACATCTAAAAAAACATCTATGATCTTTGATCATCAATCTATATCACAATTTACTTAATTGAATTCCATTAATCAATAAGAGGTCAGTCTCTAACATCTCGTCAAGTTTGGGAACAATCCGACTATTGAATCCCTCTATACCCTTATAATTGACATATGGTCATCAATTCTAATCATTCTCATCATTATCTCTCTAATTTTAGTATTTATTTAGTGATTTCCATGTATCTCTATGATTACATGTCAATCTGACAGTCAAATCGCTCTCTGATAAGCCAATCCTAAGGCATCTGGATAGATCAATGGTCAGGATTGCTTTTCTTGACTACCACATAAGATCTACTCTACTAATCCTCTAGATCATCTCATATTTGATGCATACAATCAAGTTTTAAGGCTTGATCATCCTAATCTATGTTATCTAATGGTATTTTATGATTTGACTATTTAAAGAATTTAAATCAAGGTTTTTAAGTCAATTCTAGGTCCACGTCGTCGAGACGATGGCAATGAATCTTTCAAATCTTAATTTCAAACTCTGTATCTCCAAAAATCAAGTTTTTAATCATTGGACACCTAAGAAATTACAAATTTTCAATTTAAATCAAGCAGTGTCACAGAGGCGCATACATAATGCATCTCGCATGGTCACTGTCATCAGGAAGCACGCACAAGACGCACACCGTAACGCACTACTATGTGCATCACGGTCTCCTGGATGCACACACATTCGCCGTACCTGGAGACAACATGCATGCCACCCACACATGTATGCTCACGCTAAGTGAGTGCCACACCTCATGTGTCAGTGGCTGCATCTTGATGGCATCCCACCTGGTTCTTTGTCATCGAAGATGATGACCAGACCCCGGTCGCCTCCTGTGACACCCAAGCACCCAAATCTCATGATTTTTACACCATTTTGATTGATTTTTCATATACATTCCATTTTTGACCTTCTTATCAACTAATTTTGCAAGTTTCTAAGATTTTTACTTGATTTTTCTCACATTTACAAAAAATTTCCATTTATTGTTTTTTGAGTTTACGACATCCCTAGCTATCAAATCACCATAAAAATTCATGAGTTTGTTCTTTGTCCCATCATACACAAGATGAATGGTTTAGCTCATCCATCTAACACCATTTGATTGGTTTATTTGCACATCAACAATAACATGTAGCCATTTTCTGGCATTAAAAACAGTAAAACTCAATGAAAATAAGCAGTAAATGGAGAGGGGAAAAGAGAACGAGGGTCTACCTCGGTCAGCCCAGCCGAAGGAGAAGAATCCGTCGCACACGTGTAAGGTGGGTGCGCTGCATCTATTGGCATCGCTATTGCTGCGTCAAGCGTCCCTATCGGTGCATGAGAAACGGAGAGGATAGTTATGGTGGGGAGAAAAATGAGACAAGAATTAATAGGACGAAGGCACATTTAAAGTCCCCCATAATGGCTGTCAATTCATGGATTCCAATGCCCAGTTCGTGGATCCCACATGAATTTACATTTCTACCCTTCATGCTTAATTTATTAAATGCATAATTTAAAATAATTAGCCAATTTTCCTCTGATCTTCAATTTTAGCGTTCTTAGTGGCATTGAATTTCATTTCTCGTGTACATTCTAAATATTGAGGTTTTAGCTCTTGATTTCATCTCTAAAATTCTCAAATCCCCAATTCCTCAATGTTCAAAAAATTTTGAAATTCCCCAAAATCAAGCATTTCCAAAATTTAAAAATAGCAGGTATTACACAAGCTAAAGAATTCAAGCCAAACCATAAAAGCCACTAAAGCTAAGGTTTCGAGCCAAAGAAGCTTCCGAAGCAAGCCATGAGCTTAGCCAATGGAAACTTCAAAGTTAGCCATCTAAGCCAGCAAACTAAGCTAAATGGAAGGCTAGGATTGGAGGATATTCAAGAGAGTTATCCATAGGTTATTTTGAAGATAATTAAGGAAAATCTATAATAATAAGATGCTCAGCGGACCAATGGGATAAGAGCAACCAATTTTTTAGTGTTTTTCTCACTTTTCCCTACATTTTCCTTAATTTCCACCTCACCCTTAAGATGCACTACGAATTTCCAAAACTCTATCTCATTCCACCTCTTAAGAAACTTCCCAACCAAACAAATTTCACCACCTAACACCCTCCACCTCGGATCTCCAAAACTCCGCTTGGATTGCTTAGAATCTAGGTTTGAAAGTCAAGGGTTAAATTGGGTCGTGTTAGTGACAGGCAAGATGGAGGTGGTGATCGCTGGTGGCCAAACTGGGTGTAGTCCAATCCCAGCCACCGAAAAACACAAATGAGTGGCAAGAACTCAATGCTAATCACCGATGATCATCGAGTTCCTCTGCTTGGACCTGGTAGAGAGCAAATCATAGAGAGGGAGACCTTGGGGACGATCTGGGTACGCCAGTCAGCCAGCCTGGAGGCCTGGCCATGCTATCTTGCAACAAACAAGAAGGAAAAGGGGGAAAACACAAGTGGTCGGAGTCTGAGCATGCCATACACCTGGAAACTCGGCCGTTCTGGTGATTGGGAACCGTAGGGGAAAACAACCTAGAGAAAAGTGTTGATCTCTTGTGGAATCTGAGCATGCCAGCGTTCCCAGGCTTGGTTGTGCCCTGCGGTGGAGAGCTAAGGAAAGAAGGGACTGAGACTAGGGCAGCCTACCAGTTGAGCTGCTCAAGTCCCCAATGGGTCGAGTTAGGGAGAAAGGAAAGAGGAGAGGAAGGTTTTAGGCACTCAGGTGGCTAGCGGCTCTGGTTCCAATTTCCATGTAGGCCTGCCTGGATCTGAAGATGAGAGGAGGAGGATGGTTCCCACAGTGCCCAACTAGAGGACAAGAGTGTGAGAGAGAGAAGTGGTACTGGTGAAGTGGGCTCGTCGATGGGGCTATGGCTGGAAAAATGAGTGAAGAAACAGGGAAGAGGGTTTTCCATCTATTCCAAAAATATGAGCAGAGGGGGTTTACTAGTGTTGGGGAAAGAGAACAGGTGTGATGACCCGGGTTTTTGAAACATGATTTGTAAAGTATTTTGAAAGGCAGGGCCCATAAGAGTGTAAATTTTTTTCGCAAAACAAAGCAATGAAAATTCTTTTCTTTAGAACTTGTTTTGAAAACCCAAGTCACCACTTCATACATAACATAAGTACAATTTGTGTACAAAATAAAATTCCATTCAAGGAATATACTTTTATTAAACTCCAGGATCCATTTAGTGGTTCACAGTACAGCTAAATCTAGTACAATACTTGTCCATACAATAAAACTCTCAACAAAGAAAAATACATGTCTTCAAGGGTATATCTTGAAGATTATTCTCTTCAAGTCTTCTATAGTCTTCAGCTCCTAACTCTCCTTCCCTGGATCTGAGATATTGCAACAAGTACAATATCTCAGTAAGCAATGCTTGGTAGCGAATTCAAGAAACATAATAATTGACAAGGTAATTCCAATACTTCATAGTCTCATTATCCTTAAACATACTCTTTACTTTGTAAGTTATGTATATCTATATACATACATACCCTTCAGGGGCAAACCAATTAAATTTGTGAAAATAGTTAAATATCATTCCCAACTAAGCTGATCAATTATCTTCGTTTTGAGAATTTAGTATTATAGCTAATCTTATACTGGGAATTTCCCTTCTTGGGAAATATTCGTAATATACAATTACCTAGAATTTCATTATGCTATAACATAAGGCATTTCACTATGCCTATTCTCATATGCATCATAGTGCAAAATAATCAGAAAGGTTGCTATGCTGCAGTCTGATCCGTACTAGAGCGCTCGGATAACTGCCCTATTCACCACTGATACCACGGTGGAAAATATTATGTCACTGCCCGTATGAGGGCCAAGACTTTCATAGTGGTGGCCTTCCCATAATAGCCACCACCCGACTTTTAGCCTCTCTTAGGGCAAGGTATCATCACATTATCAAATTTCAAGGAGCGGGAGGCCAAACCCTCATAACTCCTCTAGCAATAGCATTCCCCTAGGCTTATGCCTATTAAAACAAACTCACAAGCCTCCAAGCTTGTATGTAAAATAGATTTCATATATATCAGACCATATGTTTGTTTACTTAGGGCTGAAATATTTCCTAGTTCCCTATTCACTTATAATTTAGTCCTTAACCATCTTATGTGTTTTTGGTTGGATCATAAGGTATTCAAGAGATTTAATACAAGTATTATCATTACTCTTGTCAACATAAGATCATGGGTACAATCATGTATGCATTCATCAAATCCTCCTACCTTTAAGGAGTGATCTCTTTTCCCCAAATCTTCCATGATCCTAACTGATGTATATGATCTGTACATCCATACGTATTGTCAATATATAAATTATAAACCATCCTATTGATCACTAGATCTAATGTTTAGAATGATCTTTTGATCATTCATATCTAAGTATTTTTTTCTATCTCTAAGTCTTTGTATGTCCATCTCCTTGATCTTGATCTTTCATAGATCCATTGATTGGCAATCAACACATGTTGATAAATAGCAAGGTCCTAGATCTTCTATCATCTAGTTCTTCTTTGATCTAAGTTCAGTTATTGGATCATCCCTAAGGAGGATGATCTTGGTTTGCTTCCTTGAATCATCTTTGATCAAGGGTTTAGATTATCTAATCTAATGAACTATAACAAGTATACTAATAAACATACATACTAAGTAAAATATAGTGTTCTTATTCTTATTGTTCTTGATCATCCAAGATCTAATGGATCTTGTTTGATCATCCTTATCTTACTCACTATTTTTATTAGGGTTAGATAATTTACTAACCTTTTATGCTCTTATTATTATTATTCAACCAGTTAATGTACTGGTTGAAGTAGCTTATTCAAGCCTAAATCTAGACTGCTCCTCTTATTTCCAATTGGCTAAGGCTTACTAGCTGAATGGGTGAACACAAAGTGGTTACTTCAATCCTCATGTAAGGAGGTGTTTAGACCTCACAAACGTCAATGGAAGGTAGGGGAAGAGCGAGGCTCTATTAGATAACCCCCTTAACCACTATGTTCATCATTCACTAGAATGACCATAGCTCAACCTTTCATAAGGTTCCTATAAGCATGTTTACCCTAAGTACTCTTTCTAATGGATTTTAATTAAGTCCATGAATATTTATAATGTCATTCATGGGGTTTATTATTCTTTTCCTAATTTGGGCAAAGGACTTGATAATCCTTATAGTGTCCTACTAACTATAGCCCTTACTAATTAAGTCCAAAGTATTCCATTCTTATTTGTGTAATGAAACTCTACTTTCTCATTAGAATACATTTTTGATGTTTTATGCTCTTTATCTCATAACAAGTAAATCTACTAATAACATTCAACCATAAATGAATTATAAATTCAAAGCATAAAACTATATAATTTAACATTCAATGATAATGAGGCAAGGTACTTAAATTAAATCTAACACCTTGTGATAACAATGAAATCACATATCATGCTGAAGTCTAAATGTTATACTAGCATGCTTTATAACATAATCATATTTAAAATGTTATGAAACTAATTACATTAACATTTTTAGAAACCTTTACTTATGATCCAACCATTTGATCTTATATCTTTTCCTTTGATTAAGGATTTTAGTTATATTTAGGGATTTTTTTTTATTAAGGTCAAAAGATCATATTTATCTATTTTTTTCATAATCTATTCATGCTTTCCTTGGATTTCATCATATCAACATTTATTCTTTCCATCCCAAGGATCTGATCACACTTGATTTCATTGATCAAGTGGGTCCCTTTGTATTTTTAGGGTTTTTCTACCATAATGGGTAGATCCCTTAATATATCTCATATATATCCAATTAAACCATAGATCTCACTTTATTTCAATATTATATCATTATTAAAACATATTTTCAAGATCTAATCATCTCAAATCTTGAAGATGTAGGTAATTGGAAACTTGTTTCTTTAATATTGAAAGTTTTTACTGAATAACATGTCCATTTTATCAGTTTATCAGAAAATAGAGGTTTCAAGCTTTCCATAGCTTCTTTCCGATCTCTATTTGGAGTTCAGATGACTCCGAAATTGGATCTGGAAGTTTACAATCTTTCCTAGGGCCTGGATTTGATCTAGGCCCAAGGAACGGACGGCCCAGATCGTTTGGGCAGAAAACCAAGTTGGGTGAAACGAGTCGGGCACGTCTGCTATACTGAAATGTCGAAGTGCCCGCACGGGGCATCCATGGACGCGCGCAGGACATCTTCCGTCCGATCAGGAGATCGAACAGTTCGTTTGGACCGTCCAATCAATCCCTTCTCAATTGAGGGACCAAACCTTCTCAGATATTTGTGAAAATTCTACCTTAGGGGTTTTGGACCCTTATGGATCGATTGGTGGAGTCAGATTTTTCATCTGAGCACTCCATCATCATGAATTAAGGGTTATGGTGTTTACTTTATTTTTACCTTTTTATTACCAAAATAAATTACAGAAAAATAAAAATTACATAAAGCAGTAGTAAACATCTATATATAGTATTCCCACATACCTGATTTGAGAAAAAATGGTGTTTATATGTCCAATTTAAGAGAAATACCCTTTGATGAAGATATGGCCCAAGATCCACCTCTCTTACAAATTACTTTTGTTTGAACCGTTGGATCTTGAAATTTCTTTAGGGGTTTTGTAGAATAGATATGTTGGAAAGTTTTGAATGGTAAAATTGATCAAATTAGATCTAGAACAGAGTGCCTAATTGATTTTAGGTATCTTGTTCCAATCTAAAAAGAAAAACAAATTTTGGGTTTTTGGGGAGGGATCTAGATCTAATTTTTTAGGGAGAGTGAAGAGAATTTCGTGGGGATTTTATGAGGATTTTTGGGGTTGTATTTATAGGAATTTTATTTTTTTATTATTAAATGTTATGAAAGTCTTCCATGCTCCATTTTTTCTTCTCCATGCCCCATTTTTCTTCCCCAAGACTAGCTGATGTTTGTTGACCCATGACTTCAAGTGGGCTGATGTTTGTTGACCCATGACTTCATGTGGGCTGCTGATAAGGTTTGGTTGTTGGGTCCCTTGTGGGCCCCATGTGGGCCCCACATGGTGTAAAAAGACTTTTTTGCCATTTATGCATAAAATTTTGGGTTTTATTCCCATGATCTCAGATTTGAGTGTACTTAGTGGCGTTGGATTTGTATTTCTTAGTACATTCTAAATTTTGATGTCTCATATTTTGATTTTTGGGAGATTTTGATTTGTGGGTAAAATGACTATTTTACCCCTTTTGTCTAAGAAATGAAGAAACTTAAGGATTTCTCATCCAAATTCAGAATTTGTCGTGCTTACAGTCATTTTTAAGGGTTTGCTTAGTTTAATTTCAATTTTACTTGTCTGATTATTTGATTGTACTTTTATAAAAAGTATATTCTAAATAACCCTAATATTTCAGCCCGAAAGATCTGAAACTCAAACTTTATTGATTTTCTCAATAAATTACAAAAATTGGGGTTATTTCAATCTTCCCCCCTTACAATAATTTGGTCCTCGAAATTTGTAATACAACACACTTGGGAGTTTTCACTATTCTTTCATAGCCTTACACATGTGGCCTTGTCACTTGTGGAAATTCTATTTCCTTTCGTTCCTTTTCTATACTACCTTTTTCTCAAAGGTTAAAATGTTCTTCAATGAGTAACCTTAATAATGCACTATATACTAAAGCTAGTTCTTGCTAGAATTTCCCGAAAAAAAGGATCAATAACTCTTATTGAGTTATCCCTTTTTGTTTCAAAACCTTCCATTTCACTTGACTGGTAATTTTCACCAATCTTTTCATACTTTACAATTTTCCATCATACCTTCTATTGCTCATCCTCATTCTTTTTCAACATATAAAGTTTTGACGTAGCTTTCCTACTATGTATCAACATATAAAGTTTGGATATAGCTTTCCTACTATATATAGTCCTTAGACTTCCTATAATACATATTGATTAGATTCTATAAATTCAGCTATTGTTCTTTGTAACAACCTTCCAATCTTTGGAAGTAATTTTCTATTTTCTTATTCTTCCATTATTTGGAAGTGTATACTTTATTTCTTCTCCACAGTTCATACTTCTTTACTATTTCCTTCTATTGACAACTTCTTGTCAAATTCTGTCCTTGAATAATAGTTTCCTTGCAATGAATCTTTCCTCATTCCCATCCATTATTTTTGTAACACTCTTTGAGTGCCATTTTATTCATAATACTTGACTTTCTACATTTTTCCATCCAAGATAGTGTCATTTAACTCTGCATATATATTCCTGATCCTCTTTTATTATTTCTTTCTCATATTTAGAACAATATTTAGAACATTCTCACAATCTATGATAATATTTATCTCTTTTCCTCTTATATATATTTATATGTCATAGGCTTCAAAATTTCTAGATTTTGCATTTCCTCATGCTTCTTTCAAAGCATACCTCATAGCCTTTACCATATCATACTAACTCTTTATTGGCGATATTCTTGATAATTTCAATTAAAACAGTCCATATTGACTTTGTAATCATCCCTCCTCAAATCCTTACAAACACCATAATTTATCAACTAGTCATTAATTCTCAACAATCTATTATCAACTCATTTAGGATTTATGTAACCAATGGCAAAACTTCACTAAAAGAATGTCCTTATGTTATAAAATCGATAAGAGATATATTTCTCTAATTGTCATTGTCATTTCATATTTTGATCTCACATTCCACCTTTGTTGGGTCAAATTCCATGTTATCCTTAAAATTTATATAACCTAAACTTGGCTTTCTTTAATCACATGTACACTTACAAGACAAGTTTTGTAAGTGTTTAACATATATCCCCTGAATGCTCTTGATTTCTTGAAATCTATTTCCATATATAATTACCACTTCATTCAATATATTTCATTCTCCTCAAATTCATGAACATCTGTTATCCAACTCATAGAACTTTAAATTTTGTTTTTGATTTTATACTTTGATGTTGCATTTCCAATTCCCAATAAATTTGAAAATGCTCATCCTTATAGAGAAAAAGGATACTTAATTTCCTCAACATCATTTATGCATCCTTATATTGATTCCTCCTTTTTCTTTTCCTAAAAGAAATTTGTTACACTCATAATGTAAATTGCTATAATCACTCCATATCCTTAAAAAGTTGTTCTTTCAACTCATTCATATAATTTGATGTTCATTTCCTCAACTATTATAGATATTTTCTCGTTCAATCTCATGTAAGATTGAAAATCTTCAAACTATCTTAAAATTTCTAACCACTTATTTCTCCAACAATTTGGATTCATAACTCATTCACAATCATCTTTAAACTTAAATTTAACAACCAATATTTGTTTTCATTTCTCATGTTTTATTTCACCTTTCCTCCAAAAATACATTTCCCCTTACTATATTTCTTAAATCTTTCAATATCACTGACTCCATCATGTAATTGGAAGTAATATTTCTATTCATATTTAGCTCTTCATTTGCCTTGATCAATAAGATGTACTCCTCTTCATGATAATCAATGACTATATTTTTCTAATCAATATTTCTCTTTGTTTTCATGTTCCATGACCATTTTACCATCTATACCAAAGGTGCTTCTCTTTATGATAGTCCCAAAATTATTTTCAATAGCACCAAAGTTATTATATCAATAATTCTTTAATCCTTGAAACTCCTCTAGTGCTAATTTCCACAATGATTTGTCATACCTTTATAATTTCTAACTTGGTGATTTCATAATTGTTGTACCATATATAGAGCTATAATTTCTTTGTTAACCATATATTCTCATGGTTTAATTGTTTTTCTTAATAAGTTTGGGATCATATTTTTGTCCCTTTAACATATCTAACTCTCTTTTTACTTTTCATTTTATTCTAATATCAAAGATCATCTCTTCATGTTCTAAAATTTTATCATTTCTCCATTAAATCCTTTGCCTCACTAATTTTGGAGAAAAATACTTGCTTAACTCCTTACTCGTATTTATTTCAAACTATTCTCATTTACAAATTTTGCACTTTCTCACCTATCTCCTTAAATTTCTTTCAAGCCATATCCTCTCTATTTTGATGATTAATTTCATTTAACTAATTTTCATAATACTATACATGTAGCAATTCTAATTCCTACATTTATATCTCTTTATATATTTAATGTTAGCTTTGAATTTTACAATACTTCTAGTGTTTTCATCTTTAACACCCATTTCTCATAAATCTCCATTTCACCTTTTCTATAAGGTTGGAATTATTTATTTATTTATTTCCATCTTATTTTCCAATTTATCACTTTTTTCTCTTTATCTCCATTTCTTCACTTAGTAATGGTTATATACATACCTCACTTAATAATGGTTATATACATACTCATATTAACGTACTTTGTATGTTTACTCAGGACTTTAGGTTAGACCTTAACATCATACCTTACATCTATTGTAATGTTTTTCCTATGGATTTCTATATCTTATTATTCCCTCTATTGGAATTCTTATTTGCAAAGTAGTATTTCTAGTCCTTTCACTAAGTAATATCTACTTATACTATACTATTCCTTCATTACACTAACTCTTTCTATACTCATTCTCAACTAATGAGTTTAACTCTTTCTATACTCATCCTTCACTAATGAGTTACTCTTTCTTCACAAATGAGTCTACTCTTTCCATATTCCTCAAATAATGAGTTTAACTCTTTCCTCACTAATGAGTCAACTCTTTACATCCTCTTCAACAAATGAGGCTACTCTTTCAAGACTTATCCTTCACTAATGAGTTAACTCCTTTTATACTTATCTCTTAACTAATGAGTTTATCACATAACTCCTTCTCATCAACTAATAACTTACCTCTTATTCACTCACTTTAGGTTGAACCTGAGCCTGCGTACTTGGTATTTCTACAGGAGGTGATGAACCTTGGGTTTGTTGTAGGTGAGGAAGAAGGTTCTTCAACACCCTTGTCATCATCTCTTCCACATTGCTCATTGTTACTCTTTCCATATTGTCTACCGGAGTACTTTGAGTTGCTGTCTTGTGACTCTCTTTGGTGGCATCTGTTCATAATTTCTATCAACCCTCTATACAACTACTTCTATCTTAATCTAGACTTGGATTATAATCTCTCTTTTGGACATATTTGTACTGTACTGTGACTGGATGAATCGCTTTGATACCAACTGTGATGATCGGGTTTCTCTAACATGATTTGTAAAGTATTTTGAAAGGCAGGGCCCTTAAGAGTGTAAAATTTTTTCGCAAAACAAAGCAGCGGAAATTCTTTTCTTTAGAACTTGTTTTGAAAACCCAAGTCACCACTTCATACATAACATAAGTACAATTTGTGTGCAAAATAAAATTTCATTGAAGGAATATACTTTTATTAAACTCCATGGTCCATCCAGTGGTTCACAGTACAGCCAAATCTATTACAGTACTTGTGCAAATTACATAATCCAAAACTTAAGCTCACCATGCAATAAAACTCTCAACAAAGAAAAATACATGTCTTCAAGGGTATACCTTGAAGATTATTCTCTTCAAGTCTTCTATAGACTTCAGCTCCTAACTCTCCTTCCCTGGATTTGAGATATTGCAATAGGTACAATATCTCAGTAAGCAATTCTTGGTAGGGGATTCAAGAAACATAATAATTGACAAGGTAATTCCAATACTTCATAATCTCATTATCCTTAAACATACTCTTTACTTTGTAAGTTATGTATATCTATATACATACATACCCTTCATGGGTAAACCAGTTAAATTTGTGAAAATAGTCAAATATCATTCCCAACTAAGTTGATCAATTATCTTCGTTTTGAGAATTTACTATTACAGCTAATCTTATACTGGGAATTTCCCTTCTTGGGAAATATTCGTAATATACAATCACCTAGCATTTCATTATGCTATAACATAAGGCATTTCACTATGCCTATTCTCATATGCATCATAGTGCAAAATAATCAGAAAGGTTGCTATGCTGCAGTATGATCCGTACTATCGCGCTTGGATAACTGCCCTGTTCACCACCGATACCACGGTGGAAAAAATTATGTCACTCCGCATATGGGGGAGCAAGACTTTCACAGTGGTGGCCTTCCCATAATTGCTCCCACCCAACTTTTAGCCTCACTTAGGGCAAGGTATCATCACATCATCAAATTTCAAGGAGTGGGTGGCCAAATACTCATAACTCCTCTAGCAATAGCATTCCCCTAGGCTTATGCCTATTAAAACAAACTCACAAGCCTCCAAGCTTGTATGTAAAATAGATTTCATATATACCAAACCATATGTCTGTTTACTTAGGGTCGAAATATTTCCTAGTTCCCTATTCACTTATAATTTAGTCCTTAACCATCTTATGTGTGTTTGGTTGGATCATAAGGTATTCAAGAGATTTGATACAAGTATTATCATTACTCTTGTCAACATAAGATCATGATTACAATCATGTATGCATTCATCAAATCCTCCTACCTTTAAGGAGTGATCTCTTTTTCCCAAATCTTCCATGATCCTGATTGATGTATATGATCTGTACATCCATACATATTGTCAATATATAAATTATAAACCATCCTATTGATCACTAAATCTGATGTTTAAAATGATCTTTAGATCATTCATATCTAAGTATTTTTTTCTATCTCTAAGTCTTTGTATGTTCATCTCCTTGACCTTGATCTTTCATAGATCCATTGATTGGAAATCTACACATGTTGATAAAGATCAAGGTCCTATATCTTCTATCATCTAGTTCTTCTTTGATCTAAGTTTAGTTATTGGATCATCCCTAAGGAGGATGATCTTGGTTTGCTTCCTTGAATCATCTTTGATCAAGGGTTTGGATTATCTAATCTAATGAACTATAGCAAGTATATTAATAAACATGCATACTAAGTACAATATAGTGTTCTTATTCTTATTGTTCTTGATCATCCAAGATCTAATGGATCTTGTTTGATCATCCTTATCTTACTCACTGGTTTTATTAGGGTTAGATAATTTACTAACCTTTCATGCTCTTATTATTATTATTCAACTAGTTAATAAATCTAGACTGCTCCTCTTGTTTCGAATTGGCTAAGGCTTACTAGCTGAGTGGGTGAACACAAAGTGGTTACTTCAATCCTCATGTAAGGAGGCGTTTAGACCTCACAAATGTCAACGGAAGGTAGGGGAAGAGCGAGGCTCTATTAGATAACCCCCTTAACCACTATGTTCATCATTCACTAGAATGACCATAGCTCATCCTTTCATAAGGTTCCTATAAGCATGTTTACCCTAAGTACACTTTCTAATGGATTTTAATTAAGTCCATGAATATTTATAATGTCATTCATGGGGTTTATTATTCTTTTCCTAATTTGGGCAAAGGACTTGATAATCCTTATATTGTCCTACTAATTAAGTCCAAAGTACTCCATTCTTATTTGTGTAATGAAACTCTACTTTCTCATTAGAATACTTTTTTGATGTTTTATGCTCTTTATCTCATAACAAGTAAATCTACTAATAACATTCAACCATAAATGAATTATAAATTCAAAGCATAAAACTACATAATTTAACATTCAATGATAATGAGGCAAGGTGCTTAAATTAAATATAACACCTTGTGATAACAATGAAATCACATATCATGCCAAAGTCTAAATGTTATACTAGCATGCTTTATAACATATTCATATTTAAAATGTTATGAAACTAATTACATTAACATTTTTAGAAACCTTTACTTATGATCTAACCATTTGATCTTAGATCTTTTCCTTTGATTAAGGATTTTAGTTATATTTAGGGATTTTTTTTTATTAAGGTCAAAAGATCATATTTATCTATTTTTGTCATAATCGATTCATGTTTTCCTTGGATTTCATCATATCAACATTTATTCTTTCCATCCCAAGGATCTGATCACACTTGATCTCATTGATCAAGTGGGTTCCTTTGTATTTTTAGGGTTTTTCTACCATAATGGGTAGATGCCTTAATATATCTCATATATATCCAATTAAACCATAGATCTCACTTTATTTCAATATTATATCATTATTAAAACATATTTTCAAGATCTGATCATCTCAGATGTTGAAGATCTAGGTAATTGGAAACTTGTTTCTTTAATACTGAAATTTTTTACTGAATAACATGTCCACTTTCTCATTTTTTCAAAAAATAGAGGTTTCAAGCTTTCCATAGCTTCTTTCTGATCTCAATTTGGAGTTCAGATGACTCCGAAATTGGATCTGGAAGTTTACAGTCTTTCCTAGGGCCTGGATTTGATCTAGGCCCAAGGAACGGACGGCCCAGATCGTTCGAGAGGAAAACCAAGCCGGGTGGAATGAGTCAGGCGCATCCGCTGTGCTGAAATGTCAAAGCACCCGCACGGGCCGTCCATGGACGCGCGTGGGACATCGTCTGTCCGATCGGGAGATCGAACAGTTCGTTTGGACCGTCCAATCAATCCCTTCTCAATTGAGGGACCAAACCTTCTCAGATATTTGTGAAAATTCAACCCTAGAGTTTTGTACCCTTATGGATCGATTGGTGGAGTCAGATTTTTCATCTGAGCACTCCATCATCATGAATTAAGGGTTCTGGTGTTTACTTTATTTTTACCTTTTTATTACCAAAATAAATTACAGAAAAATAAAAATTACATAAAGCAGTAGTAAACATCTATATAAAGTATTCCCACATACTTGATTTGAGAAAAAATGGTGTTTATGTGTCCAATTTAAGAGAAATACCCTTTGATGAAGATATGGCCCAAGATCCACCTCTCTTGCAAATTACCTTTGTTTGAACCGTTGGATCTTGAAATTTCTTTGGGGGTTTTGTAGAATAGATATGTTGGAAAGTTTTGAATGGTGAAATTGATCAAATTAGATCTGGAACAGAGTGCCTAATTGATTTTAGGTCTCTTGTTCCAATCTAAAAAGAAAAACAAATTTTGGGTTTTTGGGGAGGAATCTAGATCTAATTTTTCAGGGAGAGTGAAGAGAATTTCGTGGGGATTTTATAAGAATTTTTGGAGGATTTTTGGGGTTGTATTTATAGGCATTTTGGGTCTTTTTTCATGATTATAATAATTTATTTTTTTATTATTAAATGACATGAAAGTCTTCCATGCTCCATTTTTTCTTCCTCATGCCCCATTTTTCTTCCCCAAGACTAGCTGATGTTTGTTGACCCATGAATTTACATGGGCTGCTGATAAGGTTGGTTGTTAGGTCCCTTGTGGGCCCCACATGGTGTAAAAAGACCGTTTCGCCATTTATGCATAAAATTTTGGGTTTTATTCTCATGATCTCGAATTTGAGTGTACTTAGTAGCGTTGGATTCATATTTCTTAGTACATTCTAAATTTTGATGTCTCATATTTTGATTTTTGGGAGATTTTGATTTTTGGGTAAAATTACTATTTTACCCCTTTTGTCCAAGAAATGAAGAAACTTAAGGATTTCTCATCCGAATTCAGAATTTGTCATGCTTACAGTCATTTTGAAGGGTTTGCTAAGTTTAATTTCAATTTTACATGTCTTATTATTTGATTGTACTTTTATAAAAAGTATATTCTAAATAACCCTAATATTTCGGCCTGAAATATCTAAAACTCAAACTTTATTGATTTTCTCAATCAATTACAAAAATTGGGGTTATTACAATAGGGGAGGCAGCTCCAAGGTTAGGTGTCACTGGTGAGCTATGCTCCATTGGGTGTGAAATCTAGAGAGGGAAAGAGTGGGACACAGGCAGTCTTGATCGTGTCGAGAAACTAAAGAACTACCAGGGAAGGGCTTGCCGGCCATGGGGAAAGAGATCACAGGGAAGGGTGTGGCCAGTGATGTCAACGTCTATCTAAACCAGGGCAAGAGAGAGAGGACAGTTAGGGCATTGATCCGGTGAGTACACTGGAGGGAATAGGTAGGTCATCGGTGGTTGGTCGGGGAGATTAGATAGATGTGTGTGTGTGTGTGTGTGTGTGTGTGTGTGAGAGAGAGAGAGAGAGAGAGAGAGAGAGAGAGAGAGAGAGAGTAGACCCGACATGTTGTCGGGTTTGCAATGTAAGAGGGGGTGCCAATATCAATTTGGCCCCCTTATGTTAAGTTATGGTTTTTTTTTTATCTTTTAATTACCGTATTGCCCCTACCTTCAAAGGCTGATAACTTCTTCATCCAGACTCTGTTTTCAGCGTTCCTTAGCTCATTGGATTCTATTTTCTGAGTACTATCTAATGGTTTTAGTAAAATTTTAGGATGCAATTCATCCGAACTCTGATTTCAGTGTTCTTTATGTTGTTGAACTTGATTTTTTGAGTACATTCCAAATATTGATGTTTCCGCTCCAAATTCTATTTCTATATAAATTTATTCTTTGGGTCCAAAAATTCCAATTATATTCCAAAATTCTAATTTCACATAATAATGCCAGAATAGTATTTACAAAATTTGGGGTTGTGACAAAGTAAATCATATAGATTAGAACCATTCATTGATAATTGTTACATTAGAGCACCTATCAAACCTTGGTTGGATAGCATATAGGTTTCATTAGTCTGCTTTTGTATTGCATTGCTTATTTACCACTTTATGGCGAAATGGAATTAGTGTTAGTAAGGGCGCCATAGGAACACTTATAAGATAAGGACTAGATTTTATCACCAGCTCTTTGGCCTACCTAAGAATCAATCAATATCCTTGTGTGACGACCCGGGTTTTCCCATGCATTTTTAAATGAAAAATCTAAATTCCTAAGGTGGGATCCCGATTTGAAAAAAACAGTGCAATGCAGCGGAAAAATCTTTTGATTGGAATTCATTTTGAAAACACCGAGTGTCATTTGCTTTCACAACAACTAAGGTAGTTTTTGAACAGCTTTAGAAATCACAAATGCTTTTCCCCAGGTCTATCCAGTCACAGCACACAGCCCAACTGTAATTAAATACAAATACATGTCCAAAGGGTTGAGAATTTACTTACATATATAAGTGTTTCCTTTTTTATTCACTTGTTCGTAGCACTAGCATAGATGTCCTCTACTCATGGATGGAATTATCCTGAAAAATGTTAAGGATAGGGTGAGTATATACTATACTCAGTAGGAGTCTATCACTACTAATTTTATAATGCATGCGATGTTTAAAATCATGTGCTTATAAAAACATATGCATGTTGTTCGAATAATCACGTTCAATAAGCCACTGTCAAATCGGAATACTGACGACTTAAAGAAATATCATAATCCAAGTCGAAAGTATCTTATATCATAATCATAAAAATATGCATCAGATGCTCAACTGAATCCAACTCATGGATATCTATCATGGTATGGTCGACCAACCTTATATCATGCCATATGCAATGCACATAAATCCATGAAATCATAGGGTCCCACTATGCCCACGACCTCACCGCCATGTGGTCCCCAAGTACCTAGGGACACAGGATCATATACCTCCACGGGGCATATGACACTTTGACCCAGTGCCGTGACACCAGTGGTAGCCCTCTGTACCACATGTAGTCGAAGCAGGGACATGCCCTTTTTGGGCGTGGTACCCATCCACCTAATAGTGGTAGGGGCTGGGTGGCCAACCCACACCCCTTGGCATAGCACCCACGAGCTTACTAGCCCATATCATGTATGATCAAATAAGTCAAAAACCTCTGTTCAAAACCAGTCCTCTTTGGGTCCCTCACAACTGCTTGGCCCTCGGCACTCCAACATCTTTTGGCAATCCTCAAGGACATGCAATCCTTGCAAATACTTAAATCATGCAATGTATGCATTTGTTTGCAAAACATATATGTGCATAATGTATACGCAATCATTTATGAAACATGTCTATGTACAAAACGTTTATCACATGCACGCTGAATCAAGTCATGCTAAACAAGTCATATACTTATAACATATGTTCTCAAAACAATAATAGATCTTTTAAAAGCATCTAATAGTGATAGAGCACCTACCTGATTAGGTCGCGTTAACCCTTTTGTCCTCATACGCTCCTGAACATGGTTTGGGGACTCAAGGTTAGTTTAGCCTATCTTTTATGGGTTTCAGAGTAATTGGTCTTATTACTTAGGCATTAGGGGTCCATCCTTATGCTTACGGGTCTCCTAAGGTCCTAATTGGGCCTTAGTATCCTCAGTTTTCCAGCGTTCTAGTGGCCACACGCCACCATCCTATTCTAAGGGTCATGCCCACATTTTCTTGGGCCTTGATCAGAGATTTTATAGTTTGGATGTATCTACGTCGTCGACACGGACACAACACCTTTTATGGCGCCTCAATCGGAGCTCTAGATCTCATGTTCTAAGCATTTTAGTGTCGTACGTACATAGAAGTCTTAAAATTAAAAAACGGAATGTTAGGGCGCTGCGCGTCTGCGACGTGCGCCCCAGCTTCCTTAAGGAACCAAAAGACAATGCGCTGCTAGCGCACTGCACATCTAAGGCATGCGCCTCAGTGAGCGGGTCTACAGGCGCGCGGTATTCTCCGCCCATTTTCCCCTTTAGCAGGCGCGTCCGTATTGGGGCGTTTCCGTCATTGGGGGACCGGGGCGTCCTTGGGATGCCCTAGTTCATCCCTGAGGAACCAGTGCAGCCCTGGGGATGTCCCAGGGTCCTTGGTGGCTCCCTAGAGGCCTATTCTCCATGGATTTTCATGCAAAAACCTAGGGAAACTAAGCCTAGGACTATGGGTGAGATGGGTTTCGGGAGTTTTTGGGCGTACCTGCTTCGTGGCTGGTTTTCTCTCCACATTTTCTCCTCTAGGTTACTGCTCCACGATGGGTTTTCTCCAATGTTTTGGGCTTCCATTAGAGGCACCCAAGAGCTCTATTTATAGAGCTAAGAGAGGGTTCTGGAGGGGGCTCTCATCGCCTTTGCATGGCGGTGGAGAAACCTCCAGAATGGTGGTGATTTCCCCTCCAATCACAGCCATTCTAGAACTCTCTAGGAGGTGGAAGATGAAGGGTGCCCGTATCAAAACGAGCCCCTGTGTTTTTGCAGTTAATTCGTTTTGCAAAAATTACAATTTTGCCCCTGTACTTCAAATGGCCATAACTTGCTCATTTTAACTCCGTTTTGGGTGATTTTGGTCTTGTTGGATTCCTTTTTCCGAGACGCATCTAATGGAACCATTTGTAGGACCAAATTCCTACATTCAGTTAAGGCAACTAATGAAATGACCAAAATGCCCTTATCTTTAAAACTGAACTTTTCATAGGATTTTAATATTACAAAAATTGGGGTCATTACACCTTGTGTGCCACAACCTTAGATTAATCTCAACCATTCAATTTTGAACTGAGATCTTATATCTTCAATTAAGAGCTCAATATAGCTCTAATTTTAGATCTGAAAGCTTCTGTAGATTCCTTATCACTTGTGTAAGGTATGAACTCATGAAATGTATGTTTTAAATTGTATTTATTGGTTATAATCACAAAAATCCATAGTAATAGTGTTGGATCATGATTAAGATGATCTCAAAATTGAGATCTGATCCCATGGAGGGTTCAAGAGGTCCCAAAACAAGGATAATGATCATAGTAAAATTTTTAGGTTTTTAGATTAAGAAAATTAACAAAAAAGTAAGATCAAATTTCAGCCCTTAAAATAGGCTAAAATCTTAAAATCCCAATTCTGATCTCAATTTAACTCCAAATTGATATTGAAAAGTTGGGTTGGATCCCTCTTGATGAGGAGAACCTACTGAACTAATAAATCATAAGTTTAATTCATTAAATGTTCTAAATTTAAGTAGGTAAGTGTACTAATATCCTTGATCTACAAGATCTGGGATGATCAGATCATACAAACCACGTCGGATGATGATCTAATAATATATTAACTTAAATAAATGGGTACTATGTAATTGAAGTGGCAGATCTTAAGAGATCTAGCCTTAAAAGTAAAAAAATCCATGAAAATGAATGGTAATCTCCTTGATCAAGTTGATCAAGGATGATTGGATAGTATGGATATATTTGGATGATGATATAAAAATAATATCATGTGGATTGATGGACTTGATGATGATGATTTGGGATAGATTAAGATTTATGCCCTTAAATTGGATAAAATGACCTAAGATCTTCTTGATAGGTTGGATCAAGTAAGATCAGATCATTTGATGAGAGGCATCAATGATCTCATAATGAAATCACATCAGGAAAATATATTAGATCTAAAGAAAAATGAGAGATCAAGATCTAAACCTTAAAAGAAATGAAAAATGAATAGAAATCAACTATGACCGTTGGATCATGATGAATAGTTATGGCATGTTAGATTTTCATTTGAATTGTCTTTTATTGCTTAGTAGATTTAATTTTGGATTTATTTATTTATTTACGCTTTTATTCATTTATGCTTTAATGCTTATGTTATGAAAATTACATTGAAAATGTAATTAAATGAAAATAGAGTTGATGAACAATTACATGGAATGAATGACATGGACTTAATGATAGTAAGGGCCATAGTTAGTAGGATAATATAAGGAATATAAATTTCGTGATCCAAATTAGGAGAATAATGAAACTCCATGAATGACATTTTAAATGTTCATGGATTTAATTAAAATCAAGTACAAAGAGTACTTAGGGTTAAAATGCTCATAAGAACCTTATGAAAGGTTGAGTTAAGGTCACCCTAGTGGATGATGAACATGGTGGTTAAGGGGGTTCTCTAGTAGAGCCTTGCTCTTCCCCCACCTTCCATTGACGTTGTGAGGTCTAAACACCTCCTTACATGATGATTGAAGTAACCACTTTGTGTTCAACCATTCAACTAGTAAGCCTTAGCCAATTTGACATAAGAGGAGCTGTCTAGACTGGATGGACTAAGCTATCCTCAACTAGTAAAACGAAAACTAGTTGAGTAATAACAATAAGAACATAAAAGATTAGTAAATTATCTAATCTTAACAAAAATTGTAAATAAGATAAGGAAGATCAAACAAGATCTGAGAGAGGTCTTGAAGGATCACAAACAAAAGAAAAGAAATATAATGTAGATTGTGGTATGAGTTTACTTATAGTATAGATTGTGACCTTAGAAGGTTTGAAACCTTGATTATATATGATTCAAGGAAAGTTAGGGCATCCCTCATAGGATAACCCAAATACATATAGAAAGAATATTTGTATAGAGGACTAACTTTATATGTATGGTTTGACAGATGTAGGAATCTAGACCATGATGGACAATATGGAGTGAATACCACTTGATATGTATGAATCAAGACCATGATACCACTTTGAGGTAGGTGGATGTACAAGATTGTATGAAGGATTCATGTGTATACATACATGATCTTCTGTCTAGAATTATAGACCTTCATGATATAAGTATACTTTGTACCTTAGCTTAATAATTATCTAATCACATGATCCGACTATGTGAACCAACCCCATGATCCAATTCAATTGATCCAATCTAGTAATCTCATCAAATGAGGTGAAAGTAATGAGATGTGTAGACTAAGGAAACCCTAAGAATAGGGCATAGAAAATATTCCAGCCTTAGTTAAACATACACATCGTCTGATATCTACAATGATTTTACATACAAGCATGGTGGCTTGTGATTTGGTCTTACACAGTCCTAGGACTGGGAATGCTATGCTAGGGAAGTTATGAGGGTTTGGTCACCTGCTTCCTTAAACTTATATGATGGATACCATGCTCAAAGAGAGGTTAAATGTCAGGTGGGGCAATCATGGGAAGGCTTCCACTGTGATAGCTAGGGTTCCCCCCATGCGAATCGAGATTTTGTTATTTTCACAGTTGGTATTAGTGGATTATTATGCAGTTATCCAGGCGTGCTATATGGATTTAGACTGCAACATAGTAGTCTTGACGTATTTTGTATTATGATGCACATATGATAGGCATAGTGAAATGTCATGGCATGATGAGATACCACTACATGAGTTCTTAGAAAGAAAATTCCTATATACGAATTGGCTGAATACTGATCTCCTGAGTGAAAGTATAGGCAGGGGAAGGAACAGGTTTTGAGCTATCTTCTCTATTTTAACTAATTTATCCTATACTACATAAATAATGTATATCCTCTATGTTGAGATAACTCATGAGTAGATAACCATGATGGAATAATGAATGAGGTATGTATTCTTATATTGGTGAAGTAGCATATTATTGTATCCCCTACCAAGCATAGCTTGTTGAGATATTGTAAATGTTTCAATGTTTACAATATCTCAGATATAGAAAAGGAGAATTAGGAGCTCAAGACTTAAGAAGATTAGGAAGAATAATCAATAAGGGTATATCCCTTGAAGACATGTATTTTTATTTTGAGAGCATTGTATTGTATTGAGAACTTTTAATGTATGGTGAGGTTTGAAATTTGGATTATGTAATTTGGACAAGTATTGTACTAGTACTGGGTTGTAATATGAACCACTGGATGGATTCTGGAATTTAATAAAAATATATTCCTTCAATAGAATTTTATTTTGTACAAAAATTCTACTTATGTTATGTATGTAGTGATGACTTGGGTTTTTTAAAACAAGTTTTAAAGAAAAGAATTTTCATTGTTTTGTTTTGGGAAATTTTTTTACTACTAAGGGTGCCCTGCCTTTGAAAAATGTATTACAAAATGTGTTGCAAAATCCTGGGTTGTTACAGTTGATATCATAACCATTCATCCAGTCATAGTACAATACCCTTATGTCCAATATGAAGATTACAACCCAATTAGAGGATGAGAAATAGTGAGTGAATAAGAAATAAGTTATTATTTGATGAGAATGAGTTATGTGATCAACTCATTAGTAAAGGATGAGTATAGAGAGAGTTAAACTCATTAGTTGAGGATGAGTATAGAAAGAGTTATTGTAATGAAGGAATGGTATAGTACAAGTAGATATTACTTAGTGAAAGGACTAGAAATACTAATTAGTAAGTAAGAATCCCAATAGAGGGAATAGTAAGATATAACAATTAATAAGGAAAACATTACAATAGATAAAGATGTAATGTATGATATTTAGGTCTAACCTAAAGTCCTAAGTAAACATACATATGTAGGAATAAAGTACACCAATACTAGTATGTATATAACCATTATTAAGTGAAAGAATGGAGATTAAGGGAAAGAAGTGATAAATTGGAAAATATGATGGAAATAATTTAGAAGGAAAATCTTCAACCTTTATAGAAAAATGTGAAATAGAGATTTATGAGAAATAGGTACTAAAGACGAAACCTTAGAAATTATTATAAAATTCGAAATTAATAATAAATAAATATAAATGTAAGAGTTATAATTACTACATATATAGTATTATGGAAATTAGTTAATGGATTTAATCATCAAAATAGAGATGATAGTACTTGAAAGGAATTTAACAAGATAAATGAGAAATTTCAAAAATTTGTAAATAAGGATAGTTAAGTATTTTCTCTTCAAAAAAAATTAGTAAAGGCAAAGGATTCAATAAAGAGATGGTAAAATTTTAGAACATGAAGAGATGATCTTTAAATTTAGAATAAAATGAAAAGGAAGAAGAGAGTTAGATATGTTGAAAGGCCAAAAGTATAATCCCAAACTTATCAAGAAAAATAATTAAACCATGAGAATATATGGTTAACAAAGAAATCATAGCCTTATATATGGCACAACAAATATGAAATCACCAAGTTAGAAATTATATTGGTGTGATAAATCAATTATGGAAAGTAGCACAAAAGGATTATCAAGGATTAGACGGATGTTGATATGATAACTTTGGTGATATTGAAAATAATTTTGGGACTATAGTAAAGAGAAGTACATTTGGCATGGATGGTGAAACAATTATGAAAAATAAAAGAGAAATATTGAAAGGATGAATTGGGAAAATATGGTTATTTATTATCATAAAGAGGAGTACATCTTATTGATCATGGCAAATGAAGAGCTATATATGAATAGAGACATTAATTCCACTTACATGATAAAGTTGTTGATATTGAAAGATTTAAGAAATATAGTAAGGAGAAATATATTTTGGTGGAATGGTGAAATAAAAAATGAGAAATGAAGACCTATAAACTAATATTGGTTGCTAAATTTAAGTTTAAAGATGATTATGAATGAGGTATGAATCTAAATTTTTGGAGAAATAAGTGGTTAAAAACTTTAAGATATTTTGAAGATTTTCAATCTTACATGAGATTGAATGAGGAAATATCTATAATAGTTGAGGAAAAGAACATCAAATTATTTGAATGAGTTGAAAGAACAAATTTTACGGATTAGGAGTGATTATAGAAATTTACATTATGAAAGTACCAAATTTCCTTGGGAAAAGAAAAAGGAAGAATCAATGTGAGGATGCATTGAAAATAAAATTGTTATGGAGGAAATTAAGTACCCTTTTAGTCTATAAGGATGAGCATTTTCCAATTTATTATCATCAATTGGGAATTGGAAATGAAACATCATTGTATGAAATCAAAACAAATGTTAATTTATATGAGTTGAATAAAGGATATTGATGAATTTGAGGAGAATGAAATATATTAGATGAAGTGGTAATGATATATGGAAATGGATATAAGGAAATAAAGAGCATTTATAGAATATATGTTATACACTTGAAAACTTGTCAACTATCTAGTAAGTGTATGTGTTGATTGAACAAAGCAAAGTTTATGGTCATATAAATTTTAAGGATGGTATGGAATTTGACCAAACAAAGGTGGAATATGATACTAAAATATGAAATGGCAATGACAATTAGAGAAATTTATCTCTTACTGAGGACATTCTTTTAGTGCAATCTTGATATTTATTATATAAACCCTAAAAGAGTTTATGGTAGATTGTTGAAAATTGAAGAATATATGATAAATTATGAAGTTTTTAAAGGTTTGAGAATGGATGACTACAAAGTTAATGTGGGCTCTTTTAATTGGAATTATCAAGAATACTTCAAATAAAGGGTTAGTATGATATGAAAAAAAAATTGGGGGGGGGGGGGGGGCGTGTTATGAGGAAATGCATAGTCTAAAATTTTTGAAGCCAATGATATATATATATATTGTAAGAATGTTCAAAATATTGTTTTGAATACGAGAAAGAGATAACAAAAGAGGATAAGGAATATATATATATATATATGAAGGATTAATGTAGAAAGTCAATTATTATGAATAAAATGGCACACAAAGGGTGTTACAAAAACAATGGATGGGATGAGAATGAGGAAAGAATCATTACAAGGAAACTATTATTCAATGACAACATTTGAAAAGAAATTGGCATTAGAAGGAAATAGTAAAGAAGTGTGAATTGTAGAGTAGAAATGAAGTAGTCACTTCCAAATATTGGAAGAGCAAGGAAAGAGATAATTACTTCCAAATATTGGAAGATTGTTACAAAGAACAATAGTTGAAATTATAGAATCCAATCAATATATCATTTTGATAGATAGTCTAAGGACTATACATATTACTAAAGCTATGTCAAAACTATATATGTTGAAAAGGAATGAGGATGAGCAATAGAAGTTAGAATGGAAAAAAATGAAATATTGAAAGATTGGTGAAAATGAGGAGAAGAAATGTAGTATACTAGTTAAGTGAAATAGAAGGTTTTGACAAAAAAGGATAACTCAGTTACGAGTTATTAATCCTTTTGGAAAGTCTAGCAAGAATTAGCTTAAGTGAATAGTGCATTAGCAAGGTTAGTCATGTGTGAGCATTTTAATATGAATCAACCATGTGATTTATACCTTCAAGGAGAAGGTAGTATGAGAAATGAATGAAAGGAAATAGGAATTCCTTAAGTGATAAGGTCACATGAGTAAAGCTATGAAAGAACTATGAAAACTCATAAGTGTGTTGATATGCAAATTTCAAGGACAAAATTTTTGTAAGGGGGGTAGATTGTAACATCCCTAACTTTTGCAAGGAGATTGAATAAATAAATAATGAAATTAAAATTTTCAAGGAAAATTAGGCTAGAATATTAGGGTAATTAAAAATGCACTTCTCATATAATTACAATTAATGGATAAGACATGGATAATTGAAAACATACTCAACGAACCCTTCAGAATGACTGTAAGCATGACAAATTCTGAATTCGGATGAAAAATTCTTATTTTTATACATTTTTATGAAAAAAGGGTAAAATGGTAATTTTACTCACAATCGAGACCTAAGACATAAAAATTTGGCATTTACTTGGAAATACGAATCCAACGGCACTAAGTACTCTCAATTCCGAGTTCATGGGAATAAACACTATTTTTCTCCATTTTTGGAATTAAAAGGGCAAAATAATCTTTCTACACCTCCATGGGGCCCACAAAGGGATCCAACGCCAGAAAACAAGTCATCATGAGTCGAACCACTACCAACTACTAGTGGAGAAGGAGCCAGTAGTGGGAATCCAAAGATAATTTAATAATCAAAAGAAATCAAACATGATAATTATAAGTAATCATGGAAAATTCCAAAACACCCTATAAATAGTTCATAAAATTCCCCAAAATTCTCCTAATATTCTTCACGAGGTCCCCTTCAATGTCGTTAAATCTCAGCTTCAGAAGCCTTCCCCATCTCCCCCAATTCTCTCTTCTTCTCCTCTTCTTTTTTTTCTTTGTTCCCGCTTCTGCTGATGCACCCAGCACTCCAGGCTCATTGGAGACATCGGGAGCGTCAATTGACAC